>OZ004334.1:8226334-8888119 GCA_963924455.1 Pelagia noctiluca
GATGAGGTTCAAGCAGTGCAAGTCTCCAACAATTTCTATCCTCAAAACTATTTGAGATAAACACTATCAACGTGAAGCCCCTGTCAAGAATCGCATGTTAAACTCATTTTTAGGAGAAGGGTTTTAGGATGAAAAGTTGGCGAAAAATCACATCAAAAATAAGACAGGCTGATATCAAAGCTAAGTGTTCTCAAAAACATTGTCTACCTGATCAGAAGTCTGATTTTTGTCACTAATTTTTGTTTGTTTTTTTACTCTTATTATTTGCGCATAAAAAATATAAAATACGATTTCGAATAAGAAAGAAGTAATATAAATGAAATGAAAAATTCAACCAAGAGCAAACCTACCTTCTTTAGTTGCAGGCTTCGCCTGAATCGTACAAGTAACAATCAAGATGACGCAGATCAACCGGCAAAAACCTTTCATTTTCGAAAAACTTTTTCCTCAAATTTCTCTTCAATGTTGCTCTCCAAATTTCTCCAACATCTGCCGATAAATTCTCTAATTTCAACCAATCTAAAAAACAATATTAAACACGGGATGAATTCGAAGAAATCTTTACGTTGATAATTGCTTGAAAATTCGGCTAAAAGTTGTTGGTAAAATCATTACGTAAACGCGTCTGGTGATAATCTGGCCGGAGGAGCGCATCGAAAGTCATTGAATCAGACTGACCTTTTGATTTCTCCTCTTCGTTCGAGATCACAAACAGGTCCTTCGGGTAAACAGGAGGCACGGCAATTGTTATTATATGCTTTTATGTTGCTGCTGGTAGCCGTTCTTAGTAGTTTTCTTCATTGGTCAGTCTATTGATCTCTCCTATTCAGTGCTGGAACAGGTCTACGTGACTTCATTTCGGTTTCGGTTTGAATGCAAGTGGATTGATTCTCCCATTGAAGACTTCTGGTGATATTAGGCTCCGCAAGAGCGAGTTTACAAAGCTTGAAACGCAATGCTAATCGGATGCCTCCTCTATTTCGAAAATGAAGCGAGGTTGTGGGTGGTTAAGCAGTCTAAAACAACCACTTTCACATTTGATGCCTTAGGACTCCATGGAAATTATGAGCCTGGTCCTTGATCTCATTTTATCCCATGCCAATCTCAGGTTTCAATGATTGCTGAGCAACTCCCTCGCCAGGGATGTAGCTTGCTCTATTTCAAAAATGAAGTAAGGCTGTGGGTGCATAAGGAGTCGAAAATAACCACTCCTCACATTTGATGCCTCAGGACTCCTCGGAAATCATGAACCTAGTCCTTGATCTCATTTTATCCCATGCCAATCTCAGGTTTCAATGATTACTGAGTAACTCCCTCGCCCGGGACGTAGCTTGCTCCATTTCAAAAATGAAGTAAGGCTGTGGGTGCATAAGGAGTCGAAAATAACCACTCCTCATATTTGATGCCTCAGGACTCCTCGGAAATCATGAGCCTAGTCCTTATTCTCATATCATTCCTCGCTACTCGCAGGTTTCAATGTTTACTGGGCTTCTCTCTCGCCAAGGACGTAGCCATAAACTCTGAAAGGCTGAGAGGAGTGGGCCATTGAATACTTTCCATGCACTTGCATGGTTTCCTTTATGGGCCACAGTTGCCATACAGCAACTATTAGACTTAATTCTAAACCATCATGCTTCATGGATAAGATCAATTTCGTGTATCTAAAGAATAGTCTCTATCATGACTATTTCAATATTCGGCCTGCAAAGGGTGAAGCCCATGTACACCCCAAGGTCCTTATTTCGATACTTCAAAGTCAAACTAAAAGACAAGACCAAACTTCTTTTTATAGTTTAGAAACCCTCCAAAGTTCCCATTGTTGTGAGGCATATGTACCAGCTTGGCATTGCGCAGCAGTATTGCACCAGCCTTAGCTTATACGCAAGCGCAGGTTTTGATACACGTTAGAATGAGATCAGAATGTCCGTGACAATATGAGAAGATGTCACGCTATCATGAAATGAAGTTTTGCAAATAGTTTTTTATTAGATATATAGTCAAATTTATTCTAACAAAGTCTTCTTTTTTATTGAAATCTTGCATGGCCCGGCCCAGTAAACAAGCCTTGAATATCATTTTCCAAAAAAAAGCTTGCTTTGTCTCTTATTTAGTTTTGAAATAGGATTTTGGAGTAATCTATAACAAAAGGACCATTCCTTTACGTCTCAAAGGTGCCAAATTGGATGGCCTACGCCCAAGGTTTGATTTTTGGTCAGATATACACAGATAGTTCTCCATTAGAATCAGAAAACCATAGAAAATCCAATGATATTGAAATAATTGGTGGATTTTAAGAAATAAACTTTTCAAACAGATTTAGATGTGAAATAATACACAACCTTTAAAAGATCTGTTTGAATCAATTTTTTTCTATGGCTTGGATCCGAGAGAGGCTGGGATCTGAGAGAGGCTAGGATCTCTAATCACACGATGGGATCTGAGAGAAGTGAGCAATTAGACTTGCTCCACGAGTCCTTGTTTCCCTGTGTGCACTCTGGTCAACTTATGTCTTATTCCCGGAGTGACGTCCGCATATCAGAGAACGCAGGGAAACAAGGACTCGTGGAGCAAGTCTAGTTAACAATCCCAGACAATTGGGCTGGCCCTGGTTTTAAAGTAAGGGTAGGGTCAGATAAACAAATTACAACATTTATCAGAACCACATTTCTTGTCAATGTATCATTTTACAATAACTCGAATTTATTTTCATGAGCAGTTATTGTGGTGCTTCCATTTCTTCCAAGTAGATTCGGGTTGCCGAATTAAAGCCAGTGTACGCATCGGCAGCATCTTTGTACCCGTAACAATTGCCGAGATTCAAGGCCACTTTAACTGTATCTGCCTTGCTGACCTTGCAATGGCCGGCAATCACTTGAGCTCGATGGATGTTCTGTGTCTTTGCTTGTGAGGTATAGACGATGCCATCAATTGGCACTGGCTTGCATTCTTCGCCATCGAATGTGATGAACCAACGTTTACAGCATTTCTCACACTTGCGGATTCGCAGAGCAGTTTGAACTTGTACATACAAGTACGAGTCCTCCGATGCCTTAACGAAGGAGCACTCCTAGAAAACAACAATGATAGCAATTGTAATTAAATCAATCGGTAAATGCTATGGGTATAATAATAATGATAATCACGCTTACTTGCAGTTGATACGCTTACATGAAGTTGTATATAATCTTACACATAGTTGTATATTATTCTATCAGCGATGAAAACCTCGTGCAAGATTTTATACGGCCACTTGTGGGCTTATCCATCGCATGTAATCATTATAAATCAACCCCTCTTGCAAGCATTTCCACCGGATGTAAGCATAATATATCAACCCCTGTAAGCGTATCAAACAGAGGCCAGGTAGCTGGAGCACAGAGTTTTTATGGCTGCATTTTCAATTGAGAAACTGCTCAAGAGTGAATTTTCTTCAACCTCTTTGCTGCCATTATGCACAAGAGAGCAACAACTTTGGAACTATGAAGCCTAAACTTCTTTCAACACCTCGATGGTAGCTTTGCCCTACTCTTATTCATCTTGTCCACTCTGAGATAAACAGTTCCTACAATCAAACATTTTGCTTGCTACACTCACCTATCTGTTCCGTTTATCTCATAGGCTCAGCGAAAGCTGTCCATATTTGGTACAGTTCCATATTAACCTGGGGGTGAAATTTTGGCATTTCTGGAATGAAATTCACGTAAAAAAGGAACCGAGATTTACCATAAAAATCTAATGTCTTCGATGGATACATCTAACTCGAGAAGAGAGTGCCAATCCTGGCTATAGTGCTCGATATACTTAAGTATAGAGCAATTATAAAGTAGAATGGACACATTAAAAAACAGACATGTTCTTCTGTTAATCTGAGTTTCGTGCTTTCGCACTCTTCAGACAGACTACCTTATGGATATATATTATTTTTTAAAATGGAGAGTCAATTATAGCCTAAAAAGCTAACGCAGCCCTATTAACGCAGCCCGCTTCCGGCTAAAGCAGCCCTATTAACGACATCAAAACACTTACTTTGATGAGGCCGTTATTTTGGCGATTGTTGATTCGGTTCCAAGAACACTCTTTCCAATTTCTTGGGCCTAATTCTAAACCCCTCTTTTCTTGCAAAACGTCTCCCTCAGCATTCTAAAGAAAGTTTAAAATACGATTATCTAAAAAAAGCAGCAACAGGTTATTCTGCAAAAACTTAGAATTCTAGACAAATTTTATGGCATAAGTTTTACAGCTAATTGATGAAATTGATCCATGTCATTTCCAAACATCTTTTTGATCTTTCACGTCATCTCCTTCCAAAAAGTTTCTTGGCAGTAGTTTGCCTAGTGCTATGTTCACACTGCACCGTACTCGTTTTTATCCGTTTCCATTTTGATTTGTTTTGCCTGTTCACATTGCTCTAAGTAAATATGAAAACGCTACGATAACGACGAAGCGTTTACATTGCTCCGCTACGAGTCAGATTATAACCATCAAAAGTGTTATCATAACATAAAGTATCCGTTTTGCGTTTTCGCTGCTCACACTGCATTTTTGTGTTTTCAGAAGTCTCCATTTCCAAAAGTCTCCGTTTTCAGGTTGGAGTAGAGTGAACACAAGGCGAGAACGGATACTTTTTTATTCGTTTCCATATGAACACGGAACAGTGTAAACAGGGCATAAAGCATGATGTAATTAGTTGGTCAATTAGTGCAAATAGAAATTGGTCGATACAAAAACTTGGTGAATGGACGCGAGTGTGAAAGATGTAATTTGGACAAAGTTGAAGATGAGCAACAGTTTCTTTACAAACCCCCAGCACATGCTACTGAAAGATATTAACTATACTTCAGTGCTGGAACAAAAATTAGCACAGTTGGCTCAGATGAATTCATCATCATAAAACACTTTCAGTATAAAAATACTCCTTGAAACAATTGATGTGTTGACGCTATAGCTATATTTGATCATGTTGGGTCATTTGAGCCGTTTTAAGGTTTTGTTCCGCTTTCTAATGTCAGCTTGTATGTTGAAAACTAACGTTGAATTTGCTGTACTTACCTCTTCAGGGTCCAGTGGTGAACACGACACCAAAGTTGCCAATGCAATTACTCCTTACTAAAGTTGCCAATAGTAAGTTTAATATTGTGTCTTTATGGCTGGTTTTCGTCCCTTTCCTAGTTTTGAACTGTTTGAGCCGTTTGGGGTTATAGGTGGTTCTGGGTTTCGAAAGATGAGCTTAGTTTTTAAAGAGTGAATTGGCTGTACTTACTTCTTGTGGGTCCAGTGGTGAACACGACACCAAAGTTGCCAACGCAGCGGCGAAGATCAGAATAGCTTCTCTCTTCATCATGAATTCAACTCTTGCTGTCGGATAATCAGTAAACTCCTAAAAAAATCATGTTTTAGAATTACTAGCATTGAAATAAGTTGCAAGGAACAGAATCAAGAAAAACACATTATTGTAGAGGTTTTATGAGATAATGCTGAGTGGAGCCATCTTATAATAAAGTGTAAAAGTGTAAAAAAGCAAAATACCTTGTCTCTGGATATCTTCTTGTTCCAATAGAACTGGGTGAAGTAAGTGTTGCTTACTAGCTTATTTATTGCCCCTCGATTGACGTAAATTTGCACAGCTTTCTTTGGAAAATTCAGCAAACATTATTAAATGTCTTTCCAAGTATTTGAACACTTGAGATTTGGCAAATATTTTTCATTTGCCTGTCAAGCTGAGGTAATAAACACCTTGGTTGAAAGCGGCCGTCCTTTTAAAATTCCTTTTGGAGAATCCGTAGCCCTGACATGATGCGTAGCCGCTCCAAAGCGTGCATTGCCTGGCAGTATAAAGAAAGAAGTCTCTTCATTACGAAGAACAGCGTTAATCACCGGGTTGAACCACGGGAAGGGTGTGTCACCAGGTTTGGCTACCATAATCATTCATTCTACAAAGAGGTATCTATGCTACGGTGGCCCATAACTTAAACACACATAGTAAACAAACTAAAAGGAATCAAAGAAATACACAAAATTAAAACATATTACAACCTATTACTTGACGTCAAGAAAAAGAGAAGGATATTATGAACACCTGCCTCTTTGGGAAATGAATTTTTCTTTCTTGTCTAAACACTTAATGACTTGAGTGGATGGGATATTCAGACATTTTGCATCTCCTTGGCTAAGCAGCCAAACATATTTATTATCAATACCCTTATCAAAGTTGCTCACATTTACAACTATTAGCTGAGATTCAGAGTAAAGTTGTTCAGCTATTTCGGCGATAGACCTCTTTCACAATGACGTAGAATGTGTTTGAAAGTGAGGCAAGAGATATGATTCCCTGCTGAGCGAGAATTCTTCATCATATCATTATGCTAAAAGTAAAAATACAAAACAAATCCTTGCGTTCCTTAGAGCAATGCACGCCTTTCTAGAATTTGGATCCACATGATATCGAGGATAGAGAGGTTCCTGCAAGTATTTCAAAATTATTGACGTCATTGTGGAAGTGGTCTATTGGCTCGAACCCCCTTACTTAACCCAAACATATCCCCAATGACGCACATTGAAACATGAAACAAGTAGAAAAGTGGTAGAAAACAGGCAGAAAGCATGTAGAAATAACTAGAAAAAAAAGGCGGGCATTACATACAGATCCACTCATAAGGGAGGAGATATATTAAGTCTTCCAACGACCACTGCCTGTTTCCTACTTGCTTCAGTCCTACTCTTTCCCTACCCATCTCTAATTGTTTCATTTTTTAGTGACAACGATACTGCTTTCAATTGATTGCTAAAAATGAAATTTTAGAAACTTGCATCTAAGAGCACTGCGATGCTAATTTGCAAGAAAAGCCTGCTAAAAGCGAAAGTTCTGATCATGCGATGGAGATTTATGATTTCCCGTCTTCTGCAGGAAATTCACTCGAAAATAATTCTAGTCCTGGAAGTTCTCATTTAGAGGCAAAGCCAGCTGACAATTTTTCACCAAGAATTATTAACTGGATTTTCGTTATAACAATCTGGCAAAGTGGGTAACCATGGGTTTTTTATATGAAACCTATGCATTATCACTGAATCAGAATCCAAGATGGACCACTCGGAATTTGGACCAGAAGTGTTCCTTATAATGATCTAATTAGCGCTAATTGAACCAAGATGGGAAAAACCCTTTCAATGCTACAAGACAAAAAAATAGTTTTTTACGCTTATAGTCAGGGGTGTGCTGGCCAACCGGGAAACCATTTAATTTCCCGTAGGGCTCCTAAAAACTGCTTGTTTTTGGGCTTTTATCCTTGTGGCACCATCACTAATAAGGCTCTTAACTTAACTTTTTCTAAGCCCTTCTTTTGCTGCTAGCAAGCCGCTGTTAATAGTCTCAAAGGCGGCCTTTACATGACAGATCTCGCACCGGGCCGAGTTCGCCCCGGGTGGAGTTTCAACTCGGCTGCCAGTCAATGTTCTTATTGTGTTTACATGAGAAGAGGCGAGTTGAAACTCAACCCGGGCTGAGTTCAACTCGCCATCTCAACCCGGGGCGAGATTTCAACTCGGGCTAAAACCACCATGTAAACGCGATTTTTTCAACTCGGGCGAGTTGAGATTCTCGAAAAGGATTATGGGAGGCGCTCGAAAGGGATCATGGGGAGGATAAAATAAATTTTTGGCGCCAACCTGACCTGGCCTCTTCGTTTTCTTTTCATCAAATGCTCTGGCTGTCTTGACTGTTGACTGTCTGAATTTATTTTTCATACTTATCGAAAATAAATATCAATAGAAAGAACGAAATTCCTCTGCCTACCTTCATTTGGCGCCATTTTCAATGCACTGTGCTATCAATGACGACAACAACAGCCATTGGTTTGCTTCCCAGTGCCGAAAAGCATGCTGGGACCATTTTTCAACTCGGGTGGAAAACATCATGTAAACAGGAGCGCATTTAAGAGACCCCGAGTTGAAGTCAACCCGGGGCGAACTCAGCCCGGGATGAGATCTGTCATGTAAAGGCCGCCAAATACTCCCACCATAATGGTGAAAAACGCTTTAAGGACCCAACATATCAGCAAAGTTTTCAAAGTCTTAATTATTCGGAAAGACATAAAGGCACAAACACATATTGGAGATGGAAAAAAAACCCTTTCCATGTGATAAGTGCAAAACAGAGTTTTTTTCACGCTAATAGTCTAAAATACATAAGTTCATCCATAATCGTGAGAAACGCTTCAAGTGCCAAAAATATCACCAAAGTTTCGTAACAACGTATCCCAGTTATTTGGAAAGACAAAGGCACACATAGTGAAGATTGGAAAATGTGAGCTATGATAAACTTTTCAATACTCTGGGAAACCTTAGACGCCATCAACTCGTACACACGGGGTATTTTCATGCAGTGAGTGTTGAGTGTGGGACAAACTACAAAACTTATCCCCAACTTTGTATCCCTGATGGTATCCCTCCACAGTATCAAAAATCCTTCACAGATCTGAGCACCCTCAAAATGCTGATATCATTCCCTTCAGTACTGAAATCCTCTACAGAACTTACGTTCCCCAGGGTGGAGAGTTATCAGGATAGAAATCACATGAAGATAGAAATCAAGCGTTGTATGAACATATGAGAGATGCACATGTCATAAACATGTCACGAACCAAATTTCTACAGAATCTAAACCTTCTGTCATAGGAATGAAAATCTAAAGTTATTAGAACTAAAATAAATTGAAATGTAATTAAAATCAAATCACAAATCATCTGAATGAAAATCAAATGTCAGCAAAGTTAATATCATAGCAACTTGAATAAAACTCAAACTTCACAAGAATGCAAACCGAATGAGAACAATATTTAATCATGAATTACGGAGGATGAAGGAAATGTCTTTAAATCATACTCAACGCCGTCGAAATTGAATCAGATGTCATAAACAATTCAAAGTTTGAAAATATAATTTCATCGACATTAGATAAAAGGAAATTAAAAAGAAGTGCGCACTGGATCCATAAAACTCGCTCGCGACGCGCACAACATTTGTCTTAACTCAGTCAACCAAGAGAAGAAGCAGTCAGTATTTCCATGCGCTTTACATGAGGCTTCTCTTCATTTTTCTAGAACAAGTGTATCACCCTTGGGAACGTCTGTGCAGTACTGTGTTCATTACTTATGTAGATCTTCAGCACTGTGGAGGATGCTCATTACTGTGGAGGATGTTCAGTACTGTGGAGGATGTTCAGTACTGTGGAGGATGTTCAGTACTGTGGCGAGTGTCCAGTGATGTGGAGGTTGTTCATTACTGTGGAGGATGTTCAGTACTGTGGAGGATGTTCAGTACTGTGGAGGATGTTCAGTACTGTGGAGGATGTTCAGTACTGTGGAGGATGTTCAGTACTGTGGAGGATGTTCAGTACTGTGGAGGGTGTTCAGTACTGTGGAGGATGTTCAGTACTGTGGAGGATGTTCAGTACTGTGGAGGATGTTCGTTACTGTGGAGGATGTTCAGTACTGTGAAGGATGTTCAGTACTGTAGAGGATGTTCAGTACTGTAGAGGATGTTCAGTACTGTGGAGGATGTTCAGTACTGTGGAGGATGTTCAGTATTGTGGAGGATATTCAGTACTGTGGAGGATATTTAGTACAGTGGAGGGATATTCTGTGGGGTGATACCATCAGTGCTGCTAAGGAATATCATACAATACTGTGGAGGATGCTCAGTACAGTGGAGGGATATTCTGTGAGGTGATACCATCAGTGCTGTGGAGGGATATCATTCAGTACTGTCGAGGATGCTCAGTACAGTGGAGAGATATTCTGTGGGGTGATACCATCAATACTGTGCAGGGACATCATTCAGTACTGTGGAGAATGCTCAGTACAGTTGAGGGATATTCTGTGGGGTGATACCATCAGTGCTGTGGAGGGATATCATTCAGTACTGTAGTGGATGCTGAGTGCAGTGGAGGGATATCATGTGGGGTGATACCATCAATACTGTGCAGGAATATCATTCAGTACTGTGGAGGATGCTCAGTACAGTTGAGGGATATTCTGTGGGGTGATACCATCAGTGCTGTGAAGGGATATCATTCAGTACTGTAGTGGATGCTGAGTGCAGTGGAGGGATATTATGTGGGGTGAAACCATCAATACTGTGCAGGAATATCATTCAGTACTCTGGAGGATGCTGAGTCCAGTGGAGGGATATTTTGTGGGTGATACCATCAGGTCTGTGGAGAATATCCAGAACTGTGGAGGGAAACCACGAGCAATTAAGGTATAAACAGTGTTTGGGGTTTCCCTCCACAGTACTGAACATCCTCCAAACTGATGGTATCCTCCACCATACTAATTGGAATCGTGTGACTTCTCCTGCGAAGGTGAGGTTCGCGTTAAAAGCAAACCATTGGAATTACATGACTTTTCCTCACTCGCAGAGAATCATCTTGCAGCCATCTTGAAATGCTCGCGTACACCCGAGTACCTGCTATCAGCTTTCCAATCATTAATTTCAATAGCTGGAGATTGCGAAACCATCGCTTGCTCCTATTGCCAAGCAACGGCCTAATTTCCTAATCACGTTGCTTCTCATTAGAATAGAGATGGCCTTTTCCTTCACTCCAAATCCGCCTTCTTTTGTTTTCGTTTGGTGATAATTTTGTTTTGATCTCGCGAAGATTGTGAAACTTCTGCACCTGTCCGTGTGCTCTTTTTCTCTCCATCCTTCCGTGCAACCAGCTGCCCCATTCGACGGGGGTAATGTAGGGTAGTGAATTCATGGTGAATACTGTTCTGTGAGGAGAACAACCTTCACAAACCTCTAAGACGTCAGAAATACTCTAACCTGACTCAACAACCTTTACTCGACAACACAATATGAGCCAAAAACTACAATGATAACAGTTTTTGCATAATTGGCAGAGCAAGGTCAACATTTCACTCAGGAACTTTGGAGTCTGTCCACATAAATACAATGGATGCCATATTGTGTAGACAGAAAGAGTTTTTTTCCACTTGGACTCATTCAAAAACAGGTTATTGTTCGTCTCACTGAAATGCTGGCGATCATTGGTCGTTGCTCACCATACCGATATTTCACTTCCTTTGTAATCATCCAATTTCGACCAAAGAGCTCAATCTCTCTAGGTATGAAATTCGTTAGGCCTAATTTCGTTCTCATTCTGAATTACTTCGCTGAAAGAGTTGGTCACTTCAAGAAATCTCGGATGGACCAATTGTAAGGCAAGTTCTTTGAAATAAATGGGTGCAATATCCTGGATAAATATCTAAATGAATTGATAATGAAAATAATGAATAGTCCGCAGTTTACTCGACACATGGGAAGACAAGATTTCAAAAACAAACGAGGTGTTGTCACATCACGAGGAAGAGCCAGGATCGCACTGCTTGATTACTCTACCTATTCAGCTGACCTTTATGCTTTGCAAAGAAACTAATACCTTACGAAGATAGTAAGCATTATTTGCCTATCAACTACCAATATACTGCTTTGACCAGTCTACTTATTCAGCAGGCCCTATGTGCTTTGCAGGTAAACCAATACTTTACGAAGATAGTAATCATATTTGCCTATCAACTACCAATGTACTGCTTTGACCAGTCTACTTATTCAGTAGGCCCTATGTGCTTTGCAGGTAAACCAATACTTTACGAAGATAGTAATCATATTTGCCTATCAACTACCAATGTACTGCTTTGATCAGTCTACTTATTCAGTAGGCCCTATGTGCTTTGCAGGTAAACCAATACTTTACGAAGATAGTAATCATATTTGCCTATCAACTACCAATGTACTGCTTTGACCAGTCTACTTATTCAGTAGGCCCTATGTGCTTTGCAGGTAAACCAATACTTTACGAAGATAGTAATCATATTTGCCTATCAACTACCAATGTACTGCTTTGATCAGTCTACCTATTCAGTGGGCCTTATGTGCTTTGCACATCAACCAATACCTTTCGAATATAGTAAGAGCATTTGCCAATCAACCATCAATGTACTGCCTCTATTAGTCTACCTATTCAGTAGGCCCTTGGTTCTTTGCACTTAAACAACTACCTTTCCTTTCAAACGTAAATTTCGAGCAGACAAATTAAGGACACAAAGCCGACATAGCAAGAAATAATGGTAAACAATGTAAACCAGGAGGCTTGACTTAGTTAGAAAGTCCACAACTACCACGAAACGAAATCCAACTGACCTGCAATGATGTCAGGAACTTCATTTACATTACCCCCGTCAGAGTTGAAAATTTTGACGAGTCTGCCTCAATAAAGCAGCTGCAACTCGAAAATTTCGATGGTTAGCCATCACATTTCTGTGTTTTGCTGGTCGAAAATCGTTTCAGAGTTCAAAACACATTTTCAACTCCAAATACCGTTGATTTGGGTGAGCATTACTGCTAATAACCTTGTAAATAGCTTGTATATAGCTCTTCAAATCGAAAGAACCTCGAAGATCCTTGCAATATCAAGAAGAAAGGCGAAGAATTCAGTTTGGCGAAGAGACTGATTACTTCTTTGGGACGTTAATAGTGTTGAAAGAAATAACTCAGTGGCAAACCGTTTTTATAGGTAGCCATAAGTGACTTTAAATCATCAAGATAACTCACGCTGATCTCGTTTCAGCCGGCTGATTTAGGTAAGAAACGTATTTGAATTTCGGTGAATTTACTTTTACAATTAGGCATATTAGATTCGCTGTGCTCGTATTTGTTCTCGATTAGCTTGTTAGCTCTATATGAACTTAACGAGTAAGGCATGTTTTTACTTTAAGTACACTCTTTTTTTATAAGAACAATTTTATAAGAACACCAGCCTCAAATTTGACCAAAACTTAAGAACAAACTTAGAACAAACCGAAGCTGACCATTTTTGGCTCAATATGAAAATTTTATGAAATAATCATAAGACTGAGAAATAATTACAATAGAAGCAGATTGGCAGCACACAGATAATGTCAGATGGTCCAGAGAGTCAAACTTAGCAACAATTAACACTTCTGATAGCAAAAAAGGCTTCCCAACCATTGTAAAAGTAAGAACTATTTAAGAACATTTCAGCCTGAAAATAGAGGAATAATTAAGAACAGCCAGCTTCAAATCAATTTTACTGGTTCTTATAAAAAAAAAGAGGAGTGAACTAGCAAGTTCTTCCTTAATGGTGGCCATTGGTGATATCGTCTAGGCAACGCTATTCTTATTTCAGCTGGTAAGAAACGTCTTTACATTTCAGTGAATTTAATTCTGCAATAAAGTCGGTTTAATTCTCTGCGTCCATATTAGCTTTATTCTGGCTTGCTAGCTTATATGAGCCTTAAAAAAAAAGTACAGTAAGTTCCACCGAAGTAATGTTTCATAGAGTGAATCAGTGAGTTCTTGTATATTGGTAATAACTGTTGTTAGAGTCAAGGCAATTCAAACTGTTATTGAAGGTACAGCTAGTTCTACCGAAGTAATGTTATATAGAGTGAATTAGTGAGTTCTTGTGTATTAGTAATAACTGTTGTTAGAGTCAAGGCAATTCCAACTGTTATGGAAGGTACAGCTAGTTCTACCGAAGTAATGTTATATAGAGTGAATTATTGAGTCCTTGTGTATTGGTAATAACTGTTGATAGAGTCAAGCAGTTCCTACTGTTATTGAAAGTACAGCTAGTTCTACCGAAATAATGTTATATAGAGTGAAATGAATTAGTGAGTTCTTGTGTATTGGTAATAACTGTTGATAGATTCAAGGCAACTCCAACTGTTCTTGTGGGTGGCCTGGGGAGACTTCCTTATCTTTTAGCTTCAGTTATTGAGTGTGGGCTCCCTGTACTACAACAACAGATAATGACGATATACACATACTCTCTTGAACCCTAAGGTTCGAAGCAACAGCAATACAAAACACGTAACAAATGTGCAACAACTAATGATCGAAGTTCATAAGACGATATTGCCTCCTAGTAGGAGTAGTGAGAATATAGGCCAAGCCTAAGGTAGCTCTTGTGTATTGCATTTTGTAGCTCTTAATGCAACACACTGTCATAATTGGAAGAAAATCCCTGAATTCCCAATGTTCAGGATATGGGATACCCTACTACACAATAGCAAGGTGGTGAACTCGAGTGTGAAAACAAACTTGTAAAATTGACTGGTGAAAAAACGAGACAAATTTTGGATTCGAGTTGCATGCTTCAAAATCTGCAAGTTTCATCATTAATCTAGATATGGTCGAAACCAGTGATAACATCTATTAGTTTTGTAGCTTATTCCTGTTGCATTGTGTGTTTTGAAAATGCATTTTCTGTGTTGGTGAACTGTATTGTAAGCATGATTGATTCTTTGCAAGTAGATTCATCAATCATTCACAGCTTTCTTATCAGCGTCCTGTTCAACATTAATCTAGTCTTATTGTTCATTCGGAATAAGGAAGATATCCAAAAGTACGAAAATATGGAGTATATACGGCCTAGGCCTACTCCTAGGGCTGTGTTGACATGACACAAGCTTTTACAGAGCAGAGCCTACTACTAGCTTGTTAAACGTGTAACCATAAGAAGCCATCAAAAAGGAAATTTGGTCAGTGGGATTATTTCAAGGCCTTCATATTGGAATTCTTTGCAAGCATGTGCATGCACTGGTGAAATATAATGCATTGAAAATAAGGCCCAAGTGTTACAGTTACAGTGTTACCTTTACTTTATGATATTATTTTATCTTGTACAGTAAAAATGTTTAAGGGTCATTCTCTTCTTTTAATGGCAGCTTGTAAAGACATTGATGTGTATGATGGTAACCACATCATGTATATGATACAGTTTATTTTCGAATTATCCGTAGCCTCATCATGTATAAAGCAATGAAATAAAAATGATTTTCATTATGGTTGGTCCACTTTTTAGCCTTATATCTCACAATATTCATCTTTTCTACAGAAACCTTCAAAAACAACCAACAAAGCTCAAACGTACAAAAATATGGAGTATCTATGACTTAGGCTTTGTTGACATTACACAAGCTTTTACTGACACGTGCAGGGCTTGTTAGGATTCGATCTGTACGATTGTAGCTTTATCATATATGATAAAATTAAATGAAACGCAAATGCCATTTTTCATTGAGCCTGGTCCATATCTTTCACATCTCATCTCACAATATTTATCTTTCCTACAGAAACCTTCACCAAACAACAACAACCAACGAAGCTCAAAACTCTGATTGACCTGCGCAAATAAACAGCTTTGCAGTGTGATACAGCAGTTACTTTCCAAGATGCCGAAGACAATCAAAGGCCTGGCCATCGAATTCGGCATCCTCGTCTTCCTCAACGTTCTTGATATTGGCACGGACATCGGCGTGTATTCAGAGGCCCAGATCTCGAGGGACAGATACGAGAAGTTCCTCGACTCGGAGGATTACGTGCTCAATTCTACGAAGGGCTACCAATTCTGCTCCAACTCGGAGTGGGACAAGCGCGATTACCAGGATAAAATCAAAAGTTTCGGCCGTGTCGTTGATATCTATCTGTTCTTTCTCTTCGTGTCTGCCACCGTGCTGGTCTGCTACATCATCGCATTCACGTGGTTCATCATCAAGTCTTCACGAGAGCAGTATTACCTGATCGAAAACCCTGATAAGCTGGCAGACATCAAGTTCACATTCGGTGCCCTCCTCAGCTTCTCCTTGAATGTCCCCGGTGCTTGCATTGCTGTCTACCTGTATTCGGAGAGATGGGGTGCTAACGGCTTCCTGTGCTGGGAATGCGCACAAGATCCGAGCTGCAATGACAAACGTGTCTTCAGAAAACGGGCCTATATTGTCCTCGTGGTCCTCGCATTCAACTATCTCGGCCTCGTTATCATCAGCTTATGGAAAGGCATCACCACTTTTTACAGATGGAGCAAAACAGACAAGGTCGACTGCTGGCCAATACGAGGCTGTGTCTCGTTGTTCGTTGGCTGCATCTTCACGGTTATAATGATTGCGCCATCACTCGGAGTGTTTAAGTACAAGTTCTTCATGTTGCCCTCACAGAAGAAAAATGTCTTCGCTGAATTCACAGATAGCTTGTTCATGATAGGGTTGCTAGGTTGGGTGATTCTGGCCGTGGTCGGCTGCTGTTTCCCCTTGCTCAGGCTCATTCGCATTGGTGGGGGTAACAACCCTGACAAAAAGGGGTATGGTGGACTGCCCATTTAGGTATATACACTCAGAAATCTATAGATGTAGATGTGGGTTTTGTTACGGGAAGGAATGGAAGATATAGTGAGTCTTATAAAGAGTGATGCAGAAGATTCACATCAAAATAGTTTGTAGTGTAGTCTTAGAAATATGCAGTGGTGTAGGGGATGATGTAGATTATCTCTGAGTAGCGTAGTGTGGGTTATGTGGTAGTTCATATACGTTTTATTTCTTGTCAGCTGAAAGATTTTGGAAATTGTAATTTGCTTTGGCTCACGACTTGGTGGTGATAGTAGTGACAAGGCTATGTGAATATATATACTGTGTCGATTAAACTTTATGATTTCAAAATTGTATATTCATATTCATGTATTGGAAAGGAAGGGGTAAGGAGACCAAACTCTGCATCTTGGCGTACCTGTTTTGTGGTTACTCACTCATCAGAAGATATACTAATTTAGAGAGTACATCTCCTGTAGATCAGTGCATCTCCTGATGAGTGAGAAACTATGAAAAAGACTAGTCGAGATGCAGAGTTTAGTTACTCAACTCTTTCCTTCTCAATATTTGACATGATAGTCACCACTTACATGACAAGCCTTTGATATTTAGGAGGGCAACGTTTCGGGAGGGATCCATCTCCCATCATCGGGCAATGAGAAATGTGGTTTCTTCTTTGCCCTAATAAATATCAAAGGCTTGTCATGTAAATGGTGACTATCATGTCAAACATTGTGCCAGGAACAGCGTTGATAAGACCAAATGTATTTACTCAGTCTTTCCTTCTAAATTCATATTACGCTCTGCATTATGCATCGAGCAGTGTTTTAGGGGAAACCGAGATCTAGACTTCGTGATTTCATATTCGTTAGTGTTTGTTTATGACCTGCTTAAAGGGGCAATTAGGCTTAACAACGCAACTAGCTCTATGGAGTTCATTCCTTGATAACGTTTAGGTTCTTGAATCTATATATTAATTTTCATTGTCTTTGAAAACGACTTGCTTGTTTGCCACTATCAGCTTTAAACTTATTGTAAATAAATCTTGATCAGTAATGTTCTTGTTAACTTATGTGTTAGCTTAGAGAATATCTTATTCATATCGATTTCAATTTGCTCAACCCCTATATAAGGGAGCAAGTAGGCTTAGAAGTGTATGTAGATATACCAGGATTAAATATTTTATTTATTGTCGATTTTCTGGTTGAGACTGTAAGTTACTTGTGTTTTTCGTGAATTGCTGTGTTTTTCATGATTTGTTGTGTTTGAAACAAAGTTTCAAAATCAATGTAGATAAATATAAAAGTAATGTTTCATTTCTAGTAAATAAGTACATTTTTGAAACTGTATGTTACTTGTCATTTGTCATTTTATTTCTTTTTGCTCGTGACGTGCCTATGTTCGTGACAAAGCCTTAAAACCAATGTAGATATATCATATTAGTAATGTTTCATTTCTAGTAAACCTATACGTTTTTAAAACTGTATATTCATTGTTATTTGTTGTTTTATTTTTCTGTACTCATGACGTGCCTATTTTCGCGACAAAGTCTTAAAACCAATGTAGATATATCATATTAGTAATGTTTCATTTCCAGTAAATTAGTAAATCTTTCAAAGTGTACGTTTATTGTTATATGGCTTTTTAGTTCTATTTGCTCGCGACTTGCTTGTGTTGAAACAAAGTTTCAAAATCAATGTAGATGAAACATATAAGTTATGTTTCATTTCTAGTAAATAAATAAAATTTTGAAACTTTATGTTTATTCATTTATATTTGATGAACTTCTCATTATAAAGGCAACGATGATTTAATTGCCTATTAACTAACAACAATAACTCTAGCATTGATTGAATATTATTGATGTGAATGTATTATATATTAAGAACTCTGATGATTGTAGAAATATTGTTGATTATTGGGTAAACATGTTTCACTATTTGTCTCAATATCTGAACGATTGCTATTGCTGTCTTTTTCCTATATAAATCAAAATAGCCAGAAATATCGGAAACATAGCGAAACCAACACATAGATTACTTAAGCTTTTCGTCTGACACTCAACAGAGTGATACGTCAGAAAGAGAACGAAACCAAACCTAACAGATTTATATTCCCTGATGTGGATCGAAATATGCTAATCAGAAAAGAGGTGAATGATTGTAATCTGTACGATAAGATTACTTCAAGAGTCCTAAGGCCAAAACAAACTAGTTCTGTCTACACAATAGGGGATCCCTGGTTTTCATCCATCTTTTCTGATTGGCCTATTTCGATCCACATCTGGGTATATAAATCGGTTAGGTTTTTGTTTCGTTCTCTTTCTGAGGTAACACTCTGTTGAGTGTCAGACGAAAAGCTTTAGTAATCCATGTGTTCGTTTCACTTTATTTCCGATTTTTCTGGCTATTTCGAAGTTTTGTACCATCCAAAGACTGTCATATATAAATCGTTAAATATCACCATCACAAAAAGAAGGGTAAATGCCAAAGAGAGCACGTCAGTACATTACGACCCTATGACGTGGAAACTAATCCATACTGAATGAATATTGGAAGTTCTGCTCACACTGTAATGAACCGGTATTGCCGTCTGCTTTGATACAAAGTAGTAGATAATGCAGAACAAGAAAACATGATCAAATTGATCGGTTTTCGAATATCAATGTCTCTAAGAACATTTAAGCCTTCTCGTTGGTATTCTTGGGTACACTCAACAATATCACTATACAGTTCTAAAAGAAGCGAGCAAAAAACGACCCCTATTCGGTTCTTCTCCTTGCAATGACCAACCCCAATCACAAATTGCAGCAAAGGCATAATTCAGATTTTCAAAGGAAGCAAACGTAGTATATAAATTTCAATGGTGTATTAGACGTGGTGTGCTAGACTTTGTGTAATGGTGTACTAAATGAGGTACTCAGATGTTAGAATGCTTGGGCACACAACGCAACAAGACTTTCTGGTTAAAGTGGCCCAAAATGTCTATGTTAGGACATCAACTGATGCATTGCACATTAAAACAGCATTCTTTAGTAGTACATTAGTAATTCCGAAAATACTTTGTGGTACAATTTAGCAAACCTCTCTTGATCTGGAAGAATTGTTGACATTTGAAAATCAATGCTGGGTGAGGTATCTAGGTTACAAAAACATGATTTCCTATGAGGTGAAAAACCCTAGTTACAATGCCACAACAACAACACATCAAGACCCGAGTTTGGTAAAAAGCAAGTATATATTTAAATGAATAACAAAATGGATTAATTGAGATAGAAGTGAAACTTTTCTGTCTAGTGTGCGTTGGTGACAATAAAATCGTTGGACAATGAAGCCGAATGCTCAAACGGCAAATCTTCACTTTTGAACCAGCAAATTTAGCATCAAATTCCAACGTGTTGATTCCACTTATTGTAAAATGTTTGCAGGTGTTTCGATCAACCAGTTATTTTGCTCTGTAAAATCTACTAAATCTTTCAGAATTGGACTTACGGATAGCGTCTTTCTTGAACCAATCAGGATGAGCTTGTGTTTAGCACGTGTTATGGCCACGTTGATTCGTCTCCAGTCTTTTAAAAGCGTGCCAATATTCCTCGCACTGTTGGAGCGCACAAAAGAAACCATGATGCATGCTTTGTCACGGCCCTGAAATTAGGAAAGATTCAGGTCTACCCTTCTTGTTGCAAGATACGAAATTCACAAGGCATGATCTAATACGGGAAGCAATATTCTACGATAATGGTATCCCATTACAATTCTAAAATGGCTCCACTAAGTCTTGCACCCAAAACCTCACCCAACAAAGGCAAGCTCAGTAACCACCATTCTAAATCAAGCAATAGGTTTTTGATGCATGCAGCTCCAGCCCTATCCATATCAGAGCATTGATTTGTGTTTCAAATTAAATTCTTCTTCAGAACCAAGTTTGAAGCTTCATAAGGCATCGTTTAACACGGAGAAATGAATTTTCACTAGCGAGCTACCACAGTCGTTAAGTGCTTTCAACCGGTTTCGAGCCTGCAACCTTAGCTTACAAAGGCTAACCCAGTAACCACTGTTCTAAATCAGGCAATAGGTCAGCACCGTGGCTTTGTATAACATGCAGCTCTAGGCCAATACAAAGCAGAGACATAAATTCGTGCTTTGCATTAAATCCTTCTTAAGAGCCATGCATACAATCACATAAATTCATAACGCACTGGCTAACACGGGCAATACATTCTATGAAAATGGTTTCATACCACAATTCTAATATGCCTGCACCGAGTCTTACACCTAAAACCACACGCAATAAAGGCGAGCACAGTAGCTATTCTAACTCAGACAATAGATTAGCACCGTGAGGTTTCGAATATGGGAACTTGCCCACCATAGCCCAGCAGGCTACCCACTGTTTTAAAGGGAACTAAACCAGAACTTCTTGTTGCAGTATCACTTTAGAGCACTAATGTAAAAGTCTTGAGTTTGGCCATACTAACGTCATAATATTGCCTCGAATTATCTCGATTAATGATATATTACCTGGTATTTGTCAACTGTATTGATCTCAACGTCATCCAAGTCACTTCCACTGCATTTCTTCTCCAGTGCATCCCTAATCACCTTCAGTTGGTGTCGATATGGAGAAATAATTCCGATATCTCCATATTCCACACCACCCTTTGCCAGAGCATGAAATATACTGGCTATGAGGTCAGCCTCCTTTTGATTGCTGATGCGGTTGTCTATTTGTGACTCAAGAAACGGAACAGGATCTGTGTCAGCAAAGACCACCGGTTGATTTGGCTCTATGACGTTTTGAATGAATTGAGCTGAAATAGAAGAATGTATTTCACAACGGTTACCTCCGGAAAATAGGCAAACGCTCCTCTGTTATACGAGCAAAATCTAACCAATGTCAGACTCTGTAATTTAGGACATCTATTAGATAGCTAATCCGTAACCAAACATGAATTATCATTTTTGAATAAAAGGCGAATATGACAGCAAAATGAACTCTGCGTACAGCCAGCGAATAAGAAAAAGAAGGATTACAATACAAGTCATGAATCATTGAAATTTATTCAGGTATAGAAGCTAAGGCGTGAAGCTGAGCTTTATCTGTGCCTTTGGTTCCCACCCACCCATGGGGGCCTCCCACATCAAAGTTCTGTAAAATTATCAAGGGACTTTATCAGGGACCATCCATAACAGGAGTCATCCCAATAGGGGCTTTCACTTTAGGGGCAGTCCACTTTAGGGGCAGTCCACTTTAGGGGTCATCTATTTCTAAGATCCAAGCCAAACAAAAATGGACAATTGCAAGGGACATCTAAGAATAGCTAGAAATATTGGAAACATAGCACAACAAATCATAGCACGAACACATGGATTATTTAGGCTTTTCGTCTGACACTCAACAGAATAATATTAGGTTTTTGTCCCGTTATCTTCCTGACGTATTACTCTGTTGAGTGTCAGGCAAATACCTCAAGTAATCCATGTTTTCTATTTTTAGCTCTGTTCTATCTAGCTTATGTAATCTATATTTATGTTTCCAATATTTCGGGCCAATTTGAAGTTCTGTACCATCAAAGACTGTTCTATCGAACACCTTAAAGGACCAAGAGAGATTGTGCCATGTGCTATGCTCACCCTGTCTTTGATCCTGTTGCATCAGCTGATTAATCGTTTCGAGTTTCGGCATTTCAAGCAACTCATTCGCAACGGCAGTTGTACCACATCGCATTCTCTGGTCGTAAATCACAACATTGGCCAGTGCCATGATATCTTTATTCATTCGGTACTGATATTGCAGGCTAACAACAGCTGACGGATGGTGCTCTGATAAACGTTTGAAAAGACTCTCGTCCATCCCTCCATTCCTAAAAGGTCGAGTGATAAATATTCATAATTTAATCGAGGTTACATGAATACTATTTTGACAAAATATTCAAGAGTCAGTCATCACCTAAAAATGGCAACAGCACGCACAGTTTGAAATTAGCCACCGGCCTACTTTTATTGGTTTGTGAGTTTATTTGTTTGTGAAGATGGTGCTGTGATTAACGATTGAAAAGGCTTTCATCCATCCCTCCATCCCTGAAAAAGTGAGTGGTTTGATATTTCAATTGAGAACAGATGGATAAAATTTCTTGATAATAAACTTGCCAGCCAAATTTTTCGAATCGATGAACTCAATTGAAAAGTTGAAGAAAAGTGCCGCTGCAGCTTGGCTTGCTATGCATAGCTGCACACGGCCGTATTAACCAGAAATAAAAACATTTCTACAGCTCGGTTTTAAAGTGCACCATGAGGCTATTGTCGTTACATTTACAATGCTAAGTTTTGCACTAAAACCAACATACAATAGTAGAGAGTGATGGAGGGGATGCAGAGTAGTTAGATCACTCGACCCTTGATCAAAGGGTCCTGGGTTCGAAACCACCTTTAGACCACGGTTGGACTGCTCGATTAGTCTACTTATCCATAGGCTCTTTGTGTTTTCGGCATAAAGCAATACCTTACGAAGATAGTAAGTGTATTTGGCTCAAAATCATCAATCATTAATCAATTAATTAATCAGTGCCTATTCCGATTATAGTACTCGACATACGTTAGAATAGAGTAATCATACAGTACATCTAAGGTTATACATACAAGAGCCTATACATTTTAGCTTCCCTAAATGTTTCAACAGAATTGTACCAGAATAGATGTTTTAAAGTGACATGGTTATATATTTCAAGCACTCTAGTACTTTTACAATACATATTTCATCTGGGTAGGCCTTTGAAGTGAATTAAAGGAAAGTTCTCTGAAACGCTAAAACTTTAGAGTAGTGGTATTTGAAGGAAGTTGTTCGAGTCTTTGTAGTTTGATGAAAATAAATGATGCTGTCCTTATGTTTAAAAGCTATCTATTTTGCTGTTTATAACATTCGTTTATTTTCTTAAATCATTTTCTACATTTATGCTGCAGTTATACTTTCGATTTATTAGGCTTCATTTCTTTCTGTAGTAAATTGTTTGTTATTTTGTTTAATTTATTCAGTTCATAATAAACCTTCAAGTTGAGTAATGATGTGTATTTTTTGATGAGTTTTGGACAATAAATCTGGTAGCAAGTGTTTTCAGACATTGGCCGCTTCACTTATATGAAGAAACTAAAGAATCTTACTTGGCTTCCAAACTTTGAACCAATGGTGGCAGTTGGTAGTGATCTCCAACCAGAACGAAAACATCAGCACACCGTATGGCGCCAATACAAACAGGCTGTGTGATTTGAGAAGCCTCGTCGACAATGCAATAGTCAAATCTCTTCTTCAGAAATAATGGATGATTCACACCTAGGCAAGTTGTTGCAACTATTTTCTGGAAAAAAATATTTGTAAAATCAAGCATAGCAAAGGAAATCAGAAACATAGCACAGGACATCACATGGATTGATTTGAAAATTTGATACAAGTGTAAATATAAGGCACTGAGCTATTAAATTTATAACTCTGTTTGAAAAAGAGAATCGCAAGGTACCTCTTAAAACAAGGGCAAGAAAAATAAAAGCAAATTACTTGTTTTCCCTTCCAGAGGATACATTTATTTTGAAGACACCAGGGGCTTCGAGGGAATATATAGCGTTTGCAATCTATTTCCTTGTCTTAACTATGACCTCAAGAGTCTGCTTATATAGTCAAAGCCCTGCAAACTATAACCTAGAAAAAGAAGGACCAATCGACTGATTTTATTTGAAAGACACCAAAAAATTAGGCTTTTTATTCTAAAATTCCCTCAATTAGAAGACTATTGCTCTCTGCATCCAAGATCCAAGAGAGCGGAAGTAATGAGAGCCCACCACACCCTAGAAATACCAACATCACTCACAAGTATTAACTGTTAAGAACCTTGTCAGTCTATACTTCAAGAAGTAGGTTCATATTTGTTGGTTTTCACGTTCATACCTTGTTATCATAAAACCGAGTAATTCCTTCCACAGTTTTGATTTGTTTGGTCGCTTCTTCGATAGCAAATTCTCGTATATCGTGATGCAATTTATGAGCTTGGCCAACACGGAGGAAGTCTACCTTCATCTGAATTTGAAATAATAAAGTTAATGAAGTTGGATTTTACCAGAGCAGGCTACTGCAATTGACATAGTCCCGCAGACACAGGCGGGCGTGTCAACCACTGTCCCAAATCAAGACTATATACCAGGTCTGTTATACCATGCCTTATGAATTTATAAGGTGATAAAGTATACTTGAAAACAATTAGATAGTAAAAGCCTCAAAAATCGAAATTTCTCAATAGCAAGTTCTATTTACAGCCTGTTCGATATCCAACCAATAGCAAAACACCTCGTTGGATCAAAGTCAGCTTCAACTTCACAATCTGTCTATCTGTTTAGATTAGTTTACTCTTATAATTTTTTGTATTGTAAGCTGTATGAATATCGATGTAAAATATGTTAAACAACAACAACAAGTAACAATATCGTATATTTTCCAGCCTTGTCAACACTATATATAGACAGAGCTCTATCAGTTTGGCGGACTTGAACATTTATCATAACATCAAATACTAAAATTTCAACACTGAAATACTGATGATAAGGTATTTTTATATAGGTGGTACCAAGACTTTTCTAATAAGACCCCCTTTGTGAAAGTGCCAGATTTCAATGAGCCCCACGGTCATAATAGAGGACAGTGTTCTAAATCCAAAAGATTCATAGAAAACAAGCCTTTTCATTTCAGGAGAGCGATGAATTATAGCTGTTGATAGTTGATAGGGAAATACGCTTACTATTTTCGTAAGGTATTGGTTAATGTGCTAAGCACAAAGTGCCTACCGAATAGGTTAAACTAATCGAGCAGTGCGACCCTGGTCCTTGATGTGACCACAACTCGTGATTCCTTTTGCCTTATTGCCTGGAATTACAGAGAGCTGGCTAATTCTCTCCTCACACTTTGTGACATGTGACAGGTCTGAAGGTGGTTCCGAACCCGACACCCTCTGAATAAGGGTCAAGTGACCTAACCACTCGGCATCCCGACCAATAGCTCTCGCCAGCATACTGGTAAAATAACTACTAGGGCTTGTGAACCAGAAGAACCAAGCGTTCTGCCACTCCAGTGGAATCTTTTTTGTTGAATGGCTTGAGAAAGGTTCATAAATCATGTTTGGTGCAGAAAAAGCACACAAATACCCTCATAGAGAAGGTTCATTACCTGTTTAAGCTTGAGTAATATATTATCCACAGCAGTGTGAGTATAACTTGTAATCAGAACAGTCTTTCCCAGAGCAGCCAATATTTTCACAATACATGCAATGGTTGTGGTCTTTCCCGTTCCCGGCATTCCAAGTATCATGACGTAATCTTGAGCAGAAAGACATTTCTCGACTGCTTGCTTCTGATCAGGATTTAAGCTGGAGAAAACTGAACGAACCATCTTCACTTGTGACTGGGTGATCAGGCTTGTCTGATTATCACCATTACTGGAAGTAGACAAATATTTATGCGTGAGTGAACTGTCTAAAATACAGTACTAACCTGTCACTTAGAAACTGACTGATAGGAAACTTTAGCCTCCCAGATAGTAGCATATCCATACGTAAAGATTAGGTTTTTCAGATATTTCAATTATGATAAGCTTGATAGCCAGATTATCAAAAACTAAACGTATCGGGCAGGGATCGGGCATATTTAGTTTTTTCCATAATCTGGCTATTTAGCTTATTATAATTAGATTATTTGCTATATCACTACAGCTATTGCCCTACGCCGCTTTATCTATTTTATTACAATAGGTATTTCAGCTTGAAAATCAAATTGCTTTAAAAAATAACTTTTATTGCAAAGAAGTTCAGTGGCGGTCCCGCTGTGGTTGCACTGCTATATTCAAAGTTCTTGACCTATTTCCATACTCAACTTATAAAAACCGCAGGCAGCCACATTCAGGTTCTTAGTGGTAGGTTAGTACTGTGAATGGAAAATCATCAAAGTACAAGATTCTACCTATATGGTACCAGACGGGGAATGATGAGAAACTAAATGATCTGGAAGAACCTAGATTTTAGGGAGCCACTATGAGCCTCTATATCTTTCAAGTTGTTAACTCAAATAATCAGTGTTTACAAGTTCATGAGAAAAATGCTAAGAATATTGGATAATGATACCAAGGCTGTTAGCTCACTTTAATGCTTAGGGATATCAAACAAATTTCAAAAATTGAGATATAGCTTTAACATTACCATATTTCTAAGCATCGGTAAATTTGTTTGAATCACTCGGAAGTATTTTCACTCACTTTAACAAGGCAATATCCTTTTCTCTGCCATTGTGCCCCTGCGTCATCAGTGATTCAATATCAAACAAGGAGAAGCGAGGAGCCGAGAGATTAACCACAAGATTTCTGGTTTTCTTATCCACATCAGTTCTAGATGAAAACAGCTTCATCAAGTTTCCCAGTGGAGTCTTGTGACTTGTCAGGCTTTCGTCTTTTTCGATTCGAAATAAAGTGGTCCGTATGTCTGACCTGTGAGAAAAGATGGAATGAATAAAACTTGCTAGATACTCATTTCAACTTATCTTTCCTATCTAAATCTAAATTTAGGTATTTTTGGAAGGAGCTTAGAGTGACAGCTAATTCTATGGCCGTATATTCCCTTGAAAATACATTGAATAAACAAACAAATATAAACTACACTTAAATTGGCCCTAAGAGGCCTTGGCCACTGGTAACTACCCTGGCTAACCTCCTCCCTCTCGAAAGCAGGACTGCATACACACAAGAGCAAGAAATACCGACCTTGCCTTAATCTTCTCCTTACAAAATACTGAGATCTTGTTTGCTGCAACACTTTTCACAAGACCTGAAAAAGAAATTATCGAGAAAATATCAATATTCTGAAAAATGCTTTCAAAAATAATAGAACGCAATATCCACCTTAGACTTTCCTATGACAGGAACACGTTTTATTTCAAGAAAGCTGGTAAAATAAACAACGAAACCAATTTACCAAGACCTCTTTCATCTGAAACTCAAAAGAGCAAAATAAAATTAAAATAACAATGAAATAACTTCACGAGTCTAGATACATTATTAACCTGGGTTCGAAACCCGGTGGTGGCATAGGTCAATTGCAGTAGCCTGCCCTGGTATAATTTAGATACATTATTAAGATATAGATCAACATTACGTACCTGTAGTCAATCCAAATGTCTTGCAGTTCTCTTCACTTATAACCACGCGATCATTAACAATAATCGTATGTTTTGCCGCTTTTTTGTAGCCATCAGACTTTCTTCTTTCAAATGTATATAAGCTTGATTGATCACCTTGAAAATGAATTGAAAATCAATGAAATTACAACGTAATACTCCACTGAAGCATAATCTAGATAAAAAACCAATCCTGGTAGTTTTATGACAAATGGTTTGAAATTCAATTTTTGGCATTAGTTTGCCTGAAACTTCCAGAACAGCTGCGTTGTGAAATACTATCAAAAATGTCTATCAAGCTGCTAGTGCTATAACGTATCATTTAGCAAGCATGAAGTGAAATAAGGATTTTTGGCACTATAATCAGCAAGCCCATCTCATTCCACCTTAGTCATTAGAACAAAAGTGTTTGGAAGCCTTTTACTTCATTCCTTTGTAGTTTGCTTGTTGTTGAACTGGTCTTAACCGTGCACGACGTTTATCTGAATTAACAAGAATGTGGCTACATGAATTAACAGAAAAGTTAAGTCAATCGAGTCATTTACTGAAATTTTCTAATATGATTGGTTTGAACAAGAATGCATTAAAACAGTAAGCGGAAAATAAAAAATAAGGATTCAGCTGCTAAACAATGTAATTCAAAACAAGAAGATCAAAAGGCAAAAGGTTTGTGCACGATGAAATTTTGAAAAAGCTAACAATAACACAACCAAAAGGCTCCCAAGCCATACCATCCATTGAATATGTTGCCATTCACATGACCTTGAGTTCTCTAAAATACCGTCTCATATATAAAGAAAATAGCACAGTCTTTGAATGGTACAGAACTTCAATATAGCCAGAAATATCGGAAACATAGCGAAACGAACACATAGATTACTAAAGCTTTACGATGGATTACACATGGATTATTAAGCTGACGTATTACTCTGTTGAGTATCAGACGAAACGCTCAAGTAATCCATTTGTTCGTTTCACTATGTTTCCAATGTTTCTGGTTGTATTGAAGCTTAAAGAAAATAGCTCACCTTGTGTAACTTCACACTTGAGCAACATTTCATTCAGACATTTTCCTGCTGAATACAACTCATTGCTTGTTTTGGTCCATATTTTGTTCTGACTGGAGGAGGAAGCCTCTGCTTGTGCTTCTAACATGATAAGGTGATACCACTTGTAGAAATACTCAAAGTCTGCCCCTGTCATGTGGTCTACAAAAGGGACGTTTTATAAAAGTCTTTGGATGGCACAAGACTTCTAAATAGCCAGAAATATCGGAAACTTAGCGAAAAGAATACATGGATTATTCAAGCTTTTCGTCTGATACTCAACAGAGTAATACGTCAGAAAGATATTCATAAATGAATAAGTATGAAAATAGAATAGGTTTTTGTTTCGTTCTCTGCCTGATGTATTACTCTGTTGAGTGTCAGACGAAAAGCTAAAGTAACCCATGTGTTCGTTTCGCTATACGTCTCCAATATTTCTGGCTATATAGAACGTTTTATAGTCATTGAGTCTCTTGTAAAAACGACTGCTTATGAAAGAGTCTAGATAACGCACTTACATTTTCATTAAACATAACCCTGCAACCAAGAACGATGCAAGAAGTTCACCAGAAAAATTGGCGAAAATCTTCAACACATTTGAGATTGAGAAGTCGTAAGAAACAACTAATAATCCACAGCAGTCTAGTACGTCCTACAATAGATTCAGCCTAAAGAGTTTTACCAGGAAAACCAACTCCTCCTGTCTACATAGTATACGTCCAATGATTTCCATGTAGACGGAAAATTAATATTCCTAAATGAAATCTGAACCTGAAATGCGACTTATGACCACTTCTTTATTGAATGACATCCCTAGTCCTTTCGTTTCGTAGATGGTTTATAGTCATCCAGCCTGTTGTAAAACTGTTCTTGATGTTTAAGTCGTTATGACTTTTGAAATATCTCTATAACATTGCTTGGTCTAATACTGCATCATAGTGTTCGATGAACAGAAGTACAGAGCAATATAGATTGGAAACAAGTCTCTATGTTATTGAAAGTTTCCTATTTTCACCATCATCAGATAGACTATAATAATCTTCTCTTTCAAAAAGATCTATTGGGGCAAAGATCTGAACTGCGAAGAAGACAACCAAAGGCTTCATTTTGATGTTTCTTCGACCGTACCATCAAATGATCGCTATCAAGAACCCTCTGAAATTTCCATTAAATGAAAGGATGAATAGTAAAACCTTGCAAATAAGAACCTAGAACAGCAAGAACGTACAGACTGATTTAATAGGAGCAAACTCAGAAAATTGAAATACAGTATGGTATTTTAAATCCGATTAGGGTACACGACTGTTGCTCTCTAAATGCTAATTGAAGGAGAACCTGTCATGAGAGATCATTAAACCCTTCAAATGTCACAACAATCGTAAGTACCAAATTTCAAATAGCCTTTCCAAAAATTAGGGTCTAATCTGTGAGGCTTTACTGTAACAGATATGTATCCTTGGTGTATGAATACCGTTTGTCTGTTTTCTACGTACTATAGTTTAAGTTCGAATTGGGAAAAGATAAAGTACTTAGGCTAAGAAGTTAAGTCTATACTTTTTTGATAATGTTAATGAGTGAAATGGAGATGCATAACTGTACCTGTTAATTCTTCAAATTGTTCAGAAATTCCACTAGTCTCCTTTGATCCCTGTTCTACAGCCTTATGATAAACCATGCAGTTGTTGACAGCTGGGCATCTTTTGCAGCTATGCGCATCTTTTAGGAGGCCTGGTAACGACAGAAAAGTCAAAATGCCACTGCAAACACTAAAGACAAGAGCAGTGGCATCCATCTTCAAACAAGCTAAATGTTTAAGATTTTGAGCTACAAATTCTGGAAATCGAGGACTTATCTAGTGGATACTCATTTTCAAATTGAAAATTTCTGCAGTAAAGAAAGGATTTAATCAAAATACTCACTCTTATTGATGGTTGCCTAAAAACACACTAGAACCTCATATGCTATTGATAATACGAGAACAAAATTTGCTAAGTTTGTAAAATATCAAGAGGAAAACTCAGAAAACCCATGCTTTAAAGGTTTCGTAAAAATCTTCTTCTGTAAACTTTCTTGTATACTACTATAAGTAGGAAGTGCATGTAAGCATTCTCTTGCTGGAAAAAAGGCACTGTCTTAAACTAGCACATCAAAAATTAAGTCACTCAATTCTACATGATTGCAATAAACATACTGGAATCTCATACTTCTTAACGTATTGATTCGGTTTATGTTACCATGCCCCTTTTGGAATCAATGTCCAACTTAAGTCAGGCTAGCCAGTTAAACGCCATCTCACTCACTAATTAAAAAGAAACATTAACAAAATGATGATTTCCCTTATTCATATATTCTACATTCAATAGCTATCTATATTCAGAAAGTGATTGTGAGCATTCTCCTACTGCAAACAAGCCAAGCCTTAGTAAGGCTAGCAAACATCAACCAACTCACTCAGAAATCAACTTCTATCAACATCGTGATTCCTTATCTAAACATTCAATGATTCATCCTACCCGGCATGAGCTTCTTGTTCTGAAGATTTTCCAACGATAAAAACCTGACAATCTCATTTCTCTTGATGACAAGTGCTCGCTTCTCCTTCAACGTGGCAGGGACGCCTTGCAAGTGGCTAGCCTTCATGTAATACAACAAGCCAGCGTCAACTTCCTTCCCGTATTTCTCTGACATCATCAGTGAATACAGTATGACTTGGGCACGGTGTTCTATTGAGCCTATAACAGAGAAAAACAAGATTGATACTAGGTTGATAAAATATTCTTTTCCTTTGATATGCTTTTTGAATCTAGACATGCCATGAAAGCTTCACCGAGGGAGCGATAGACCCAATGCATTTAGTTCATCAAAGCTAACTAGATTTATCTTTATACAAATATCTTGAATTGTGCTTCAATACATTTTCAAGATGGTGATACCATTTAGCCTTGGCCTAGCTCACGAGACAAATTATGCAAATTCAAAGCTGATAGAGATAATTAGATAATAGACACCCAATAAGGGCTAATTGCTGATAAGGTTGCTAGTGAAAGAAAAAGTTAAACCTAGACTTGTCCTTTGAAATCATAACCAAGTCAATTCATTAAATTATTTGAATTCATTCTCACCTAGTTTTGAGAACAACTTTCCAGTCTTCAGCTCAAACGGTACATGAAATACTTCATTTGGTACTTTCGCATCTTTTTTCTTAATTTTGGGCTGTCTTTGAATCGTAACATTGACTGACGCATCGACCTTACCTGAAAGAAAAGTTAATAAAATGTTTAGTAACTTACACCTTTCTGGTGAATAGCACTTTCAAGTTTAGCTTTCCAACATGTATTCTACAAAATTTCAGTAATCGAGATAATTTGTGAGTTTGAAAATGACCCAAGTAGGACTTGAACCTAGGACCTCTAGATTCGTACTCTAGAGCGCTACCACTGCGCAACCAGGGCCTCGAGAAACCCAGGCCGTTTCATTTACAAAAATTTCACACCACTCACCGAATGCAGAGATGAACCTATTGGGCTCTTTAACACTACACTGGACCTGCGGAAGGACGATGACTTTCTCACACCAGGAGGACCATAGCAATCCACCACCACTGGATAGAGTTATAGGAGTTAATTTCTGTAAATTTGATTTTACTTTAATTTTCATTTTTACATTTGATTTAACTGATATCAACCAAAAGTATCATTCCATTTTTATCGATTTCAGCTTCAACTTTAATCAAATTAGAAATTCTAAATCATAATGCTTTTCAAATGATTTACCCTTGAGTCCCAAACTTACCCTTGAGTCCCAGAGAAGGGCACAGTATGTTCTCTTCTATGTCAACAATTTCAGATATAGCAAGTCGTGTTATATTGTCAGAACGCTGTTCACAGCCCAGTTTAAAATCCACAGAATCATCTGAGGGCTGGGGTGAATCCTTGAGGAACTTCCTTGCCCATTTGCTCAGATAAGGAATAAACTCTCTGACTTTTTCCATGAATTCTTTCTCTTCCCACCCAAGGCTGTAGAGAGTATTCAAATTCTCGTGTTTGGCCAGCAACTCAACTGCTTTTCTTTCTAACTTTGAAACATCGAAAACTGTAGTAAAGAAATTGAGATTGGAAAATAAAAATCAAAAATGAAACAATTTTCGATAGCAAGCTTTTAGGAGTGAAGCAACACTGTATATTCCATGCTTAAGCCTTGGCATATACTAATGTTAGAGAATTACCTAAAAAACTCTGTGTCTAAGTAACTAAAGTGGCACGAGATCTCGGCAGTGGTCTCGTGAGTTCCAACGAAACGGACTGGCATACTGATCCATATAGTTGAAACATATTTTTCTATAGGACTTAATAGGTAGTGAGATCTCTCTTAGTGGAACAAATCTGTCTGAAATTGGGTTCATATAGATAGCTCCTGGGAGCCCTTCCGTCGAAAAAGCCAATCCCTTTCAGATAAAGATTTAATCAAATGCCAGGGTGCTTAGTCTAGATTATACATAAAATACCTTTCTTGTCAATCACAACATCAAACAACTCATGCATGAAAGTTCCAGTGAACATGACTTGGTTAGGCCCATCCGTTTTGAAAAGCTCTGAGAGGACTCCACGCCTTTGACATGTGATTCCCATGGAGATAGTTGTGCCAGAGACAAGGGTGTTCGGGAAGAGCGTCAGAAATCTGAGAGAATGGTTGTCTAATGTAACTGTAGAATCAAGGGAAGTTTTGGAACCTGAAAAGACAAAGGTTTACAGAGACAAATGCAAGAAATTTTCTAGAAAACTTGGCGAAAATATCGATAATTTTTAAATCATGTATTAGTTGTAAGAAAGAATAAATAATTCACAGCAGTCCAGTGGGTAAAAGAAAAGGAGTCTTAGCAGGAAAATCAACTCCTTCTGTCTACACAATATGGAATCAATGGTTTTCTGAAATTAAATTTGGACCTGAAATGTATCCTATCGATACTTCTTTATTGAGTGATATATCTATTCTATCATTAGTAATTGGCAGAAAAGAAACAAGAAACTACACGTCCATCTCGACAAGCCTGTTCCGTGATTTCTCACTCATCAGGAGATGTATTAATAATCTTAATAATCGTACATCTCCTAATGAATGAGCCTTCACGAAATAGGCTTATCGAGATGAACGGGTAGTACCTTGTTTCGTTTCTGCCAATACACCTCCTCCACAATGACGTAATGTGTTTGAAAGTGAGGCAAGAGGTGTGATTCCCTTCTGAGCAAGAATCCTTCATCATATCATTATGCTAATATGCAACTACAAAGCAATTCCATGCGTTGCTAAGAGCAATGCACGCCTTTTAGATTGGGATTCATGATATCGAGGAGAGAGATGTTCCGATATGCATTTCAAAAGAACTGACGTCATTGTGAAAGTGATATATTGGTATATTTACGCTCTACTATCATGTATTGAAATCGAAACACTGACTTTTCTTATCATTAGAATATGAAAGCATTCACGCTGGACGGAATGAAAATTGCATGGGAAACAAATACAAGATTTCGCTGATCAGAGTAGGAATCGTTGGGAAAGAATCCATAGGCACTGCCCTAAATAGAAGCTCATTGAAACATTGATAACAGCTCACAACGTAATAGACTCTTCTTCACAACCACGCCTTCCTGTCTAACTATTTCGGTAGAAGAATAACATTTTCAAACAAAACAATTCACCTGTTATGTGTACAAAATCGCCAGGGAAGATTTCCATCGACTCCCAATCTTGCCTCAGGTAGCAAACAGTCTCCGATGACGTTTCTTCGTCAAACAATCGAACCATTTTCTCAGGCTGTGTCCTGTTAGGCCCATCTTGATATTCTTGTCTAGTAACCTCAAGCACCAACACCGGTTTTACGGTGAAATCCGTTGACTTGACTGGCGGAGGAGCATCGAAATCCTCACCAAAGGAAATGTCTAGCAAGGATGCGTTTAAGAGGTCGATGTCTTTGGATATATTCAGCTGATTGATTCCATTTTTGGCTTCAAGGGTGCTTTTAGGTAGAGTATGCTTACCAGGTGCATGCTTTTCTTCTATAAAGGAGTCGCTATTTGAGATCTGAAAAGAGTCATTGAGATCCAGAAATGATAAGTTAGATAAGTCAGGATCAGCAAAGTTTTCCTTGTTCTCGATGTCTTCCTTTGCATCTTTGTTAGTTTCAACTCTACCCTTCATACAAGCAGCAAAACCATCACAAACCAATTTCGAAGTACTACACGAATCCAGTTTTGCTCCTTTCTTTTTTTCATCTGAATATTGCTGGATTACTTCATCATTGTCACTATCATTATCATAATCTAATACATTCGAATTAAAGCATTTTCCTCTGACTCTCATCTTCGATTCTTCATTTGAAGTAACTCTATGAGAATTGTTATGAGATTTTCTAATCAAGGCAGGCGTGCCACAAGTTTCTCTTCCAACCCCTTTCTTGTTTTTCTGTAAATATTGTCCAATTATGCAGTCACTATCATAATCCCCAGGATCAGACACAATAGAAGTACTATGAGAATCGTTTCCATTTAAGCTGGACGTGCCACAAGTTTCTGTTTCAACCTCTTTCTTGTTTTTCTGTAAATATTGTCCCATTATGTAATCACTATCGTAATCACCAGGATCGGACACAATAAAAGTACTATGAGAATGGTTTCCATTTAAGCTAGACGTGCCACAAGTTTCTGTTTCAACCTCTTTCTTGTTTTTCTGTAAATATTGTCCCATTATGCAATCACTATCGTAATCACCAGGATCAGACACAATAGAAGTACTATGAGAATCGTTTCCATTTAAGCTAGACGTGCCACAAGTTTCTGTTTCAACCTCTTTCTTGTTTTTCTGTAAATATTGTCCCATTATGCAATCACTATCGTAATCACCAGGATCAGACACAATAGAAGTACTATGAGAATCGTTTCCATTTAAGGTTGACGTGCCACAAGTTTCTGTTTCAACCCCTTTCTTGTTTATCTGTAAATATTGTCCCATTACGGAATCACTATCGTAATCACTAGGATCACACACAATAGAAGTAAAACCTTGTTTCTTATCTCTGATACCAGATTTCTGATTCGAGCTGATTTTCTTATGATCAATATTGAAATCCCTAATAGCACCAGAAGAAGATATTTTGGGTTTGAATTCCTCAATATTTTTCTCTAAATAGTGTGCCATTATATAATTTCCATCGCTGTCTTGAAGATCTGCGCTAGAAGAAGTAAGGTGTTCTTTGTTTTCTATATCAAATTCATTCTTTGAAGTGACTTGATGAAATTTGTTACCAGTGTGTTTTGCAATGCTAGAAGTACTGAAGTTGTCACCAGTGGGTGAACTGTCGTTCCTCTCGATGCATTTCCCTATTTCAATAGCAACATCTTCCATCTCCGAACTTCCAATTCTTCTTTTGCCGTTAGATGTTTCCCTAATGAATAAGTTGCGTCTTCCAAACTGCTTCTTCCTACCATCTTGGGTGCTGCATTGTGTCTCCTAGGGATAATTCAACTTCATATTAAAAATGTCGTAATCAGTAGAATGGGAGGAGAGAGAGAAGAAGATGGCAGTCAAACATTGTGAAAATTGTTTTCTAAAACATTTGGATGAGGACTTAGCACTTTTTCCCACATGATATAAAGTGAGAGCATCGATTTTGAAAATATCGTAACAGTTAAATGAATTTCTTACATACCATCGCCGTGTTGTCTTCCATATCAATTTCTTTTGCCTGCTTCTTTTTCAATGGTGATACTCCACTTGGACCAGACTTGAACACTCTCTTTTTATCAAGCCTTTTTAATTTCAGCTTCATTGTCTTTTTAGGTTCTGAACCTTGGCAGTCACAATAAGCAGTATCCAAAGATTCCTGTACACGTTTAGCAGCACCACAAGAATTTGCATTTTCTCTTAATATACCTTCTTCAAAGCCATTGCTTTGTTTTGGTGACAAACCTCTATCACCTTCTCTTGTGGAATTTCCAACGAATGGTTCGATTGTAGAGCCCTTCGTTTGTAATTTCGTAAAAAGAGGATTCACATGACTCTTAAATTCACAATCTGAAAATTGTTGATTATCATCTGTATCTTTCATTGAAACATCTTCATTCGATAAAACGATTGCTTGCTTCTTGTGTTTCTCTTTACAATTGATATCTGTACTTCCTGGCTTGCTATCGGCAACCTGTAAATTGAGATCAGTACACGTAGGCTTCTTATCAGCAGCAAAATATTTACTTGTTTTGCTATCATTACAAGCCAATGATAACCGAGACTTTGATTTTTGTTTGAATAAATTATTTTTCTTGCTTTCTGTGTTTCGTGTTTTTGCAAGAGCTTCTCCATTCGATGGATGAGACACAGCTCCATGCCTTGCACCTTTTAAACTATATTTCTTAATGGAAAGCTCCAAGCCGGAGGAATCTCCTTGCTTCAATCCAAATGAAAAGGAACCATGTTCCTCAGCATTCTCTGCATCTTGCTTGCTATCGATACGGATGCGTGTAACGTTCTTCTTTCCAGTAACGACCTTATTTGTTGTGTTATTACCATGTAAGGACAACCGGGATTTCGACATCTGGCCCACTAAGCTCTTTCGCTTAGGCCCTGCATCAGGAGTTTTCTCGAAAACATCCGTACCAGATACACAGAGTATCGAAGTATCATTCGAATTTTTCTTATTGCTAATACAAACATCAGTGATAGATGCAGGAATTTGTGCCTTGCGATGTTCTTCGTCACCGAATTCTTCAGACTCCTCTTTCTTCTGCGAATCTTGACGAATTCCTGTTTGATTTTCCTTATCTACAGACTGATCTTCGTCAGCAATTACTAAAACATCCCTGTTTTCATCCAAACATTTCTTTATTTTCCCACCTTTTGCAGGCACTGACAGCCGTGATTTGGACTTTTGGGACACTAAACTCTTTCTCTTGGGTCCCGTTTTAGGTGTTCTTGGAATAACCTCCTCGTTAAATCTACCTGATGCTGCATTATGTGTTTTGTGATTTCCTGTTGCTGCTCCTTTGAGTTTGTGAATTGGCTTTCCTGACGTCACCTGAAAAGTTTTCAAAGTCACTTATCATGCACCAGCACCAGGGATCTTTCAACGAGAAAGGCAAGTTAGTTTGATAACCTGGGAGGGAAAAGGTACAATACTTGGAAACAAGTATTGGTTATGCTATTATTCGAGATGATTTGTGAGAAAGAAAATAACACGAATAGGACAGGAACCCACGACCTATAGATTCGTACTCTAATGTGCAATACTGCGAAACCGGGGCTATAATGAAAGAAGATGTTACCATCAACGGTTCAAGATACAATAAAAATTTTCAAATGTTTGCAGCTCTCTACGCAAATCACCAGACGATAAGGCTCATTTCCAAAGCAATCTAAAATATGGCAGGCATGGCCGAGTGGTTAGACCACAAAACCTTTGTTCAGAAGGTCGTGGGTTCGAGTCCACCTCCACACCTACCACATAAAGTGCGAGGAGAGACTTTGCTAGCTCTCTGTAACTCAAGGCAGACGGGCGAAAGGAGTCACGAGGTGTGGTGAAACCAAGATAAAAGACCAGGGCCCGCTGCTCAATTAGTCTATCTATTCATTGTACAGAAACTAATACCCTACAAAATAGACTGTCCCATATGATTTCCCTATTCATTTCATTGTACTGTTATTTCGACGTGCTTGTCTCTATGACCAGGTAGATTCACACAGAACAAATATCATGTTAACATCAACAATTTTTTTCATGACCAATGTTATGTTTCATACTATTACAATATTCATATAAAACAATCATTCGTCATGAAATAATTTAATGGAATTTGATCCTTAATTCAATTAGTTAATTTGAAAATATGGCTGATTAAGATTTGTGAAATATCATTTAAAGTATAAAACTTACTCAAGTAAATCAAGAGGCTTGTTTTGAATATCTAAGACCAGTTTAAGGCTTTCAGGATCCTGAACACACTCAAACAGAAATTATATGTCGGCTGTTTTTCCTGCTAGCAGAAGTTGACCGCTCCATGGATTTTGTGTCCAGACATGTCTATCATTTTTACTAAGGATCAAAGTTTTTATGGCCAGATGTTCTTCTTGATGCCAACCATTTTAGTTAACTCTTACAACACGCAGGGATACGGTGGAAGAATTCTGACCCCAACCACAGGTTTTTCAGGATCCCCAATGCTCTGATAAAAAACCGTGTCATAATAATACAAACCTTATTGGCTGGTGAAAAAGCTGATTTTTTCTGTTCAGTAGAATCTATAAAGTAATTGAGTTCCCAGGTAATAACAACAAAGAAGTAAGGCATTACTATATTCAGTCTCAGGGTTTAGAAATTTTATCATGTATCAATGACATCTAGGATTGCATATCTTGTTCTTTGGATGGACTGACAAGCATCCAGATATCCTTTAAATAGATTAGAATTTATGGATGTGATTGCCCACACCAAAAGGATAGGACTGCCTACAAGTAGTACTTACTTTCATCTATAGAAGTCCAAAGTGCAGGTTCTTTCTCCTGAAAATATCATAAATACAGTATAATATTATCTTTTGCTTACAACAGGGTAATAATTTTCCAATACAAACAACAGGTCAGATTCTATCAGTTCCTACCTGCCATGCAAATTAGGTGTAAACTTATGCAAGAGCTCTCACTATCATCAAAGTCATCATCAGGATTCATGAATCCTTCTCCCCCAAAATTTTTTCTCAATAACGTGAGTTCCTTTTCCATGCTACTATGGCCTAAACATGATGTGTAGTTAGGTTTCAAAGCGTACATTGCTTTCTAACTTACAAAAGCTCTTCTTTCTATTGCTAAATCAATACACGGATTTAGCTACACATCATTTTGAGGCTATAGTTGCATTTCTAAAGAGCTTTATGCATTGGGAAACCAGTCTATTGGTTCTCTTTCTTTAGCTTAGCCTGATATGTTTCTTGATTGGGCCTTGGTTAAGGACATAATCTTGGATGGCAACAATTCACAAAACAGACCAAGTCTTGATGTTACCAATAAACCACATCTTGAATCAATAAGGAGACTGTCTTGCATCCAATGCAATCAAGAGATGGAAGCAGATGCTACACGGTCCTCAATTTACTGTATGACAATGGAGCTTTCAAATCAAATCTGAATATATTTTGGTAGCTTTTCAAACATACCTTTTGAAAGAATCTTCCAATATGACTTTGTTTCAATCTTTTTCCTCCATTCATTTTGAGTATATAGCCATTTACCAGTTGCAAACTGCAAGGAAATAATTTTGAAATTCTGAGCAATAGGAGCGATTGCCCTCGGCTCTCCAATGAATAAGTTTAAAACAGTCTTTGGATGGTACAAAAACGTCAAAATAGCCAGAAATACCAGAAACATAGCGAAAAGGAACACATGGATTACTTTTTGCTTGCAACTCACAGAGTAATACGCCAGAAAGAGAACAAAACAGAAACCTAACTGATTTATATACCCAAATGTGTATTTTGTAGACTTTTTAGATTTTTGATCCACATCTGGGTATATAAATCAGTTAGGTTCCTGTTTTGTTCTCTTTCTGACGTATTACTCTGTTGAGTGTTCTGGCAAATAAGTTTTAGTTTAAAAAAGTTTAAGTAATTAGGCAAGTTTCTGTTTAGCACACTGGCCTGATGCTTTATTTCGAGCAGGCATACAGGAACGCCAGTTTAAAGTTCCTTCAAAAGGACAATGGAGTGAGCTATCTATTGAAATCTAGAAGGTAACGCATCCAGATGTCGACCTTACGCAACCGAGCTTAACTTCAATTGCACATAGTGGCAGATTTAGGGGGTAGAGTTAGACAAAGTTGCCCTCCCTCCTCTAATAAAAACAACTCTCAGCACCTATTTTTCAGATGTTGGGCACCCAAAAGGTCTATTGTATTCAGACAATTGGCACGGGTAACCCTCAAGGCCGTACACAGAACATTTTTAGCGGGGGGGGGGGGGGCAAAACCCCTTTTGAAGAGCTTTTTGAGGATATCCTCTATAGGAAAGCATATACTTTTGGAATGTTTTGGGGGGGGCAGCAGCCCCCCTTGCCCCCCGCTATTTACGGCCATGGTAACCCCCAACATGACAAATATGAACTTTCTACGCCGGATTCTTGATTGCCATACAATACATCGTAACTGTCTACAAAAGACTCCCTATCCCCCCCTCCCCTCTGAACAATTTTCTTTCCAATGTTGCTTTTATGTGGAAATTTATTTGCAGCACCCTCCAGTGACATCCCAGACCTAGCATCAACATTAGTTGAGGAAGGGGCTCTCAGCTCAAACATCATCTCACGGTTTTATAGATCCATCATTGAAAGAAGGCCAAACTCGCCACTGTGTCTCAAGATCTTTTTTTGAGGATTTTAGGCCTACGACTTTTGTAAATCACCGTGCTTATACATTGCTATACAAAATCTTTATTTTGGCCTTACCTTAGGCCCCCATTTTTAGGCCTACTTGAATTGCTCTTCTTGCATTCAAAAATTGGAAACAATGATGAAACCAAAACCTATCTCACAGAAGATATTGCAAAAAGGAATATTGCAATACATTAAGCAGTTGGAAACAAGCTTAAACTTACAGATAAAGCAGAACAAATACTTACAACTTTCGCAGCTATTCCCCAATGATGTGCAAAATAATATGCCCGCGAAATTAAATTTTGTTGTTGTGGTTGTAGTGGGCTCTAGACCTTACCAATAGCCAAAATTCAGTTCAGCCATGTGGAGGGTGTGCAGAAATGTGGAGGGACTTTGACGTAATGTGGAGGATAGGGTGCTTAGTAATGTAAGGGGTCAATAATGTGGAGGGATATCTTGAAGTAATGTGGAGGATGTGTAGTAAAAAGGAGGAACTTTCGCAGAAATGTGTAGGATAGGGTATTTAGTAATATGGAGTGGTTTAGTAATGTGAAGGGATATCCAATAGTTATATAGAGGGTTTGTAGTAATGTGGAATGCCTTTTGCAGTAACGTGGAGAGTAGGATGTCAAGCAAATGGGCAGGGTTTCAGTAATGTTGAAGGATATCTTGAAGTAATGTGGAGGATGTGTAGTAAAAAGGAGGAACTTTCGTAGAAATGTGGAGGATACGGTATTTAGACATGTGGAGGGCAAGGGTCATCCTAAGGCGTCCCATTTTCCAAAATGGGCAGTTCTAACTTAATTTTGGGAAACTCTAAATGAAAAAATGGGCAGTTCTAAACATTTTATTGGCAACTCGACAGCTCAGCTCAGCCCAGCTCAGCTTAGACAGACAGCTCAGCTCAGAGCACCTCGACTGAGTATGTATGTGAGGTCGGAAGAATTATGCCTAAAAATACCTAACCTAGCCTAGTAAGCTAAAGCTAAGGCCTAGTAACATCACATTTAAACAAGCAAGTGAAGCAAATGCGTACAGTTACAAGCATGTAAGGCTATGGTGATGGGTTATAAAGGGAAGTCTTGCATTATTTCAATTTAACAATTGCTATCTACTCTAAATACTATTATTGTACTGATTTGTGCTCTTTTTTCTAGTTTCATTCAACACATTTCCATTCTTTATAAAGTGTTAAAAAAAGCTGTGAAATGCATTTTTAGCCAATCTGAGGCATTCTATTTTCAAAATTTTTCTAGGGGAGCATACCCCAAGACCCCCCTAGGATAGCCCAAAACATTTTACGGGCCGCGATTCGGCTCCGTCAATTTTTTGGGCAGTTCTACATTTTCCTTAGGATGACCCCTGGTGGAGGGGTCCATTAATGTTGAGGGATATCAAATAGCAATATGGAGGGTTTGTAGTAATGTGGAATGCCTTTTACAGAAACGTTGAGAGTAGGGGGTCAAGCAAATGGGCAGGGTTTCAGTAATGTGGAGGGATATCTTGAAGTAATGTGGAGGATGTTTAGTAATAAGAAAGAACTTCCCAGAAATGTGGAGGGGTGTGTAGTTACGTAGATTGATCTTTTAAGTAATGCAGAGGATGGAAAAGTTAAGAGACAACAAAAGGTTTCCAGATCATCCTTTCTATTAACTATAACTCCCTTATGATAGAAGGAGTGAAAATTTGCATCAAAAATGAAAGTATTTGTTACAAAATTTGATTTTTAACTGTAACATTCATTTCTCATTTTTGCCTCTGCTCTCTCTGTGCAACCGTTGGAGTTTTAGTATTGTGAATGGTGACATAAATCTTGATTCAGATGCACTGTCACTGCTGGGGAAGACGTCTTTCAGGTTATCATTTATCTTTATCTTCAATTCTGAAAGGAAGATATGTCACATCAAAATCTAGTAATGTGTACATGAAGGATTAACTTTGCTCCCCAGAGGGCAGTATACTGTAAATGGGTCTGATTAGGGATGTGCATAGCTGTAATAATAAACTGATAAACTATAAGCAAAACTAAAATATTAAACATGCAACTACATGACCAGCGAGAGGGAGTTGCAAGGGAAACAGATTGCCAGAAAATATACTGTTAATAAAGTAATAATACGAGAGCCCAGTTATCTAACATTATAAAATTCTAATAGATTAATTCAAAAATGAACCATGCTTTTAAACGTTTTGATCAAATCTTCATCAGTAAACTATACTTACAATGATTTGGGGACTTACTATGATTTAGGTTTATCTCCTTGTAACCCTGTGCTTTGTAAATTAGATTTTTAAGTAAGTCATTGTAAGAATAGTTTACTGATGAAGATTTAGTCGAAACGTTTACAAGCATGGGCTATTTTTGAATTTATCTGTTAATAAAAGGTTTTCAATTATGTTTAAAACTTACTGAAAATCTTCGGATCCAGTCGACCTGTTAAGAAGTCTTTATACTTGACATTTACACTTTGTCCTTGGCTGTGGCTGTCTGTAAATTCACGTGACTCGTATTTAGAACCAATCAAGTGTATTGGGTTCTCATCGTAATATTTTGTGGAACATTGAGGGTGTCGCATTTGCCATCTGTACCAGATGTTGTCAAGGAAACCATGATGGAAAAAGAACACGGGGGCATTTGAAGCATATATAGAGTTCATTGAGCCACCTGGGAAGAAATTACAAGATATTACTTATCATTATCTCCATTGATTTTCCAAATCCTGTTTCTCCTCAAGATATTACCATTTTGGAGAACCTCAAAACTCCTGTGCAGTACTTGGAATCATCACCCGTACCATGGAGGATGTTCAGTAGCTATTGTGGGGAAATAATCAGTACCGTCGGTGACACCATCATAACGTTGATGGAGGGTGTTCACTACTACGGGGGGATGCAATCAGCACTGTGGGTTGATACCGTCAGTACGTTAGAGGAATACCACTAGTACCTTGGAGGATGTTCAGTAGAGTGGGGGGGGGGGGGGGGGGGGGTACCATTAGTACGGTGGAGGGATTCTGTCAGTGCTGTGAAGGAATACAATCAGTACTTTAGAGAGTGTTCAGTAGTGTGGGGGATACCATCAGCACTGTGAATGTTTACTATTCAGTACTGTGGGGGAATACCATCAGCACTTTGAAGGATGTTCAGTACAGTAAGGGATAAAATCAGCACTTGGAATGGATACCATCAGCACTGTGAAGGAATACCATCAGTTCTTCGGAAGATGCTCAGTACTGTCTACTGTGAAGGGATTCGTTTTTGCAGGGATGGAAGGATAAGGGTTTGAGCTACTAAACATGTAGATGCTGAGGCATTTTTATTTCCACATGAAAACGTTCAGTACTGACTGTTAACACGTCTAGAAAATAAAGAGAACTATTGTCCCAGAAAAAAATTCTTCCAGCCCTGCTTCCCTGGTACCGTAAGAGGTTAGCTTTTGCATATGACAAGTAAAACGCAAAGAAATCGAGCTACTCACCTATGTAGTTATGCATATCATTGTGGTAGTCAGCAAATCTCTTATGGAATAAGCCGTCATTGGAGCAAGCTACAGTCAGTGTGTTCAGCACATGGGATACGTTGGATGGCCTGTGGTTGAAAAAACGCCGCAAACAAATTTTGTAATCTATGCCTGTGAGTGTTGTAATGTGCATGGTCTGCATCACTTGAGCTATCACCTTTTTTGGTTCAGTGAAACCAGGAGGTTTCCAAATCCCGTCTCTGAAGGGTCCAGTGGTCACACAGTAAGAATCTGCTTTGCTACCGTTACCCCCAAAACCATCTGAAAAACAACAAAGAAAAGGTAAAATCGATAGAAATTTTAGATTAATGTAAATTTCCAACGAAGCTCATCGGAAGTATTATTATCATCAACATTATCATCTCTATAATGGTTATCATCATCATTAATATCATAATCATCATCATCATCATCATCATCATCGTCCTCGTCATCATCATCAATATCATCATTATCATCATCATCATAACCATCATCATCATCATCATCATCAACATCATCATCATCATCATCGTCATCATCATCATTATCATCATCAACATCATCATCATCATCATCATCATCATCATCATCATCATCATCATCATCATCATCATCATCATCATCATCATCATCATCATCATCATCATCATCATCATCATCATCATCATCATCATCATCATCATCATCATCATCATCATCATCATCCTTAATCATCATCATCATCATCATCTTCGTCATCATCATCGTTATCATCATCATCATCAATATGATCATCAATATCATCATCATAATTTTCACTTTCATCATCCTTATCATCACTATCATCACCATCGTCATCATCATCAATATCATCACCAATACCATCATCATCATCATCATCATCATCATTATCAACATCATCATTACCATCATCACCATCATCACCATCGTCATCATCATCATCATCATCATCATCATCACCATCACCATCATCATCATTATCAACAACATCATTATCATCATCAACATCATCTTCGCCATCATCATCGTTATCATCACCATTACCACCATCGTCATCAGCATCTTCATTTTCATCATCATCATAAACTTTTGGGGGTAGCTCAATAGAGAGCGGGTGGTGTAAAGTGGGTAAATAGATGTCAACAGCAGTATACTTTGTTTCTTTATGAGTGTTCGAAGTTTTGAAAATTATTTTATCTGATAAAGCTAGAAGCCTTCCATCTTTCTATAGTTGTATATCATCAAAGACTAGAGTGGCGCTTTACTGGGAGGAAGGGTGATATAGAGAATTTACGTTAAATCGTTTATATATCAATCTTATTTCTTAGGTTAATGACAGAGAAGCTACCTACATTCATCTTCTCTCCAGATATGTTGGCCTTTTTTCCATGCCACTTTAGAATAAAAACTCCAGTCCCAATATGGCAACGTGACTCGACAATCAACTTCTCTTATCCTATTTTCAAATTCATAAATATACCAACGGTGCCAAGGCAGCAATTGATTGTCATTGTGTATTCCTTTCCAGAAATAGACGCTGTGCTTAATGATGTATACTTTGAATCGTGATACCAGGGGCTCTTTTGTTGTTAATGTTTTGTAGACCTTGATGTAGTGCTTTCTTTCCTTTAACGTCATTGAAGTGAATTCTCTCCGTAGTCTGTAGCAATCGGTGAGGACTCCATCAGTGCATGTGCAGTGACGATTGCACTCATCAATGTGCTTGCCAGGTTTACTGCAAAGGCCATATGAAACTGAAACAAAATACACACTTGTGAGAATATGAAGTGAAGGAAGGTAACAAAGGCCTCCTAACCATTTACTTCTCTATTAAACTTGATTCATATGAAAAGACACAGTACATAGTTGAGTAACAAATAAACAAAATAATTAAAGGAGATTTTGAGGATTATCTAGTCGGAGAAGGGTTAACTGAGCTGCTACATGCTTTTTAAAAGAATAACATTAATTAGTAACAGCTGGTCTAAAATTTGGGACAGAATTCTATTTGCAAAACTTTTTGAGATAAACAGAAGAGGGGTTTAGCAATGTAACACCCTTGCCCTAGAAGTGCATTTACCACGTTTTTCAAGAAGGGTAGGGCTTTTTGTATTGGCGAAAAATCACCTCACAAGGAAGCAACAGCCAGGCTAAAATCAGAGCCAAGTATTCTTATGAAAAAACGTGTACGTCACCATTATAGAATCACAAACAGCATAAGTTATACCTGATTTTCTGTTCAGTCTCTTGAGGACTTTAGCGTTATTTCCTATACCACGTTTTAAGCGAAACCAATGCTTGGAAATCTGTTTTAGGTTCCAAATACTGGGCTTTTTTCCGATTGCAAATACAATTATTTTGATACGCTTTCTTCTGAGCAGTTTGAGAGGAATGGCTGGATTATTTCCTTCGTTGAATTTTCCATCAGTGAATATGTACAGCTCTTTGATTTTGGCAAGTCCTGGATACTTGTGAAACAGATATATGGCCTTTTTCAAAGCACTTCCGATGTTCGTTCGGCCTTTTAGTTTGCGTTTGTTTCGCCTGAAACGAGAGGAAGAATTTGAGAAGAAGTAGGATTAGGAGAATAAATCGAAATTATATTTTGTGAATGGAAAGGATCTAAGAGACACGAACCCACACTCGGACTAGAACTCAAGAGTCACACCAATTGCAGCACCACTTTCGGAAAATAAAGATGAATCTAACGGGTCCTTATACAACAACCTCGTAGAGCAGAACAAAAGTCCACACTAATAATTGAAAACTTTAGAAGTAAGAATGACTTTCAGCACAAAAAGTGGAAAAAATCGACAAACATCGTTTCCGGACTATCTGTCTTATATGACTATTATGGTGAGGCAAACACACTAAGACCTCGTACTGCTACATGAAGTTATGTAGTGTATTATAAAACCATCAGTTTCCAGACTATCTGTCTCTACTGATTATGCAAAGAATACGGACGTTGATTATTAGTATTCCTTACCATCGACGAAGTTTTTCAAGACGCTTGTAGAGTCCTTCCCGGTTAACATATTTCTCAAAGGAGAACTTGAGGTATGCTTTTGATGCAAATGTGATTAAGCCAACTCTAGTTGTGCCAGAAGATATGCTCTTGCTGTACAAATGCTGTTTAATGAAGGCAATAGTACTGCTGAAGGTTGTTGTTGAGATGCTGTTTGACACATCTAGGGCAATGGCAAGGTCTGATCTTCTCGGGTATGCTGCAAACGTAAAAGATGATGATGATTATGTTGTTGAAAACAAATATCTTGCACAACAAAGTAAAGTAGAGGCAAAATATGGAGTTAGAAGCAAAAAGGATGATATCAAATACATATCATTATTTCTGCTGCAGGATGCCAACGAATAGATATTGGTTAGCTATCTATTTCTGTTTTCTCAAATGGCTTAAATGAAAGTGTTGTGTTCCCTCGATGAGTTAGTGTTGACAAATATTTTGCATGAAAACGTTTGATCCAAACTGTGTCCAGATTATGAAAACTCAGAAACACCCACCAAATGGTAAAGCTGGACCTGCAGGCTTTTTCTGTTTGGTAATAACCTTTGTAATTTGTCCAAAAGTTGGGTAAATACAAAAAATCATCAATTTTGGATTCTCTTAATCTTTTGACAAATATCATAGAAATCATGACGCAATGCTATACCAATTTTCCAAATAACAACCCATTCGGGTGGTCCATCCCGCCTTTTTGTTTAAGATAGAACCCCCAAGACATGATACGATTACAAATTAATAAGCGTGACTCATTTACAACTAAAATAAGTATATGTAGCAAATGTAACAATAAAACATCACATGGTATGTCAACTGAGAACTTGATACACAGCCTGCTGTGTCATTGATTACTCTAAGGTGGATTTGACAGTGTTTCTTGGAGTTGCAAAAAGTATTGTGGATCTGTAAATTAAAATTTGCGGGTTTAAAAACATCCCTTCAGTCTTTGATTGTCAAGATGCTTAAGTTAGACACTGTATTTGCGATTTTTAAAAGGTGTAAAACGTCTAAAATTCCATTTCAAGGTTGATATTTCAAATTTTTCTAGAAAAAGTAATGCACCCAGAACATTCTAGATATTTTTCTTTTTTGCAGAGCCCCAAACCTATACTCTCAGACCTATATTTGCAGAGCTGCAGATTTCCCTTAGAATAATCACTGTGCTGTGTGTCACGAATATCTAGCTTCGGTACGTGTCTTTATAATCATTTTAATGTTGTTTAAGCAATCAGAAAACGTGTTATTTCATCTTACGACTTGATCTTTGCGCCCCTCCTATGTTCATCGCTACACAAAGATGATAAGTTTACCTCAACACTTTCAAGAAATTAAAACTATTACAAAAAGAATGAATGAGGTTTACAATATGACGAATTAACTTTAAAGGTAGATTAAAACAGATAAAGATAAAGAAATGAAAGAGGTTAGAAAACAAAGGTTTCCATTATTTTGAGCCGTACATCTTCCTGCCCAAAATTCAAAACAGGAACATATTCGTCGTTCATGTGACTATTTTGTATCAAAAGCTCCAGAGTGAACTATAACAAAGCAAAACTAGGACTAAAGTAGCTTTTTGGAATGAAACCAGCTTTCTGAAGTATACATATAGTATTTCTAATACAAAAGTTTCAATCCTTGAGAGCTAGTCAAAAGTACTTGTAGTGGGTTAATGATAATACAAGAGCCAATTTTCCTAAGTTACTAGAATTTTGAAAGATGAGACGAAAATAGACATTGCTTCGAGACGTTTCGATGATACAAATCTTATCGATAAATTTTCTGTAGGAGGTTAGCATACTTTAAATGATAACATTAAAGTCACAAGCCTTACTGGTGATATTTTAATTTAAACAACAGTTCCGAAGTCCTTTTTCCAAAGAGTTAACAATTCTAAGGCCTGTATATAAGTCAATGCGTACATTCACAAACTGATGCAAAAATTATTTTTAAGTAACGGGATAAAATCAGTTAATGAGGCAAGTTAAAATTTTTACATCAGGATCAAGCACAGCAAAATTATTGGCCAAAATGGAAGTTGAAAGGGACGGAAGGGAAGTTTTCTCCTTTTTTTACCAAGTGCTAGGGGTTTTTTAATGTGCAGTTCCAGGGGCGTCGCCAGCCCAAATATACTGGGGTGGACGGGGAACTACCTGGGGGCTGGGGGCGGAGCCCCCCGGAAATTTCCGATGGCCACGCCCTTCAGAAGATCAGAGAATGTAGCCAACGCCCTTTCTGCAAGCTCTTTCTGTTAGCTCTGCATGTATATTTCTCGTGCTTACAATGGAAAACTGACAATGACGTCAATATGACTGCGAATACGACTGCCATAATGGTGTCATAACGACATCCACATTTATATATGATATCACACAATGTTATGTCACTTCTGGTCTTGCTTTACTTGTCTTTCAGCAAAGGGTTCAGGGTGCCTTACCCCCCCTTCAATTTTTCTAAACGGATTTCAGCGAATTAGAAAATCGACCTCTGGGAAAACTGGGGTGGACAAGTCCACCCCAGTCCACCCCGTGGCGACGCCACTGTGCAGTTCTACAAAAAATGTGCAGTTCTTAACCCTTGTTGTGCAATTCTGAATATTTTAGGAGTGAGAAACGATAATAAAGGAGATTTTGATAATGAAAGTATTGTTAGAATAGGCCATTCTGCAGCAATCTACAAGCATCAAAATTCACCATTTTCTCAACTTTCGGCAGCAAACATGTTTCAGCCTCAAGAAGACATTAGGTTTAGGTTTAAGAAGATATTCATACATGCTGCTGAGTTAATCATGAGCAAGTTAACATTAGATTGGAATCAAAACATTAAAATAGTTCGTTGAAAGGAAATTCAAAAATGTAGTTTCAAAATCCCAATTGGCGATAACTTTTTCAAGGAAAACACAGTAGGCAATTAGATTTTCTTTTCAAAATCTTTCTAGACAAGAAAAATGTGCAATTCTGAATTTTTCTTAAAAAAACCCTGCCAAGTGCCCAGACAAGCTCAAAACTGGCTCATTTGCGAGCCTCTATCTCTCTTCAATTCGTGATTTGAGCTTTCTCACCTTTCTCCAATATTTCCCTATCCAGACAGCATCTTTTATATCCATTTGTGGGGCTACAGTGGTCTCCCTGGCAAGGGAAGGTTGTTGCTCTTTGCCAGGTCTTGTATAGAAGAATCTGGAAAAGTCTGTCAATACATTCGATGGGTGTTGGTTTTCGTGTCTAAGTATACTGAACGATAAATTCCAAAATCATAGCGCACAGTGATTTGAAAATATCATATCATCGATTGCTATTCCAGAAGGTTTTAAGCACTTGTTATTGCTGAAAATTGGGAAGACAAGAATTCAGCTTTTTTCTTCTTAAAAAATGTTTAGTCTATCGAAAACATTTTAGAAGCTTTGCATATTCAAATGTTGATAAATTCTAAAAAAAATCCTGATTTAAACTCACCTTCAAGGTATGGAGAACAAAGTGTTACCAAAATCAAGCAAAAGGTTCCAAATATCATTTTGGTAATAAGCAGCCATTCGCTTACAAACTCTTCGAGAGCGAAAGATAAGCGAAATAACAGCCCTTACCAAGAAACAAATGAAAACTATGCAATCCATTGTTTACATATTTTTGAAAGCTCAATTTTGCTCCTTACGTCACGACTGGCCGAGCATAAGATTCCCTTACAGATTTTGGGATGATATTCAGTATAAATTGGTGAATTTTATATGGATAAGAATGAAATTTTGTATCCAAGTTAATTCGCGGAAGATGCTGCAAGCGTTTGTTGGTAAGTTGTCCCACCTTGTTTGTTTATGAATCGCTTGTCTGCGATGTCTGTGATATGCGTACGACACGTATCACTCTTATTTAGCAGATTGTTTCTTTGTTGGTTTATACATAGTCACATTATGGTTTACATAAGAAACTTTTGTCAGCGATCAGTCTGTCCTCGGTGTTTTGCAATGCTTTAGCTGTTACATGCATAGCTACACGCATTATGTATCATTCTATTCTAATGTATTATATTATTCTATTCCCCGCAGATGGTCTGTTCACTTTTCAACCTCGCATTTATTGTTTGGAAGACAATATGTTTCAGCTCAAGCATAGAAATATGTAGTTCGGCATTCAATCTTTTGTATGTTTGCTTTCTAGATACAATAGGTCTGGAAATCTTTCAATTTGGTTTCGCTGCTATTTAAACCAGAATTCTGTCTCGAGGTATTTCTATTTGGACGCAGCAAGCAGCAAAGGCGTGGTGAAGTTTGACGTTTCGTTTGGCTGTGCAATTTCTTTCACCTGCCCACCTACAATCTATCTCTAGTTGTGATTTTAATACCAAAGAACACAAGGTGGAGAACAAGTCTCGATATTCAAGGTGCTGCGGGCTTGCTACTTGGAGATGTTTACGAAGGAGGGGTTGTTTTTAACCCAGCAGGTATTTTTTGCGATCAATGCCCAAGGTACGTCATTTGCATGTGTTATTTCTCTGGAGGCAGTTTGAGGTAGGCCTACATAAATAATTTTGAAGTTGGGTATCAATATGACCTGCATTAAGCAGCCCCTTGAGGGGTAAACCTCTTGAAAATTAGATGAGTTAAATAATCCTACGCCTGATTCCATTGTTGTTCGCATTAAAAATCTTGTGGTAAACAGTTTACATGGTAACAGTTCGAATTTTGATCACGAGGCTAATTGAATTTTAAGAATTTGTGAGTATGCTTGGTATTACTTAGGCAAGGGAAGTAAATTATTAGAAGTTTTTAACTTGGTTCTAGTTTACGGGGAGGTGCACGCATTTCTTTCGGCTCGAGCTCAGTACTCGGATTCGTTTAGCTGGGGGAAATTTGGGTAGGTCAGAAAAAATTGCTTTGCAATTAATTAGCTTTATACTTGAAGATTAGTTCGTTGGAATACTATCTCAGAAGTTTTTTGTACAACAGTTGTCAATATTATCTTGCATACAAAAGGTGTGCCGGAGTACTGGTATCCACTATAACCTACTTCTCAATAGCTGCTGCTCGGTTTTCATCGACAATTGGATCAGAACTAGAATTTCCAATGGCTTCGCATTCCTTTATTAAGTGCTAGAGTTGCTTAAGTTTTTTTTTTTCATGTCGAGTGCTGACTTGCTTACAAAGCAGTTGCTCGTGGGAAGGGGTGCTTGTAGTTTAAAGCTCGAGAGCTGGATGAAAGACTTCAGATTCCAAATGGTGACTCTTGCCACATTCTAGTTTGCCAAAAAATGTGTATTTAAGAGTTATTAAAGAGGTAAGAAACACTTTGGTAAAATACTGCCACATCAAGTCTCCAGGTGAAATATGAAATATAAGATATCTAATTAGCTACTTTCAGTGTTTACATCTTGGACAGGCAAATGAGATTCTTTTGAAATTCAAAATAGCGCTACAATAAAAAGTTTCACCTTTGAAAATTTATTGAATATCAATTGGTTTATTAAACAAAGAAACAAATAAGCGTAAAATGCGAAGATTAAATAGGGTCTATATGCAGTTTAAGCATAATTTCTTGACTTGGGTAACTTTCGATACCAAATTAATATGACTTTATATAATTCTAGATCGTCAACAACATTTGGTGGGCATCAGGCAGTTCCTGCTATCTTTTGGAGAATTTGCTATGCAAGTACTAAAAGTCATACTTGGAAAGGCCATATTTCGATTCCCTTGTCAAAAAAGTATTTGGAATAGTGTCTTAAGGCGTCCTGGGCTCACCCCAATGCAAACCCCCTGGGTTCAGTTTGGCTGTAAGGAGTTTATTCAATAAGGAAATACGTTGACAACTAGCATTTGAGAAGAGATCTTGGAGTAGAATTTCTCATTTTTGCGTGCACAATGTTTGATTCAAATACTGAGTCATTGTCAAACAAAACACAATTCAAAATATAGTTTTTTGAATGAACACATTCAATGAAATAATTCAAAGTTTCAGATGAGATAAAGAATTACAAAAAGCTGCTTTAAATTATAGATTCCTTTACTGAGATACTATCTCCATAAAGTTTAAATAAAAAGTGCATTAGGATAAAAACATACTGGTCAGGCTTGATGCCAAGGTCACAGGTTTTTTGTTTCGGTTATACGCTTATGCGTGTAAGTGTGTGGGCATACAATTTGCAGGTTTGTAGCCACACAGCTTTATAAGAACACCAATGCAGGTTCTTAAGCATGCAAGTTTGTCTCTTAAGCACATATGACGGTACGTAGGCACACATGTGCAAGTTCGTTAGCAGATGGTGTAATATAAGGAACGTAAGCACAAACATGCAAGTCTGTTAGCATACAGTACAAAATGAAACTACCTGAGCACACCCGTGGAAGCTCCTGAGCATACAGTGCAATTTGAAAGTACGTAAGCACACATGTGCAGGTCCGTTAGCATGCAGTGCAATATATAAGGTGCGTTGGCCCAAACGTGCAAGTTCGTTAGCATACAGTGCAATATGAATGTACTTAAGCACAAACATGAAAGTTCGTTAGCATAAAAGGCAATATGAAACTACGTAAGACCACATGTCCAAGCCCGTTAGCAAATGGTGCAATATGAAGGTATGAAACCACAAATATGCAAGTTCGATAGCAGACAGTGCAATATGAAGCTATTTAAGCACACATGTGCCAGTTTGTTAGCATACAGTAACAATATAAAGCTACGTAAGCACACTCATGCAGGTTGTTAGCATACAGTGCAATATGAGGTACGTAAGCACAAACATGCTAGTTTGTCAGCAGACAGGGCAATATGAAGCTATCTAGGCACAATAAGGTCGTTGGCACTGCATGTAATGCGATATGAGGTACGTAGGCACAAACGTGCCAGTTCGTTAGCATACAGTACAATATAAAGCTACGTAAGCACACTAATGCAGGTTGTTAGCATACAATGCGGAATGCAGGTACGTAATCTTAAAAGTAAAGCAGTTTGCTAATGTCACATCACTCCAGTGATCCAAGTTCGTAAGCAAAAAGGGCCAGTATGCGGCTTTAATTGTTTGTGTTTTGTTTTTCAGCATGAAAGAGCAGCAGTTGTAATCGTTGAGATTAGACGGTTTCCTGTTACCTCTTTGAAGTTAATTGTGGTACCATTAAGTTGGTTACCCTAAGTTAATGAGGTGGCGGTTGAGATGAGATGGCTACCAGGTAATCATTGAAATGAGATGATTACCTTAATGTAATGTAATTAAAATCCACCAAGATGAGGTGGTTAATTGTTCACGCGTTTGATGCATTGTTTTGGAAAAGGTTTGTATCTTATACTTGCATCAATTTAAGGTAATATAAATTTCTGTGCATGTCCTATGCTTTGCATACGAATGGGAGTAAATTCAAGAAAGGTGGTAAGCCAAGCCAATCAGGAGTTGCCGTCGGGGGGTGTTCTCTCATCGTACATGGGGTATTTCCAGGGTTATATCAAATTTCTCGGATATTGGGGGTTGGGGGAACACACGTGTTCTGTGGTGGAGAAAATATCTTAAACAATTTTTCTCTAACCCCCAACTATTTCGGTTGCTATGGGAGTGCACCTTTGGCCAGTGCATTTGAAATCCCAAACTTGGGGCCCCAATGATGAGAGAACACCGCCTTTTGGGCAATGGCAAATTTTATATTTGTGACAGTTAGTAAATCTGAGGGGCCCCGTTATTTTTGTCTGAAGCTAGAATTAAATATGGATAAGAATGAAATTTTGTATCCAAGTTAATTCGCGGAAGATGCTGCAAGCGTTTGTTGGTAAGTTGTCCCACCTTGTTTGTTTATGAATCGCTTGTCTGCGATGTCTGTGATATGCGTACGACACGTATCACTCTTATTTAGCAGATTGTTTCTTTGTTGGTTTATACATAGTCACATTATGGTTTACATAAGAAACTTTTGTCAGCGATCAGTCTGTCCTCGGTGTTTTGCAATGCTTTAGCTGTTACATGCATAGCTACACGCATTATGTATCATTCTATTCTAATGTATTATATTATTCTATTCCCCGCAGATGGTCTGTTCACTTTTCAACCTCGCATTTATTGTTTGGAAGACAATATGTTTCAGCTCAAGCATAGAAATATGTAGTTCGGCATTCAATCTTTTGTATGTTTGCTTTCTAGATACAATAGGTCTGGAAATCTTTCAATTTGGTTTCGCTGCTATTTAAACCAGAATTCTGTCTCGAGGTATTTCTATTTGGACGCAGCAAGCAGCAAAGGCGTGGTGAAGTTTGACGTTTCGTTTGGCTGTGCAATTTCTTTCACCCACCCACCCACAACCTTAAAATTTGTACCACGTTTTTTCATTTCATGTCGGGGATTATCTGTCTCCGTCATGGACATTAAGTGCACTGGTTGGTGGAGAAAATATCTTAAACAATTTTTCTCTAACCCCCAACTATTTCGGTTGCTATGGGAGTGCACCTTTGGCCAGTGCATTTGAAATCCCAAACTTGGGGCCCCAATGATGAGAGAACACCGCCTTTTGGGCAATGGCAAATTTTATATTTGTGACAGTTAGTAAATCTGAGGGGCCCCGTTATTTTTGTCTGAAGCTAGAATTAAACCCCGGGAAACTGTGGTGGATACAACAGGGACGTAGTGGCTTGGGGCAGGGGGGGGTGGCTGACCTACCGAATTATTGGAGAATGGGATAAAATTTCAAATAAACATGTCGGAAAAAACTGCTCAAAAATATTTCGCTCAACCATTCTGCAAGCATTCTACACAGGGAAGCATTAGGAGGATTTTCGAAGACCGTTATGCCTGAACTTCTTGACGAATGAGAGTAAATTCGCCCTCCATCATCTGCCCTGTCAATTCAAGGATTACCATCTTTGACCTTTGACCTCCAGCCAGGAAACGCAAGTTTAGATATTTTGCTATCTACGCTTGCATAACATAGCGGAATAATCTTTTGATTGGTTGAAGCGCCGCCATTATGAATTCCTCGTGTATAGGGATCACAACAGTAAATCAGGCGCTCGAGAGGGGTCACTTTGGAGCCTGCGGGCTAGCCCCCCGAAGACCGGGCACGGAAACTGGCGAGAGAATGATAAAGAGGATAGCTTTGTCAACAAATTTGTCATTTGGATTTTTGATTTGTCGCCTAAATCCAAAAATATCGAGGTTGATCGAAAATTGGTGTTTTTGGCCTATTTTGGGCAAGTCTGGTCGTCTCTTCGCACAGATGATTTGGCTCAAAGACCATCGGAAAGCATGGCAAATTCGTCAAAAAGGTGAGAATATCCTAATTTCGATCTTATATTTTCTCTTATTTACCCAATTTCCATCTGTGGTTGGGAAGTTGTGAACTAATTTAGCTCTTATCGGGTTTCAGATTTCCTACTCGAATGATATTGGCCTAAAAATGGATGAAAACGCCGCGAAGTTGCAAATTTGCGTGGAAGAAATATGCTTGCAAGACTGAAAATTGTTGTTGGACAAATCTTCAGGATGTATTTAGACAATATTAACTGTTACATAAAACGTTTTTATAATATCTCAAATGTTAAAGGGCAAGGAACTTTCGTTATTACGAAGCTGTCTGCAAAATGTCATTTTGGCGCGAAAATCAAAACATTTAGAAAGGGGCAGTGAATCAAGTTTTGTAGAGTGATTTTGAAAAGAAAGGCTCTCCCTAAGCACAGTGAGAAATAGGTTAGGTATATTGTGTAGACTTTCTGGTAAAATCAAATGCTGAAATACCACCAATTGACAATATTTTTAGAAATGCTCACAGATATCCAAGAATCCTCTTGTGATCATAAGCGGCATTGGGCCGTTAACTTTGTTACCCCATCCTCCCCCCTCCTTGGCAGATCTATCTTTTTTGTGATGATGCTATTAGGCCATCTGGTTTGTTGTTCAATACATAAAGGATGGCCTGGACTTTAACCTCATTGAAAAAATGGCTAAAACATGATACACAACTCATAAAATTCCTCAAGCTCTACCAACAATGATCACTTAATGGATTTTTGTAAAATACCCTCCCTCTTTAACTGCCCAATGCTGCTAACTGATCTTGATTAGACTTTTGGATTTCTGGCAGTATTTTGTATAGATGTTGGTGTTTTCATCAAATACAAGAAGGCTACCATTATACTTGGCTTTATCAATGAAAGATTTAGCCATATCTTTATACGATTCATTGGTGGATATTGTGCCATGTTTTTATGAAAAAGTATTTCACATCTGTAAAACCTATTGATTTTCATACCAGTCAGTTAGATGTACAACTCCAGTACAGAACAAATCCAGTTACCTCCTCCTTGTTAATTTTACTGATATATGGAAATGCTGTTCTGATAATAGTATGAAGAAAAAAATCTTTCACAAACCATGGGTTATATTCTTTTCAAAAAGATTAAGACTATATAGAAATTCATTTTTACACTTCGAGATTATTGTAAAGAAAGAAAACTTTGCATTTTTCTGCCCGAGTTACTTTTCTCAGGGGAGACAGAGGAAAGAATTTTTGGGAAATCAAACCGATAGTTCTTAAACAATATAATAGGCCTCAAATTTAAGAAAGAAGCATTTTCTAGAATTCTACATTAACAAGGGGGCTTGACATCGCCTAGTTCACCCCTGACATCATTATTGTGGACTCCATGACCATATTTCATTTGAAGACTTACCTTTCTCTGCATTTTCCTCAATTGAAATAGAAATGTATATATTTGAACAAAAATTACCTAAGCACATTTGTTTGCTGCTGTTTCAAATTAAAATTTCATATCAAAATTACAAATATATGATTATTTCTTGATGCACGCAGGATACTAAGAAAAGATCTCTGAAAAACTATCCAAGTTCAGTACCCTGTATGTGATTCCAAGACATCCAGCTCGGTTAAGTGTGTTGTCAAATGCTTAGCTTGATACTTTTAAATTCTCAAATTTCAGATTTTTCTATATTTCATTGGCTACCAGTAAATTATGTATGAAAAATTGAGAATAAATGATATATTTACTTTTCTCTTTGCCTGAGACTAAATATTGGATGAGATTAAGCCCTAAGTATGTAAATCACAGAAGGTAGACTTCAGAAAAAAGTTTTTATGAAGTCTACCTCTAGGTATTCCGCTTTGCCTAAGGCATAGGACACTGTACTCATCCAGAATAGATAAACAAAATGATCTAATAAGTATACTATGTAAATCGTTAATTTTGAGATTGCAATAATTACCTCAGAATGTTTTCTTTAGATGGAGCCATGTTGTGATTGTCATGTAAAATGTGTCTCAGGATAAAAGCAGCTAGTCAGAAAATGTCAAATGGTGTGATTTATATTATTTTCAGAAATTATGGAAATGGTGGATGGCTCTTTATCTTTAGGCGAACTGCCTTAGAACCTTTTTACATGCAGGTATGGTCACCCTCCTAGGAGTCTAGAGGTTATGAGTAAGCTTGTTGTGGTTTTGGCCTACTAATAACAACAAGTTAAGGCTGATAAAGATAGCCCTCCCTTTAGGTTCACCGTACCTAGTTTACATGGCTCAAATTAATTTTATGCTGGCATTTCTAGGATTGTTACCCCACCTGACATGTAAAGTAAACCAAGGGAAACAATGGAGGCAGGTGGCCCTAGCAGCATGTAAAAACGCCCATGTTCAAATTTACACAAATATTGCTACTGTGGGCGTCAAGTGTATTTCCTCATAGGGGCACCCCATACATCTGTATCAGGTTGAATAAACGCAGTGTACAGGGTTTTTAAGTGTGTTTTCAGGTACAACGTGTCATAATTTAGGTAGTGCCTCTATTCCCTTTGATAACTTAGTATTTATATGAGTTCAATTTCCAATGTTATTTACCCAACTTAATTGAACCCCATTGATAACTCCAAGATATTTAGCAAATTTCTTTTCTTCTAGTGACTCAAATTTTATCAAGATTTCTATCCTTTCATTTTTCTTGGTAGCACGAGTTCAAATAATATTACATGTGATTTTTTTGAAATAAGTTTATTTGCAATTAGACCGTCTGATCTTTGTTGACATTCCTTTGAAGTTAAGTTATTTCTTTATGCGAAAAAATATACCTTTGATGGATAAGCAATGTTGTTAACATAAATCAGAAATAGTGGACCTAGCATGCTACCCTGTGCAACACCACATATAATGTTTAAAAAATCTGATATTGTGTGTCTTATTTGTACCCATTGTTCTCTACTTAGATTTGAACCACAACAATGCATATCCTCAAAATGCTTGGTTAAAGTAAAAAAAAATACAACATTGCTTTTCTCTCTGATATAGAGCATTGTTTTTTTGGAACATATATCCACTACAGCTTGCTCAGTAGATCTACCTTTTTGTAACCTGAATCAAAGATTATTAAAGAATTTGAAGTTTTCAAAATAATCCGTAAGGTATGAATGCATTAAATGTTCCAAAATTTTACTTATTACAGGTAGAATTGAAATAGCGTTGTTTTTAGATCTGTATGCTTAGCATCATTTTATGAATTAGAATAACAAATTCAGTGGGCTGTCTTTGATTGATTTATGAATTAACCCTCCTTTTTAGACCTTTAACATATCTATCTTTATCAAAACTTTTCATATCTCAAATGGAGTTCTCTGATAATTGCATGAATGCGTGAAATTCGTGAATGCGTGAAATTACAAGAAAGATATGCGTTTTTTCTGAAGTCTTCCTCTGTGCATATCTCAAATGGTAATTTTTTGCTTGTTTTGTTTTTTTAAATAGTTCTCTGATATAATAGAGTTTGGCATGTGATATTTTTTCTATCAAATTCCCACTTCTAAGGGGTCATTCAAAAGTCTAATCATGATCAGTTAGCAGCATTGGGCAGTTAAGAGGGAGGGGAATGTTATCAAAATCCATTAAGTGATCATTGTTGGTAGAGCTTGAGGAATTTTATGAGTTGTGTATAATGTTTTAGCCATTTTTTCAATGAGGTTAAAGTCCAGGCCATCCTTTATGTATTGAACAACAAACCAGATGGCCTAATAGCATCATCACAAAAAAGATAGATCTGCCAAGGAGGGGGGAGGATGGGGTAACAAAGTTAACGGCCCAATGCCGCTTATGATCACAAGAGGATTCTTGGATATCTGTGAGCATTTCTAAAAATATTGTCAATTGGTGGTATTCCAGCATTTGATTTTACCAGAAAGTCTACACAATATACCTAACCTATTTCTCACTGTGCTTAGGGAGAGCCTTTCTTTTCAAAATCACTCTACAAAACTTGATTCACTGCCCCTTTCTAAATGTTTTGATTTTCGCGCCAAAATGACATTTTGCAGACAGCTTCGTAATAACGAAAGTTCCTTGCCCTTTAACATTTGAGATATTATAAAAACGTTTTATGTAACAGTTAATATTGTCTAAATACATCCTGAAGATTTGTCCAACAACAATTTTCAGTCTTGCAAGCATATTTCTTCCACGCAAATTTGCAACTTCGCGGCGTTTTCATCCATTTTTAGGCCAATATCATTCGAGTAGGAAATCTGAAACCCGATAAGAGCTAAATTAGTTCACAACTTCCCAACCACAGATGGAAATTGGGTAAATAAGAGAAAATATAAGATCGAAATTAGGATATTCTCACCTTTTTGACGAATTTGCCATGCTTTCCGATGGTCTTTGAGCCAAATCATCTGTGCGAAGAGACGACCAGACTTGCCCAAAATAGGCCAAAAACACCAATTTTCGATCAACCTCGATATTTTTGGATTTAGGCGACAAATCAAAAATCCAAATGACAAATTTGTTGACAAAGCTGTCCTCTTTATCATTCTCTCGCCAGTTTCCGTGCCCGGTCTTCGGGGGGCTAGCCCGCAGGCCCCAAAGTGACCCCTCTCGAGCGCCTGATTTACTGTTGTGATCCCTATACACGAGGAATTCATAATGGCGGCGCTTCAACCAATCAAAAGATTATTCCGCTATGTTCGCTTGCATACCGTTTTTCTATATCATCTCATCTATATGGAAAACACTTTCATATTAAATATACCAGATTGATTCAAACTTTTGTATTCGTAAAAACATGACTAAAACCCTTCTCTAACTATCACAAGAAATATATTTTACAGAAACATTCAGATTGTTTATCTGATGAGGTATGCCTCTAACTAGAATGAAAACAACAAAGAAATATTTCCCAGGGGGGCAGAACCGATTTTATGAGCACATTCCCTACAAGTGAATGTCCCCCCCCCCAAACAGCTCCCTCGTATTTCAAACTCACGTGTCAACATTGCCTAAAGAAACTACAGGAAAAACTGACCTAAATTACAATATCTCTTCCCCTTCTAGATAGCCTAACTAAGGAAAATACTATGAATAAAATAACTACAACGACTAAGAAATTTCCAGAAAAGAAAAATAGTCGACCAGGCACTTCAAAATGTTTACTTGAAAACTTCGCGTTAGTCAGATTGCAAGAGAAATAACCTTCCAGGGAGGCCATCTTGATTTCCTCGTTCTGATAAAACTTTTATTTGGGCTATTTTGCTGACTCAGGAATCAAGGAGCCTAAGATCTTGGCGTGGGACTCAAAAGTCCATCGGTTGGAAAAGGGATAATTTCTAAGATGTACTGCTGGCTGCTGATCATTTAAGACCATACTGTGTTTTTGATTTCCACCTATATGAATGAATCATAAAAATCTCTGTTGGAAATCTTTCGATTTTTTCGGAAAATTTTCACATTTGCTTCCCCTAAAAATAAGCCCCCATTACGCCCTTGGGATAGCATCAGTACATAAGAGGCTATTCAGTACTGTTGGGAAAATCGTCATTACTGCAGTAGTGATGGAGGGATATGGAGAGAAGGGTATGGAGGGATATTGTCATTAATGTTGAGGGTGTTAAGTACTGGTGAGGGGAAATCATCAGTAGAAGTAATGCCAACATCACTTGTTTGGTTTCCCTATGCAGTAGCGAACAACCCCACAGTGCTGATAATATCCCCTATAGTACTGAAAACACCCTTCCAAATGGAATAAAGTTATCCCGACAATAATGCACAGATATTTTCAAGGTTGATGTAATGTACCAATTTATACTGAATATCAATGAAGTTAGAAAATTTTATGCTCGGCTAGTCGTGACGTAGGAAGCTTGAACTTTCAACAATGAGTAAAAAATGATTTTTTAAGGGCTGTTATTTCGCTTATCTTTCGCTCTCGAAGAGTTTGTAAGCGAATGGCTGCTTATTACCAAAATGATGTTTGGAACCTTTTGCTTGATACTGGTAACACTTTGCTGTCCATACCTTGAAGGTGAGTTTAAGTCAGGATTTATTAGAAATATTTCAACAATTGAATAAGCAAAACTCCTAAAATCTAAAATCTAGCTTCTGAACTTTTAGTGATGTCCAGTATTAAAGCTTTACTAAATAACGATTGACGATGAGATGTTTTCAAATCACTGGGCAGAAAATTTGGAAGTCTAGTTAAAGTACAATCTCTTTAAATACGAGAACTACTATTGGAAATATCAATCCAGATTGATTTGCGAGAATGAAAATGACCTAAGTAAAACTCGAACAAACGACCTATCGGTTTGCACCTCCAACAAGCTACCAACTAAGCAAGCTATCAGTGGCAATCGATCTAATCAACTTATCCCAGCCATATAAATTTCACAAACCGCACCATAACTCATCGAATCTAGAGAGTCTATTTGGGTTCTTTAACAACTAAGACTTGGCAAAGGGCGATGACTTTCCCTTGCTAGGGAGACCAGTGTAGCCCCACAAATGGAAATACATACAATATGTTGTCTGGATAGGGAGATATTGGAGAAAGGTGAGAAAGCTCGAATCACGAGAGATAGAGGCTTGCAAATGAGCCAGTTTTGAGCTTGCCTGAGCACTTGGGGCAAAAATGGGAGTAAACATTTGTCCCTTTCGACTGTTGTTTTTGCAGCTGATTTTCCTGTGCTTGGTCCTGTTACGGAAAAATTTCTATTTCATCACCTCATTAGCTATTTCATCACCTCATTAGCTGGTCGAATCCCTAAACTTTTCTAATAACTTTTCATATAGATAGGCATTCCGATTGTAAAATCTTCGGGCAAGATACCTCAGAACTGTTATCTCAATATGAATAAGAATGCATTTTTTATTTGAATGAAAACGTCACCAGTAAGGTTTCTGACTACAATACTATGATCTAAAGCATGTCAACCTACAGAAATTACTCTTGATTAGCTCAAAGATTAGATATTTGACATTTGACATGCATTAGCTGGTTTACTTCATAGCTGGTTTCATTCCGAGAAGCAGTCATTGTATTGCTTTGTTATGGTTCACCGTAGGGCATTTGATACCAAAAAGTCACATGACCAAAGAATATCTTCCTGGATTTTGGACAGGAAGAAGTGAGGCTTAAACTAATGGAAATATTGTAGATCTTTGTTTTCTTGCCTCTTTCATTTATTTATTTTGATCTATTTTAATCTACCTTAGAATTTAATTCGTCTCATTGTAAAACATCATCAATTCTTTTTGTTACAGTTCTAATATTTTTAAATTGTTGAGGCAAACTAATCATTACTGGTATTATCATTTTAGTTGTAGTTGTACATGAGTTACTCTTATTATTTCGTAATATTTTCACGTCTGGGGAGTATTAAGTAAAAAGGCGGGATGGACCACCCGAATGGGTTGTAATTTTGAAAATTGGTATAGCATTGCGTCATGATTTCTATAATATTTTGCGATGGATTAGGAGGACCAAAATGTTGATGATCTTTTGCATTTACCCAACTTTTCGATAAATCACAAAGGTAGTTACAAAACAAAAATCAAAGTCAGAAGTTTTACCCTACTTTGAGGTGTGTGTTTCTATGTTTGCATAATGTCGGCACTATTTGGGTCACACTTTTTCATGCAAAATATTTATCAACCCTAACTCTTCCAGGGAACTCAACACTTTCATTTCAGCCATTTGAGAAAACAGAAATTAGATAGCTAACCAATATCTAATCGTTGGCATCCTACAGCCCAAATGATAAACAGTCCGTAACATGCTTTTTACAGTCGATGTCATCCTTTTTGCTTCTCATTTCATATTTTGCCTCTACTTTACTTTGTTGTGCAAAATATTTGTTTTCAACAACATAATCATCATCATCTTTTACGTTTGCAGCATATCCAAGAAGATCAGACCTGGCCATTGCCCTAGATGTGTCAAACAGCATCTCAACAACAACCTTCAGCAGTACTATTGCCTTCATTAAACAGCATTTGTATAGCAAGAGCATATCTTCTGGAACAACTAGAGTTGGCTTAATCGCATTTGCATCAAAAGCATACCTCAAGTTCTCCTTTGAGAAATATGTCAACCGGGAAGGACTCTACAAGCGTCTTGAAAAACTTCGTCGATGGTAAGAAAGACTAATACTTATCGTGGTTACTTTTTATGTAGTCATAAGAGACAGAAGGTCTGGAAACTGACGGTGTCAACATTCGCTAGATCACTACATCCAGTAGTAAGAGGTCCTAGTGTACTTACTGACCCCATAGTCAATAGAGACAAAAAGTCTGGAAACTAACGGTTTCAGCATACGCTACATTACAACATGCAGCAGTAGAAGATTCTAGTGTTTACCTCACCATACAAGACAGATAGTCTGGAAACGAAAGGTTGTTCATTTCTCCCCTTTTAATGCTGAAAAACATTCTTACTTCTAAAGTTTTCAATTATAAGAGTGAAATTTTGTTCTGCTCTACGAGTTTGTTGTAAAAGAGCCCGTTAGATTCATCTTTATTTTCCGAAAGTGGTGCTGCAATTGGTGTGACTCTTGAGTTCTAGTCCGTAGTGTGGGTTCGTGTTCTACTAAGATCCTTTCCATTCACGAAATATAATTTCGATTTATTTTCCCAATCCTGCTTCTTCTCAAATTCTTCCTCTCATTTCAGGCGAAACAAACGCAAACTAAAAGGACGAACGAACATCGAAAGTGCAATGAAAAAGGCCTTATATCTCTTTCACAAGTATCCAGGACTTGCCAATATCAAAGAGCTGTACATATTCACTGATGGAAAATTCAACGAAGGAAATAATCCAGCCATTCCTCTCAAACTGCTCAGAAGAAAGCGTATCAAAATAATTGTATTTGCAATCGGAAAAAAGCCCAGCATATGGAACCTAGAACAGATTTCCAAGCATTGGTTTCGCTTGAAACTTGGTATAGGAAATAACGCTAAAGTCCTCAAGAGACTGAACAGAAAATCAGGTATAACTTATGCTGTTTTTGATTCTTATAATGGACTGCTTTGGTGACGTACACGTTTTTTTTTATAAGAATACTTGGCTCTGATTTTAGCCTGGCTGTTGCTTCCTTGTGAGGTGATTTTTCACCAATACAAAAAGCCCTGCCTTTCTTAGAAAAGTGATAAATGCATATTTTGACAAGGGCTTTACGTTGGGGAACATTTATTGTGTTTATCATAATTGGGAGAAAGCAAAAGATTCTGACTCTCGATATATTAGCCAAAATAAGGCAAATCAATTGCAAAATCCACAAAATCTCCTTTGATTACTTTGTTTATTTGTTTATTTGTTTCTCCACTCTGTACTGTGTTTTCAAATAAGAATCATGTTTGATAGAAGTAAATGGTTAGGAGGCCTTTGTTACCTTCCCTTCACTTCATATTCTCATAAGGGTGTATTTTTTTTCAGTTTCATATGGCCTTTGCAGTAAACCTGGCAAGCACATTGATGAGTGCAATCGTCACTGCACATGCACTGATGGTGTCCTCACGGATTGCTACAGACTACGGAGAGAATTCACTTCAATGAGGTTAAAGGAAAGAAAGCACTACATCAAGGTCTACAAAACATTAACAACGAAAGAGCCCCTCGTATCACGATTCAAAATATATGTCATTAAGCACAGCGTCTATTTATGGAAAGGAATACACAATGACAATCAATTGCTGCCTTGGCACCGTTGGTATATTTATGAGTTCGAAAATAGGATAAGAGAAATTGATTGTCGAGTCACGTTGCCATATTGGGATTGGAGTTTTTATTCTAAAGTGGCATGGAAAAAGGCCAGCATATCTGGAGAGAGGATGAATGTAGGTAGCTTCTTTTCAGGAGTTTTGACCTTACATTGCCTTAAAAAACCCTCACCTCTGAATCTCTGAAATAAGCCCAAAACCCCTAAAATCTATGATGATGTAACAAAAAACATATTAAGATAATCGGATTTAAATCTTGATCAAGTCAAATAGTCACCTAGTACTAAAATACAGACATAAGCATACTGCTGTTGATGTCCTTTTGCAAGAGTTGTATTATCGGTTCTCTAAAGGCTAAAATACACGATGAGTTTTTTTCGTTAGTTTTTCCTCTTCAGTCGAAATTTGAGACGTTTCGTGACGTTTTCTGACTGATTAGTCGAGACTGATCAGTTTTTTCAAAATATGGACGTGTTTAAACCTTCAGTTTAACTGATCAGTCAGAATGACTCTCAAGCGGAAAGGGAGGTGGTCGCTGTGGGTTTTTTTGTCAACAACACGCAATTAAAGGATTTATATGACGCATTCAGGAAAACATTAGCATATCTTGCGGGATACAGAGAAAATATTGGAATATTTGAGCAAGTTTTAAAGGAGCATCGTCGTCTTCTTCAAAATTTCTTCACAGCAATAATCAAAGCTGCAGCAGCAAATTCCGTGTCACTCTCCATAAAAACTGACGATTTTTGACTGATCGTGTATACGCGCGCCTCTTCAGTTTTTTTTTTCGAATAAACTGAAGAAAAAAACGGACGGGAAAAAACTGACGAAAAAAACTGATCGTGTATTTTAGCCTTAATAAGGCCCCTCAAAAGTTATTGATGATGATGATGTTGTTGATGATGAAGATGGTGATTTTGATGATGATGATGATGATGATGATGATGATGATATTGATAATGATGATGATGAAAATGGTGATGATGGTGATATTGATGATGATGATGATGATGATGATGATGATGATGATGATGATGATGATGATGATGGTGATGATGATGATGATGACGATGGTGATGATGAAGATGGTGATGATGTTGATATTGATGATGATGATGATGATGATGAGGATGATGATGATGATGATGATGATGATGATGATGATGGTATTGATGATGATGACAATGGTGATGATAGTGATATTGATATTGATGATGATGATGATGATGATGGTGATGATGAAGATGATGATGATGTTGATATTGATGATGATGATGATGACGATGGTGATGATGAAGATGGTGATGATGTTGATATTGATGATGATGATGATGATGATGAGGATGATGATGATGATGATGATGATGATGATGATGATGGTATTGATGATGATGACAATGGTGATGATAGTGATATTGATATTGATGATGATGATGATGATGATGGTGATGATGAAGATGATGATGATGTTGATATTGATGACGATGATGATGATGATGATAATGATAATGGTGATGATGAAGATGGTGATGATGATGATGAAGATAATACTTCCAATGAGCCTCGTTGGACATTTACATTAATCTATTATGACTATTGATTTTACCTCTTCTTTGTTGTTTTTAAGATGGTTTTGGGGGTAACGGTAGCAAAGCAGACTCTTACTGTGTGACCACTGGACCCTTCAGAGATGGGGTTTGGAAACCTCCTGGTTTCACTGAACCAAAAAAGGTGATAGCTCAAGTGATGCAGACCATGCACATTACAACACTCACAGGCATAAATTACAAAATTTGTCTGCGGCGTTTTTTCAACCACAAACCAGCCAATGTATCCCATGTGCTGAACACACTGAAGTTAACTTGCTCCGGTTCCAAAAAATTTAATTTGAGATTTGCCGACTACCATAATGATATGCATAACTACATTGGTGAGTAGCCTTATAGCTGGAATTCTCACAAGTCTTTTTTAATTTGTCAACTGTAAGAGCTCAACTTTCTAATGGTATTAAAGAGCAGGATGGAAAATATGTCTTTCTTGGACTACAGTTCTTTCAGCAAATTCACTCTTTTTTAAAAGAAAAATTTCATAAGAACACGTGCCTCAAATTTTGCAATAGCGTAAGAACACGCTTAGAACAATCTGGGGCTGGTCATTTTAAGTTAAATATTGGAATTTTACGAAATATCCATGAAACTAACAAATAATTACAAAACAAGCAGATTGACAACATGCAGACATGAGAGATGGTCTAGAGAGTCAACATTTGCAATAATTAACACTACTGATAGCCAAAAATAGACTTCCAGATCAATATAGATAACATTTAAGCCTGAAAATAAAGGCATGTTTAAAGAACAGGTAGCTTCAAACCAATTTTACTAGTTCTGTGAAAAAGAGTGTATTATCATCATGTTTGACAGTCAACGCAGAAAGTTTTCATGTGAAAATAAGTTTCAGCATTTGCAAGTTTCAGCACTTGCAAGTTTAGTGACTCAAATACTTATCCTTTCACCCCTGCAGAAAATTAGAATGAAAATAGGGGTTCCTTAAGGATCTGTCTTAGGTCCATTTCTTTTTAACATATTGATAAATAACCTTCTTCTCATGAGATCATACTATTAGATTTTCAACTTTGCAGACTAAATCTGCAAGAGTATTTACAAATTTCTATCCGCATATTTGATCAGTAAATCTGTAATATCTGTTTTAAAGTTTTCAAGATGTTTTCTTCCAAGGTGGTACAATGAACTCTGGATATGCTGCAAATGCCCCCGTGTTCTTTTTCCATCATGGTTTCCTTGACAACATCTGGTACAGATGGCAAATGCGACACCCTTCCTGTGCAACAAAGTATTACGATGATCATCCAGTACACCTGGTTGGTTCTAAATACGAGTCGAAAGAATTTACTGACAGCCACAGCCAAGGGCAAAGCGTAAATGTCAAGTATAAAGACTTCTTAACAGGTCGACTGGACCCGAAGATTTTCAGTAAGTTTTTAACATGATTGAAAACGCTTAATTAACAGTACCATTTCTGGCAATCTGCTTCCCTTGCATTCCCCTCTCGATGGTCATGCCTAAAGTTGCATGTTCGACATTTTAGTTGTTGCTTAGATATCCGAACAAAGACAAACAAGTATATACCGTTACTTCAAGTTTCTTGCTCACGCAATCATCAGACGGTTATGAATACAAAATGAATATCTACTAACAATAAACTATATGAAAGAACCGTTATTCGAATAGAATGTTCGGCCCTAGCGGTATTCTACAAATGAGACGTCGCATTAAGAATATCTATACCGTAAAATCACATTGTAGATTCATGTTTAAAGTTCTTCAAATAAAATCTATTTTCATGACGGCATTTAGAAATTATTTCGGATCTTTTATTTAGAGTCTGCGTTTCATTTGATTTTAAAATGCACATTTTTTCTTCAAGGCAAAGATTACATCGCTTCGAACCGTTCCTGTAGGCATACGCTCTTTTTACCACTGACCATGAAGAAAAACTATGCATTCTAAAATCAAATGAAACGCAGACTCTAAATAAAAGATCCGAAATAATTTCTAAATGCCGTCATGAAAATAAATTTTATTTGAAGAACTTTAAACATAAATCTGCAATGTGATTTTACGGTATAGATATTCTTAATGCGACGTCTCATTTGTAGAATACCGCTAGGGCCGAACATTCTATTCGAATAACGGTTCTTTCATATAGTTTATTGTTAGTAGATATTCATTTTGTATTCATAACCGTCTGATGATTGCGTGAGCAAGAAACTTGAAGTAACGGTATATACTTGTTTGTCTTTGTTCGGATATCTATCCTGCTCTGTCTATGGCATTGAGCACTTTTCTTGTACAACGACACACTAGAGAATATAGTTGTTGCTTATGATTTTTCAATTATCTTAGGCTGCGTTTATACGATGCCGGATAACATTCGTACCGGATTGGTTTGTGTGAACGGTACGGGACGTATCGGATTCATGCGGCACCGTGTAAACGCGACACGTATCTGATATGAAAAACTAATCCGAAACGTGAGTTATCCAGTATCTTGTAAACGCAGCCTTAAATGCAGGTAAATGTAGCTCTATCGACCCCCTGCTGGAGTTATTTAATTTTGAGGCTCTACAGGGGGCTTATTAGAGAGGGTGCTTTTTAAGGAGGGTCTGGGGAAGAAATTCTTCACTCGTAAGCATGTTAAGTTAGGAGTTTGCAACATGACGATTGAACACATCCATTCGCTATGCCTAACTAATCACATTTTACTATGTAATCTTCCATGTATGAAGAGAGGGGTAAAAGAGAAGGGGCTTTATAGAACATTTACGGCAAATCACTAGCAGTTTGGAAACTTTGTTGACTGCACTTTTACGGCTAAAAATGAATACTAACAATGGTTCAATTCAATACCTTCCCAAGTCAAATATATTTGTATCTTTTACGGCAGAATAAGGCTTTGCATATCTAGCATGAAAACCCAGAACTACAAAAGGACTCTGGAGCGGTTGACATTTTCGCCTACCATCCTGGGGATAATGGCATCTAAGAGTCAACCGTAATTCCAAACGAGAATACGAGAAATCTTAGGAATCATGACCCCTTACTAATCTTCTGAAAATCATAAGCCATTTGTGAAGCCTATCCCCAATCAGACCCACTTACATTTGGTATTGTGGCCTTTGGGGAGAAAAGTCTTTCCTTCATGTACACATTACTAGATTTTGATGTGACATATCTTTCTTTCAGAATTGAAGATAAAGATAAATGATAACCCGAAAGACGTCTTTCCCAGCAGTGACAGTGAATCTGAATCAAGATTTATGTCACCATTCACAAGACTGAAACTCCAACGGTTGTACAGAGAGAGCACTGGGCAAAATGAATAATGAAAATGTTATAGTTCCAAAAAATGTATACTTTCTGTTCTATTATTATCATTTTTAATATCATCAATTCATTTACAGTTGGTACTAAGAGTAATATCTAATAAATCAAAAGACTAGTTAAAACCTACTACTTAAATAAGAATAAATCACAAATCAAAAAGGTTTCATAAAAAGAAAAAAGATGTAGTTTAAAGTTAATTTATAAATATACTGAGTGTTTCAATATGACTAAGTCAATAAGAGAAATGGTATAGAGGTCTTTGGTGTATGTCTCTGTCAACTTTTTCAATCGCCCCACCATGCACAAAGCTTTTAGTGGACTATAGTGGATCAAGAATAAAATTCCAGGTCAAGATTTCACAGTCCAAAATTCGTGATCGTTAGTCAAGATTTGCATTCACTGGTCAATTCTCAATCAAAAGTCTCGACCAGCCAAGCATTTATGATTAACAGTTAGGTTAACAAAGTAAGGAAACCTGGTCAAACCATTGTAAAAGTAAGAGCAATTTAAGAACATTTCAAGAACATTTCAGGCTGAAAATTGGGGGGGGGGGATATTTAAGAGCAGCCAGCTTCAAACAAATTTCGCTAGTTCTTATAACAAAAACGATTGGATAAAAAAAGATAATCAGTACTCTGGAAAAAAATTCGATGGAAGAAAATCGCAAAGAGGCGGAACGAATGGCGAAATTTGGAGAGGTCTTTGCCCAACAGCAAAACGTCACAGATTGATGATGATGATGATGATGATGATGATGATGATGATGATGATGATGCTGATGATGATGATAACAAATAGAGTGTACAGTAACTCTCGTTGTTTATGGAATCAGGAATATCGTTTAAACACACTCCATGCTGCCAGAGGGATAATTTCTTACACTTTTGCTTCTATATTACCTGCGAAGGTACGAAGACACGGAGCCAAGGATAGACAGGCTCTTGTGACATTTACATATTAGTGACAGAAGATAATTACAAATACTACAACTTGAATAAATCATAGACAGTCGAGAGGAAAAGAAAGTGTTCATACATTTGATAACGAGGCTATGACGTACGTGATGGTTACGATACTACTTATGACGTCATGGGTCGATAAGGAGGCTTTCCTAAGAAGCGCAATTAAAGTAACCCAAACCAACGTTCAAAGCATTTGTTGAAATTTTAGGACGAATATTCTTACCAAAATGGCGAAACATCAACCCTATTTGGGCGGCACGTAGTTGGGGCGACTAGAATTGCTACGTGAGTCCTTGTTTTCGTTCCACGTTTATTTATTATTCTCTCATCCAGTTTGAAGCAACCACAGCAAATCAAATATCAATTCACTGCGGTAAACTGAGACTCATGTAGTAAGTCTAAATAAAGACTGGATCGAGCATTCTTTGGTTTCTGGAGCCGAATGTTTGAAGCCAATTGCTTCGGCTCGCTTTTGGCCTCCCAATAAAGCTGCCAAAGAAAATATATTGACTTGATTCTTTGTTAACAATAGCTGCACGATCATTAAGTCTTGTGATGATTATTCATAACATGCCAACAATCATCAAAGAAAAGGCCCTCCCAGTGAAATCTCAAAGCATGGCCGCCAATGACTTTGTTTAAGAATGATGGATGCTCGATCCAGTCTTTATTTCGAGATCGGTAACAATAGCCTGCTATTCTCACTGGGGGGGTCACCCCAGATAACAAAGGAAAGAGATTCCCTAACTCCCAGGAGACCAAGTATAAAAGCACAAGCATGCCAGGTTTCATTCTTCTAGGAACGAGCTCTCCGGCAAGATACTTCACGATTTTTGGCCTAAGCTCTCGCATCTCCAGCCTGCTCGCCTCTCTGCTTCTACCCGCTTACCTTTTTAAATTGTTAAGGCCTAAGCCACAGAATCTGCTGATAGAGATATAATAAAACCCGAACTGGCTCCTGTTAAGATCTCACTGTTACGACCAAGTCAGTTTATTGCAAGAAAAATACACCCACAAACCATACGCACATCAATCAGCACGTGTCGAGCAACATCGATATCGCAAGCTTCGTTCTCCTTCGCCCACAACACAATTTACGCAGTTATCAGGATTTTTACAAATTATCTTCCCATACCTAATTGACATTCTCTCCCTATTTGCATGCAATTTATGTGTTCCTTAACCGCCACAAAATGTCTTCAGCCAATATAAAAATGCATATTCCAAGTGTCAAAGGCCAGAACCCTTTTTAATTTTCTTTTTCCTATACCCCTCCCCCCAACCAGCATTGAGCAACAGCAACAACAGTATTGAAATGAATTGAGAAATATTATAAGCATGCATAGCAGTAATGAAATGAATTGAAATACTATGAAGCATGCAATAGCAGTAATGAAATGAAGGGAAATATTACGAAGCATGCAATAGCAGCAATGAAATGAATTGAAATATTATGAGGCATGCAGTAGCAGTAATGAAATGAATTGAGAAATATCATGAAGCATGCAGTAGCAGTAATGAAATGAATTGAGAAATATCATGAAGCATGCAGTAGCAGTAATGAAATGAATTGAGAAATATCATGAAGCATGCAATAGCAGTAATGAAATGAATTGAAATATCATGAAGCATGCAGTAGCAGTAATGAAATGAATTGAAATATTACGAAGCATGCAATAGCAGTAATGAAATGAATTGAAATATCATGAAGCATGCAATAGCAGTAATGAAATGAATTGAAATATCATGAAGCATGCAGTAGCAGTAATAAAATGAATTGAAATATTATGAAGCATGCAATGGCAGTATGAAATGAATTAGAATATTATGAAGCATGCAATAGCAGTATGAAATGAATTGAAATATTATGAAGCATGCAATAGCAGTAATGAAATGAATTGAAATATTTGGAAGCATGAGCATGCATAGCAGTAATGAAATGAATTGAAATATTATGAAGCATGCATAGCAGTAATGAAATGAATTGAAATATTTGGAAGCATGCAATAGCAGTAATGGAATGAATTGAAATATCATGAAGCATGCAGCAGCAGTAATGAAATGAATTGAAATATTATGAAGCATGCATAGCAGCAATGAAATGAATTGAAATATTATGAAGCATGCAATAGCAGTAATGAAATGAATTGAAATATCATGAAGCATGCAATAGCAGTACGAAATGAATTGAAATATCATGAAGCATGCAATAGCAGCAATGAAATGAAAAAAACACAACGCACCAAACAAGCCCCCACGCAATTTCACAAAATCTTTATTTGTCCCGCAAAATGGAAGAAAATCCTCCAATTGGTAACTTCTATATATTATACAGCTTTGCCTGCCTAGTCACTTGGGGGCTCTTCTCATAACCTGTATCCGGTCCGTGGGACTGGGTTCCGGGTGGCTAGGTGGGAGGGCCTCCTTCCCTTTTATGCTTATTAACACCCTCCAGGCGGTTATTTTCATTTTAGCCATAATTACTACCTTACAGGCAAAAAGCAAGCTTTTGATAATTTGCAAGCGTGAAACATGAACATACATTTGAAAAAGAGTAACTGAGAGGGGGTCTCCCACCTTGCCATCCCGGAACCCCCCTTTCAGAACTTTATTTCGCATAACTTGGATATCCTAAGAAGACTCTCATGCACATAGGTAATTACAGGTCTCCCGTTGCTCGAGGGGTCAAGTATGAATTCGGTATAAAAATACACACCCTTAAAAAAATCAGCTTTTCAAGAATAGATAATCAGTAAGAAACACTAACAATATAGTTTGGAGTCAACACTTCCCTCATACTTCAAATGCTCTGAAATCTGGCGTTGCAGTACACAGTCATATGTAAAATATTCTTTCTCATGCCCATTTTCGACCCATATAATATCAGTTTCAAATAAGAGGTTGGTATTTTAATTGGAACTTTGTTAAAAATATGAAAAATATATAGAAAATGAAGGCTATATGATCTACTTGCCCTTTAATACCCAAAATACCAAGCTTCTACTTGAGTAATGGAGAGGTCATCCATCATATATAATTATATGCCATTTCCCGATTGCCTTTTTCCTATGTTCTCCCACATTCTCAGTCAGATTTCACAATATCTTTGAAGCACCCCATATCTTTCCTGATTGGAAGGAGGGGCGGCAAATCCAGTGAAAATAGGGAACTACCTGAATCACGTTCACAAATTTTGAATCACTAACTTGAAACAAGCCCAAAATTTTGGCGGGAAAACTAAGACTATAGACCTTGATTGCTCAACAAGTGCAAGTAGGGAGATTTGCTTTTTTACATAACTTGTTTATAAATCTCTTTATCAAGTGGGTGTAAGGGTCATCATTATTTAACTTACGTGGCTTCGGGTTGTTATCATCGGATTTATTGCTGAGGATTGAAGAACATGCGGGCTGTGGACACTTTCTCTCTCTTCACTGCAATATTTATTATACAACAGGCTACTCTTAGGTGCCTAGTTGCGGGGGGGGGGGTCCCAATTAGTGGGGGGTTAGATATTTTGTTGAAACTTAATTACCGGGGGAAATTATTTCAAAGTTGTTCTCCTTCCCAAGACATAATTTCTAAATTTCATTTTGTCTATGCAAGACTGGTATCTATATATTTTGTGATTTTGAATACTCTTATATGAGTTTTCAGTACGCATAACTTACGCAAAGTTGGAAAACCTAATAAGCGGGGGGTCCTAATAAAAGCGGGGGGGAGGGGTTGAAAAAATATTAAAAAATCAATTAGCGGGGGGGAACGGCAATTAGGCACCTGAGAGTAGGTACAAAATACCAGGTGAGTTCGTTCTTATGAATAATCTGTCTTATTTCACAATTACTAAATACAGTAGAATCCCGATAACTCGAACATGCAAGGGACGATCAAAATAGTTCGAGTTATCAAATGTTCGAGTTATCGAGGCTCTTCATAACATAGGCTCAAGGCTCAAGGGGAATGGCAAATCTGTTCGAGTTAGCGAGGGTTTGAGTTATCGCATGTTCGAGTTATCGGGATTCTACTTTAGATAGCGTTCTTTGTCTAATGTATGTCATAAGCTTCAGTTGATTCTTGAATTGTATTTCAAACCTTTGGCATTCTGCCTGCGTGCAAAGCAGGGGTATAAGCAAAACTCTCCCGTTTTTGAGAATTCCCCGAAAGGGGAGGAATGATTGTTTGTAAAAACCGTTGGCTTTGGTTTCACCCAAGTTACCTGAAGTTGCTTGTCATTTCTCAAATTGTCTTTATGAAGTCTATCAGCCCCCAGGGATTGCCAACCCATAACCAGGAGCGTCAAGACAGGAGGTCATATGTCATAGTTCCAGGGCCCGGGCTCCTAAGGGTACAAATACCAATAAATGATATTTCACAACATCTTTAAAGCTCCGTGACTGCTCCATTTTCCTTCAAAAGCTACTCACGTTTGTGTATGTTTATATTTTAAAAAATGAAGAACGTTGTTTGTGAAATGATTTTCCTGAACGTGCTCTCCTTGTTTCCTTGTATTTTGAAAAGTTGATCAGGAATGATTTTTTTGGAGATCCTCCTCCCAGCCCGTGAGACCCAGGTTTGAAAAATACTCTGGGCCTGAGCTGGCTCTTAACAGCCTTAATGAAAATAGGTGTGTGGTCTATTATTCTCTTTATTTTAGCCCCCCTTCTAAAAATTCAAATGCAGCCGGTAACAACACAAAAAGGCTTGTAGCAAGGGGGTTGGCAAAGGTGCCTTATTTCAGCTTTGTGCTTCATATAGGTTTTTCTAATGACACTTTTTATAAGGGCGTTCTGATCAAGGTTCTCATGATGCGTACAGAAAAATGGGACTAGTTCATATCTGATGATTTGGTCTTGCAATCCGTTAGGCACCAATATCTCGATGAAGGGACTGGTGATTGGGAGCCGGTGACACGCTACCCCTTTCATTTTGTGAGTAAAGCAGTGAGTACACAAAGATCTCAACAAGCACAAAGTTCTTGTTAATATCTTTGTGAATCAGGCTGCTTCAGATCTGTGCAAATCAGACTGGTTCACTTTTCATTATGAACATTCATTATGAATGCTCATTATGTTCACTTTCCAAGGATGCTGAATAAAAGAACACTCCTAACCACAGTGAAATCAGAAAGGAATGAGGCATCCCAGATAAACGGGCTGGCCCACCACATATTATTAACAGGGGTCTGATAAATGAATCACACATATTAGTTAGAACCACATTTCTTATCAATATATCATTTCACGATAACTCGAATTTATTTTTATGAGCAGTTATTGTGGTGGTTGCATTTCTTCCAAGTAGATTCGTGTTGCCGAATTATAGCCAGTGTATGCATCGGCAGCATCTTTGTACCTGTAACAATTGCCGAGATTCAAAGCCACTTTTACTGTATCTGCCTTGCTGACCTTGCAATGGCCGGAAATCACTCCAGGTCGATGGGTGTTTTGAACTTTGCCATTGGACATGTAGACGATGCCATCGATTGGCACTGGTTTGCATTCTTCACCATCGAATGTGATGTACCAACGTTTGCAGCATTTGAAACATGTGCGGATTCGCAGAGCAGTTTGAACTTGTACATACAAGTACGAATCTTCTGACGACTTAACAAAGGAGCACTCCTAAAAAACAACAATAATAACAATTATAGTACAACTAATCGGTTATTACCACGGCTATGATAATAATTATATAGTTATTACATATACGATAAACAAGGGAATGTATATCATCTAACTCGTGGTAGTATATCACCTTACCAGCGGTTGACACCTTCTGCAATACTGCCTTTTTGCAAGTGTATCCGTCGTATGCAATTATCTTATACCATCACCTTGTAAACGTGTTCACTGAATGTGTCCATAATGCGAAACCACTTCAAAGGGTATCTGAGAGGGGCTTATTGGTTCGAGTACAGCAAGGGTGACCACCTTCCTAGTGAAACATCTGCTTAGAAATGTTGTGAAATTCGTTAGAAAATTCGATATGGGTGAAGGTTAAGGCTTTCAATTGAGAAACTGCTTCGGAGTGTTTCTTTTGATGATTCTGCCGGTGGCGTAACGCAGTTTAAGGCGTCTTAGTTCGAAAACGTAAGGGCTCCTTAGCAAAAGGTTCCCCGAAAGGGCCCCACAAAGATGTTTCTCTGTGTTTCACTGTGTTCCCCGGGTCTCTGTACAGCTCACTTAGCTTCCTGGTTGCTACACAAGGGCCTCATCATACTTTTTTCTTAAGGGCCCCTATTGCCTCCGCTACGCCACTGAACCAGCAGTCTTTAGTTTAAATGTAGATTTCCGAATGCTTGTGATCAGTTGGGATTTCTAAAAGTACCAACAAGGGGGCTCAAAAAGTAACGCTACCTGAGTGGGTGTGGTTTTGTGACCATGCGTGTTTTCAGATGTTCAAAGATGAAGCCAGCGTTAAAACAGACTACGCATATTGAAAAACCACTTGATATGACACAGGGATACGAGAAGCAACATGCAGCAACTGACAAGAAAAGCGTATCAAATGATTCTTCAAAATCCTCAAATGTTTGCAAAAATCCCCTCATTTCCTTAGTCTTGGAATGGATTAAGTAATGATCTAGAGCTCCTAGTTGGTTCGTTCCTTATCACATTATATTTTCCTGACTTGACTCAAAGTACGACTCTTCCATCTTTGCACCTTCTATTGGCACTTACCCTGTTGGGGCTGATTCTGTTGGAGATATTTCATGCGGTGAGTGGCGAAGTGAAATAATGTGCTTAATTCATTCCACAACCAAGGGAACGGAGAAAGGCAGACGAAAAATTTGTAACAAGATCCTTTGCCAACTTGATGTTTTGTCACTTCATTTACCCCAAAATTTTATTGTCTCAAGCAGAACCAAGAAAACCAAGGAGACATGAATCCAACTGTGAGCAATGATTGGTATGTTCACATGGTATCTCTAATTAGACATACACACTTTTTTATCAGTTCTAGACCTTGCATAGCTAGAGGGCCAATAGGAGTTCGATATTTCAAAACTTACCCCTTCTCAAGTCTACTCCCCAATCCTAACTAGTGGTGGGGCTGTCCCTTTTTCTTGATGTGAAAAGTTGTCACACTTCGGCAGTGCTGTAGTTGTTAAAGAACCCAGAAACATTCGTCTCTATATTCGATGATTGGTGGTACAATTTGTGTGATTGAAATAGATTGGATCGGTCGATTAAGTAGATTGACCTGATAGCTCAGTTGGTAGATCGTTTGAGATGCAATTACTTCGATTGCCAAATTGAGTACTCAAAATACACAAATAAACGGCTAAGTTACTAGATGTCAAACTACACAAAGGTAGACTGAATCCGTGAAACTCGAAGTAACAACGGAAATATGTCTACCTCTGAGTATATAGCTCTGCCATTGGCATACAGCACTTTTTTCATCCACCATTGACAAACAAAACGATAAATATCAAACTAAATTTGTTTCATAACCATAAACTTGTCTTGCTTTAAAAGGAGATACTTGAAAAAATTATTGTATCATAGCAGATACTACTCGATTAACCCTAAGATCTATATACTTCAAGTTGTCTTCGAAGAATGCCTTCCCGTATGTCCTGGCTTGACAATACCAGGTGTTGTTTTACCTTGATCTGAATAAGAAAGACTTGTATTAGTTTAGTGAAGAAAGTAACAGTCAACATTCAAGTTTTGTTTGATTGGCTCATCATGTCGGCCAGATGTTCCACAACTCAAAAGGGACAACATCGTAAGGATCAGTTCACTTGCATCAGATTGATGGTTCAAGAAGTTGAAATCAAGTAAGTGCAATTTTTGCTTATTCAGAATAACTCCGATGTTGATTTCATTTCCGTCTTTTATCTTTTGAATTATTCTATTATGATTGTCAGTAACAGTACAGAGGGTAATTTTATCATTCACAAAATTTGTTTTCTGCCTATTTCTACATATAACTTATTATTGTTTTATCAAATTTATTTCATTGCTCGCGATCCTTTAGGCTATGGGTGATGTCGGAAATCTTGAATGATTAGCGTCAGGTAACTTTACATTTAGACTACACTTTAAGACAGCTCTTAATTCTCAAGATGCTTCTGTTTTCTAGCGATCAACTGAATTGTTGCTACTTGCAGAATCATAATGAAGACAGTAGCTGTTTTGATAATATTCATTGCCTTGGTAGCTTTGGAGTCGTGTGCCCAGAACACACAAAACGTGAGTAAAACTTATTTACCATCATTTGTAGACATTTCAATTGCTGTATTTAATTTATGTTGCTTTTATTATATATAGAGACGAAGCTATCTGGGTCCTTTAACAATTACCACAGGACCTACCGCATTGCAATGATTTTCTCAAACCAGGAGGACCATCGAATTTTCCAAATCATCTTCTCAAAACCGAAATATCTTTGCACCATTTTAAGTGCAATATTTGTTTAGTATTAGAAATATCTCATTTTCTACTATAAAAAAGGAAATTTACCTAATTCTATAGAATAATAAAACATAGGGTATAAGATATACCACAATTCTTTGAGTAGAAAGAATGTTTAAGGCTACTTAACAAATTGCCAGAAATTGCCACAAGATTGCTAAATATGTCTTTGAATATGTCTAAATATGTTACCTATATCAAAGTTGCAAAAATTTATTCTCTTGTCTTGATCATCTAAAAAACTATGTGCCTTATACTGGGCCTCTACGCTGGCATTTCTCATGAACCCCCCCCCCTCCACACACACGCGCACACCCTTTTACTTCTTAACAACAGCATAAGTGAGACTGTTTGAAACTTTGTATTGTAGCTGAGAAAAGCTTCAAATTTGACATAATTCTACATTGTTATGAAGATATTTGACAAATTTTACCCTTAGGGCTGCCAATCCTGCTGTAGAAACGGAAACAATGGCCAAAATGGAAGCAATGGCCAAAATGGACAAAATGGCAAAGATGGCCTCAACGGGATAAACGGCAAAAATGGCAAAGATAGCAAAGATGGAAAAGATGGAGCAAATTCAGAGGGAAGAAACTGGAAGGAGTGTGCTTGGAATAACGTATACGACCAAAAAGATAATGCTATGATAAAAGTGAGTTTTCATACTTTTAGCGATTAAACTCGTTGATACTTTCAGAGATTAGAATTTGTTGCTTTTTGCGTTTTTTGACCGAAAATGACAACTTACCCCTAGCTAAGATGGTTTGAATTGCTAAATTTTGGAACCCTAAACTTTAAAAAGAGTAAAACAAAAAGTCCCCCAGGGAGTCGTCTATCGAGGAATAATAGATAATCAAAATAATTTGTGCTTACCAACATAACTCAAGCATTGCTCGAATATTCAATTTATACTTTTGCACTGCCCTGGCAATCTTTGAGGTCCGTTTTGTGAAACAAACAGGAAATTTCCTGTATCTTTCTAGCAACTTGCCTAACCTTTAATTTTATACTTGATTGGTACATGTCGCTATAACTCTTTGTGTGTAAGACTGGTGAAAAAGTGTGGTTAGCCAGCACATAATTAGAATCCTCGATTGATATATTATGTTTTTGATTAATTTTGACAAAATCTGAATTAATGACGTCATAAGTGATCTATTTTTTAGAATTGATTCAATTCGATTTTTTCCATCATTGCTAAGAATAGGAACCATAAAGATCAAACAGTTATATTCCTTGACGCACTTTGTCGATTAGTTACTAAAGATTTTCAAGATTCAGCCATACCTGGCCCTATTCATAATCAAACTTAACTGAGTTAACAATACTGCCTTCTTGCAAATGTATCCATCGTATGCAATTATCTTATACCACCCCCTTGTAAACGTGTTCACTGAATGTGTTCATAATGCACCACCCCTTCAAAGGGTATCTGAGAGGGGCTAATTTCCTTGAGGGCTGGGAGGGTGACCCCCTTCCTATTGAGATATCTCAATGGCGTGAAACTTGTCAGAAAATTTGACATGGCTAGAGGAATAAGGCTTTTAACGGAGAAACAACTTAGGGGTGTTTTGTTCAACGATTCTGCTGTCGATTTTCACAAGAAAGTTTTCGTGGAAGGGTTCTGGAATCTGTGGTAACTGAACTTCTTTGAAACTTCTCGATAAAAGATAGATTTCCCCTGCTCTCGTTTATCCTGTCAAATCTGAGATGAACATTACAGACAGTCAGGAAAACCTGCTCTCGAATATTTTGCATGCTTCGCTCGCTTGCCTCTTTTCTAGTTATCTAGAACCACACTGATTGATGACATCAAAACACTTACTTTAATGAGACCGTTATTGTTGCGATTATTGATTCGGTTCCAAGCGCACTCTTTCCAATTTCTTTGGCCTAATTTCATTCCTCCTCCTATTACATCATCTGCGTCAGCATCCTAAAGATGGGGAAAACATTATACAAAAATGTTAGCAAAAAAGTGGTACTACAACATCCTTCAATTCTGAAAAAACGAGTGGCAAGAATTTCGAAATGCAATCAATTTGATGAATCTTATTCAAAACATTTCAAAACACTTTTTCATATTTTACGTTAAAATCATTTAAGAAGTCTCCTTCTGAGTATTTTGAACAAATCTCGTTGAACATGGTTGTAATTAAATACGCTCGAATATTAAACGAACTCGAACGAGGGCAATGAAATGCCTACCGAACCTGTAGTTTCTCAGACAGTTTATTTTATAAATTGCCAAGTTGTTTTCTATCATGGTATCATTGTGAATTGTCTGAATAAAGATGAAAAGGTAATGTAATCCAAGACCCACAAAAACGACACAAAAGACAAAACCAGCAAAATCGACCCAAGCCGAAAATTTTATATTTGGCGTCAAGGTGGTTCTGGGTTTCAAAGGATGAGCTTGGTTTTTGAAAGAGTGACGTTGAATTGACTGTACTTACCTCTTTTGTGTCCCAGTGCTGAACATGACACCAAAGTTTCCAATGCAATTACTCCTTACTAAAGTTGCCAATAGTAAGTTTAATATTGTGTCGTTCCGGCTGGTTTTAGCTCCCTTTCCTAGTTTTGAGTCACTTGAGCCGTTTTAAAGGTTTTTCCTCCTTTCTTATGTGAGCCTGTATGTTGAAAACTAATGTTGAGTTGGCTGTACTTACCTCTTTTGGGTCCAGTGATGGACACGACACTAAAGGTATACAATTACTCCTTACTACAGTTGCCAATAGTAAGTTTAATATTGTGTTGTTAAGGCTGGTTTTCGTCTTCTTCATAGTTTTGAGTCATTTGAGCCGTTTTAAAGGTTTTTCCTCCTTTCTTATGTGAGCCTGTATGTTGAAACTAATGTTGAGTTGGCTGTACTTACCTCTTTTGTGTCCCAGTGCTGAACATGACATAAAAGTTGTCAATGCAATTACTCCTTACTAAAGTTGCCAATTGTAAGTTTGGTATTGTGTCGTTCCGGCTGGTTTTAGCTCCCTTTCCTAGTTTTGAGTCATTTGAGCCGTTTTAAAGGTTTTTCCTCCTTTCTTATGTGAGCCTGTATGTTGAAAACTAATGTTGAGTTGGCTGTACTTACCTCTTTTGGGTCCAGTGATGGACACGACACTAAAGGTATACAATTACTCCTTACTACAGTTGCCAATAGTAAGTTTAATATTGTGTTGTTAAGGCTGGTTTTCATCTTCTTCATAGTTTTGGGTCATGTGAGGCTTTATGGATCTAGGTGGTTCTGGGTTTCAAAAGATGAGCTTAGTTTTTGAAAGAGTGACGTTGAGTTAGCTGCACTTACCTCTTGTGGGTCCAGTGGTGAACCCGACACCAAAGTTGCCAACGCAACGGCGAAAATCAGAATAGCTTCTCTCTTCATCATGAATCCAACTCTTGCTGCCAGATAATCAGTAAACTCCTAAAAAAATCATGTTTCTGGAATAAGTTATATTTAAACAGACACTGTCAAGAAAAAGCAAGAGTTTTGTTTCATACTAAAAGTTTCCAAAAAAAATTAAGATGGTCTCACAAGGCATTCAGTGATTCACGCTTTTATGCAATAAATTAAAATTCATGAAACGAATAATGCAGCTACAAAGATTAATTACACGCTTTGTGTAAGATTGATTTCGATTTATTCATGACTTAACGAAGAAAAATAAAACGTTAACAAAATAAATCGAAATCGCTCGAACATGTTTAAAAAAGAGCACAGTCTTAGCAAAAGGAATGAATTAATTTCGAGCGAAACCAAAGCCAGATTCACGTAGTCCAAAACAAAGAATTGGAAATTCATGCGTTACACCTATGCAGCAACTTCATTTCACGCTTTCACACCTAAATTCATCTAGATTCATGGAGCCACCTTGAGAAGCAGTTAGCTGCTTAGTCGTTCCCTGCCGAGATAGTGAGGAAGAGCAGAGCAAAGCACCATTTAAATTTGGAATCCAATTTGAGATCTGTATGGTGAGTAGCTGCCCAGCTCTAGCGACTCGCCATGAGCAGCTCAGGCATGTGAGGTCAACATTTAGATGGTTGACATTTGGATTGTTGACTAAACAACTCACTCTGCCGCCCTGCGGTGACATTAGTTTAAGGGATCCGGTACCCATTCTGAAAATAAGGCTTCTGTTCATAGTACCACCTTTTGATCTATTCACCCCTGGTGCTGAGTTGAATATAGCCAACTTTTCAGTTGGTTAAAGAGATCAAATAAAGGTTAAAAGTGTAAAAAAGCAAAATACCTTGTCTCTGGATGTCTTTTTTTTCCAATAGAGCTGCATGAAGTAAGTGTTGCTTACTGGGTTATTTATTACCCCTCGATTAACGTAAATTTGCCCAGCTTTCTTTGGAAATGTTAGCAAACATAATTAACTTTCTTTCCAAGTATTTCAACTTTTGAGAGGGCTGCACCACAAGAATAATTGATTTCTCTTTTTATCAAATTTGCAGAATTTAGGGTTAGTTTTTGGAGAAGTAGCAAAATTTAAGTTGGAACCTTTTAATTCTCAGCCAGGTCACTACTTGTTGAAGCAACGCATTATTGTGACGATATATCTAAGAGCATTCTCTTCGCCGGATATGTTTCTCTGTGCTCAATTTAAGTTTGATATTCGCCCATCCTTCTCGCCTATCTAACTAAATTCAACAAAGGCAATGTGTTCAGCAAATAGAGCCACGTGCAAAACCTTCCATTTGGTCCTCCCAGAGAAAGATTTGCTCTCTTCCTCTCAATTAATGCAACCCCTCGCAATCTTCATATCTAATTAGTTTGATAGGAAGGGGGACAGATCCCGTTTGTGTGCATATTATCCTTTCCTTATTATCTGTTCTTTGATTATACTGTCGTTGTTTTCGCTTTCGATGATACAGAATGTCGGAAGCATTTCCACAGACCCAACAGCAGCAATATTTCACATGATGAATTTGCAGCTTGCAGTGAGGGTTCTGAAGGAGATTACTGATCACAATTCTCAGCACTGAAATAATCAAAATCCCAACCCCAATGAGGAAAAAAGAGAGATTTCCAATACTGAATGTTCAACAACCCCAATCCTAGAGCCCCCCCCCCCATATTTGTACGTGAAGCGTTATTCATTATATTTTCGCGCGTGTTTTCGTGATATAGATATTTTCGGTTCGTGAATCCGGGATCAAATAATCCTCCGTGCAGCGTGATTTGTTGAAAATGAGGTCGTTATTCCGTGAAAAGGGATTTTCAAGTGCGTGATTGCGTGACGCGTTCTGGTCGTTAGAACGTTAGAAAAACATTTCTTGCATACAGTAAAAATCCGCACATTAGAACCTTCCTTTATTAAGAACCTACAGCCTGAAATTAGATATTTTGTAACCAATAAATAAGAACTATTTCAGCCTGATATCCTAACTAGGTTCTTAATAAAGGGTTTCATTCATTCGTCATTGGGAAATTAATCTTCACCAAACTTTTTGCAAAACTGGTTGTCTAATGACTGTGGATGGGTCAGGAGACGAGAAGATACGACCCCAAGGACTAAAGGACTATATTTTTAAATCAAAGCTTTGTGTTGCTGGCTACATTGCTTTCATAATTCAATGCTAGACCTTCAACTATCATTTTTTCTTTTGCTTGCTCTAGACCCGATGTTAAGAACCTCCACCCTGATTACTGGATGAACCTCGGTATATAAGAACCTAAACAGGCTGAGTTCAAAAATTTAGGTTCTTATGTGCGGGTTTTTACTGTAATTAGATGGAAAAGATCGTGAAAATTCTGTTTTAAGGTCCGTGATGGCGTGATAAACGAAAAATTGACGCGTGAATCCGTTATCCAGGGGTACTATGGGGGGGCCTCATCCTACCTAATATATCTTTCTGTTCCTAATTTCTACACTAATAGACAAAAGGTTAGGAGACGATTAATCTTAAGTCATTGCTCGCAAAAAAGCCTCAAAAACAACTGGTTCCCACTTCCTCCCAATATCAATATTATTGATGTTTTGTAGCGAGAGGTTTTGGGGCAAGTCAGCAAACTTGAAAAATCCACACCAACATTGATATATAGGGAAGGGGGCTGCCATATTCCTCAGTCAAGACAAAAACAGCAATTGTCTCCTAACTTTGGTCCAGTAGTGTATAGGCCCAAGAAGTCAAATCCCAATTTCCCAGGTATTTAAAAGGCAAATCTCAACTGCTGTTTTACCCCTTTCTTACCCTCTTTAATCACAGATCCATCTTCAAGCATACACAAACTTTGCTTCGTTGTAGACCTGAAATGATAATGCTGAGCTATCGATCGATCAGAAAGCAACAACCCCCCCCTTAAATCCAAAGTTTTAGGGTAGAAGCAAATAATGAAATGCGATGGCTCTTTCATGGTTACCCCATACTCTATGCCCATTTTATTTGAATCTCGAGCTGTATGACACTTTGCATTCAACTCGAGATGCAGTTGCAGTTTGGGCTATGGCATCATCTGATCTGCAGTGCGAATCACATCTACATCTCAAACTGAAATGCACGTACACATAAAGTTCAGAGTCCAACTAGCTACAACCAGCAGCAGGCAACTAATTGGAACATTACATAAATCTGTGGGTTGTGTCTTCAAAAAGATCATCAGAGACAATGAAGCCAATTATACGAGCTCCAGACGGCCCAGTTTTAATGGACCAAAGATTCCCGATGTTTATCGACCACCTTGAGCCTTTCCAACGATGCACAATGAGAGCAGAACTTCGCTCGGAAAAAAACGAAATCTTCGAGTCTTTTGGACAGTTTATTGCAGATTCCTCTGGAAGAGTAAATCTAGAAAAAGACTCTTCGTTTGGTGGAACATACGTTGGTTGCGATTGCATGGGACTTTTTTGGAGCATGTTGCCAGCACCGGGCCAAAGGAAGGGATTGAGGTACACGGCCAGGAACGTGCAAGTGCCACTGAAGTTCCACATGCAGGTACTTGATGGACATGTTCAATCACATGATCACGCGAATTGCGATTGGAAGATTTTGGCTTCTAAGACTGTCCTGAGGACGTATCTTTCTCCCAATGTGGTGAGAACTGAAGTTCATGTTGGGAGGATAAGAGGAGCACTTTTCCTGCCAAAGGGGAATGGAAAGTATCCAGGTAATCTATTTTGCACCCCTTATCTTATACTGCAGCACCCCACCCTAGCATAGCCTTACTACACAAGGCGTTATATGCTGAACTGCAATATATATCTTGTGGTCTTAAGTGCTTCTTCAGGCTTGGAAAAGCGGAATTTTTGTAATCCTCCATATATAAATGAGGTCTTTCCCAATGAGATCAACGGAATTCAGACTGCAAGAATCGTTTCACAGACTACAATGTCAACGACAAATTGTAAGTTCTTTGAGCATGAATCGATATTGAGGCAGAAATCCCAAGCCCAGGTATACTGAAATGCCAGCCGATCTAAATTGCTGTTTTTTAGTGTATTTGCTGATGATAAGTGCTGACTTTCATGTTTAATATTGTAGATTTAACCTTGAAAATTTTAGATTTATTAATGTTGCCCTGCTAAATATCATAGGCATATTGTGATAAGTGGTGACTATCATCTCTAATATTGTGTTAGATCCAGCCTTGAAAAGACAGAATGCTTACTCTATTTCTATGTTTCATTATATTTAGAGTTGCTAGACAATTCTTTTATTCCTATTAAAATTTACAATTCTTATAGCTAGGAAGACTGTTTATCTGCTTTTCTTAGACAGTGATCACTGCATAAAAGTGCAGTATAACGTATATTGGGAAGAAAAGAGTCAAGATACTAAACTTTTATCACTGTAAGCCTATTTTGTGGTTTCCCACTCATCCAGGAGATGTACTAAGACACGCTTTTTATTTTATAAGAAACCTTCCTCAAAGCTAAGTACCAAAAGTTCCTTAAATTTTCTACAGTATTGTTCTCCATTGTTACAGGAAACAATAGAGCAAAAGAATCCATTGTTTTTTACAAGAAATTCTAGCTCTAGGTTTCTTATAAACAGGTTCCTTATACAAAAAAATGTTTTTAATGAATTTCAGTAGCTCCTGATGAGTGGGCAACCACCGGTTCTGCACCAATGTAAGACTAATCTTGACTTAGGTAGCCAGCACTGGTGTAGTCTTTGTGACTTTGTGATATATTTTGTTATTTTACAGGGGTCATCGATCTCTTTGGGAGTCATGGTGGTCTTCTGGAATATCGGGCCGCACTTTTGGCATCGCATGGTTTTGCAGTAATGGCACTGGCATTCTTTGCTTATGAAGGGCTCCCTAGCAAGCTGGAGGACGTAGAGTTGGAGTATTTCCTTGAAGCAGTAGATTGGTTTTCAGAGCATGAAAGAGTGTCTTCTGATGGTATAGGTGTCGTTGCCGTCTCCTATGGTGGCCAAGCTGCCCTCCAGGCTGCGGCTGAAACTAGCAAAATAAAAGCTGTTGTTGCAATTAGCTCACCATATGCCATATACACGAAAATCAGATTCAAGAATGAGCTGATTGGGTATGGCCCCTTTGTCGGGGTGGAAGATTGTAAGATAATTGACGGAGGGGTTGCTTCTGTGGGATGTTTGGATCGCCGTCATGAAGAAATGGAACAGCATGCCATCGAAGTGGAAAGAATCCAAGGAAAAATAATGTTGATAACTGGACAGGATGATATGTGTTCAAGAACCTCACTGTTTTCGGATAAGATCAAAGATAGGGTGTTGAGAAAGACAGGAAGAGATGCAATTCATCTTTCATATCCCAATGCGGGGCATTTGATCGAACCACCGTATATGCCCTTGTGCACTGTTTCGTTTCACAAGATTTTTAATTGCCTTTACTACTGGGGTGGAAAAGTCGTTGAACACAATGGAGCGCAGGAGCATGCTTGGAAAAGTATTAATTCTTTTTTGAAGCAAAATTTAGTTGGATTGCAACCGAGCAAGCTTTGATACAGGACATTAAAGAGTGTTACTAATTTTATTAATGGACCTTATTCATGTGTGACTGTGCACCCACCACTGATTGCAAATCAAAATATTTTTTCATGATTGTCGAAATCACCAAGGATCAAGATCAGAGTGACGAAAAACACGAAATCACTTCCTTATTACTTATTTAGCCTCATACGCAAAGTCATCACTTAAATAGTTTCTTGACCCCAACTTTGCCTGGGGATGGCATATTGTATTGATATTATGCCTGTTAATCTTTCGCTTGCAGAATCTTTTAGAGTAGAGATATGATAATGAAACATTTTAGGATTTCCCATATTTATCATAGCCTGTTGTTTAGAAGTATAAGAAGTTAGATATTTGCCCGTAAAGAGATCCAGCAGTTTTCTCAAAGGCGTGTCAGGCAAAATTCACACACTCACAAGAAAAATGTGTATATTCTTCACTTTTTTTTCAAAATTTTGTAAGTTCTCATCAAAGATATTATATTTGATTTTTAATATGAATTGCAAAAATAAAATCTGAAAAAGATTAATCGATTCATTATGTATTAGACATAAAATGTTTGATGAATTAGACAAATTTGGCATAAGAGTTTTCACTGAGTTACTGAATCGTCAATTAAAGACATATTTTGTTGAAAATCGCCATCCATTTCAGACTTGGAATGAAGTACACGCGTGTAAATTTTGACTATTTCTGAGCTTCGTGCCCCTCCGTTGAGCTTCTCAAAATACTCTGGCAGAGGTAGAGCTTAATGCCCTTTCGAAAAGATGGCAATACACCCCTTTGACTAACCGCGTATTTAGGGGACTGATTCGAGCTCTGGGGTGCAAAAAGCTCTTCTTTTGCAGTTTACAACCAAGTATGAAACACTATTTCACTTTTTAATGCAGACATTGTGCAATGAACTATAAGATATCACATTTTTACTCAAATTTAACCAAGTAATTGCAATTTGCGACTTTCCTTAGCTTTTTAATGTTTTTTATTCGTTTTAAGGATAAAAGTCCCTTTAGCTTCGTAACTGGAACAACCAGGCCCCTCAATAGGTGTTCTCACACATGGTTCATGGTTATACAGCCTTTTTTGTTTATGAAAATAGTCAATATTGGCTGAGAAATGTGAAAACCTAGCTTATATTAGTTTTAAATATTTTCTATACTGTCTCGTTTTTGGTTCCGTTGCTACCAGTAAAGATAACGCTTAAATGGTAAATAAAATCTAGAATCCACCTGCTCATTAGGAATAACGAAAGAAATCTTTCAAATATTTGCACATTGTGTAGGAAGCTCGCAAATTGTCCTAGGGGGGGGGGCTTTTTTTTGATTCAGGTTTCCAGGCCGAGATGGCCCATAACCGCATAATTTAATGAAAGCGTTTACAATATTTATGATAAGATTTAACGACAAAATACAATAACAACAACAATATTAATCGTGCAATAAATACAATTTTTGAGTTTCATCAGAACATCATTAGAATATCAGGTTTTTCATATCTAAGTACTTGGTTTTACAGAGTTTCCCTAAAAGTAAAGTTGTGTGTTTGCTTCTTGGGTCACGAGCCAAATGAATAAATCCTTTTCATTAAGGAATCTAACATTAGGAATTTTTGATGAACAGTGGTCAGCATTTTTTCCCTTTCTTCAGCAAAAAAAGAACACGTAATCAAAAAGTGAATTTCATCTTCAACAACCAAAAGTAAACTACTTGACTTACAAAAAAGACAAAAGCGCTTATTTCTAGATGTTTTGTTTTATATACGGAGAAATCTGTCCGATATTTTTGGTTCAGTTACTTTCCATAACGCCGATATTTTTGGGTCTGAAATTCTAGGGAAGCCAAAATTATATTTTTGGGTGAAAGAATAGAAAAGTATCAGATCGTTTTGGGTTGCAGAAAAGTGAAGTAGAATTGAGGGAATTTTACAGATATTTTTTGGTTACTGGTTAGAACGATATTTTTGGATCTATGAAAATTTTTCTCATACTTCTTAGGGCTCTGTAAACTTTTAGGACCGACGCCCCCGTAAAGAAAGTCTAGGGTGCCCCCCCCCTGGGCAGATAGTGAGGTGTTTACATTTATCTTTAGTTGACAAGCATAATCAGGCGTTTCTACTGTCTGATGATCAATATCAAGCTATAGCACCAAGAGGGAGCTTCTACAAATGACCTTTATTCGTGTCTGGTGTCTACAGCAATTCTGCATCTAAATGTGGCGATCTTTATATGCTGTAATTGCCCAATCAATGCAACAAGCGAGTTCGAAAAGGTGATAAGACGAAAGTCTTATTGAATACATTATAGCAAAGAGACAGTTCATCAAAAGTTAATCAATAATCATTGTACCGATTGCTATTTATAAGTTGAAAAAAGTCGTTATAATTCTAACTGTTAGAAGATCTGAAATTGGATTCATTGCTCAGGCTCTAAATGTTTTACAGCAAAGAAACAACACATCAAACTTCCACTTTTGTTTTCGAAGTTATAATTCTGATTGTGGTGCAAGTAATACTAATCGAATATCTGCAGCTACCGAATTCTAAAGACTCAGACTCTAATTGCTGGCTAGCGAAAGGAGGTTTCCCATCCGTAATCAAGAAATTGTTTCGCAATGTTCTTGTTGACTGAAACTTGTCTCTGAACAGTTATAAAGATCAGCGCTAGACTAACTGTCTTTATCAAACTTCAAATGAGTCAGAAATTTATTTTTAGTGAGAATTCAAGATAATCGATGAACACCTGCATGCGAGAAGCAGATTGCGTATAGCGAATTAAAAGTCTCAGCCGTGGAAAGAAGCAATATCGTTTATGAAGCCTCTCGTATCTTCTATTTTGTAGAAATTCAATTTCATATCTTCTATAGAACTGGGTAAATTTATTACTGATGCGCATATACAGCAGTATTGTGACAGGAGAGAGCGAAGAAAAGTCAGAACACTGGTTTCAACAGCGTTCAGTTGGAATCACTTTGTTGAAGAATAGAAGAATACAGCATCAACCAAAGCCAATCAGCAGTGATTTGAAACTCTAGGTGCAATCCATTGTCTTTTGAGACAGACGGAAACGTTGGTATACCCTAGCCCTATATACTTTATACATATATAATCTTACCCTATATACCCAAACCCTATATAACCAATCCTTGAATACCCTAACCCTATACACCCTAGCTCTACGTAATGTATATAATCTAATAGACAGGGAAATACCTGTAAAAAACTAACAAATTGCCTAATCTCAATTTTTTCTTCAGATTCCAGCAGTTCAACCGCTTGAGATCGATATTCCAAGATGGGTCATCGCGAAATATTTTTAGATTGCACGTGATTCATGACGTCATAAATTAAAAAAAAAATCGCAGAAAAACGCGAATATCTTATATCATATTTGTTTCATCATAATGATATATGCATATTTGGATAGCTCTCAGAACAAGCTTTCATTTGGTGTATAATAAGTTCACTTTTTCTGGTGTCAGCAATTTTAGTGATGACGTCATCAAAAAAAACATCGCTGTTTTCTTCAACTTTATCCCGCGTTTCTCGTTTATGGACTGTTAATTGTGACATTTTACGCTATTTTCAACATTTGTGATTGAGAAGTGCAATATTTGGTTGGGTATATGCCTTTAATTGCTCCTTGTATCTAATTAATCAATTACCATTATAACGATGACGTCATATCTATATCATTTTCCTGAAATTATCAACCATAAAACGTATTTTGATAATCTTCACATCTTGCAGCACTTGCAGCTTTCACTAAATCATTCTTGTGTTCGATGTGATTAAAGAATGACAACCAGTCATTCCCTTGCACCATTTTCAAGAGGGTGATGATTGACACTAGTTTGAAAAAAAGTGAAGCCGTCAAAAGCTGTAACTGTTTTAAGCAAGATCGTCAAGCATTTGGTACTCTCCTAAGCAAGTCGGTTGACCTAGAAGAAGCGTTTGCATTCCTCTAGGCATAGCGAGTCCTGACTCAACTCTACGACAGTTAAGTAAGCATCTTCTCAGAAACCACCACATAGAAGAATCTCATTCCCTACCTTTGACAAGTCCAAGTCATTGTAGATGGACCATCGATGGCATGGTAGCCATGAGGTCACTGAAAAGAATTCACATTGAGGGTTTTGACCAGAAAATGGTGCAAGGGAATGACTGGTTGTCATTCTTTAATCACATCGAAAACAAGAGTGATTTAGTGAAAGCTGCAAGCAGATTCTTTCGTCAAGCAGAAATTCGAAGCAATTCAAAGGCAGAAATGATATTTGCAGAAGAGAAAACATGGAGGATAACCAAATATGAAGTTTCAGAGATTTTCCAATGTAGCCACGAAGATGCGGATAAAAGAATGGTATTGCATGCATGTCTTCAAGATACCAATGTGGTAGTTGTGTCTTAAGATACCGATGTCCTGATACTGCTTGTTTATGCTTTTAGCGTCGTTCAACCTGAAAAAGATTGGTACATGAAGATTGACAAAAGCAAATATGTTGAGATAGGGAAAGTGTGCAGGTTCCTAGGTGAAGTTGTATGCCTAAAGTTGCCAAAAATACACACAGTTACCGGGTGCGACACAACATCGTTTTTCTATGGTATTTCAAAGATTAGAGCTCTGAAAAAGCTTATAAAGGACAATTCAAAGCTAGAATTGCTTGATTCTCTTGAGGAAGCAGAAACTTTGGATCATGGAGAGCTAAGCGCAGTATCAATGTTTGTACAGAATGTCCTTTACAACGGTATAGAGAATGAAAGTTTGGTGGAGACAAGAATAAGGCTCTACAAAGCCATGAAAACAAAGTCATCTCAAGCTTTACCACCCGATCCGGATTCAATGACAGAGGCAATCAAAAGGATGCATTTCAAAACTTATTACTGGCTGCGATTTAATGACAGAATTCCTGACGAAATCGACTACAGTAAAAACGGCTGGAAAGAAGAATCTGGGATAGTTGTGCCAATATGGTTTACAGGTAAGTACATCGAAAGACTACATAATTTCCATTTGTGAGTGCTGACTCAACTTCCTTGATCCATCTATTTTCCTCTCGTTCGAGAGCCTCTCTACACTTATTTTCTAGGTGACCAGCTACCTCCAACGCTGAAAAGAAAAGACGCTCGAAAACGGAATCAAGGCTTCAGACCCCAGTAAAAACGTGCAAGAAGAGAAAGCAGTAGTGATTCTGATTCCAGCAGCGATGATAATCTAAGGGAGCCCCATGCTTCAAGCAACGAAATGGGATTTATCTTTTTGGACGATTCATCTGACAGTGATTACGATAATGAAAGTGATGATAGTGACTGGCTTGCATTAACAGCTCTACTACAGAAGAATATATAAGCCACTTTGCTACATTTTATATGTTATTGTGTTATGTTGACTTTGATGTATACTTTAAACTGTATATGATGATGTGAAGATTATCAAAATACGTTTTATGGTTGATAATTTCAGGAAAATGATATAGATATGACGTCATCGTTATAATGGTAATTGATTAATTAGCTACAAGGAGCAATTAAAGGCATATACCCAACCAAATATTGCACTTCTCAATCACAAATGTTGAAAATAGCGTAAAGTGTCACAATTAACAGTCCATAGACGAGAAACGCGGGATAAAGTTGAAGAAAACAACGAAGTTTTCTTTGATGACGTCATCACTCAAATTGCTGACACCAGCAAAAGTGAACTCATTATACACCAAATGAAAGCTTGTTCTGGGAGCTATCCAAATATGCATATATCATTATGATGAAACAAATATGATATGAGATATTCGCGTTTTTCTGCGATTTTTTTTTAAATGTATGACGTCATGAATCAGGTGCAATCTAAAAATATTTTGCGATGGCCCATCTTGGAATATCGATCTCAAGCAGTTGAACTGCTGGAATCTGAAGAAAAAATTGAGATTAGGCAATTTGTTAGTTTTTTTACAGGTATTTCCCTGTCTATAATCCTGTATACCCTAGCCTTATACAGCCTAGCCCTCTAGCTCTGTATTCTTAATGTATATTCTCTCCCCCTATATACCCAAACTCTTTATACCCTAACTATACATACCCAAGCCTTATATACCCTAACCCCACTTTATGTATAGCACCTAACCTTTTGTACCCTACCCTGTAGCCCTAGCCCTTCATCCTCTAGCCCTACACACGCCTTAAGCCAAAACACCTGTGTCAACAGATTTTAGCTGCAGCAACTGCGATGAAGACTGCCATTTGATAATTACAGTCACAGCAAACACCGTTCCCAAAGTGACCTGATACACCAGGTGCAATCAGTTGTCTTTTGAGACAGTCGAGGACAACGAAGAAACGGCGACAAACAACAATGAACAATACAACGAATGTTTTCGAAACCACTGCCTCGAATCATCACGAGTCAAGAAACATGTCAAATGCCGTCTTCATCTCGATTCTCATTTTGAGCATTATCATTATGCTGATCAATTGCTTGGCTCACTACTTGCTTCTGTCCTTCACCCGATCTAGTCGGCATTCTGGTCGCAATATCAAGTCACCTTCTAATACTTTGATTCGCTGCATCTCTTGCGTTTCCATATTGGCAACAATTATCGGTAAGCGTAATCATTATATTTTTCTTTCTTGAAGATTTAGGCCCCGTCCACACGTATACGGATATTTTTGAAAACGCATATTTATTTATCCGTTTTGGCCTTCCGTCCACACGTAGCCGGATTTTTCGGTGATGAAAACGAAGCTTTTCGAAAACAGTGTCCAGGGTGGGGATTTTTGAAAACTCCGTTTTCATGTCGTCGTGTGGACGGGCAAGACGTATCTTTTCGAAAACGATGACGTCACCAGCTTAGTTTTGCACAGTCAATTCAACAAACAAAAACTTTTTGTTTGTCGTTCCTCCGTATCTGTGTGGACGCAGATTTTTTTGAAAACGCTCATCGTGTGGACGCAGATTTTTTCGAAAACGGATAAGAATATATGCGTTTTCAAAAATATGCGGATACGTGTGGACGAGGCCCTACTTAAAATTTCATGCTTACACAATCATCAGACAGACCATACTTTTATATATATATAGAATATAGTCTGTCTGATGATTGCGTGAGTCTGAAACTTTGAGTACTAGAGAGTCAGTCTCCTTTCTTGTTTCTCATCCATATCGCTCTGAACTTTTGTACATCGAGCACTACAATGCGGCGTTAGAAACACAATTGCCATAGAGATATTCTTCTTACTTTTAATCTCCGACGGGACCATAAATCAATTTGTAGACTCCATATCTAAAGATAGGAATCGTAGAGATATCACACGTTGTTATTTAACTCACTTTGTATAAATCAGTTCACAAATGATCTTCATGATGGAAAACACAATTTTATCTGGGTCTGCGTGTTTTGGATCTGACTTTGGGATCAGGGTATACTTTTTCGTTAGGTTTCATTTTTGTTCTCTCTCTGATGTACTACTCTGATGAGTGTCAGAAGCAAAGCTTTAATAGTTATTATGTTTCATTTACAATTCGTTAGGTTTAATTTTGTTCTCTCTCTCTGATATACTACTCTGATGAGTGTCAGAAGCAAAGTTTCAGTTGTTATTATGTTTCACTATGTTTCCAAAATTTCTCACAATCCTCCAGCTCTGTACTCTTCAAAAACTGTTCTGACTCTGACTCATCACTCAGATCAGTATCAGACGCGAAGCTTTAGTAGTTATCATGTTTCATTTACAATTCTGTAGGTTTTATTTTCGTTCTCATTCTCGCATACTACTCTGATGAGTGTCAGATGCAAAGCTTCAGTTGTTATGATGTTTCCGAGTTTCCTCGCCATCTTCAAGTTGTGTACCGATCAAAGACTGATGTACCAATTATTTCCTAAATTTTATCTTTTTAGGGCTCCCCAGCTCGATAGTGTTGACACTAGCCGATTTTAAGCCACATATACTATGCAGCACAGTCATGAAAATCCAGTTCAATGTTTTATTCCTGTCATTTGGGTTGGTGCTGTGTTTCATCACTTGCCTATCAGCCCAAAGACTTTTCATCATCACGTCAACCAAATACAAACTCACCAATGAAAACGTGAAGAAAGTTCTGGCTATCATTGTTACGTATGTGCTTGCCTTGTGGCTCGTAATACTACAGGATAGCATGGCGAGTACTTCGTCGTCGTATTTTGACTCCAGATGTCATCGTCTGAATAACAGCACGGTCACCGAGTCCGGCGTAAAAAGCAGCCTCACTATCATAATAGTAGTCTCGGTCTGGATGCATTTCAGCAATTTTACAATCATTTTCTGCACGTTCAGGTCGATTATTTTCCTCCGCAAGGCGTGCCAATCTTCCCGTGAGAGGCTTGGCAACCGCGTGCGAAAGATCGAGACAAAAAGAGTGCTAGCAAAATTTGGCCTAAATATTTGTTTCATTACTTTCTGGATTCCCTTCGGCGTGTTTTCGGGTGAAAGCGAGTTTTTTGAAGCGAAAACGTATGTGATAATGCAGCACTACTTCAGGGTTTTAGCGCATGGCTCGTTTCTTGTTCTGCCCGTTATTTATTGCGCCATGGACGTCCGATTCTCGCGCTTCGTCAAACGAGAATTCATGAAGATTCCTAGTCTTCTTCATCGTTAAAGAGGTTTTTATTTGGCTTCAATAAAGTCCAACTTTTGCTTTGTTGAAAATGGCTAAATGAGTATCGGGCGTAAAACCTGTATCAAATATGGCATGATGTTGGCTGAAATTTCGTGTGGATGCTGAACACTGAGCATTTATTGCTTCAGAGTCAGGAAAAATAACGTTGGCAGGGTCTGGAAAGAAAAACTTATTGACATAAGGAAGGTTAAGAAAAACTAAAATTGGGGATTCATTCCAGCATAAATGGTCAATTGAATTGTACGAAAGTTTCAATTAATAGCATTGTAAAGTGGTAAATTCTAGCTGCATTAAAGTATTTCTTGCGCTTTTGGGATTATTAGGTAAAAAAACGTTTGTCTGTCTGCATGCAAATTACAACTTAACTTTACAAGTATATAACCTAATCAACGTGAGGAAGAACATTGGTTACCAAAAAATTTATCTGGGGGAAGGTTGAAAACTTTTCAAGACTCTGTATTGCTTCGATTAAAACTTTGGCATTTTTTTCTTTGATTTCAATACCTTACCTAACAATTTTTGTTTGTTTTAAACAACGGCTATAATAACTTTTTTTTTCAATAACTGCATAAGAGGGACTTAAATTTAGGAGTTAAATGATGAAGAATTTTATTTACTGCAAATTACTTTGGAAAGTGGGCAAGAAAGTCTGGATACTTGAAACATCGATTAATTTCATATTTTAAAAATTGTTTGTCCTTTCATTGATTAGTTTTTTTAATGTGCATTTGAAGGGTTTACTCCAATCCATTCATGCCTATACTTTCGATAGACCTTGCAGTAGATGCATCAGAAAACTATAGCGCTATTCCATTGTCCTGGTAAGGCCAAGATTGGTATTCCAGCCCTTGGGAGACAAGGTTCCAGGCCCGTGGCTATGGTGAAAGCGTTTTACCACCCCTAGAAAATTTAGCAAGCAACTACAATAGTTTTCTAATTGCCCAGCGTAGCTCCCTTTAGAATATGATTAAAATGTAAGAAAATATTGTCGAGAACAAGTGCGAAGAACAGCATATTTAATGATTGAGATATAAATTAGTCTAAATTCTGAAAGCTGTCGTTCCTAGCCTCACCCTTCACCACGGAAATCTTTCTACTTCGAAATTTTGGCACTCCGGCTAAAAACACCTCGCTTCGGGCCTTCAAGATAACGAGCTTGAAATATAGCTAAGGCCCGAGCTTAAGTTATAGCAGCTGAGCATTAATGGTAGTCAACTAATGAGAACATAATGGCTAATAAGCATATTCTAAAACCTTATTATAAAGCAGGTGGAAAACCAAACTATATTTGCGATAAAACCTTATTGATAAAAGCAAATGCTTTAGCTCATTTACATGTTAAATATTTGACTTGGGTGTGCTTAAACTCTTGACTATTCAGCACCGATTAAAATAATAAATCCCATCTAAGATTGTAAATAAAATAATTACGATTAGGCATCGATGACACGACTTCTTCAGCGGGTTTGTTAATTCACATTCTGTTTTTATTTGAGCTACTGGATTAACCAAACGCTTGTTTAAAAGCTAAAAGAAGGATCCAATGTTTACTTGATTTCAAAGGATGTACGAAATTGAACTTTTTGCCCTTCTTTTGGGAGAGAAATTGAGATGATTTCAAGTACTGTGATGATTTCAAACTTTGTGCAAAAAATTCTTTATACAAGAAACATCGGAAGCATACTGAAGCGAAAACATAAATACTACTTAGGCTTTTCCTCTGATACTCAAGAAGGTAATAGCTACGTCAGAAAGAGTACGAAAACCAATCAACATCCACGATACATTGAGCTGACCAATGAGATTACTTCACAAGTCCCAAGGCGAAACAAACTCTATGTCTGCACAATAGGGGATCCCTGGATCTTTATGTAGCCAGAGTCCAACATATTTAAATGAAATAAAACGACTTGCAACAAAGAGCCAAGAATAACACGATGTTAGTCCAAGACCGTTCAAGTTTGACTGAGTTATAAAAATGTGATTATTATGCAATGTGCATGTTTTTTTTGCGTAAATTCCTTTGTGAAATTCCAAAAATATTCTTTACGTGTTATTTTGCAAGGTGGCTAATACTTTTTGGCCCGTAGTGTACATTGCGGCCCCAGGAGGAGGGTGCTGATTGCTTTATGACAGGGATGATCAAGTACATATTTTGGATCTGATAGTTTGAAACCTGAAAAACATAATTGATGCTAAAAATTCTCAACATACTTGGGATTTTGGGGGATGAAAGGAATTACTCAAAAAGCAGCAAATGATCATTCACATTTTGGGTAATATATAAACTTAGTCTAAATATTTCTAGCTCCTGAGAAAGGTCTGAAGGTCTGACTCGATCATCCCTGTCACAGATGTCAAATAGTACCCCCTATAGCATTTATAACCCCTCCCCCTATCGTTTTTCATTAGAAGTCCAAGTCCCCCCTTGCCCCTGTGAAGGTGATGTCCACAAGGTGTCCGAAAAAAGAGACAAAAAGACACCACTATGGAAATGCCTCGTTTACATGCAAGATTGAGAATTGGCAAATCTTTCGTGTGATCGTTTCCCCATTTCAGTCTTTTCTAACTGATTTGGGTCGCACTGGCTGCGTGGAAGGAGTTAGCTGAAATAAAACCAATTCAACATGTTTTCCAAGCTAATTGAGGCAGCACAAAGCAATGTCTTTGGACTTCCTTCAGTGGCCTCATGTCAAGGCAGTGAATCAGCGACACAGATGTCTGTTTCTAGGCCAGCGATGGCAGCTGCCGGTAGGTTCCTACCCGACCGAGGGAGATTTGGCATTTTTAGGCCTATTTTCCCCTCCTATCACGTAGCACAAATGAGTGGATCGATCAACCCATATGATTTCTTTTGAATTAAGGAACGGAGCTATGTTGGTTAATAAAGTCGTCAAAAACCATTTTTCATCTTCCAAGTGCAAGATGGTGACACATAAAACATTGAGTCCTGCTGGTGTGAGATTGATGGAATAGCATCACACAGGCAGTTTGTAAGGTCAATCTTGAATCAAGGTCATCAATACCAATTGTGAAATGATGGGTCTAGCTTGTAACATGTCCAAGGAGCTACATTTTTATTAAAACTGTGCCAAAGCAGCATCGGCTCTACTTTTACTTTTTAGGGTGCATTCCATGATGAGTCCACAGTTATTCTGGAAAATAGTCCAGGTACTGGGGGGATATGCCCTTCTACTTTCTGTCAGGAAGGATTTACTAATTTGCCCAAATCTGAGTAAAATCTTTTAGGGACAAGAGTAGGTTAAGCATGGTTTCAAAAAACAAGAAAATATTTATTAGACGACTGGCCTAAACAAAAAAGTAGCTACTTAAAAATAATTGACTGAAATCTAGTTTTGTAATGTCCATGATCTCTTGATACCAATATCTCACCTAGAAATGTTTATTTTTGACAGAACAAAACAGTTGTGAATTTGGGTCCATGAAATACTACGCTCTGTGTGGCTTTGGCGGTATTCTTAGTTGTGGAATAACTCACACTGCTGTAGTTCCTTTAGATTTAGTCAAGTGCAGAATTCAGGTATGCATATATTTTTTTAATTGATTTTTTCAGGCTATAATTGCTTTCTTCTGTTGAAGGATAATTGCATGCAACTGCAATGCCTCCTAAAGCTGTTAAATCAAGAGATTTCTCTAAGAAATGTCGGCTAAATCAGTCAGCAGACTTCAGCAAAAAGTCAGCATATATATGTCAGCAAATAATTGATTGTTATGCCGAACGGAAATGTCAACAGACCTCTTTGTTCTCAGGGATTCAACTGTTGTCGGGAACATGATCCATATGCCAACTGTAATTTGTGTGAATTTGCGGGCCTGACATGTCTCCCCAGAGACAACTGTTGCCATTTTTTGAGTTCATGGAAGGAGTTCTTTTTGAGAAGGCTTGGTATTGCCATTTGTTGGACAACAGGCCCCTCAGGCCTGTTCATATATACTTTTCAATAATATACACTAATCGGCAGAAAAGAAATAGGATACTGTATGTTCATCTCAACAAGCCTGTTTCATGATTTCTCACTCATCAGGAGATGTACAATACTGTGTATGTTTAGGCTCTACTCTCACTTATTGAGCACTATTTTCTGAAAACCAAAACACTGGCTTTTTCAATAATGATGTCTTCCTTTTGTAGGTTGACCCAGGAAAATATAAGAATATCTTAAGTGGATTTAAATTGACATTGAAAGAAGATGGTGCTAGGGGACTTGCCAAGGGATGGGCCCCAACATTTATTGGTTACTCAATGCAAGGTCTCTGCAAATTTGGATTTTATGAAGTTTTCAAGATCTTTTACAGCAACATGATCGGAGAGGTATGTTATTTCCTGCTTCAAACTATATGCTTCTCTAACTTTGTAATTCTTCATTCTCACATTTTAATTTGATTTCCTGTTTCTTCTTGAGTTTACTTCTCAACCCCAACCAGTGCTGGACTTGAATGGTCTTACTGGTGTGGGAAAGTTGTCACTCTTTGGCAGGTCTGCTTACTTGTCGAAGAGCCTGGATATGTTGGTTTCTACATTTAGTGAATAGTGGTGTAATTTTTTAGATTGGTGTGATTGGGGTCTATCAATTAAATGAACTTCTGTGATTGCTCAGTAGGTAGACCATTTATGCGCCAAATCATTGGCTGTTGTCGCGAATCGTATGTGTTTCATTAATCATTCCCACAAATCAATTATATCGATTTTCTGAATCCTACTTCTTTTCTTGAGAAGAAAGTATAGATAGGACAAGATTGGAATAATTGACCGTTTTAAAGCTGTACTGTCAGTTTAAGTAGGTCATGATTAGACTAGGTGAATCAGTTACTAGACTTATCTTGCTGGTCAGACATGTGCTGAGTGGCAGTAGTCTTTGGCTTGAACCTTCTTGGGCCAACCTTTGATGGCCACATATGACAGTTCTAAGCAATAAATTGAATTGCAAGACTAGCATTCTTTTTGTAGGGTTAGAAAACCTTTTAAGCCTCTAGTGATCTTTTTATGTTAATTTTTCCAGTTCTGACTATTTTATTCATAGTATTAATGTTCTTGTCATATCAGAGTTTCTCGCATAGCTTGCAGTTTGGGCAACAAGAATTGTTTGACATTCAATTTGATATGTCCTTAACACAAACAATGAATCATACGCAGCCATTAGGGTTCCTTTCAATAGTATATTTATGAAAACTGCACCTCTAAGCCTTCTTTTCCATTGTATCTGAATCTTTTTGTTTCTTTCAGGAAAACTCTTACTTGTACAGGACGTCGTTGTATTTGGCAGCATCTGCAAGTGCAGAGTTCTTTGCAGATATTGCATTGGCTCCCATGGAAGCTGTCAAAGTCAGAATTCAGACACAGCCTGGCTTCGCTAACACTCTTAGAGAAGGTTTCCCAAAGATTATGAGTGCAGAAGGAATCAACGGGTAAGTTGTGGAGCCGGCTTGTCTTTTTACTCTTCAGGTGGACAAACTGGACAATGGCTTGAGACTTACATCTGCTTCTATTTTACGTGTGAAGGTTTGAAGACGGGGAGCCAGAAACAGACATGTTTTTGTGAACATTAGACTGACCAATAAACTAATTACATGAGATAAAATACATGGTTGAGAACAACAGGAAGAAAATTAGAAAGCCCACACATTAGGTTTGATATGATAAAGAGACTGAAGGAAGTGATATGTAGAGTACTTATTCCTACTATATGCCCATCTAAAATTGACTAAGCCATGGCTCAAAATGAACTTATAGATACACTTATATTGTGATTTACTGCAGTTATAATGGGCAAGCAAGTTTTATCAAAAATTGCTAAACTGATTAATTATTACAACTTTTAAAGGACTCAAATGCTTTGCATTATACAAATAGGTGAAATTACATGCGTTTGAATGAGATGATAAGAAAATGATGATGGCTTTTTTTGATAGATTTTACAAAGGTCTACCACCACTCTGGATGAGACAGATCCCATACACCATGATGAAATTTGCTTGCTTTGAAAGAACAGTAGAATTCCTGTACAAATACGTTGTCCCAAAACCAAGAGCTGACTGCACCAAAGGCGAACAGCTTGTTGTCACTTTCTCCGCTGGTTACATTGCTGGTGTATTCTGTGCTGTTGTGTCTCATCCAGCTGATACTGTTGTCTCAAAGTTGAATAACGATGCTGGCAGCACCGCCGTCCAGGCTGCAAGGGAACTAGGAATGAAAGGTATAATGCTTTGTTTTATTATTAATCCTATTTTTATTTACAAAAATAAATAGCCATCAAAATCAACAGAACAAAATAAATGGAAGAAAACAAACTGTAAAAATGCGAAATATCTCAGACTTTTTAAATCTTTGTCAGAATTATTTTTATTTCCAGTTAGTTTCTTTAAAGTTGGTTTTGAATAGCTCCAGTGTAAGAGCTAATGAAGAGGAACTATTTGAATATAGAAAATTTGAAAACTACTCAAAATCAGACTAAATTGAATTATTTCGAAAAATTAAAGACTTTGCCATTTTCAAATTTCGCAACAGTAGCTCTCTCTGTTCCATTTTATGAATGTTTAGAAGGAAGGGATGGAGATGGCGATTTTGGTATCATTTAGGAGGGATTTCTATTGGAGCCTGCAAATAGGAACCTGCATTGCCGACGTTTTTGGTCTCTGCATTGGGGAATTAATCTCATCACATGTCTAAACATTATAAACTACTATAGCTTTTTTATAGTATAACACTCATCAGAGTGGATGGTGAGAGAGACATCAAAAGCACGACACGATCAATAGTTATCTCTAGAGTCAGATATAAATTGCAATGCAAATCTGAAGACGCGATGATTGACATTGTGTAAAGGAGAGCTACAAAAAATAATTATCATTCTGGGAACCTGGAAATTGCTGAACAATTTTTGCCTTTTCTTTTAGCTGCAAATGTCATTAATACAAAAACCAAAGCTTATTTTCATTCCATTTGGGGCATGGAGATAGCTGATACTTTCAGGGCTCCATCATATGCTGATATTTGTATTGAAGTACTTTTATGCCCTGTTTTTTAAACATCAAGACTAGATTTCTGCTGGTTATGGCAATCAGTAGAAAAGGCAGATTTGCAGCAATGAGTTTCAATTGTAGTGTAAATTCAGTTACTAATTTGGGGTTATTTTTATCTTTGAAGGTTTGTGGAAGGGTCTTGGACCACGTATCATCATGATTGGAACATTGACCGCACTGCAATGGTTCATCTATGACTCTGTCAAGGTCGCTTTCCGTCTCCCACGTCCACCCCCACCAGAAATGCCAGAGAGCCTGAAGAGGAAGCTAGAGCTGCAAAAGCAGTAAGATTTTGACTGACTGGATGATTGAATGTTTGAATTGCCCTGTTAAAATAGACAAACTTTATACACTGACTGGTATCTGTTATTTTTTGAATATGTCGGATGTACTGAAAGGACGGAATCATTGCCAACTGTTATTTTAGTTAAATTGTTGATAAATTAAATTGCAGGATATTTTAGTCCTTGTGGAAAAACTTGTCAACAGATTTTATGGAATTTGGGATAGGCATCTAGAAATTGTTGGAATATGTTACAGTGTGCATAAACATTTGTTGTTTTGTTCTAATCTTCTGTAGAATTTGCTACTCTTCCAATTGTCAGTAGAAGACCAAACCCTCTTAATTTGTACTGTTTAGGATTGTCAGTAATTAATGTCAGGGATACCTTTTACTTCTGTGGAGGATGCTCCATACTGTAGAAGGATAACATCAGTCTTCTAGGGAGATACCTCCAGTATTTTGGAGGATATTCTGTACTGTAGAAGGAAACCACCAGCAAAAGTATTACCTACACCTTACTTATTAGGCCTGCATCCCTCCACCGTACCGAAGGTATTTCTTAACAGTACTGACCATCCTTCATAGTACTAATGGTATCCCCCACAGTGCTGATGGTATCCCAAAGTACCAGACACCCTCCAATCCAATCGACTGATAATATTCCTCCACAGTATTGAGCACCCTTCACATTAACGACCACCCTCCAAAGTTTAGTTAGTACCTACGTTCCCCATGATAATCTAGTCTCCACATACGGTAACCAATGTTTGATATTTGTAAATTGCCACGCCTCTGTCGCAGTTGCTGGTTTAGTAATTCAAGTTTAGATGCATGTCGTCTAAATTTCGTTCTTTTACCTAGAAGTCTATTTACCAATCAAATAAAACTCCAGATGTTTTGAGATACTCGCCGCAAATTTGATTTATTTCAGTTTTGTTTGAGAAAATGTCGAGAGAAAACCAATGCGAAATGGAAAATGGGGAGTGGAAAATTTTGTCAACCATAAAATATTGATGACAGATGTAGAAAAGCAAGCAAAAGCCCCGCTGATATGCCGGGAAATGACGGCTAAATCGAGGTTTCTTATTCAAGCGGTTTTTTCAGGATTCTAATTAAGGCAGTTAGTAATACAAAGTAATACAAAGACTGAGCTAATGAAAATTTATGAATACATGAATCGAATATTAAAAAGTTCCTTGATAAAAACGTCGAAATACAAATAATCAAATATTAAAGACTGCTTGGAAATGTGCAAGGGTTGCCATCCGGCATAATTGGAATCCCATTCCGAAAACTTGGCCTACTTCAGACAAATTTGGCATTTTAAAACTTGTCTGGCCCCTAGACGTATCTCAGGCTGCATAATATCTGCCCAACAGTACTGAACATACTCTTATGTACTGATTGCATCCCCCAGAGTACTGAACACACTACTGATAGTATCCCCCCATATCATTGAATATCCCCATACGTGCTGATGGCATACCCCTGCAGTACTGATGATATCCCCCCGCCCCAGCACTCAACATCCTCAAACGTACTGATGACATCCCCCGCAGTACAGAATACCCTCTAAGGTACTGATGGTATCCTCCACAGTACTGAACACCCTTTAAGGTACTGATGGTATCCTCCACCCGAGGGATACCATCAGTACGTTAGAGGATGCTCAGTACTGTGCGGTGATACCAATCATCAGCTGGAAGGTAGGATGAACTCTTACATATAGACGTACGCTTTCTTCATATTTTATTAATCTTCGACAAATTACGTCTACTCTTCCCGTATTGACCCTTCCAGTGTTATGAGTGAATATTGTTCCACCAAGGAGAGATGCCATCCTTCAACAAGTGATATCTCACTTTACAAGGATGAAATATTTTCCGTATTCAAAGAGACAGAGAAATGCAAAGGCTTGTTTTGTCAGGTGGGGCCTCAGCTCAAGGGCTGCAAGGTGGGATTGTTTTGTTCTCATAAACAAGACATGAGTGAAATCTGGCAACTAGCAGCTGCACTGGAAAATGGGTGTGGAAAGCGATGTGGCAACCCGTGATGGAATCACTGAGAGCAGTGCATTCGCCCAGCGTTTCTGCAACCTGAACATCGACTGGTTTTCACAAGAGATGAAGATCAATTGATTAGAAATGCGTGCAAGATAAGTGAGTATTAGCTATTGTAATTGTGTGTCAAATCATTTTTAACGATAAATTCATTTGGCTTGGGTAATTTACTGTTGACATAAGACTAATCTGATCTTTACGTATAACCGTCAACAGAGGTCTTTAGGTAAATATGGACTGTTCTCAACGTTATTTTAAACGTGCATGCAATTGATTTTGAATTGATTTTGCGTGAAAAAACTAGGCTTGTCCTCCTGGTTAACTGCAAATGATATCTCCGAGTTCTTTATCTGTGAATTTTCATCTTTGCTTAAATTTGGAGATACTGTTGATATTTCAAAGGCACTCCTCAATTGCTTAAAAGTAAAACGTGTATTACCCTTATCTTGCTACAATTACATTGTCTTGCCGTCCAGGTTATCTAAAAGCTTTTGATCTCTGCGTTTTTTGCCTTTGTCCTTACAAACTTGGAGATGATGTTATTATCTTCAAAGACATTCCCGATTGCTCAGATATAAAACGTGTATTACCTTGATCTTGCAAAAAATTACTTATCTGGTCGTCCAGGTTGTCTGAAGGTAAAGTATCAGATTCTTTGATCTCTGCGCTTTTGCCTTTGTCCTAAGTGCAGTAAACTACAAATAGGATTTGCTTGCGATGCCTCCAAAACATCTTCACATTGTCTAAGACATTATCTTGAAGCTTGTATACCTTCGAAGCATTTGAAATTCAAAAAATTGCTTTGTTTGAGATGATTTGTATGAATAATGCCTCGAGCAGGACGAACTCAGCAGCATTCTTCAGTCAATCTTTCTGTACAATTTGATGATGTCTTGAAAATATCAAATATCTCCGAGACTCTGTATTTGACATGTGACTAAAACTCAAAGATCAAAAACTTCGAAGAATTTTCTTCAGTATAACCTGGATGACTAGGCAAGTTCTTTCCTCCAACATGAATGCAATTAATTTTAGAACAATTCAAAGGTATTTAGAAAATATCGACTGAAAACTCCCGAGATAAAAACTTCAGAGATTTGTTTTCTACATCTCAAATTTTCGTCCTTACCAATCTGTAAGCCACACAGTCCCCTCCGTAAAAAACGTCGTTGACGATTCTCATATGCTGTTGATGACATAACCAATCATGGTTTCTTGCTGATAGCTTAGATAGTGTCATGTGCGAACTCTGCAGCTGTGTTCGGCCGTGTGGATTAGAAATTTGACACAGGGGAGGTATTCCACATTTTTCAGACTAAAACTCCCGGATGAACTCTATATGTTTGTCATAATTTTAAACAAGAAAGTGCCAACATTAACTTCTTCCTTCAGAGTGACCATCTGTAAGATTTGATCTGCTACGCAAACTGGTTCAACACAAAGTTTGTAATTTAATGTTTTGGCATTTATGATAAAATGGGCCTTTCTTCTAAAACGCATGCGCAACGACCTAAATAAGATATGGTATTCCTTCCCTGTGCAAAATCCGTGGATTAGAGATACGCATAGTTTGTTATCGAAATTTTAGTTTACATTGCTAATGGAAATATGAACATAGATATGAATATGACAGATAATAATTCAATAATTCAAACATCATTTCAAAACTAGTTGTACTCTATGGATGTCCTCAAAATATTTACTTGCAGCTAGAGCTAGCAGGCTCAATGATTATTCTGGATGGTTGAATATTATCATTAATCTAGACATTGCAGTTTTTGCTAGACAATGCGAGTTGAAGCAGCGATTTACTTATTAACAAAGCTACATATTTCGAAATTGCCTTAACTAATTAGGAAATCATTCGCGATGACTTTCTGGCCAACGATCGTTTGATGCTTTATCATCATTCATTTGTCATAGCTGCTGAATTTGAAGAAATCGCTAACTTAACATTGAGTCTACTTATACAAAAAACTAATAACGCTTCCATCTGTCTCATCTGTCAGCACGAATTATGGTTTAGGATGGTAAGGAAAATCGAAAATATTGCGAATCATAAAAACAGAAAGAAAACAAACGAAATTCTTTAATAGTTATTTTGTTATACCATATCTCCGACTTCTCTCGCCATCCTTACGTCTGTACCGATCAAAGACTGTTTTGCTGACGTACCACTCTAATGAGTGTCGGACGCAAAACTTGAGCCGTTTTTATTTTTCGCTCTATTTCCGATTTTCCTCGCCATCCTTAAGTTCTGTACCGATCAAAGACTGCTCTAACGTACCTCTCTGATTGACGAGTGTCGGACGCTAGTCTTTAGTAGTTATCATATTCTGCTATACTATTTCTTATTTTCCTCGCCATCCTCGAGTTCTGTGCCGATCAAAGACTGTTATGAAATACCACTGTTTATCGCACTATATTACCTTTAAATCTTGTGCTGTCATTTTGTATCTAATATAGCTATATTGATGAAGATGGATATAGGTGAGGGATCCTAAGTTTCTACTTAATACACTTGATACAACAGAGTCTCTGACACTTGCTTTATTGGTTTCTTTTATCATTGCGTTATCAGAGTCCAGAAAAGTCTTTAACCTTACTGCGGATAAAATTTACAGGAGCCGATGTCCTTCCCCACTTAGATAAGGTCAATACTAGGAATGTGAAGTTATCAAATGTATGTCAAGACAGATAAACATTATTTTTACAGAATGATCCTAAAGCATCAAAAAGCCTTCAGTGAAGCTAAAATTTACCATCTTACAATATTAACAGCACTTAGCTACCATTTGATATGAATATATTAGAATCCTTTCCCAATTTCTCAGTTTTTTCTTAAACTTCCACCGATCAATGAACGTGCGGCCGTAATGTTTTCCTGACTATGTGTATTATAATTTTATGTCTTAGAGCAAGAATTCACCACAATGATTTTAAAGCAGACATGCGTAAGGTAGGTCATCGCAGGACATTGCGACTGATTATATCAGTAGAGCTAACGCGGGCTTGGCCAATATGCCGAGTTACGTCCCTAAGGGAGGAACTCTATGAAATTTAAGATAGGGATGCTCATTTAGGCAGATTTATGTCTACCCAAAACATGACAGACCCAAAATCTCAAACCCCAGAAAAATGACAGCCCAATATCTCAAACCTTAAAAATGACAATTCCAAAATCTTAAGTCCTAAAATGAATCACAGCTTCATTTTCTAAATGTCCAAATGAAGAACATTTTCTCAAGCACCCAAAAAATGATGGCAATTTTTTCAACCCGAAAAAGATGACGGAAATTTAGAGAAACCCAAAAAATGACATTTTCGTAAATTGTGAACCCACAAGAATGACACCATCATCTCTATCGAAGTTTTAACAAGTGTCCTCCCCTGGGGTTATGTCTGGCCTGCGTTTCGTAAAAAAGATTGTTAAAATCATTCTCGATTAAACGGGGTGGGTTAGCTCGGCAACTCAATTTGACCCGGGTTAGCAAAGCGGGTTGACTCGCCTAGCATGGTTGTCCCAAGTCAGCTTTTCTCTTGAAATCGCAAACGAGGTGGGTTGACAACGGGTTGGGTTATTTGGCACAGGCGTATTCTTGTTTTTGGTGACAGCCGTGGTTGTAAAAGAACTAAGCTCGAGCTGACCCGCTGCGTTTTTTCAAAGTAAACTCGGGGAATTGAAACGACCCACCCCGGTATTCTGGCTCAGCCCGGGTTTGCTCGCCCCTTCTAATCAGGTCTAATATAAATTTGATAGAAAATGATGATAGAAAATGAGAATAATCTCAAAATAAGACTAATCTCAAAATAAAGAGTGGATCGAGCATATGCAGTGGCGGTTTTAGGAACTGCGAGGCCTGGGGCCGAAAAAATTTGCGGGGCCCCTTCCGCCAATAAAAAATTTGGTCCTAATATTATTTTTTGCGTTTTCTTTACAGAGAGCTTGTACAACTCAAACTTTTGCTAAGTCTGAGCATAACATCATTACAAACGTTGGAAAATAAATAATATATTTCATTAAGAAGGAGAGAATTCATTTACTTTATGAAAGGTGCGGGGCCCCTTTTTTCTAGCAAAAGCGCGGGGCCTGGGGCCATGGCCCCTCTGGCTCCCCCTTAAAACCGCCACTGAGCATATGTCGTTCTGAAATGAAGTCGATTGGCAGCCATATTGGAAAGTCCAATTCAATACATTGAGATCACAGTGAGGAGGGCTTTTTTCTTTAATGATTTTTGAAATGTCATGAATAATCGGCATCGACACGAGACTGAATAATCGTGCAGCTATTGTTTTACAAAGAATCAAGTCAATATAATTTCTTGGGCTGCCATATTGAGAGGCCAAGTGCAAGCCAAAGCAATTGGCTTCAAACATTCGGCTCTAGAAACCAAAAAGTGCTGGATCTACTTTTTGTTTGAGATCAGTGTTACGTACACAGCTGTCGGTTTCGAAACCAATTGCTGGGTGCGGAAAAATAAGCCTAGTGGAAAACTGGCTTTGCAACTAATCAAAACATTCTCTGTTACGACTTGCTTTCAACCAGTAGCTGGTGGAATATTTATTCATTGCTGCCTTTTGACAGCTGTTAAAACTTAACCAATTCCTGATAAATGATTTAGTTCAGAAAGCGCTTCTACAAGAGAACTTTGATTTTACTCTCCGCCTTTTTGACAATGAACTTTCATATTTCTATTTCGATTCAAGATTTCCACTTTTCTTTAGGGACATTGTTCGATGCTTGAGCAAAGAAATTAAAAAAGAGGTTGTTTTTTTCTACCATGCGAACAGTTTGCAATAAATAAGTTGATAGAAGAGCAAGCTTGCCTTTCCGAGAACAAAAATAAAAACACACCGAAGCTGGCTCTCACCAAGTTGAAAATAGATATCCTGTCTTCAACAACTCGAACGCCTGTAGTTCAATTTTGTGTCGAAGAAAACGATTTGTTTGTGGGCGTTTCTAGAAGCTATTTATAACTGCCTTTCTATATAACTATCTCTATTCACTTTACTTTTTCTTGTGAAATTACTTCTGTTGAAATTGTAAAATATGTTAATATATGGTTCAAATCTGTAAGCTTGTTTGAACAAACAAAACGTGTTTTTAAGACCCTGTCCACACGTATACGGATATTTTTGAAAACGCATGCATATTTATCCGTTTTTGCCTTCCGTCCACACGTAGCCGGAGCTTTCGGAGATGAAATAGTGTTCAGGGTGGAAACTCCGTTTTCATGTTGTCACGTGGACGGCAAAAACGTATCTTTTCGAAAACGATGACGTCACAAACTTAGTTCTGCAGATTCAATTTAACAAGCTAAAGCTTCTCGTAAGTGATTCCTCCGTATCCGTTTGGACGGAGATTTTTTTTTAAACGGATGAATAAATATGCATTTTCAAAAATAGCTGGCTACGGGCGGATGAGGCCTAAGTTGTTATTTTGCTGTACATGATTATCGAGGCTTTTGCCAATTATTGGTTGAATAGAGAAGCAAGGTAAAATTGCAACGGTCTAAGAATATCTAGTCTTTTGTGAGCCAATAGACCGTCGAAGTTTTCAGCATGAATTGTTATAAGGAATCAAAATAAAATTCATTGATAAGAATTCAGTTATGATATGCAAATGTTTTGGTTAATAGGTTTTCCACCTGCAGTGCTGCTTCTCACAAGCTATCTTCCAGGGGCGGATCCAGACTACAACTACTACTGCTCGAGCTTTAGTCAGATTTGAAGATCTAATATTTGTTCTTTCTTCTAATTAAGGCTCTAGGATAAAAATATCGATAATCCTGTCATTTGGACCAATTTTAGATGTAGTCAGAAGTTTTTCCTAGCTGCCCCTCTGATCTTCTCCGCTAAATGATGAGACTGTAGGCGTTAAATTTGCTGAGAATAGATTTATTGTAACTATTTCGATTCCATTTAACTTCTGAACTTTAACTTCGAAAAAGTCTTAGTAAGATTTAAAAAATGTCAACAAAATTTTAGGTTCTTCTTCTTCCTGGTGATTGTCACAGTAGTAAAAGCAACCATTCTCCGCCTGCCTTGCAAGCAATCCGCCATCTTCAGCATTATAAAACCGGGCAAGGTTCTTGAGGGATCGGTCGTTGCAAAATATCATCACACGTCGGAAGAAGAATGCGAGCTGAAATGTCTGGAGAACGAATCGTGCAAATCGATCAATACCAAAGATGGCGGATATGGCGAGTGTCAGCTGAGCGACAAGACGTCAGAAGATATCAATGATCAAGTCAGTTTATCAGTCAAGAAAGGGTGGACATTTCGCACCACAGACTACTCGAATCCCTTCGTAAGTATTCCTGAGGGCAATAAAGGGGTTCCAGGAAACAGGGGAAAATGGCCATAATTAATATGGGAACAGGAGAACATGCCCAAAATTAAAAAGGGAACAAGGGAACATTGACAGCAAGCATGGATCAGGGAGCACAGAAGATCAAAATTTCTTCTTAGAACAATGGAGGAAAATCTGCAATTTCTTAAGGGAACAGGGTAACACGACCCTTCCCCCAAAGACCCTTATTCCTGAAATGCTATCCCAAAGTGTGAGTTTTGAAATAGAGTGTTTTCGTTAAACATTTTTGAAACTTCTTCACTCTTCAACGCATAGTCGCCAACATAATCAAAGAGGGAGACAAAGAGCGTTTTTTTGCTAGCAACTAGAACGGAAAAGTATAGATGGAAATTATTTATTTCTTTACTTAACCTACAAACCTTCTTTGTGTTTTGAGAAACTATCGTTTTTTTAAAGGCTGTGTCGTGACGTTTGATGTTATGATACCTTATGGAATTATTTTGGACGGTGAAAATATAACTGGAACCTACTTAAATTTAATTTGCCGGAAATCATTTGAATTTTTTTCATTGCTCTGATGACATAAATTTCTCGTTGCAGATTGGCCAAAATTGCAGGAACGTCAAGCCATGTGGTAGCGGTGTTTTGTGTAAAGACACATGCGTCTGCCCTGGATATAAATGCTATCCTTGCCCTGCAGGAAAGATGGGCCTACACTGCAATGGTATGTGCTATGTGTTATGGTATTTGTGTCTTTGTTTGATGAAGAAATTCAGAATATCAAAACTCAAAGTTCTTCGTCTTACAGAGCATCTCACTTGTTTTCATTTTTGTTTTCTTTCTGACGTAATGAATGTAGTAGTGGGTCAACAGAAAGAACAAAGCTTCCAACAAAACAAAACATGTTTTGAATCAAAAAGTAGTCTAATCTTTCAAGGGGGGGCTTTGGGATTTCACGGGTTGCGGGTTTGGCCAATTTTGGCCATCGGGTTTCGGGTTTTCGGCTTTTGGATATTGGACGGGTCACGGGTTTTGTCATTTTTTGAGCTCGGATTTCGGGTATTGCAATTAAAATGTGCGGGTTTTCGGGTTTCAGACGTCACGCGGGTTCTCAATTTCTGGAGGACAGCGGATGAAGTGCATCAAACAATCGTTAACGTGAAGAAAGATAGTTAAGAATTTTTATGCCATCACGGAATAGAGAGGCTAATTGACTTGTATTGTCTCATTGATTAAGTGCGAGAAGCCTGAATATGTCTTTGCAGGAACAAAGCACTTGAACAGATAAAATATGACAATTGTAACAGCTACTGCAAAGATTGCCACGATAAAAGGGAGGTTTGTGAGGAATGCAAAGTATCAGGACATGTGAGCCATGTTCCATCTTTAAGATCTTGTGATCACTGTCTTCGATGCAAACGAGCAGAGGGTCTTCGATGCAAACGAGCAGAGGGTCTTCGATGCAAACGAGCCATTATTCTGGTCTTGACAGCTGATTGCGAACAGGGAAATAGGTCTGCATTTGATGTTATAAAAAGTAGCATAGAAATGGAGCAAATGGATCCTTCCTTGTCTCTGTTGTCCGTATTGCCTGACTGTCCACATGTTGGAAGGGCCATAAGATTTAATAACAGACTGTTGTTTTAAAAAGTGAATTAGCTATGTTTTGCTCGAGGGCGCTATTGAATTTTACTAGAATTCGTCGCAAGTCTTAAGATATCTATTGTACGGTACAGTATTAGGCGTTTGTGTTGATTGTTGGTAAAGGGATGAAGCCAGTGAAGTGAAATAACAAAGAATGATGTTACCAACCTTGGGTAACTAAATATTTTTGTCAAAAGTATACTATTCGGGATTTTTGATTTTATATTTGCGGGTTTTCGGGCTTTTCCAAATTTTCGTCCGGGTTTTCGGGTTTTTCCAAATTTTCGTCCGGGATTGCGGGTTCTGGTACCCCCCAAAGCCCCCCTCTTTCAACGCCCCTGGTCAAAAGTCCTCAGTCTGAGTCATGTCCGCTCTTTCAAATCTTTAATGACTGCCATCTTTTGCCTCCATCTCGTCCCTGTTCGTTCCAGCCTCGCACGGGTGCTGTGTATCAATATCACTGAACGGCCAGTGACCGCGAAAAATATAAAAAACAGCGGAATAAAGTTGTAAAAATGAACAGGGAAGCTAAACGCAAATTTTATCAATCGCTAGACGCAAATTCTATTGATAATGATAAAAAATTTTGGAAGACGGTCAAACCGATGTTTTCGAATGGTAACCCAATGACCGATAAAATAATTTTCATTGAAAAGGGTGAAATCATATCAGATGATCTGAGGATTGCTGAATGTTTTAATGATCATTTCGTTAATATTACAAATTCATTAGGCCTAGACTCTTCATTTAGGGATGATCCAGAATATAAAGATCTCGAGTTGAAAATAGAGAGAGCAACGGAGAAGTACAAAGAACATGCAAGCATAATTGCAATAAAAAACAGGACAGGTACCTCACCCTTCTCTTTCGAACATGTAAATCCATGGGATGTAATGGATCAAATTAAAGCACTAGATACCAATAAATCAAGTAGTGGGGATATACCAACAAAAATTATTGATGAGGCAAAAGATGTCCTGTGCTCCCACTTAACTGACTGTATAAATACAGCCATAAACAACTGTTGCTTTCCAGAAATACTTAAAGAATCTTATGTTACCCCCATACATAAAAATAAGGATTCAACCCAAAAATCAAACTATAGGCCCATTAGCGTTCTACAGTCCATTGCAAAAGTGTTTGAGCGAATCATATTTGAACAAATGTACCGATATTTTGCTGATATCTTATCACCATTATTATCTGGTTTCCGAAAAGGTTATAGTACTCAGCATGCACTTGTTCGGGTTATTGAAAGTTGGAAAAAATGCCTCAATAGCTCTGGCATAGTGGGTACTATCCTGATGGACTTATCTAAAGCATATGATTGTATACCATATCTTTTAATTGCAAAGTTGAGCGCTTACGGCTTTCAAAGAAATGCATTAAAACAAATTTACAGCTACTTGACAAATAGATCACAAAGGGTTAAAGTCGGTTCCAAGAATAGCACCCCTCAGCGTATCTCCATTGGAGTACCACAGGGATCCGTACTTGGACCACTATTGTTCAACATTTTTATAAATGATATTTTTCTCATGGACCTAGAGTCTGAAATATGCAACTTTGCAGATGACACCACCCTATACTCATGTAGCGAGTCTCTAGACGATGCCGCGATTAGGCTAGAAAATGACCTCCAGAAATTACTTACCTGGTTTACAGAAAACGGAATGTGTGCGAACCCTAGTAAATTTCAAATGATGTTTCTGGGTAACAAGCGTGCCAACAAATTATGCCTAAATATCAACGGACAATTTATTTCACAAAACGAAGAAGTAAAACTCCTGGGTGTAAAAATTGACAGAAAATTGACTTTTGAAACACATGTCAAAGAAATATGTGCTAAGGTAAACCAGAAAGTAAGTGCTTTTCGGAGAATTAGACCATACCTGGGAATACAAAAGTCACAAGTCCTTTTTAACTCTGTTGTAATATCGAATTTTACTTACTGCCCCCTAATTTGGTTATTTTGCAGCAAAGCTGCAAATCATAAGATAAATAAATCACACAAAAGGGCCCTAAGAGTATTATACGATGATTATGAATCTACATTCGAACAACTTTTAGAGAAAGGCGGAGCAAAAACGATACACCAAAAGAATTTACAAGCCCTTATGACAGAAATTTACAAAACATCGAATAATTTAAATCCTGCATACATGGCAGAATTCTTTATAAAAAAGGATGTACCGTACAATTTACGTAAAAAAGATCTGTGTAAGCTCCCACCCGCAAAGTCTCTAATGTTTGGAACAAGCTCACTTTCTTTTAAAGGAAGTCTGCTATGGAACAGTCTCAGGGATAATGTAAAAGGGGTCAATACAATCCAAAAATTTAAGAAAGAAATACGCCACTGGGATGGCAAAAATTGCACGTGCCATATCTGCGCATAGGCCAAGAGGATGGTTTTTAATTTCTCCAGTATTATCTTTATTTTTTTTTGTGTAATTAAGTTTTAAATTTTAGGTTTCCAGTTGGTTTAAATTAGTATCAGTATTTCTAGAAATTACTATTACTATGTATTTACCAACTTTAAATATATATGAAATGAAATGAAAATGAAATCACTAAACCAGTCATAGCAAATACCATTCATAATTTTGTTATATTTCTCTTAACCTGTTGATATCCTTTGATTTCATACAAAAAATATTATAAGCTCATCGTGCCATTTAATTTTCAAGCTACCAAAACAAAGGTTGTAAATAGTGAATGCAACTTTAGGCTATCCAAAGGAACCTGATAACGGTAAAGCTAGATTGCTTCAAAGGCTATATTTACGGGCATTCAGTACTGAGGAGGGTGTTCAATACAGTGGAGGGATATTATCCCCTGACGGTATCCCCCACAGTACTGATGGTATCTTTTCACTGAAAAAAACATTCTGCATAGTAAAGAAGACCCCATTGTACAGAGCATAATCAACAGAACAGAACATCCCTTACAGTACTGAAAATCCCCCAAAGTACTGGAAATCCTCTACAGTACTGAAAATCCTCCATAGTACTACTGAAGACCATCTACAGTACTGAAAGTCCTCCATAGTTCTTCTGAAGACTTTTCGCAGTACTAGAAATTATCAATTGTACTGCACAGTCGTTCCCCATAGTGTTTACAGAAAGGGACCGGTCCTGCTAAAAATGTCCAGGAAAACTATTTTCAGGTCAGTTCAGTTCACTTAATTCTAAAATTCCACAACATACAATACAATATGAATGAAGATCAAGAAAAATAGATTTAAGTTAGATAATACCAAATGGAAGTATGCAGTGCAAGTATGCAGTTAGAAAATTGATGAAGCTATGTTGTATGTAGGGAATTTCGTTAGGGGAACTCTCTCAATAGCCAAACTAATCGAGGAGAGAGCATCCCCTGTTGATAAACTATATCTATTTCCTATGTTTCGGTCTTGTTTTGAAACAATGATGAGTTATTTTCAGCCTTGAATATGATCTCTCTGCTTCCAGATAATTGCAACTCGAAGAGAACAATGGGATCTGGAGGAGCAATATCTTCCCCTGGTTATCCTTCAAAATACATGAGCGACCTTTCATGCGTTCATGAGATTAAAGTGGATTCCGGAAAAGTCATCAAACTCACTTTTGACAAATTCGAATTGGAAGCTAACGATAATTGCGATTTTGATTCTGTAGAGATAATTGATGAATTGGAAACGAAGAAATACTGTGGCTTTAACCTTCCTCCTCCCTTTACATCTTCCAAGAACTGGCTCAAATTGAAGTTCAAGACAGACAGCTCAATCGAAAAAACTGGGTTTCGTTGCACCTACCAGGCTGTGTAATTGTCGCTAAAACTTTTACTGAAGGAGATAAACAAACGTTTTTCTTGAAGTTAAAGTCAAACAGTACAATTTGTGAAAATAGATCTAGTTGCACCTAACACTCTGTCTCAAAAACATTGACAGATTGAGCCATAAGAAGTGATTTACTCGAAGTTCAAGACACAAAGCACAATAAAAAAACTGGGTTTCGTTGCACCTACGAGGCTGTGTATTTTTGTCGCTAAAATATTTATTGGAGGTCTGGAGAACAAACGTTTTTCTTGAAGTTAGAGGCAGACAGTACAATTTGTGAAGATAGATCTGTTGCATCTAGCGAACTCTGCAACCATCTCCAAAAAATAGATTGGGGTTCGTCGCACCTACAAGGCTGTGGAATAGTTGACGATAAATTGAACGGTTGAACCGAATTAAATAATGTTTTGAAATCTAAGAAAGACATAAGCATCGAAGACACTGGGTTGCATAACATTTACGATACTCTGTAATTGTTTCAAAAACATTGACCGGTTGAAACAAGTGAAATCATTACCTGAAGCTTAGGACAGACAGTACAGATGATGAAACTGCATTTAACTGCACCTACAAAACTCTGTAATTGTTTCACAAACATTGACCGATGCAACACAACAAAATCATTCCTTGAAATTTAGAATAGACATTACTATTAAAGAACACAACCATCTCGCGCCTCAAAACCAAAAAGATCACTAAAACATGACTCTGCTATAGGTCAACATTTGCTCGACAACCCAGAGTGTGCTGAAGCCTACAGTGAGAATTGCTTTCGAATAATTGGCAGAGCAAGATCTACCTTTCACTTAGCTATTTTGGAATCAGTCTACATAAAAACCAGGGATCCCCTATTGTGTAGACAGAAGGAGTTCGTTTTCGCCTTAGGACTCTTGAAGTAATCTTATTGGTCAGCTCACTGTATCTTGGGTGTTGATTGGTTTTCCTACACCATACCAATCATTCACCTCTTTTCTGATTGGCCTATTTCCATCCACATCTGGGCATATAAATCAGTTAGGTTTCTGTTTCGTTCTCTTTTTGACGTATCACTCTGTTGAGTGTCACACGAAAAGCTTAAGTAATCTATGTCTTCGTTTCATTATGTTTCCGATTTTTTCTGGCTATACTGAAGTTCTGTACCATCCAAAGACTGTACTATTAAAGAAACTGAGTATCATCAATTTTCATGATTTACTGGCCAAACTAAACAAAACTGTACCAAAGGGCAGCGATTATTTCCTTAATTGTTTCTTAGTTGCCATTCTCCAATTAACAGCCAAAATAGAAATGTCTTATGTAAATGGATTTTCTGTAAACCTGTTAAAGTTGCTGACAATGTAGTGTGAAATATTCCAGATCACTTGTTAATAAAAAATTCGACTGATTCTGGTTTATTATCGCTTCATGTGCGATACACTCTTTCTTATAAGAAGTAAAGAACCAGTAAAAATTGTTTGAGGCTGGATGATATTCTAATTTTTCTGAGCCTTTTTTCAAGGTTAAAATGTTCCTGAATTGTTCTTATTTCCTTCAATAATGCTTTGGAAGCCAGTTTTTGTTATAGACTCTGTTAATTGTTGCAAACTTTGAATATGTGACCCGTTTGACATTCAATTCACATTCTTATGACTATCACCTAACATTTTCTATTTCGAGCCCAAATACAGTAAAAACCCGCACATAAGAACCTAACTTTTTGAACTCAGCCTGTTTAGGTTCTTATATACTGAGGTACATTCAGTAATCAGGGTGTAAGTTCTTAATATTGGGTCTAAAGCAAGCAGAAGAAAAAAATGATAGTTGAAGGTTTAGTATTGAAATATGAGAGCAATGTAGCAAGCAACACAAAGCTTTGATTTAAAAAATATAGTCCTTAAGTCCTTTCCGAATGAAGAATGAATGAAACCCTTTATTAAGAACCTAGTTAGGATATCGATATCAGGCTGAAATGGTTCATATTTACACGTTTTTTTTTTATAAGAAACCTAGCTTGGGTCCTAGTACTAAAAGTTTCTTAATTTTTCACCAGTTTCTAGTACTAAAAGTTTCTTAAAAGTTTCTTATTTCTAGATACGCAATTAACATCAAATTTTGCACTTTCCCTCGCATATTTCTTGTATCAAAATTTTTAATTCTATCCTATGTTCCTCTAAATAAAAACGTTTAGCAAACTTAAGTCAAGCAAAAATGTATTGTTGACATGTTACTTTCCGGCTCAGAAAGTCCTCTTATCTTTTCAGAGTTTCTTAAAGATATTGATGTAGTTCTAAAAGTTTCTTAAATTTTTGAGGCTCTAGTACTAGGTTTCTTATAAACCGGTTTCTTATAAAAAAAACGTGTATTGGGTACAAAATACCTAATTTCAGGCTGTAGGTTCTTAATAATGGAAGGTTCTTATGTGCGGGTTTTTACTGTAGGCCAGCCTCAGCATGTTTTTGGCTTGTTCTAAATTTCTGATAAGATTTAATGCTCGAATTCTTTTGACACTATTCCTATAAAAAGAGTGTGATACGCTGTGTGTAATACAAAACGCAATACTCACTATGAAGTTATGAATTTGAGTAATGATGATAATAATAATGACACAAATATCCTGTGTGCATCAACTGAATTTTTTGACAGGGGATCAAGTCAATATTTGGGTTCCGAAATCAAGAAAACGGAAACAATTTGGGGACTGACGTTTTGGAGACTAACATAATTGAATTGGCTACTGGGCAGGGGGTCTTTAAAAGCTATAGCCTTAGCTAAAGCTGATGAACTCATTTGGAAGAAGAATGCATCTTGAAAAGCAATCATCCAAATTAGGTGCCAAGTAAACCATCTTGCCCACTCACACTATTCTAACTACTCAAGAGAGAACATTAATAAACAATGAAGCAACTAAAGCAAACCATTTAACACCCTGTTTTGGAAACTCCGTGGTCCTAGATGAAATGGAAGATGAAATCTATAAACAAAATAAGGGGTAGGGTACATCATATTCCTATATTTTCATAAAATATTTTGTTGAACAGAGAAAACTAAAGAAAACTAAAAAGTAAACGGGATAAACCTATCCGCTTTCTCGGCATTGGGGGCATGGTAATGTTTTCATTGTCTGATTTTTTCAAATAGCCTCCAAAAACTGGTGGTTGACTCTTTCCTCAGTTCAAAGGGGCCCCTATTTTCCAATTTTTCCTGTTTTTTTTCCTTCAAAATCTTACATCTTTCTTTTTTGCCTTTCCTTTTGGCTGGAGATTTCTCTCGATCTGGTCGAGAGCCAAAATTGCATTCATTGGGTCCCTGTGGTAGGCTGAGCCCAGCAGAAATACTTTCAAATTGAATTGAATTAATTGCTCATGGCCTAAATGATCGCGAGTCATTTAGTTGAAAGCTATCTTTTCCACTGCATTTTCTCACCCTACATCTCTTGAAGGAATAGAAGAAATTCGAAGTTTGTAATTCTAATTCTACTTCAGGACCTTTATCAGTCGACTTTATGGCACCGGTAAGATTAGATATCCTATTTTTTTGTCTAATATTTGGCTGCATCATGATGACCATGATCATGCGTTGCATTCAGATACACATTCAGACGCAGATTTCTTATTTATCAATAAATCCTAATTCAAGTATATACGAAATTGCATTACAACAGAAGTTTTCATACAAATAAAACGTTGCATGCATGGAATAAACATTATATTGGCATCACAATTAGAGTTTATTGACGAGCAGGGTGCACATTTTGTGCGCTCAGGTCCACCCAGACTGCAAACTTTGTAAAGTGTGGGCGGGAGATTTTTCACAAACGATAGATGATGGCGTGGATGCTGTCTTGAAACTAATGTCCTTGTAAAAATTATGCGCATCCAACTGCTTGAAATAAAATGGAAGCTGTTCGTGCGCTACAGGACAAAGCTACGCACAGAATATCTTCCGCGGATTGAAGGAAAGTCATCAGTCTCAAATACAAAGATCTCTGGCGTGCAAATTGCCTTAGAAAATAGAATCTTTTGTTTTCTCAGTGTGTATCAAAAATTCTTCTTCAAAGCCTTTGAATCTGATTAAAGCAATTCTTTAGGAAAGTTCTTATTCCCAATTTAGTGTTATAAACGCCTTTTTTGTTCTATTTGTAGTATTCCGTGAGCTTCAAAGAAGAAAGTGGTAAGATTCATATTTTATTCAATTCAAATTTATCAATTGTGTTTTATATTCAGCCTCGTTTTGCCAGGCGTACGTAAAAAACAGCAATATATGGCTGGTCGCAAATTGAATGGCAGGGGTGCAACTAGGCATTTTTTAGGGTACGGGTTCTTGGGGACTAGAAAGGTTAAAGGAAGCGTAGTATAAGAAAGGGTATTAGCAATTTTAGTATTCTTGAAAACCTTTTGATCCTTGATATTCTTTTCTTTTCTTTTCACCCTCCAATGTACTGATGGTATCCCCCCCATAGTTCTTAACACCCTCTAATATACTGATGGTATCCTCACACAGTTCTGAACACCCTCCAATTTACTGATGGTATCCTCCCACAGTTCTGAACACCCTCCAATGTACTCATGGTATCCTCCCACAGTTCTGAACACCCTCAAATGTACTCACGGTATCCTCCCACAGTTGTGAACACCCTCAAATGTACTCATGGTATCCTCTCATAGTTCTGAACACCCTCCAATGTACTGATGGTATCCTCCCATAGTTCTGAACACCCTCAAATGTACTGATGGTATCCTCCCATAGTTCTGAACGCCCTCAAATGTACTGATGGTATTCTCCCACAGTTCTGAACACCCTCTAATGTACTGATGGTATTCCCCCACTGTTCTGAACACCCTCCAATATACTAATGGTATCCCCCTACAGTCCTGAACACCCTCTTATGTACTGATGGTATTCCCCCACTGTTCTGAACACCCTCCAATATACTAATGGTATCCCCCTACAGTTCTGAACACCCTCAAATGTACTGATGGTATTCTCCCATAGTTCTGAACACCCTCCAATATACTGATTTTATCCTCCCACAGTTCTGAACCCCCTCCAATGTGCTGATGGTATCCTCCCACAGTTCTGAACACCCTCCAATGTACTGATAGTACCCCCCCATAGTTCTGAACGCACTCCAATGTACTGATGGTATCCTCCCATAGTTCTGAACACCCTCAAATGTACTCATGGTATCCTCCCACCGTTTTGAAAACCCTCCAATTTACTGATGGTATCCTCCCACAGTTCTGAAAACCCTCCAATTTACTGATGGTATCCTCCCACAGTTCTGAACATCCTCCAATGTACTGATGGTACCCCCCCCATAGTTCTGAACACACTCCAATGTACTCATGGTATCCTCCCATAGTTTTGAACACCCTTCAATGTACTGATGTTATCCTCCCACAGTTCTGAACACTCTCCAATGTACTGATGGTATCCTCCCACAGTTCTGAACACCCTCAAATGTACTGATAGTATCCTCCCACAGTTCTGAACACCTTCAAATGTACTGATGGTATGGTATCCTCCCACAGTTCTGAACACCTTCAAATGTACTGATGGTATCCTCCCACAGTTCTGAACACCCTCAAATGTACTGATGGTATTCTCCCATAGTTCTGAACACCCTTCAATGTACTGATGGTATCCTCCCACAGTTCTGAACACCTTCAAATGTACTGATGGTATCCTCCCACAGTTCTGAACACCCTCAAATGTACTCATGGTATCCTCCCATAGTTTTGAACACCCTTCAATGTACTGATGTTATCCTCTCACAGTTCTGAACACTCTCCAATGTACTGATGGTATCCTCCCACAGTTCTGAACACCCTCAAATGTACTGATGGTATCCTCCCACAGTTCTGAACACCTTCAAATGTACTGATGGTATCCTCCCACAGTTCTGAACACCCTCAAATGTTCTGATGGTATTCTCCCACAGTTCTGAACACCCTCAAATGTACTGATGGTATCCTCCCACAGTTCCATGGGTTGGTGGTTACACAAAACTCAACCGAACACTCTAGATGGCTTACAACATTGGAAGGAGACCTTTGGTGACAGGCTTATCTATTCTATGGAGCTCCATGAAAAGTCTGGTAACTGATTTTGGGAGGGCATTGGCAAGGGCAAGGGTGATAGATCCCCCACAGAACTGAGTGCTATCCAGTCAATTCTGGAAATTCTTATACCAAATATCCTCCACAGTACTGAATCGTATCCCTCTACAGTAATGAACAACCTACAATTTACTGATGAGATCCTCCTATAGTACTGAACATCCTCTACAGTATGCACAGACATTCTCTGGATGATTGCATTCAACACTTCCATATGTTTTCATTTCTGTTAAATTTCAGCCCATGAAGACAGTATATGGGCAGTGGCATGGAGGAAGAATGAAAAAGACGGAACAGAAAGTATTGTCAGTGGTGGCATTGATGACATTGTCAAGTGTTGGAGATGGTGAGTTACGGATAAAGGTTGTTTTAACTGAAACTTCTTTTTTTCTCATACATATTATTTTTCTATATCTATGATGACTTAACTTCCCGGTATCTGAAATATTTGCTTTCCGAAACACGGCATCCCATGACTTTTTCCTAGGATTATGTGAAAAAAGTCTGTGAACCTATATGGAAAAACAAATAATATCCTCTACAAATGACATTTCCTGTGCAAAATCCCACAAAATTATAACCATATTGACATGCCTGTAACTAAACTTCAATATTTGAGAGAGAATATATACTTTTTTGCCGCAAGATGCCACCACAAGAACCTTATGATTTTTAATCTTCAACATATAGAGAAGTAGAATGCGCATATATATTACATTACCTGACTTTGCCTGAGATAGTTTACTGATGAAGATTATATTGAAACGTTTAAGTAGCATAGTTTATTTTTGAATTTGTCCATTTGAATTTTATAAACCAAGGAAATTGGGCTCAATATTATCCTATGGACATGTTGTATTATATTCTCAATTTGTGTGACTTCATACAAATGTCTTTAAAATCAATGCAATTATCTAAAATACAATTACAACATTTTGCAAAATTAAAAAGAGTAAATGCCCTACTTTTTTAGAACTTTAGAGAGACCCTTCGGGTACAAAGTATCCAGGGGCTTATGATGATGATGACAGTTGTAGTGTGCTAAGAATGCTGATGCTTATGCTTAGACTTGAACAAGAAAAAACCAGAATTGTATAGTGTCAGCTGATTTATTCAGTTTAATTTATACATAATTTACATATTTTTTGATTCATTTTGATATCTCAGTTTGCCCCTCAAATATACCAAACAAGGAAGATGAATTTGCTACTTTTTAGAATTAATGAATATAGGTTCTCAAATAAATGGTTCAAAATAATGTACCCACTATAGGATGAATTTCCATCGCATTTATTTCAGTTTCAATGGAAAGTTTCTCAAAGTCGTTTGCTAGGATTTCTAGTGGTTTCTTACAAGTAAACATCGAGTTTTAAAATGTGTCCCATAATGATTGTTACATAGTAAAAGTGAATTCCCTTAGGTTTCACTGCCCTGATTTTTGACAGAATGAGGCAGCAAATGATATTTGAGAATACCTTGATGTTTATTGTGTATTAAACAAGAGAAATCCTGTTTTGAATTAAGAGGAAGCTTGAACTCGGTACATATGAACCTCGCATCAGCTTTAGCTGTAAAGAAAGAGTCAAACTGAAAAGTAGAGTGAGACTCTTCAAGACAGCATTGGCTGATGCGAAATACACATGTAGTAGAGACCCCATCTGCCCTGAAATTCAAAACATCGGTCTCATGTATTAAGATATTGAGTGGCAGTGATAGTTGACCTAAAAATCTACGTACCACTCTCCTATGCAATATGCCAGGAATTAGTTAGATACCTACCCCCGTCGTTGCTTACCAAGAACGGGGGTAATGTCTGAAGAAAGCAAGGCTAGCAAGGCTGCTCACTTGCTTTGTACGACAATGTATATTTGGCATATTTTTATTTTCCCTTTTGATTTTCTGAACCATATTTTTCTATTCAATGCAAACGACTCTTAGCTAGTTATAGTCCACCTTAAGTCCCAGAGATCAGCAATTTTGGCATTTTCAATTGCATCTTAAGGAAATTATCCTCCGTGCCCCCTGAAATTCAAAAATCAGTAGCTCCTTACAATTTTCCATTCCTTCCACCTTGTTTTGTTTATTCGAGAGGCTAACTGAATGTTTTTCAACGTTTTATCTTGCTGATACGATTCACATCACCAAGCAACAGTCTAGAAGAAATAAATAAGTAACAAAGATGAGCTTAGTACATGAAATTAATGAGTGTGGTGAAATTGAGGAATTGGAAATCAAGGTGAATCAAATTAAGGAATCTTTCATAGAAATGATGCTCCAATGACATTAATCAAGAGATTTTCTTTACTCAAATGCTTTTTCAGCTGCATGCATTAAGGAATGTTTTCATTTATAGTTTGGTTATGATTATTAGAGATACCCAGGCTTTCTTTAGGAAATATTACATTCTGAATTGATTTAGCCTCAAACTTAGCCAATCATACGTCCTGCTTGAGTACATTGGGAACAAAATAAATTTGTAGTTGTATTTAAAAACACACTTAAAGAAACTTGACGAAACCCTTTTTGTCCGCTCTTTTTGCTATATGCATCGTATGGATGTTCAAAAATGAAGGAATCGTTAATTAAGATAGAAGAGATTAAGGAATGAGAAATTAGGGATGTTTAGCGATTAAGGTTTGTACTTTTTTAAGGAGTTCTGGAGAGCATTGCTTAATTAAGTTACACCCTTAATCCAGGCACCGCGGAGCAGGGGGGGCTGGGGGGCTATAGCCCCCCCACTTTTTGCCAAAAAAAGTAAACATAAGAATGAAATTGCAGCTTTGCACTCACAACTCTCTTTGTTACCAGTAATGTTCAGCAAGACCATAAAAACTATTGCCTGCTTTGACGATTTTCTTGAAGCATTGAAAGAACTGCCTACAGAGGAACGTCAACTGATCTCTGAAGTGGTAACTATTTGCAAGTTGATTCATGTGAATCCGGCTACAAGTGCTTCAGGAGAGCGATCTTTTTTCATGGCAAGACGTCTTAAAACCTGGCTAAGATCCACAATGGCACAGGAAAGATTTAACACTTTGGCTATTCTAAATGCGCACAAAAAAAGAACTGACTCTTTATCGTTAATAGAAGTTGCCAATATATTTGTTTGTAATGAAAACAGGCACATAAATTTTGGAAGGTTTGTCAAAGAAGATGAGCAAAGTAAAAACAACTAAAAACTGAAGGAGCAACTTTTTACATTTTTAAACATTTTTGTCGACGTTTATTGAAATTGTTTTGTTGATATTTATAGTTTTGTATTCACTACTCTTAGCATAAAATTAGCATAAGAAACAAATTCAAAATAAAGAGCTTTGGGGGCGAAATTAGGGGTGAGAATATAAGGTTTAGTTGTGATTATACGAGTTATTAATAATTAGTTAATAATGTTAATAATTAGAGGCCGTACTGCATACAGCTATGTGGCTTGAACAAATGATGATGAGTTAGATATTTGTAGCAGAGGCTATATCCGTAATTCTTGTGTTATTTGATTACCATGCAGAAAGATAATTTTTTTTGATTCTAAGCTATTTTAAGACCTTCGAGATAGTAATTCTCATGAGCTTCCGGGGGCTCCGCCCCCTGGACCTTCGGTCATTGCATGAAAAAATCTCCCTCCGTTTAGCCTCCCCACTTTTAAATCGCTCCACGGTGCCTGTAATCTAATGTAATCAGGTGATTGCATATCATGCAGGGCATTTTTCAACATACGAAGTGGTTGGACAATGCTCCCTTCAGTCCCTCCCATTACCCTTCTAGTGGAACTTTTTTACCCCTCTACTATGGTGCCCTTTTTATTCATTGAAATTTGATTGTTTAACTTTCTTTGTAGTATCTAGTCTCGATATTTTGAGTAAGTAATTCAATTTTAAACCTACAGTAGACATCAACGAAGTTTTTCAGGGAAGATAGTAGTAAACTTTTGTAGCAAACTTTTGAGAGTTTCATCAGTTTGTTTTGATACGTATATTAAGTGCTCTTTTTTCACATGCCACCAACAGAGACAACTCGTATTGTTTAAACTCGCATCGATAAATTGTGGTCACCTCATATTCAAAATAGCTTACCATCGCTTTCACCTTCGCTCTGACCGTCTCCCTCGCTCTCTTCGTCGCAGTCTCTGCGGCACTGAAACGGAGCCAATTTCCGTCTTATAGCAGAATCAACGGCGGAAACTTCGGAATCTACGACGATAACCTCGCAGCCTTTTAGGACGACGTTGCAATTGAAGAAGACCATATCGCCAACAGCCTGTAACGAAAGAGTTTGAAACATCAAGCTGAGGAAGAGTTGTGTATGAATATAATGCTTTTATCGTATTTGTCTTCCGAGCTCCTCGGCAAGCATTATTTGCAACGAATTGCAACGAAGTTCTCCGTTGTCAACGGAACGAAATTCTCAATGCGAACATAAATCAAAGTCATAAGAAATAGGATAGTCGGAAGCAAACAAGAACACATAGTTTGAACTCTTTGTCCTGAAAATCGTTTTTGTTATTTCTTTCTATTGGTGTGCACTTTCGTTCTGCTCTTAAGTTTACTGACCGATGCAATATTGAAAAAAAGAGCTGTTGTTTAGTTCCTAGACTACCCTTCGCTTAGAAGATCCTTCTATGCATATCTAATAACATGGTTTTGTTTACGTGGGACGGAAGACATGGACGGATTTTCCACACACTACTGCATAGACTCGCTTGCACGGGCTGCGAGTCAACAGCCGTTTTTGGATGTTGCTTGGATATACACCTTCTAAGGAGTTGGATTTTACACTCCTTCCCTCCCATTGAAGACGAGACGATACTTCTACTTACTTCCATATCTTTAGTGGCTTCATGATGACTTGCCTTGCCTTTTGGCTCTCCAGTCTCTCTTGGTTCTGCCTCGACCTGAAAATTTCAGAGCATTTTTGTCAAATCTAAATTCTATTGCAAATAACTCTTGACGAGGCCATAAAGGAGTTGGTCAACTTCATTTTAGAGCAAACGAACCAAAAGATAACGCAAGTTTCACTCCTTCGACGCACTGCAAATCAGATTTAGTCTGTGATTTTCAAGATTAGACCCTACCAGACCCTTTTCATAATCAAAAGTGAAGGTTCAAAAAGTTGTGATTATGAAATGATTATTCATTAGACCAGGTCATGTAGAATAAAAGAGCAAAGTAAGTAAGAATCAAATTCTTAATAGTAATATAATAATAATAATAATAATAATAATGATAATAATAATAATAATCAATTTATGTAAAGTTGGCTGATACATAATTAAAAAATTAAGATTGATAATTAAGGCCATTCTTTCTCTTACTTCCGAATCTACTCGTTGGTATCATGATTACTTGCCTCTTTTTGAGTTTCTTCAGTCTGGATTGGATCTTTAACAACCTTAACATTCTAAAACGCAGAAAATAGTTAGAAAAATGCAGGATTAATTCGAGAATTTCAAATATTTCAACATAGAAGCCGCGCGCCCTGTCTTTTCTAGAAACATTCTCTCTCCACTGGATGTTTTTCTTACCTCTGGCTCTTCACTGGTGTTTCCATGACGACTTTCCTCGTTTCGAGTGTCTCTGGTCTCGATTCGACCTCCCTCTACCTGATGATGTAAAAACGAAAAACGAATTCTTTAGTTAAGACCAAGTTAGTATGCTAAAGGGCTGTTTAAATGGATGAAATCATCCAACCTTCCAGACTTTAATAGGTGAAATCTCACCTTCCAATACAAACCATTGTATTTTCATCATCTTTATACATAGAAAACGTTTTATCCCATGATGTTCACCCAAAAAAACATTTGAATATCGAATGAAATAGGCAAAAGAAAGATGAAGAAAAGAGCTCTCTGATATGTGAAAATTGGATCCCATCTTCTAGCTGAGCAAGGTGGGACAAAGAAGGTGGGACAATTCTGTCTAGATAAACAGCTTCTTATAAGTTTCGCACAGTTTGTTTTACCATTGATTTAGCTAACAAGGTCATGTTCGAAGAAAGATACCAAAACTACCAAAACACTTGTTTTGGTTCTTCCTCCGAAAGTATTCGTTATTCATTAAATATTTTATTGTATTAACCAACATATTTATGAAAGCAATGTTTGCATGTATAATTCAAACATTCATGAGAAGAGAAGGGATTACGCTGTACACTCTCATATACTGCTCTACATAAAATGTGAAACAAAGACGTAGAAACCTAAAGTTCCTAACCATATACTTCTATAAACTATAATCAGACATAAGCTGATAATAAGATAAAAAAAACTACGAAAAATGCAAAAAGCTGTATTCGAAGCTCGCTCACCTCAAAGTCTTCATGCATTGCGTGGCTACTTGCATCTTTCCGAATTTCTTCAATCTTGCTCGCATTTTCTAAGGCCTGATAGTTTGAAAGCGAAAGAAAGATTCATTTAGAGAATGCGGAACGTATTTAGATTGGTTAAGGGATGTCATTTAGTGAAGAAAAAAGAATTCGTTTTCCAACTCGTTGTCGCAGCTCTAGGAAGTTTTGATATATGAAATTTCTGTCAAAGCATAGGCATGCTTTAAATACCTTCATTAGTTGGCTACCTTTAGCTCAAGGGGAGCGTGCCTTTCCTGGCTAAAGGGCTTGATATGCGCTAGGCATATAGCAATGGCATAGAAAAAGTTTTTCTATCTGTTTTTGACTGTCACTTCTATTAGTTGGCTAGTAAATTTTCATTCTGTTAAATAATCAATCTCTAGATGAATTTTACGTAATTAAGTAAGTAAAGTGGTAACTGCGACGACGCAATCTCCTGGTTCATTTCGGGCTGGTAGTAGGAAGCATGTTAGACTTAAGTGCACAAAAAACTCTGCTCCAAGTGAGAAAGGTAGTCATTGAACCTTATCTGGAAATGAGGCTGTACTTACCTCCGTGTCTTCTTTGTCTGGATGCTGACCACTCTCTTGGCTGTGTAATTGAGTCTTATTCGAAAATGAGGCTGTACTGACATCCGGGTCTTCTCTGTTTGGATCCGGACCACTATCTTGGCTTTGCAATTGAACCTCATTCGAAAATGAGGCTGCACTTACATCCGTATCTTCTCTCACTGGCTGCTGACCACTCTCTTTGCTTTGTAATCGAGTCTTATCCGAGAAAGAGGTTGCATTTACATCTGGGTCTTCTCTGTTTGGATCCTGACCACTATCTTGGCTTTGCAATTCAACCTCATTCGAAAACGAGGCTGCACTTACATCCAGGTCTTCTCTCACGGGTTGCCGACCACTCTCTTGGCTTGGTAATTGAGTCTTATCCGAGAACGAGGTTGCATTTACATCTGGGTCTTCTCTGTTTGGATCCTGACCACTATCTTGGCTTTGCAATTGAACCTCATTCGAAAACGAGGCTGCACTTTCATCCGGGTCTTTCCTCACGGGTTGCTGACCATTCTCTGTGCTTTGAGCTGGTTCAGCCGTGACGTTAGCATCCCCAACAGGACACTGAGGCACGTCCACAGTCATATCACTTAATCTGCTTGCACACGAAAGGAACAAATCGCTACTTAAGCTCGTGAAAGAGGAAGAAGAAGAACGCGTCTCAGCAAATACGGCCAATCCACATGTGGATGTTGCAGCATCGACCATGGTCTTTGTGGACGGTTCTTCTGTGCCCACTGATGCATCTAATGTGGCAGGTATTGCCATCATCTCTGCATCAGTAGTCGGCATCTCTACCGGATGCTGACCATGGGTACATTGCTAAAGAAGGGGAAAAGGGTTGGAAGGTCAGTACAAGATCGTAGTAAACGGGCTTACAGACAGGGCAGCTAAGCTACATTTGCCTCCATTGATTTGGTCCGAAGTCTAACCTACAGCTTCAAACAGCTTCAAAGTCCAACCATCAATTTGTAGCTTCAGGTCGCCTCCACAGTCAATATAATTCTGATTTTGATCTGCTATTATATGAAAGTGAGCCAGCTTTGTTGCAAGAAGAGGTTTTCCAGGTTTTATCTGTGAATGATTATGTTCAATCATGAGACCTTGTACTCTCTTCGTGAAGACTTCTTAACGTGACCTAAAGTCTGTCACAACAATGTTTTTTCTGATAACAAAAACTAGCCCAATAACAATCAGCTAGTGTTTGGTGTAGTCTCACAAATGTCCTTGTGTAAACAACATTGTTTTGAGGTGGACGGGGGGTTAATTCGAAATAAAATGCTATGGAAGCTAAAAATTAGTAGTGTTCCAACTACGTTTGGTGGGGATTGTAGCTTTATATAATGGAATATTAGAACAATGCTATACCATGAATAGAAAGGGAAGTGCTCCATGTCAACAATTTTAGTAGATAGGTCGATATATACCTGATCCGTGTTGATCTCGGGGACTCTGACGAACTTGTAGTAAGCCCAGGCGCACAGGGCCCCAGTAGCAGAAGCTGCTGCAATTGCAGCTATTATCTTCTTTGTTGACATGTTTATAAGGAAGAAGAATATAGAAGAAGAATATAAATGCACACGAGATAACGAATTGTGGCGAAATGTGTTTGGTCGGAGGGTTTTAACTATCATCGGAAAGCCATATTTGAAGATCGGCTTGATATGTGACGTCAAAATTGCAACTCGTTTCCAGGCTTCTACTCAATCAATAATTCGTCTTGCTTATAACATTGGTACAACCGCTGACCATAGTGCTACATTAATTACTTGGATGTCTCTCATTGAACCCGTTTTTGGTTGATTAGGGGTATATTGGTATGTTCTGTGTTAAATAAAACCAAAATGATTGTAGTGATATTACGTGGAGACTGTGTACCAGTTTTTTAATCACTTGCTGGAGAATCGGACAATGAAAAGCGTTTGTTACGTTTGGTACTTTTGCAAATGAATTACAATAAATAGTTTTCAATTTGAAAACTCTTTGTCCTAAGTTTACTATTGGCGTTTTCTTCCTCTTTTCCCTTCTCTTCTATCTCTCGAATTATGAAGCTGTGTCACATGGCATCGGGCATTCTCTTCTATCTTTCGAATCTTCTCTTCTTTTTGCTCTGTTCGATTGATTTTTAACCGCTTGATAACGGGTATAATGGCGGAACTTCGTGAAAATTCAATCTAAGCTATTTTGATACAAAACTAGTTTTAATTTTAGAGTAGTCTTTTCTGTAGAGGGAATCTTTTAACTTTTAACTTTTGTGTCAGTGTCGCCTCTCGTGCAACTCGCACAGCATTGTTCTTGCGACGTCCGCCATTTCGAACAATAATATTAGCGACATATTCTGAATTCAAGGGGAATTTAGAGTTCAATTCAATTTCGAATTCGTAAAGTGCATGTATCCCTTATTTGTTGTATTAAAGAATCGGACGTTGAAGTTGGGCTGTATGGAAAAGTCTGAGTTTCACTTTCAAAATTCACTACTTGCAACATTCTTCCAATTACTATTCTGGAGGATTTTGCGGCCAATATTGACAAATTAAGATACGAAAGTCCTCTTCAAATGTTTGCGTTACTCCAAGAATTTAAGAAATACCAACATTTATCTTGCTTTTATTACCTGGTATATGCTATAGTATGTCGATATTCCATTTATTTTTGGTATATTCGTTTCACCTGTTGAATTTAAAATCGTACCTACCCATGATACTACGAGTTTAGCACTTTTATCGTAGCGCACTAGAGTACGAATCTAGAGGTCGTGGGTTCGAGTCCTATTCGGGTCATTTTATACTCACAAACTACCTCTATCGATTCTCAAATCATGCTTTATCTCAAGTTAAGTTACTTCTGATATAAGCCCAAAATCAGATTTATAAGTGAGTCAACTGAGCTTAAAGATCTCACATGGGTGATATGCGCCACGTTGGTGCTGCTTAATGTCAACAGACTGTTCCTTTGTTCCAGAGTTTATTTTCAGTGTTAGAGCTTGTTTGCAGACGTTCAGGAAGGGGTAAATTGGGAACTGGTATTTGCTTCTTTGATAACGGAGAAAATGGGACTCGACTTGTTGGGACTGGGATTTGGTAATGAAAAAGTTAATTGCGATGGGGATTGTTAAGCACGTAAAAGTTTGGAATTTCTCTAATTTCTTCCTTGGGGTTACAATTTTCGATTATTTCAGTGCTGGAAATCGGTATCACCCCCCCTCCCTCCCTTCAGGAATCTCTTGAGTTTTTTTCTGGCCTGCGGAAAGGGGCGATTAAAGGAACTTTCAGTTCTGTTTTACATAGATGCACATCCCCTGATGAGAGGGAAACCATGATAAAGGCCCATCGAGGTGGAGAATTTAGTCTCATGTCTCTTTTCTCAGCAATGTGTGTATGTATTTTTGAGTAGCGGTGTGTGAAATTGGCTGTGACTAATAATCGTCTCTCTGTGTTTTTAGGCAGAATGACAAACTCGCGCATCAATACACCTTCGAGGGACATCAACTCGGCATCGTATCTGTAGTAATAAATAACGCTGGCACTCGTATCCTCTCTTATTTCAAATGATGTTTGTTTTGTTGTTGTGAAATTTGCTTCTTGTTTCATGAAATTCTGAAGCAACTTTTCTGCCAGGCGAGCCAATTGGTAGTTACATCTGCATGTCTGTTGTTCACTTATGGCAGTTCTGGTATGATTAACTCGCCGCTAGGGACAGCACACCTCCCAAGAATTTGCACATCCATTGTTCATAGCTCCACAATTATTTAGCAATTTGGAAAGAAGTTAATCCAATCTGGTTTAGAACTCAATCATAATTGTGATTTATTACACGATTGACACTTCAATTAGGGAGTTAATAATAATTATGATCAAATGGATTATTTAATGTTAGTATTTACATAGTACAGAAGGACTAATTTAGACCAACAAAAGTAACAAACTGTACACTCTGTTTTTTTATAAGAATACTTGATTTTTTCTGGGCCTCAATATGACTGTATGAAGCAGACCAACTAAAGTAGTTAAATTGCATAGAATTAAACCAAACATGGATAAAGCAACATGATTTCTTGAAGAATGGTCAGTAAAGAATCCACAAAAATCAAAATGTTTCATTTACGGTATTTCGTTTGTGGATATTTTGTCTTTCTTTTTTGCATATTATCCTTGACTGGTGACTAAAGTTGCTGCATCTAGCTCTTTGGACAGTCACGTCAAAATATGGGATCTCGAGAACGGCAAGCAAGTCAAAAGCATCGATTTAGGCCCTGGTAAGTACAGTGGATCCTCCATATAACAGACACCATTGGAAACAATTTTATTGTCTGTTGTAGAGAGGTGTCCGCTGTAAAGAGGTTGCTTTTAATGACTATGCGAATTTTGGTACTCAATCACTGTCCATTGTATGGAGGTTTCCGTTGTATAGATGTGTCCGTTGTAGAAATGTCAGCTGTAAAGAGTTTGCTTTTAATGACTATATGAATTTGGTACTCAAGTATCTGTCCGTTGTGTGGACGTGTCCGTTGCAGATAGGTTTCCGCTGTAACGAGGTTGCTTTTAATTTCTCTGTGAATTTTTGGGCTCAATTATCTGTCTGTTGAATGGATGTATTCACTGATGAAGGTTCCACTATAATGAAATTATCTGTTGAAATTATTTCGTTCCTTTCATCCCTGTAACTATCTAAAGTGTATCTTTTTATTTACAGTGGACACGTGGACGGTCACCTTTTCACCTGATTCCAAACAGATCGTGACTGGAAGTCATGCGGGAAAAGTAAACCTCGTCGGCATCGAAAGTGGACAGAAGGAGGAAACCTTAGACACGAGAAGTAAATTCACCATGAGTATTGCCTATGTGAGTACTGAACTGGTTTTATTCATCTTTGCCTTCTTTTGAACCATATTTTATAGAAATAGATGGTTTAGAAACCTATTGTTGTATCTTTCTGTGCAAGTTTTTCAAATTGAGAGTGCACAGTCTTTTGTTTCGCTATTATTCTTGCCAACAAGGTCATGGTTGAGCGAATAGACAAAAACGCTTCTTTGGGTCCCCTATCCAGAAATATTTGTTATTTAGAAAAGATTTTATAATATTCACCATCATGTTTATGTAGGCAATATTTACATGTACAATTTTGACAGTAATGAGAGAAGCACATTCAAGAACTGCTATCAACTATAAAATAAAGACGTACATCAATAGGTTTCCGAACCATCTGTTTCTGTAAACTACACTAAGAAGAAAAAGACTCAAAAGACAAACTCTCCATCTCGACAAGCCTGTTTCGTGGTCACCCATTCGTCAGGAAATGTACAGATAAATATCACCAGGAGGTGTATATAGCTCTACTTTATGTATCAAACATTTTTTTTGGAAAACCGACCCATAGACTTCATATTTCTATAAACCATGGTTGAACTATGCCGGTGTTGAGCATGGAGAAAAGCCTGAAGAGAAATGTACCTTTCATTGTTTGCTGATCATGTATAGTACCAACGAATAATGTAAAGTACAAGGACTTATCAGACGGCAGTTATTGATATGAAATCACCCTCATAGACTCAAAGGAAAATGTGAAATTACCTTTTCACTGATTCCTTCCTATAGAGCTAAATGCTGATGTCAACGGACAAGTTTTCTGTCGCTGCTTTATAGAATTTATTGAAAAAATCAGAATTTCCATTTCACTAATTTCCGTCAAAAAACAAACCATTTGAGGCCGTAGAAAAGGCTCAAATCCAATGATCTCAAGATAAAAACTAGATTGAGCATTCTGTTGTCTCTGAATTCAGATGTTGAAGCCAATTGCATGGGCTAACGTTTGGCTTCTCAATATGGCTGCCAAAGAAATCAGACTGACTTGACTCTTTGCTAACAATAACTGCTCGATTATTCAGTCTTATGCCAATCATTATAACATTCCGAAAATCATCAAAGAATAAAGAGGTCCCGAGTGGAATCTCGATGTATTGAATTGGACCTACCAATATGGTCGCGAATGACTTCGTTTCAGAACGACAGATGCTCGATCCAGTGTTTTTATGGCATTAATGGCTGAAATCATAATGATATTCCATACATGACACAAATATGTGACTCATCAAGTTAGTCTGAAATTATATCTTTTAATTTTCTTATCTCAACTAATGCATTTCTGTATGATAGAGTCCAGATGGTCGATACGTTGCATGTGGTGCCATCGATGGGATTGTCAACATATTTGACATGTCCACGAGGAAGTTACTTCACACACTTGAGGGTATGTTTATCTAATCTTTTTAGCGTCATACTGGGAAATCTATTTGATCACCCTAGGGAATGCCTGCGCTACTGTGGAGGTGGTTCAGTACTCTTGAGGATGTTCAGTACTGTGGAGGATGTACAGTGTGGGGGATATCATCAGTACTGTTGGGGGATACGATTGGTACATTGTAGGGTGTTCAGTACTGTGAGGATATCATCAGTACTGTAGAGGTAATACATAACGAGCTTGAAATCCCTCTCCACAGTCAATCCTTCAAAGTACTTATGCTACTCCCCACAGTTTTGATGTATCCCTCCCCAGTACTCAAAATCCTGAACTGTACTGGTTAGTAGATATCCCTCCATAATACTGATCGCCATCAAATGTACTAATGATATCCCCCACTGCACAGATTAGATCCCCCACAATACTAAACATCCTCCACAGCTCTGTTTACCCTCCACAGTACTGCCCAACTACTCCCCAGGGTGTCGATGTTGAATTAGAATCAGTAACATTTTTATGGTTGACAAATAACGACATTGCGAGTCTTTGTTTGAAGGAATACCTAAAGACTAATCGTATCAGAAAGAGTTTTTGAATGGAAAATCACAGAAAAATTTTTGATGAAAATTCATTTATTTCAACTCAAACCAGGGCAAGATGATAGGAAGAAATTAGGTTTTATCTTTATCTGTTTTGGCACGGTTCTACCATGGTAAACATTTGACCGCACGAATCTCCCATTTAAAACCTGAAAATTGAAAGGAAAAATGAAAATTGTATTTGTTTCTATTAGCAGTTAGGTTAGGAATTTTTTTGCAGAATCGAATTATATACACCTTAACCATTTTCAATTCTCTGTAGGTCATGTTTATACCATGGTAGAAATGTAACCGTACGAAACTCCCATTTAAAAGCCAAATGAAAATTGTATTGGTTTCTATTGGCAGTCGTTTTAGGAATTTCCCTGCCAAACGGAAAGCTATGCATGAAGGCCTTGATTAAAGAGAACCATTTTCAATTATCTTCAGGTCATGCTATGCCAATCAGGTCTTTAACGTTCTCGCCGGACTCCCAGCTTCTGGTGACAGCTTCAGATGACGGGCATTTGAAGATGTACGATGTTCAGCACGCTAATCTAGCCGGAACGTTATCTGGTCACGGCTCTTGGGTACTGAGTGTGGATTTCTCACCGGATAACACTCATTTCGTATCGGGGTAAGTGTGACTTTATTTGTACTAGACCGTCACTCAGAATTCTACCCGTGGGTTCTTCCAGACACTCTGAGAAATCGGAAGCATGGTGAAGTAGTCACAAAACCAAGTTTGTTTTCCCGCACCAATGGAAAATTTCAGGAAAGGAACGTGTAATCACCTCGGGTGGACGCCTGTGAGGTAATGGGTGGTTTTCAGTACTTCGAAGTATGTTCAGTACTGTGGGGGATACCATCAGTACATTGGAGGGTGTTCAGTGCTGTAGGGGATACCATCAGTACATTGGAGGGTGTTCAGTATTGTGGGGGACACCATCAGTACATTGGAGGGTGTTCAGTACTGTGGGGGATACCATCAGTACATTGGAAAATGTTCAGTAATGTGGAGGATATTCAGTACTGTGGGGGATACCTTCAGTACCGGAGGGTGTTTAGCACTGTAGAGGGATACCATCAGTAATGTAAAGGATATCATCAGTTCTGCGGAGGGAATTCACAAGTACTGTAGGGGATGTTTAGTATTGTGTTGGGATATAGCTAGTACAGTCGGGGATTCATCAATACTGTGGGTACAGGGGCGGATCCAGGACTAAAAGTTGACAGACTTACAAACAATAATCCAGTAGGGGGTCTGGGGCGCTGTAAGCCCCCCAGCGGGTCCAGGGTGGAACTCTGGTGGGAGTCTTACTTGTCAGACTCCCAGTCAAAAGACTGTCAGTCAAAAGCTTACTTGCATTAGGCCTAGGTATTCTTTATTGTTTTGTTTAATTTGTCTGCCTTTTGGGATTCATCTTCAATGTATTTCAACTTCATTTCACTTAGATCTCTAACTTGCATACTAGATTTCTGTTACCAAGAAATTATGAAAATGCCCGCCCAAAATAAATGCATGAGTAGATTGCGAGGTAAAGCTGGATGATTCTGCGGTGGCGACCGACTTACGGATCGTTTTTGACCGACTTACAACGCAATAATGACCGACTTACTAATAAGATTTTGAGCATTTTATTGTTTAAAAAACAAAAGAAAACAATGGGTTTTAGCCGTATTGCGCAAGAATCTCGAAAATACCCCCGGGGACAGACTTACCAATAAGAATTGAGGATTTCAACTCGAAACAAAGGAGGAAATTGCAGCGATTGTTCTACTTTCCTTATTTGGAACAGTTTCGAAAAAGGGTCTCTTCTATGCGTAAAAGAGGCCATACTAACATGACAGATTGAGATCGAGTCTTGAAGCTATGCAGCTTACACGAAACAATTTTCAACTTAATATCAGCAAACGTCGAGCGTTTAGACATTCCATATTTTATTTTTCTCTTTCACAATTTTAATCAAGTTTTTTTTCTTCTCTTTTTATTTCCAAAAAAGTTGACCGACTTCCGTAAGTCTCGTAAGTCGGTCTGGATCCGCCCCTGGGGTATAAGGCCCTAATAGATCAGAAGGAATCAAGACGGAAGTGAGTTGATAATGATAGAACTAAAGATCAGATCAAGATGAAGTGTAATTAATGAAAGCCCAGTTCATATGTATAAAAATCAGTACTGTGAAGGGAAACCACAATTACTGTAGAGGATATTCAGTATTCGAAACTGAAATTGGTGTCGGTGAAATGTCTTCTTGGAAATTGAGTGGCATTGACCAGGCCACTACGCTAGCAGTTTTCTTTGAAGTCTCTAACCTAGACTGTGGGGGGTGTTCAGTACTGTTGAGGGATACCATCTATAATGGAAAGGTGTCATCAGTACTGTGGAGACTTATTCATTATTGTGAAGGCAAACCACAAGCACTTAAGAGAATTTTCTGTATAGTGTAGTGATATAGTCTGTACTTTGGAAGGGTACCATCAGTACTGCTTGATTTTTGATTTCTAAATTGCTGCATTTTTTTCTATACTCAGGTCAAGCGATAAATCTGTAAAAGTATGGGACGCAGGGAGCAGGCAATGCGTTCAAACTTTCTACGAGCACAGTGATCAAGTAAGTCCTTTATCCTCATCTTCAAGGTCATATCCAACCATTCGTTATTTCTGATAACAGATACTTCAAAATAGCCAGACATCTTGGAAGCATAGCGAAACGAACACATGGATTACATAAGCTTTTCGTCTGACACTCAACAGAGTAATACGCCAGAAAGAGAACGAAACAGAAAACCTAACAGATTTATGTACCCAGATGTGGGTCGAGATAGGCCAATCGAAAAAGAGAAAAGTTCATATGCAGCCATTCGTTATTTTTGATAAGAGGTACTCTAAAACCGTGGAGAATCTCATGGTAACGTTTATTTTTCCAGCTGGAACCCCTAAATTAGAAATGAGGTGCTTTCAAAATGAGCATTCATTGACCTCATTGACCTTTCGTGGCTTCAACCGTAAAGGATTGAGAATACGAATTGATAAAGATTAAAATCTTTCTCTCAAATTTTTCTTCATGAACAGTATATAAGAAAATGAATATATGAAAATCGATATCTGACTACCTTATCCTGAACTATGTTGGTCATTGATATATTCTACTAAACAGAGCTATTCTAATATGCCATTTCTTGGTCTCAAATCAGAGTTTTACCCACTCCAATGTCCTAAATCAGGACAATAAGTTAGCACAGTAGCTTCCAGTTGTATCCAGCCATAGGCTTATTCACAGTGAGGCAGAAATTCGTGTTTGCGATTAAATCCTCGTCAGACTTCATATCAGAGCCAAGTATATAGTAACATAAGTCCATTAAACCATGCCTAATGAATTTAGTTATAGTTAATGATAACAACATTGGTAAGGATTGCTTGGAATCGCATAGTAAGAGAAGGCCTTCTTTATAGAATAACTCAGCTACTATGGGAATGCCCTTTTCTTCCAAGCTTCATAGTGGTGAATGACAGGCCTTAGGGTGGCAAGAATTTTCCTCGTTAAGTTTTCCTAAACTTTGAATTCTATAAGCTTCAATGTCAACGTTGCATATTGGACCGTAATTTTGATCATTTTAAGTTCCTTGTAGGATCCTAAATATCAAATTAATCATTTGTTTCATCAGGTTCATGTTCCTTAACATACGGGAGCTTTCGACCTTCTATGGAACCTGATTTGCATCAATGCAACCAGGAGCTAGGATTGGGGGCTTTGGTTATGAATAAAGTTAGACTCAAGGTTAGGGACAAGGCTAGGGTTTGGATTAGGGACAGGAATAGAGTCAAGGTTAGAGTTAGGGATAGGGCTAGGGTGGGCCTTATATATAGAGTTAGGGTTAAGGTTAGAGTTAGAGTAAGATTATAGTTTGGGACAGGGTTAGGGGTTTCGTTAAAGTTAGGGACAGCGTTAGGGTCATGGTAAGAGTTAGGGTCGAGGTTAGAGTTAGGGACATAGTTAGGGTTAGGGACAGGGTTAGAGTTTTGGACAGGGTTAGGGCTATGGTAAGAGTGAGGGACAAGGTTAGAGTTAGGGACAGGGTTAAAGTTAGGGACAGGGTTATGGTTATGGTTATGGTTAGAGTTAGGGTCGAGGTTAGAGTTAGGGACATAGTTAGGGTTGGGACAAGGTTAGGGTTAGGGACAGGGTTAGAGTTAGGGACAGGGTTATGGTTATGGTTAGAGTTAGGGATAAGGTTAGAGTTATGGACAGGGTTAGGGAAGGTTAGAATAAGAGACAGTGCAAGATTTAGAATTATTTATAGAGTTAGGGTCAAGTTTAGAGTTAGGGACAGGGTTAAGAGTTAGGGACAGGGTTAGGGCTGGGACTAGTGAAAGATTAATTGTTAGCATTAAAGTTAGGCTAAAGGCTAGACTTAGAGTTAGAATTAGGTGTAGCGTAAGAGTTAGTACTAGGGTTAGTTTTAGGGTTAGGCCTAGAATTAGGATTATTGTTAAGGTTAGGGCTAAGGTTAGGTTTAGGGTTTGGTGTATTGCAATTTTCCAGTGACTTTTCATTGAGAAATTATGATGCTTTCGCGATTTTGTCTCTCCTATAAACAAAGATTTTACAATTAATCTAACAAGCGGTGGCGGATAATCCAATAAAAAGCAAGTATTTCGTTAGTCCCTGTTGCGCATTCAGTGCACGTAATTTAAGTTCTAATTTTGTTTCTAGGTGTGGGGAGTTTGTTACAACAGTAATGGATCAAAGATAGTGTCTGCATCTGACGATAAAGCCCTGGTAGTTTACGACGTTCCCATATAACTTCATGCAAATCACTCTACATCTGCCATAAACAATTTCAGTACATGAACGTTATAAGAAATCGGGATAGGTCTGTTTTGGATTTTTACCTCAACATTTCAATTCAGACAATGCTTGAAGCGACGCTTCAGCTGGTGAAGAAGTTCGTCGATAGCTTTCGTGCAATAGGCCACGCAGCAGCTATTGCAGATTTAAAAAACCTTGCAGACTTAGCCTCATGTTCGTGCCTTTCAATTCAAGTGAGGCTAATACCAACCGCCTCTGTTTCATTATGCAATGGCTGTTGCGTGAAAGGGGCCTATGCCTAAACTTGCTCCACGAGTCCTTGTAACCGTGCGTTCTCTGATACAATGACGTCACTCATACAATAAGATTAACCAGAGTACACACAGGGAAACAAGGACGCTTAGAGCAAGTCTAGCCTATCACACCAACGACTTGCAAACTGAATTTTCAAGTTACTTAGCATGATTTATATTTTCAGATGATAGACTCGAAGGTTTAATTTTTCTACAATTTAAAGAAGAAGATCGTTCGGAAACAAAATGTTGTATCTTTATGTGCCAATTATTTCTGGATTAAGCAGGTCCGTTGGAAATTTGGGGCTAGGGGAGGCTGTAGCCCTCTCAATATTAGCGAGAAGAATATGAATCATAAACTGATTTCAATTATTTTGCCCCTCCCCTCTGAATCAGTGATTCCTTCTTACTGGACAGTTAAGAGTGCACAGGGTGTTAATCTAGCCTTTTCCCTTCTTATTCAAATATGCTTTTATTTATGAAAAATTGTAAAGTATTCACCAAGTCCGAGTTTTCGATTCTGGTGATTTTATTTGTTTTCTTACGCTATATATCCTAATATTGCTCCTTGAACAGTCCTGAGTATATTAAAAGCCTTTTTAGAACCATTTGTATTGGACCTATTTTGACGAAAATCATCAGGCTTTTTTCCAATTTTGAGCTGATTTTGAAGAAAAATGTATTTGGTGATCTTATACTTTTTCAAAGGCTACTATAGTTTGATATTGCTCCTTGGACAGTCCTGAGCTGATCAAAAGCTTATTTGGAACCATTACTATATAACAAGTTTTGACCATAACCCATGGGCTAACTACAGTAAAAACCAACAACTAAAAACACAAAATTAGAAAACTCTTAGCTCAAGATTTCAACATTTTGAGCGTATTTCAAGGTCAAAAATTGCAAAATTTAGGTTTGAAGTTTGTTGATTTTTACCGACAATAATAATTGCATTCAGATATTGTGCAAAGAGCTACAAACAACCATTAAAAACCATTATTACTGCTGTCAACTTCAATTTATTCAAGAACCTGTTTATGCTAATTCCTAGAAATGTAGGATCTTAGTTGCGAGTTTTCACTGTATCAGGCTTTTTTCTAATATTTGACTGATTTGGAAGAAAAACGTTTTTCATTATCTTATGCGTTTTCTAAGGCTACTATAGCCTACTTTTGCTCCTTGAACAGTCCTGAGTGGAGTAAAGGCCTATTTGGAACCATTCATATGTGGCCAATTTCGACCTTAAACCATGAGCTTTGTTCCATATTTTGACTGATTTTGAAGAATATTGTTTTGGTGATTTATGCAATTTCTATGCGTTTCATAGCCTAATATTGTAAACTCTCGAATAAACCCCCGGGGGCTTATTTGCAAAGATGAATTTTCAGGTAAAGGCTTATCCTACGGGCTTAATCGAGGGGGGGCTTATTCAGAAGTTTGTCATTTTCTTCAAAGGTTGACATAGAAAATAACAAAATATTCTTTATGAAATATGTAGAATGACAAAAAGGCTGTTTCTCAAACGAAATGTAATAATAACTACGGAACTGACGTTTCGTTTTCCTATTTTGTCCTCAGGTGAAGGTGGTAATACCTTTTATCTATATCCTGTGTGGGCTTTTTCGAAAAAAACATACTAATCTGGGCTTATTCGAAGGGGGCATATTTGCAATAATAAACTTTCAAGTGGGGGCTTATTCGGAGATGGGGTTATTCGAGGATTTACGGTATTGCTTCTCGAGTCTTGAGTTGATCAAGACCCTATTTCGAACCTTTCATATTCGTCTAACTTCGACCAAAAACTATTGACTAACATCTTTCAGGCTATTTTCCAATTAGGTCTGATTATGAATGTAAGTGTTTGTTGATTAAGTGCGTTCATTAAAGCTAATATCACCTACTACTGCTTCTTGAACAGTCCTGAGTGAATTAAAAGACAATCTGGAACAATTTGAATATGGCAAGTTTTGACAAGAAACCATTGACTTACCATCGGGTTTTTCCCAAATTTTGGCTGGTTTTGAAGAACAGTGTTGAGTAATTTTATGCGTTTTCCAAGGCTATCATAATAGCCTGATATTGGTCCCTAACAAGTTCTGAGTTGATTAGAAGCCTATTTGCAACTATTTGTATTGGACCAATTTCGAACAAAACCATCGGCTAACCATAAGTTTTTTCAAGGTTTTGGCTAATTTTGAAAGAAAAGTTATTGGTGATTTTATGCATTTTTTAAGGCTAATATTTCGAAGAAATCTCTGCATTAATTCGATACATAACGCTACGATAAGCGAATTGAAAATCACTTTTTGCCATCCATAGAAAGGACTAGATGAAGTCATGTCTATTTCTGTTATGGACGGCAAAGAATATTGCATCGTATTTGTTTTCTTTTGAATTTTCATCGATATTAAAAACGATAACAAACTTTTTGGGTTAGGATAAGGAAACGTTCAATACATTTCATAAACTCTTTAAATGCAATTAAACTTCGTTAATTCCGCTTAAATGCGTATTAATTCAACTAAATTTGTGAATCTCTATAAATGGCGTGGCTCGTGGTAAACATTGGCGAGAAATAAACGTTTTTAAAAACATTTACAAAGAGAAATACAGTGCTTTTACGAAGAAAAGGTAAAACATCGTGTTTTCCCATTAAAAGTTTAAGCAATATCTCTCTCTCTCTTTAAAAGTGCAAACGCCGTCTTTCTCTTTGAGAGGAGACTTCCTTGAAAATGGAATGAAGTTTGTTTACATTGCAGCCCAACTGGCTCCCTTCACGGATCTAAAGCTAATTTGGAAACATCGTTTTCACAAAATGTGAGCCAAAAACCAACTCACAGCTAAGGATTGCATACCACCCAAGACTTGCACATGCGTGGTTGATCTTCCCACAATCGTTGCACATTTAAAAGGCAAACTCAATGTCATGGTGAAGTAGTGTTGAACGTTGCAAGCGAAGAAAACTGTCGAATTGGGAAGAGTTTTGTGGCCTAGCAGTTTTCTTCGACATGTTAGAGTACATCTGAAATATTGGTATATTCAGCATCTCTTATAACTGCCTAGAATTAAGTACGTTTCTATTAAGGTATTTTTTCAAACGCTACAAGACTGACAAAGCCCTAAAAAGATGGACTGACAGAGCACAGTTATTTTTGATGTAGGTAATCGATGACACAAACGAAGCACGTTTATGTAGGTAATCGATTGTTTATTTATTGCTGCCTGAAGATTTTGTAAAGCATGAAACTAATAGTTACAGGATAAAAGCTTTCTTTTTGCTTTATACTCTATAGACTATATATATGTTATAGTTAATTCCTCACGGTGGATTAGCTTGGAGTTAGATACATCTCGAGGCTCCTGTGATAACTTATTGTTCTGGTTGAGAAAAGTATATTAGCTCACTGTCCTAACGGGATTTGACCAGAGAGACCAGGCATATGAAAATTGAAGCAGTTCATTCTCTCGCCTTGTATGTTTTGTCTAAACTAGCATAGTATGATTTATATTTCCACGATTGATATTAAAATCCTTCTTAGTTTTTTCTCGGAAATTCGCTAGGGGAAGCTCGCCACAAAGATTGATTTTCACGTGATGATTCTCCATAAATCTTGTCCCCAAAAGATATCTAGACACATATCTCACAACAAGAATAGTTGTATGACCAAGGGCGTAAAATGCTCGGACCGTACTTGCTCACAATGTTAGACTTTTGATTTCTTTTGATCGTAGATAATTCGAGTTGGTTAAGAGTCCTAATGGCGCTGGTCCTAATCTCTCTGAAGTCCTTTTCTTTTTGTGTTTGAAATATTTTTCATTTTCTAAATTGTTTAAAACGATTCGATGAGTAGAGCCCCTTCCAAGTTCCTATAGCATTGGCAAGGGTTTGAGACTTGGGTGAGTCTAAAGGAAATATTTTGGATTAAAAATGTTTTGTAAAGATGATACCCAAGGACTTTAGTTGTTCGATCCGCAGTTCGATTCGTCGTATGGTAGCCCTTTTCATTTCTAAGATTTATGATGTTTGGTAAAAATGATTCAGAAGTAAAACCTGTCTACAAGAAAGCTTGAATGGCCAAGTGGACTAAGCGAAGGGCTAATGATATTCTGACCGGAGTTCGACTCCTCGTAAGGTGAGGATTTTGATTTCTATACTCGGAATAAAGATGATATCAACTTCAAAAGTGTCCTATCGGCGGCAAAGATGGAAGAGTGGATAGGTTACTTTACTCTGGAGCAAAGGGTCGTGGGCTCGGAACCACCTTCAGAGGACTGGGATTCGAATCTTCGTAAGGTAAGAATTTTGATTCCTAAACTCTGAATAAAGATGATATCAACTTCAAACCTCTCCTGTCAGCGGCAAGGATGGCAGAGTGGATAGGTCACTCAACTCTGAAGCAAAGGGTTGTGGGTTCGGAACCACCTTCAGAGAACTGGTGTTCGAATCTTCGCAAGGTAAGAATTTTGATTTCCAAACTCTGAATAAAGATGATATCAACTTCAAACTTCTGCTGTCGGTGGCAACGATGGCAGAGTGGATAGGTCACTTAACTCTGCAGCAAAGGGTCGTGGGTTCGGAACCACCTTCAGAGAACTGGTGTTCGAATCTTCGCAAGGTAAGAATTTTGATTTCTAAACTCTGAGTAAAGATGATATCAACTTCAAACTTCTCCTGTCGGTGGCAAGGATGGCAGAGAGGATAGGTCACTCAACTCTGAAGCAAAGGTTCGTGGGTTCGGAAGCACTTTCAGAGAACTGGGGTTCGAATCTTCGCAAGGTAAGAATTTTGATTTCTAAACTCTGAATAAAGATGATAGCAACTTCAAACTTCTCCTGTCGGTGGCAAGGATGGCAGAGTGGATAGGTCACTCAACTCTGAAGCAAAGGGTAATGGGTTCGGAACCACCTTCAGAGAACTGGAGTTCGAATCTTCACAAGGTAAGAATTTTGATTCCCAATCATCTGAATAAAGATGATATCAACTTCAAACTTATCCTGTCGGCGGTAAGGATGGCAGAGTGGATAGGTCACTCAACTATGAAGCAAAGGGTCGTGGGTTCGGAACCACCTTCAGAGCAAGTTTAAAGCTTGTAATGGAGGAGGAGCAGCAGCAGCCACAATTGGAGGAGAGGAAGTGCAACAGGAAAAGATGGAATAACTGGAGGAGTCGCAACATGGTAAGATTTCATAATATAATTGAAATACCGACGCTACTAATTGAAATACGGTAATAACATTAAAAAATAGGAAGAAAATATAAAGGGATGTTGGCCTACGAAGGAAAAAAGTAAGGGGGTCTTGCAAAAATTTTTGATGAGGCTATAGAGCTGTATAGATTCATCGAAAATTTGTGCAAGACCCCCTTACTTTTTTCCTTCGTGGGCCAACACCTCCCTCATCTTTTTCCTCCATATTCCTAATACTTATGGTATTTTAATTATATTATGAAATCTTACCATTTTGCTCCGCTCCGATTCCAACTGTTCCACCTCCGCCTCCGGATGCGCCTCCTCCTCCAGCGGTTGCTCTGCATCCTATTCCAGCTGCTGCTGCGCCTCCTCTCCTCCAATTGTTGCTGCTGCGTCTCCTTCATTACAAGCTTTAAACTTGCTCTGAAGGTGGTTCCGAACCCACGACCCTTTGCTTCAGAGTTGAGTGACCTATCCACTCTGCCATCCTTGCCGCCGACAGTAGACGTTTGAAGTTTGTATCATCTTTATTCAGAGTTTAGAAATCAAAATTCTTACCTTACGAAGATTCGAGCCCCAGTTCTCCGAAGGTGGTTCCGAACCCACGACCCTTTGCTTCAGAGTTGAGTGACCTATCCACTTTGCCATCCTTGCCACCGACAGGAGAGGTTTGAAGTTGATATCATCTTTATTCAGAGTTTAGGTATCAAAATTCTTACCTTACGAAGATTTGAGCCCCAGTTCTCTGAAGGTGGTTCCGAACCAACGACCATTTGCTACAGAGTTGAGTGACCTTTCCACTCTGCCATCCTTGCCAACGACAGGAGAGGTTTGAAGTTGATATCATCTTTATTCAGAGTTTAGAAATCAAAATTCTTACCTTACGAAGATTCGAGCCCCAGTTCTCCGAAGGTGGTTCCGAACCCACGACCCTTTGCTTCAGAGTTGAGTGACCTATCCACTCTGCCATCCTTGCCGCCGACAGGATAGGTTTGAAGTTGATATCATCTTTATTCAGAGTTTAGAAATCAAAACTCTTTACATTTTTTTCAAAATTCTCCTCGATTCATCTTTACAAAACATTAAAAATCCAAAATATTTCCTTAAGACTCACCCAAGTCTCGAACCCTCGCCAATGCGATTGGAACTTGGAAGGGACTCTATTCATCGAATCGTTTTAAACAATTTAGAAAATGAAAAATATTTCAAACACAAAAAGAAAAGGACTCCGGAGAGATTTGAACCATAGCCATTAGGACTCTTAACCAACTCGAATTATCTACGATCAAAAGAAATCAAAAGTCTTAAGTTGTGAGCAAGTACGGTCCGAGCATTTTACGAATCAAACTATTCTTGTTGCGAGACATGTCTAGATATCATTTTCAGACAAGATTTATGGAGAATCATCTCGCAAAAATCAATCTTTGTGGTAAGCTCCCCCTAGCGAATCTTCGAGAAAAAACTAAGAAGTCTTTTGATTTCAATCCTGGAAATATAAATCATACTATACTAGTATAGACAAAACAAACAAGACCAAAACACGAACTGCTTCAATTTTCATATGCCTGGTCTTTCTGGTCATATGCCTTATTTAGGACAGTGAGCTAACCACTGTCCTCAACCAAAACTATGAGTTATCACAAAAGCGTTTAGGTTTATCTAACTTAAAGCTAATCCACCGCGAGGAATTAACTATAACAACATAAACGAGCTTTTATGCTTTAACTATTAGTTTAATGCTTTACGCAATCTTAAGATAGCAATAAAAAATAATTGATTACCTACCTAAACATGCTCTGTTGGTGCCATCAATAACCTACATCGAAAATGACCGTGCCTCGTAAGTCCATCTTTTAAGGGCTTTGTCAGTCTTGGACCGTTTGAAAAAGTAAGTCCGATTTCGATTCGATTTTGCGTTGGAAAGAGTTTTACAAGACCGATTTCGATTCTGTTTGCAGTTTCGTGGTCAGTGCGTTAAAGGAAATCAGAAAATGTAATAAAATCAATATTGATTTTTTCGCTGCATAAGCTCTTTAATAGAAACGTACTTACTTTTTGGCAGTTACTTTTATGCAGTCATGAGAGATACTCAATATACCAATATTTCAGATGTACTCTGACATGTCGAAGGGAGATTAACGCCAGCTGCGAGGTTCTCGATTCTGTTGCTAAAAACTAAATGCAGGTTTCAGAATAGTGGTTGTATGACTTGCAATTCGTTGGAAATTCTACAACTGTGAACAGAAACACAGTAGAACTCAGTAGAACGTTTTCCGTTGGGATTGCTGAGGTATTTAAAGTCACACAAGCAGGAAATGATGCACTTTTGCTTGCCTCTGTCTGTCTAGGCAACAGCAGTTTGCGGGAGAAGCTGGCATATACAAATTTTGTAGCAACTAGAAGATGATAAGAGATAAACCAATCGAGTAAACTTACCATCTGTCTGTCCTCGTAGCTGCAAAATGTATCATCTTAGATCTTTCGTTAACTTTTTCTTTTTGACTTCGGGGTAAAAATATCTAGGCCATAAAGATTTCCTCTATCCCAGAGATGATTTACTTGCATCGTTCTACTTTCTAGTAAGATGTGTCACCGTGATCTTTAGATAGCCTTTTAAATGTGCAACGATTTCTCACTTTTTCAGTGTCTTCACTGTCTTTCTCTACTGGAGTGAAAGCACTGTCTTTATCTTTGAAAATGTTTTGAAAACGTCAGGAGTTTTAGCCATAATTCATGACATTAATAGGAGTTCATAAATGTCATGAAATATATATGTATTTAAAGGGAAATTACGAAGTTCCAACGCATTTGAAGAGTTTATGAAATGCATGGAATTTGTGTGCGTTTTTCCCTACTTTTTCAAATTTCTTTATCCTGTTCCTGAAACAAATGTTAAATCAGCTTATCGTAGCGTTATGAATCGAATCAATACAGAGAAATCTTTGAAATAGTAGCCTTGTAAAATGCATAAAATCACCGATAACTTTTCTTTCAAAATCAGCCAAAAGCTGGAAAATAGCTGGTTGTTAGCCCATGGTTTTTGGTCAAAATCTACCAATAATAAATGGTTCAAAATAGGGTTTTGATCCACTCAGGAATGTAGAGGGAGCAATATCAGGCTACGATAGCCTTAAAAACCCATAAAATCGCCTTAGAATTACATAAATCACCAAAAACCATTTCTCCAAAATTAGCCAAAAACTAAACAAAGACTGATACTTAGTTCATCGTTTTTGGTCGAAATTGGCCAGATAAGAATGGTTCCAAATTGGTATTTGATGAAGTCAGGACTGTCCCGGAAGTAATCTTAGGCTGTAATAGCCTTAGTGAACAAATAAAATCAGCAGAAACTTTTCCTTCAAAATCAGCCAAAAATTGGAAAAAAGCCTGATGGTTAGTCCATGGTTTTTGGTCAACATTGGCCCAATATGAATGGTTCGGGATATGCTTTTGATCAACTCAGGACTGTTCAAGAAGCAATCTTAGGCTATAATAGCCTTAGAAAACGAATAAAATCACTAGAAATTTTTCCTTTAAAATCAGCCAAAAATTGGAAAAAAGCCTGATGGTTAGCCCATGGTTTTTGGTCAAAATTGGCCCAATATGAATGGTTGGAGATAGGCTTTTGATCAACTCAGGACTGTTCAAGAAGCAATCTTAGGCTATAATAGCCTTAGAAAACGCATAAAATCACCAGAAACTTTTCCTTCAAAATGAACCTAAAATTGGTTTAAAAGACTTATGGTTTATGGTCAAAATTTGCAAAATACGAATAGTTCCGAAAAGACTTAATCTACTCTTATTATTTTCAACAAGCATAAATCTTAGAAATGAAAAGTATTACTTTACGAGGAATCGAACATTGTTGAAGAGAGAGGTATTACTTTGCATCATTTTCACCAAATATTATAAATGTTAGAAAAGAAAAATATTACCATTACAGGTATCGAAAAACGTCTTGGACTACTCAAGCCCATGGCTTAGTCCACCTTGCCATCCCAGATTTCTCGATGAGATAGACATTACTTTTTTATCATTTTACTAAGCAAATAAATCTTAGAAATCAAAAGTGTTACGCTATGAGGAATAGAACCGCGGTCGGAATAACTGAATCTCTTGGCTTGGTCAAATCGGCCATCCATGCTCTGCCTTTTGTCTTAAGGCGTATCCCCTTTTTACGCCATTACAATCTCATGAGCTGAATATTTCAACCTGATCTAATTTCCTCTGAATAAAATGGTTCAAAGTTGATTTCATTTTCATGTGACCTTATGTTTTTTGGTACCAAAAGCAGAACATTGCTTCATTACTGGATCAAAAGCTATTTCGAATCTTCAATTTTTGGTCAATTTTGACCAAAAGCTAGACAAACCATAAGGCTTCATTCCAATTTTGGCTGGTTTGAAGAAAATCGATGAACCGATCTTGAAAAATACACCCAAATTCAAACTCTATCTTTTATTCAAATAACACATATAGAATCTACTATTAAGTTTATTGAAGTAAAGATATGAAAGATTTTAAAAGACAAATCCAATAGTTTTAACGACTTTATGTTCATCAACATCCGTAAAACTCCATTCGGACGCATGGATAGTTGGCTTCAGTTGGGAAGTATCTGATGTATCGTGCACTAATCATGTTGTTAAACTTGTTCAGGATTGGAGTAAAGTGATCGCAATTGGCCTTGAATTCCTGTAAAAAATAAGACGAATAATAAAATATCGTTGGAAGACAGTCTTTATTTCTTAGGAACTCAAGAAAAGTGAAAGCACTTAATTATATACATCTTAGAAGGAAAAGGTGACTACTCTCTAAACTCTATTCAAAGTTAAGATTTTTAAGCAACATCGAAAGAAAAGTTATAAAGGTAAAGGAGTTATCCCTACCCTGACTTTTCCATTCTCAGAATAATCAGTCCAATCTCGAGCATTGTTACTGTACTTGATCTTGAACTTGCTTACTCTCTCGAAATACTTCTGACGACCTGAAATTCACCAAAGTAGTTTCAAAAGGGCCTTTTCATGAGGAGGGGGAGGGGAGTAGGGGAACGAACGTATACCTAGCCGCAACTCTAACCCCTAAACCTAACCATAAACCTTACCATAACTCTGGCCCAAAACCTAACTCTTAACATAACTCTTACCCTAAACCCCACCCTAACTCTAGGACCAGCCCTAGCCCAATATATTTTCGATTATCAGATCTAATGAATGGAATATCAGGATTTCAAATACAGGATTTCATAAAGTCAGAGATGATGCGTTATTTTGGTACACACGGTCTACACAATCAAGTAAAACTCAATCACTCTCTCATTTATTTAGAGCCTATTCAAATGCGTGCCTTAACAGCATTAATATGATTTGCAACCAAACAGTATTTTCTAAGCATTTGTAACTGGTGGGGCATCTGAAAAAGGGCACTTATTTACTCATTGAAATACATGACCAATAGACCTCTCCCTAGTTTAGCATAGACAGTAGAGAAAAACAATGTCAAACTGATTCACTAGTTTTTGAAATATGCCAACTAAGATGCTCCATAATTTCTAAAAAAAAGTATATAGTATAAACTGATGTCTGCTGACGGTTTGAAATAGCATTAGTTCAAAACACCGAGACTAAGCTTTTTTATCCACAAAGATACAAAGCGAGTTGAGCAATAAAATTCCACTGAATGAAAAAGGCACCAAAGTGGTGGGGTGTTCCACTCGGAGGCTATTGGAGAGGCCAGTTAAGAATTGCCCCTAAACTGTCGAAAATGCCCGTATGTCAAAAATGCCCTGCAGCTAAACCCCAAAAAATGCATAGATTCTGAATTTATAAAGCTCTTCCGTGCATTCGTAAAAGCAATGCATTCTTTGTGATTTAGCTACTCATCATGTCAAGGCTAACGCTGGACTGTCATGAAGGTGAAAGTGGTATATTTACCCTGAGTGGCGATGTATTGGATGCTCCTCTGTTGTCCCAAGTCAACCTCGAGGTATGGCCCCTTCCTGAAGTCATCCCAGGTCTTCACACACCAAGCAGCAATTCTCTTGTTGTCGTAATCATCTTCGAAGTAAAGTCTGGCATTTCGTCCAGCGGCTTCCCATCCGCTTCCTGTGGCAAAGACATTTCATACTTAGATCGGAGACACCGTCAGCGGGAATAGAAACGTACTCTGGAGATGGGTAGTTATCCCGATTCCCAGCACTAAATTAATCAAATTCCCAACCCCGATGACGAAAAAAGAGAAATTTCCAACATTTATGTGTTTGAGCATTCCAATTTTGTTTTTCATTCCGAAATCCCAGTCCTAACAAGCCAAATCCCCTTTTCCTAGTTGATAAAAAGGCAAACCCCAGTTCCCAGTTTACCCCTTCCTGACCCCTTCTGGAGTTTTTATTGTTCGTTGTTGAATCACAACTTGATTCGTGCTTAATATACGAATCAATAGCTGGAATAAACTTTATATTGTTCGAGTAAGAATCGACGGAATAGAAATAAATTTGAAACCGTCGGAAAGGTGGATATAATTGTAGCCACTAGAACATAGACTGAATAATCAGGGGCGAAACTAGAGAACCAAAAGCCCTGTCAAAACAGAAGAACGGGGCAATTTCCCATCAACAAAACACAGATTAGTTGGACTAATTCAGGGGTAGTCTCTGCATGACTGTTGTGTTGTTTATACATGCTACTGCCACTTAGAGGCTGGCCAATGTTTTCTAGAGGAGATCATTTAATAATCAAAATCGAATTTCCTCTCAATACATGTCTGATACCCTAATCTACCCTGAGAAATTCAATAAACCTGCCCTGCAAACTAAGGCTTTTTTCTGAACAGGGGCTGTTCCATCCCCTTATCCCCTCTTCAGTTTAGCCACTGTGAATACCACATTATATGGATTATACCAATGATTCCCGTTCCGTTCTGGCCATTGAAAAATGAAAATAAGCGACTAAGAAGAATGAGCTTCAAAATAAATACTAAGTGGTTGATTACCGGGAGTTAACACGGATGCAGCGGTCATTTGACTATCTGGAATCTTGTAGCTTTTTCCGTCAGTGTGGAGTCCAAGTGGTTCAGCACAGGTGCCTGCAAGCAAAGGAGTGTAAAGGCAAATTACATTGTTTCTAAGGTCCTTGTTTAGGTTTATCTCCTTGCAACCCTGTGTTTTGTGAATCAGGTTTTAAAGTGAGTCCTCCAAGCATTGTTAGCATAGTTAAATAGATAATGTTACATCGAAACGTTTAAAGGATGGTTTATTTCTCTATTGATCTCATATTATTTATAAAGTAAAGAAGTGTGGCTCTTGTATCATGGTTATCCTAAGTTCATATACGGGCTGGGTGAGTAGAAAGACAATAACATTGCTTGAGCTACGTTAAAAATATAGCCTTGATTGTATTTTTGAAACTTGTCAGGTCTACAGGAAAGTGGTAAACTTAATTTCAGAACATAGGATGGGTATCAAAATCTCTAGTTGGTACAAAACGCTCCAATAGCCAGGAATATCTGATGCAGATTAAAACAATATACCGGAAGAAACAAAACGTGGCTTCCCCTTCGATCACAGCGTGTATAATTGTTAACATGACATGAAAGATTTGCTACAATTTCAATATTCATCAAAATTCCGATGAGAAATCATCCGTCAAGGAAACAAGAAATGTGCCAATCAGACCACGTCTTCTTAATTCTGTCTCTAATCAAATTACTTTGAAAAATCGAAGTCCTTTAAAGCAGCATTCACTTAATTCTCAAATGATCTGGCTATTTTTACTTGCAACTTCATCAGCTTTGATGTAATATTTTTCTTTTCTACTTCAACAGTTTTAGTTTAGTTGTTAAATGCATAAAAAAGAAGAACTCTACCTGGGGGCTTCTGTGGTTTAGCGTCGCAGGTTGAAGTTGCGTTGCAAGAAAGCTGACAATTGTTAAGCATGTATCCGGGGTTTCGTTTACATTCACCAATCTTTGCCCAGTAACCGCACTTTGAGTGTCTGTCCTTGCAGAGGATTCCTGTGATAAAACATTGTAAAGAAAACAGGTCAGAGAGAACAAAGTTGAAGTATTCCAAATTCACAATTATCGGTAGAAAAAGGTTGTAGAGTGTATGCATTGAAGGAATCAAGTAATTTAGTAAAAAGATTAAGAAATAAAGTCTTGAAATTCTATCAAGCACAAGACAACATTATGTGTATACTAGATCTAAGAGAGCTAGCGATATCAGCTCACCACACTCTAAAAATGTCATCAGCACTCTAAAGTATGAAAAGGGCGTAGAGAATTGAAAACAGACGTAGCAAAAGAGCTCAACCAATGGTTAAAAAACGGTTAAACTCGGTTATTAATGCAAGATGACTCGATTTCCCTTTTACCCTGGTTGACCGCACAATATCTACGTGCTTGCAATAAAGAGTTGAAATAAACTGAAAGACGTACCGATTCCGAGCTTGACTCCTCCATCCTTGGTGGTTGGAAGTGGTCCATTTGTTGGTCCAACTGTGGTTGGGCCGGGTGGCAGAGTAGATGGGGGGTTGGTTGGGGGATTTGGTCCATCGGTTGGAGGGTTAGTTGGGGGGTTGGTTGGTGGGTTGGTTGGTGGGTTAGTTGGTGGTTGAGTTGGTGGTTGAGTTGGTGGTACAACTGAAAGGAAAGATGTTACGGTATATGAACAGAAGAGTTGGGCGGCCAAGTCAAGATAGAAAAATTTTTTCTTAGTGCTTAAAATCAAGTTCAATTTTTATACTTTAAACTCTGTGTAAAAACCTAGTCCAGTAAGAATTATAGGAACTTAAGCCTTAGGCTCAACATCTAATCTGTGTAACATACATTCAGGGAGTCCTTACTTATCACCATGTTTGGAATAAACATTTTAGTTTGGACGAGAACCTTTCTCAAAAATCTCGATGCATAGGATGTCATTTTTACAGCAATCTTGGACAGAGCTCCCCCGTCTGGGCCTTTGGAGTTCAAAGGTCTATTTCCACGATGCGTGTCCAGTACTACCCCCCCCCCCCCCGCCGCCCCACATAGAACTGACTTAAAAGAAACTCTAGCCTGCCAGGTAGTATAGGATCTATACCTATACATTAGATGTTTCAGCTTGAACATTCATATTGCTTCAGAAAATAATTCTTATTGGAAAGATTTAGTATTTAATGCGAATTCAGTGGCTGTCCTATATTTCAAATTCTTCACCTAATTCTTCTAAACCTAAAAGAAACCAGGGAGCCCAGTTTTGCAAATTTCGGTCTCTTCGGGACAGCTAGTTAGTACTGTATTGTAATAGCACTGTTAGTTAGTTAGTACTGTATTGTAATAGCACTGTTAGTTAGTTAGTACTGTATTGTAATAGTACTGTTAGTTAGTTAGTACTGTATTGTAATAGTACTGTTAGTTAGTTAGCACTGTATTGTAATAGCACTGTTAGTTAGTTAGTACTGTATTGTAATAGTACTGTTAGTTAGTTAGTACTGTATTGTAATAGCACTGTTAGTTAGTTAGTACTGTATTGTAATAGCACTGTTAGTTAGTTAGTACTGTATTGTAATAGTACTGTTAGTTAGTTAGTACTGTATTGTAATAGTACTGTTAGTTAGTTAGTACTGTATTGTAATAGCACTGTTAGTTAGTTAGTACTGTATTGTAATAGCACTGTTAGTTAGTTAGTACTGTATTGTAATAGTACTGTTAGTTAGTTAGCACTGTATTGTAATAGCACTGTTAGTTAGTTAGTACTGTATTGTAATAGTACTGTTAGTTAGTTAGCACTGTATTGTAATAGCACTGTTAGTTAGTTAGTACTGTATTGTAATAGCACTGTTAGTTAGTTAGTACTGTATTGTAATAGTACTGTTAGTTAGTTAGTACTGTATTGTAATAGTACTGTTAGTTAGTTAGTACTGTATTGTAATAGCACTGTTAGTTAGTTAGTACTGTATTGTAATAGTACTGTTAGTTAGTTAGTACTGTATTGTAATAGTACTGTTAGTTAGTTAGCACTGTATTGTAATAGTACTGTTAGTTAGTTAGTACTGTATTGTAATAGTACTGTTAGTTAGTTAGCACTGTATTGTAATAGTACTGTTAGTTAGTTAGTACTGTATTGTAATAGTAATGTTACTTAGTTAGTACTGTATTGTAATAGCACTGTTAGTTAGTTAGTACTGTATTGTAATAGCACTGTTAGTTAGCTAGTACTGTATTGTAATATATTTTTCAAATCAGATGATTTTAAACACCTAAGATTCACATTTCATTGTACTAATGGAGTCCAAAAATAAAATTGATACCCGCAATAATCAAGTATAACTATTTCACAAAGCTAAGAGCTGTAAATGACGTACCATTCTTGCATCTGGGGTGGCAACTCTTGGGGCAGAGCTTCATGACAGTGGGGTTGAGAATGCAGTGTCCCCAATCAGCCCAGTCAGGACATTGGCTTCGTAGATCAACACAAGGAACTGTCATGAATAGAACATCAAGATTAGTTTAAAAGAAATAATAACAGATCAATGTTTAATGATGAAAGTTCCTCATGTACCGGGTGTACTAGAACTAATGGATACATTTCTGAACAAATGAATGAATGGAAATGAATGCAGGGATAGAGTCGAATTCTGCTTGAAATGACAAAACAACATCAAGGGTAGATTAAAGCTTGCTGCCAACCAATCCTCCAATATGTATCAGGGAGTCTCGGATATTAGCCATCACTCAAATAAACTTAAGAGGGGTTCGCACTCTTCAGGCTATACCGGACTATAAGGACATGTCTATTTTTCAATGCGTTCATTCTGCTTTATAACTGCTCTATACTCATGTATATCAAGCACTATAGCCAGGATAGGCACTCTCCTCTCAAGTAATATATAGTTATTTTTCAAAATAAGATTAGCAATTGTGCAGGAAATTTATGATGGTTTGTTCATTTTATGATATAAACTTACTTGAGGTGTCACACTGTGGAGATTTACAGCTGATTTCGCAGTTCTCTCTAACCCATTGTGAAGTTCTGCAGTAGCCGGCCTTAGCCCAGCCAGGACAGTATTGATTTTTGTCCACACAATCTAAAATGAACAGATTATATTTCAAAACATGAACAAATCAAATTTCTAAAATTTTGTGAAGGAACGATTTTAAACGAATAGAACAGAGAATACTACATACTTAACTCTATACTACGTGATTACGAAACCAGTTTAGAAATTATCGGAAAAAATTGGAGCTAAACATTTATCTAAACTGCATGCCTGAGAGAATATAATATCAAATGTGAAGATAAAGAAATGACAAAAGTACCCACCACCAATAGCTCTCTTCTTGCGAAGGGTTGGGTCTTAAAATGAAAACAAAAATAAATTAGTGACTGGAAGAAACAATTCCTTGACAACTAGTTAAGCACACGAGTAATATAGGTAGACAAATTCATACTAACTCTCTTTGTCAAAGACCTTGTGCAATGATTTTGAATTTTATTCTGAATTGAATGAATACATTCAGTCTTATGAAGTATATTTCTGACACAATATTGGACTTGATAGTCACCAGTTATCATGACAAGCTTTGATTTTTAGTAGGACAACATTGTAAATCCATATGATCTTATCCAGGCTGTTTCTGACACAACATTTGACCAGGTAGTTACCACTTATCATAAAAAGCCTTTGATATTTAGTAGGAAAACGTTGTAAATACATTATCTTAGATCTTATCAAGGCTGTTTCTGATCGTGCTGCTCCAAACGGTCTCTAGTGCAGATCTTGCTGGAAGTAGCAAATATCGAAGCATACATTTGGAGATAAAGCGTGATAAAGCATTGGCATTTTTTAACGCACTGCAAGACTTTTAAAACAACACAAAAATTTACTTATTTCCCCTATTAGCAGAAGAATCTCCAGAAAAATCCTTGACTTTGGTCATGGAGCAAGGTTTTATGGCCGTGGTTATAAAGTTGAATTGCAAGATTTCCATGGAGATTAATAATACAAAAACGACTCACTTGTGCATTTGTACATCAGACTTGTCTGTTTGGCATCACCATCACTGAGGTATTGGTAGGGCTGGATGTTAACTGTCTTCTTCGGTTTCATCGTCACTTGTCCGTTCTTAGAGAATGCAGTCCATGGGTAGTGCATGATTGAAGCGTAGTCGTATCGTTGTCCCAGTGAAGTCGATTCCTTGACTTTCCTGAATGCACTCTTCACCCCTGTGAGAAAGAAGGTTTGACAAATAAAGCCACACTCCCTATAGAAAGGCAGGGTGAGATCTCTCAGTGTATAAAAATCATTATTTTCTTCTTGCCGTTACGGTTCTTCGTGTCTACTTTCTTCTAAAGAACTAGGGTTGAAAATCAGTGCCCCCCCACACATTGGCAAGCCCCCTAAAAGCACGAAGACACACTTACAGTCATCAATTTATATACCAATATTTTGTTATCATTCAATAGCCTGATGGGCTAAAAATAATCCAGTCAAATTTATTATTGCGTCTTTAATACGACAAGACCACTAAGGAACTAGAGTTGAAATTCAGTGCCCTCCAACACATTGGCAAGCCCTCCAGAAGCACTAAGACACACTACAGTCATCAAAGTTTTGCCAAAGTTCTGTGATCATCCAATAGTCTGACATGATGAATATAATCCAGTGAACCTGGTATTGTTATTCAGTCTTTAGTATGACTAGACCAGTAGGGAAGGGGTTCAAAATCAGTGCTCTCCAGCACACTGGCAGGCCCTCTAAAAGAACAAAGACACACTTACATTCATCGATGTTTTGCCACAGAACTTCAACGTAATCGTCTCGGTCCATTCTGTTCTGTTCATGCCAAAAACCAACCACGTGACCGATTTCGTGAGTCATTACATGCTGATAGTCGCATCCAGGCCCAACAGAAATCTTGCTCTCGCCACCAATTCGACCAACGTGGCCCCAGCAGCTATAAGAGATTTGAAATTTCTTGAAATCATTTATTTCATTTTATTTCATATGAATCAGGAACTTTTCAAAAATATTTTCAATTTTGCAAATTTCAAATTAAATCTTTGAAAAGGTTTCATTTTGTAATCAGTAAAAGGCCATACACCTTAAAAGTTGCTCTACAGCAGCAACGAAAACACACAGTGGCTAAAACACTTCACTCTTAATAGAGTTCTCCTGAAAATTTTGAGCATGCGTTACTATCTAAATAAGGGAGTTTTTATCTTGATCAGGTAGGATAGTCATGATGACATCAAACACTCAGATTTAACTAGAAATCAATGTGGATGGATCTTTTTATGTTTTGAACTTTCAGTCGTACAAGACTTACTGAGTGTTTCTGAAGAAGGTCAGGTAGTCAGCCTCGTTTGTGTGTTGCACAAATCGAATGCAGGTCTTGCTTTCCCACTCTGCCATGGCTGCCTTGACGGCGCTGATGGCTGAAGGAATATTTTCTAGAGAGAAAATTAAAAAGCGTGTTATCAAAATATCCATAAGAATTATCATATGATATAACATAAAATCAACTATCATCTTTCGGAACTTCGCAGTACTGTGGAGGGATCTCATCAGTTGATTGAAGGGGATTCAGTACTGTGGGGGATATCATTAGCACTGTGGAGGATATTCAGTACTGTTGAGGAAAACCACGAGCCCTTTGGGCATTATCTCCACAGTGCTTGTGGTTTCTCTCCACAGCACTAAATATCCTCCACAGTACTGAACATCCTCCACTGTACTGACGGTATTCCCTCACAGTACTAATGGTATCTCTCCAGTGTACTGAACATCCTCCACAGTACTAGATGGTATCCCTCCACTGTACTGAGGGTACCCCCATAGTACTAAATATCCTCTAATGTAATGTCCTCCAGCAGTTCTGTTGCTGAAGATACCCCCCTAAGAGTTCTGATGCTAATGATATCCCCCACTACAATGAACATCCCCCAAAGCACTATACAAACACTCCCTAGGGTGTATATTCCTGAGCCGCTAAATTAGACCTGATAACTTATGATTAATTTCCCATTTTTCTGGTAAGTTTGAAGCCCTGGATCGATTGAAAACAAGCTGTAAGTATACACGAACCTAAACTGCAGTCGATGTTGTATGGGATGACTGCATTGGGCCATCTGTGAGTGGCTTTATTGCTGGCTGCGAATGTATCTGATCCGGTATCAGGGCCGACGTCTTCTCCCTTCTCAATGGCTTCCTTCTGTCTGTCTGTCAGCAGCATGTCCCCTGCAAATGCTGGCTTCGGCGCAGGACTTGCGTAAGGATCTATGAAAAGGAGAAAGTTGTAGATAAATACGCTTACTATCTTCCTAGGGTATTGGTTTAAATGCAAAGAAAAGGGCCACTGAATAGGTAAACTAATCGAAGCAGTACATTGATAGTTGATAGGAAAATACTCAAACTATCTTCATAAGATTTCAGTTTATGTGTACAATATAAAGGAGACCCTATGGAAAGGTAGACTATTCAAGCAATGTGTTGATAGTTGATGTGCGAATGAATACTATCTTTGTAACGTATTGGTTTATGTGCAAAGCACAAAAGGCACGCTGAATAGGTAAACTAATCGAGCAGTGCGAACCTGGTCCTTCCTCTCGATCTGACAACACCTCGTGATTCCTTTTACCTTTTTGCCTGGAATTACAGAGAGCTGGCAAATTCTCCCTCGCACTTTTTGACAGGTCTGGAGGTGGTTTCGAACAAGAGTCGATTGATCTAACTACACGGCCATCCCTGCCACCAAGAAGGGATAGGATTGAATTCAAACAACTAGAGGTGAAATATTTGTGTCAAGGTAAGTAGGTATGTGTTGAATGTGTTAGCCTGTGAAAGACCAGGTACCTTATTTGCAGCAAGAGCATGCGACCCCTATTTTTAGCCCCTTCGGGAGGACGGTGGAGTGAGTTTTTTAGTCGACACCTCGAAGGTCACCAATCAAAATGTCGACCTCAGACGACCAAGCTTAACTGCAGCTGCATGGAAAAAATCGTTTCAGCCTCTAACTCCACGAAAATTTTCTAGATCATTGTTTATCAAAGTTGATCAAAGTACAGGAAGAAGAGTACGTTTGGCAGAGAACTAGGAAGATGGTGGTCAGAAAACTAGAGGTAGAGGACGGCCAAAGAGACGATGGATGGACTGCATGAGAGGACATGAGGTTGATTGGCGCAATAGAAGAGGAGGCCATGGGAAGATCTAGATGGAGGCGGAGGACCCACGCCTATGACCCCATTTAGAATGGGATTAAAGACTGGAGGAGAAGAGGAAGAAAGTTGAATGAAACTTACCAATGTCTTTGCCGGATAGGCCTGTAAAGGCGTTGGCACATGCTGCTGTAGCCAAAAGGCCAAGAATAAAAAGCATCTACAAAAACAAGACGAAATATTAATCTATCATAACTGTACACCGAGCTTTCATAACTGTAATCTTGAATACAAAATGTGTAAAATCTTGTTTGAAGCTGTGTAAACAATATGCAATGGTAGCTTGCAAAATGCAGTTCATCAGTTTAGATACATCTATAGTTATCACTTCAGACAATTTATACGATATGGCTAAATATTTCAGTGGTTTTGCATAAAGAGGCTCAATCTAAATATAGTCTATTCTACTAAACCTGCAAAGTCTGTAATTCGATTTGCCGAAACAGTGGCCAATATATTTCCAGAAGAGCAATAAACTGTACAAAAACAACGAAACAGGCTTGTCGAGATGGAGAGTTTACTTTCTTGAATCTTGCCTTCTCAGTATTGCTGAGCCTGTGTGTAGTAGTTAAAGTAGCTACATGTACATAAATACTAAAGCGAAATTCGTAGGAAATAATGTTTCATAGACTTGGCATTGCCTATTATATTCCGGCTTATTTTGGATAAAGCTGAGGGGATACTTCTATTAAGAAAAACAATATGCTTTTAAGTATATTGAGCAGTACATTTGAACCATTTATCGAAAGTGCCCCTTAACTATAATTTTAGTATCATCATTTATAGTGCTGAATGGATTGACGATGGAGGCGAAATCATTTTGAGTATTGAGATAAAATGTTCACATTTAGTTGATGGCCGATAGCTAAACATAATTAATTCTAATAGTACAAATAGTTGATGTATATTGTATGCTTTTGCTATTTAAATCTATTTACAATAATTAAGTCGCATTAAAACAATCAAAGTTTATACAGTACACAATAATCTATAAACTAAACTAAAACATTAGTGAAAAATAACATCCCTAACAACAATGGTGGGAATAGCATTATAAAGGACGAATGTCCTTATTTCCAAAATGGTCTCCATACTCCCTCCATAATCTAAGAGGTGTGGTGATTTCCTTCATTGTTAGTCAGGTGGCAATGCTAGATTGGCAAGCTGGTTTGCATAGAATGATTTAATCCTTGATTATATAATGCTATCACTCATCAAAGAAATAAGGCAAGTCAGTCAATGATAAAATTTTGAAAAATGAAAAACTTTAAAAAGCCAACAAATGTAAAAGAATAAAATTCAAAAGCAAAATACCTTGGCTGTTGATGTAGTCTTGTTTCAAAAGTGCGAATCAAAGTAATGAAGATGCTTGCACGCTCCATCTTATACCATTCGGTTGGCATATACTTGCACAGCTTTCTTTGGATCAGTAAAATCAGCTGCAATGAAATTGCTACTTTTCTCTTTGCCCACCCCAAACAATCCATCTTTTGTGAGAAGAAGCAAATAGTTCCGTTACTTCTTCAACTCAATTGTTTTCTCAGGGTATTTGTGCACTTGAAATTTCGTCTAATATCTCTAAGTGCTGCAAGCTGAGTCCTGTAAGTACAAAAACTCACGTAATACACTCTGTAAATAGTACCGTGTGGAAAACTATACTGATCACTGATCTTGGAAATGATATCTGCATACATGTTTTTTATAAGGAATACCTTCGGAGGAGAAATAAAAGAAACAAATTATGTAACAAGTACCATGTGATACGATTTTAGCTAACACTAGCGTTTCAGGCGTATGCCCGTTATCAAAGCTAGTTATTAAAGCTTGTTTCGTTGTCTTTGATAACTGGCACACGCCTGAAACGTTAGTGTTAACTATAATTATATCACATGGTACTTCTAATACAATTTGTTTTATTCATTTGTCTTATTACAGTATCACACGCAATAAATGATTTCTAACCTTCGTAGGAGGCTGAGATTGCCTTTGTATTTTTAGAAAGATTAAGAAGTACAAATGCATCTGTAAAATATGTTCTAGAGAACGAGATATAATAGTGGAAAAAGTGTTTTAAAAGGTATTTTATGGGGTTGGGGTGCAAAAATTCTCTAAAAATAGTGTTGGGAAACAGGCCCACTTTAGAGGCTTAACCTGAGGCTAAGTTTCCTCATAAAAGACATGTATACGATGATAATAATGATAATGATATCTTCATATACAACGCTGTCTATTCTGAATGATATTCAGGTGTTTTTCTTATTCTGGTGAAACCTCTGCAGTTCTTTGTAACGATTGAATGTGGTTTCAAAGAACTGCCAAGGTTTCAGCAGAAAAGAAAAGACACCTGAATATCATCGAGAATGTGCTAGGTGGCTTGGATAGCTATGTCTACCTACTCCATTTCCTGATGGTTCAGAAAAATTGTAGATCTTGCTAGAATCCTGGCGACGAATGTTTCAAGAATCATTATATAAAACATGACTTTGTATGTAAAGGTTGAAATGGATATATCTGTTTTTAGAAACTAGTCCGTTTAAGAGACCTAGAGTCTTGAATGGCTTAGAATTTAAGAAACTCCAGTACTGGATGATATTAGCAAAGAGACTTATTTTTGGTTAAACACAATTGCTGCGGTTTTCAGTTTAGACTTTAGCGTGTTTTAGTTGTGTTTTCATTGATAAAATTAAAGTGTGCCTGCTCAAACTTCTCGGTTAAATCCAACAAAATGGCTGCAATCCTGGACAGAAGGTTAAGAAACAAATCAATCAATTGAAATTTTGCAAGATAACTTATGCATGTATCTAACCCCTTTCCCGGTATGGATGTTGGTTGTTAGTTTTGCAAGTTGAGCATATGAGTCAGTCAACGGGGAAAAATTGCATAAACATAGATATTTGAGAAGGGGGTGCTGTTTTTGACATCAACAAAAAATCAAAACCAAAAACAACTGAGGACAAGAATTGATAACTTTTTGCAGGATCATGAAAATTGTGTTGTTGTATTTCTCTGATAAAGGGCTTTTTATGTTGCCTCGTAACTTTTGTCTGGGATTGTCTGAATTCGGGAAGCTTGGAAGAGCAAAATAGAAAGCTATTAACTTGCTGTCACTTTGCTACAAAGTATGATTTTTGCAGAATATGATTTCTGAAACTCTAGCTATTTCATTTGCTACAAGATATGACTTCCAGAAAAGTATGACTTTTGAAACTCTAGTTATTTCATGGGGCAATTTAAATTCATTTCTATAAAGCACTTTGTGATTCTTAACAAAGGAAATTCAGGACACTAGAACATGGAAAGGCTGTCAGCTTTTCCAGTTATCATGCTTTCAGCAAGATTGTCAAACAAAGGATAGTTGTCCAATTTTACACTTTTTTTAACTTTTTAATGGCAGGTCCACATCAGTCTGGAAGGGCTACCACTACTGACATGCCTAACCTTATAAGAATGTATGTATGTATGTAAGGATGTTCTAACGTAGATAATACCAAAATTTACATAACATAAATGGGACTTGCAAACCCTCCCGATTTCACTGGGAGACTAATTCGTTTGTTATGATTTCTACCCCCCTTAATGACCCCTACCTTTGGTTTCCATTAACTAATTTGCATTGTGCATCTCCAGATTTACTTCAAAAGCTATTATAATTATTTCATCTTTATTTATCACAAATATTTCTGTTCACGGATTAAGTTTCCTCTTGCAAAGCATAAAGACATCAATGGTTGTATCCCTTGTGGTCGGAGGTCAGAGTTCATCTAGTACCATATCCCTACATGTCGTAAGAGGGTCGACTAAAATGGTTTACGTCGGGAAGGGCTCCCAGCTTTTGCTCCATTACTTTATCTGGAAACAAATCCAGTCAACAGCTGCTAGCAGGGAAAACGGCCGGAATATAAATTCAGTTTGTGTGTGCTATTAGGTTTCCTTTCACTAAGAATATAGACATCCATAGCGTTTTTCCAGATTTTGCAAGTGATGTATTTCACAAAATCTATTAAAAGGCTCTAAAGTTTCAATCAGTAGATGACTCAAGCATCTGTGAGTAATACTCACCCCTTAGAACATTTTACTAAATGGAGTGGCTACGGGTAACTGAGCCATATTTCAAATATAAACAGCTACCAATGCAGGAGTGATTATTTGGATCTGTTCTACATCTCCCCGAAGTAAAAACCATGAGAAATATTAGGCTGAACCTTGCAAGAAGTGTGAATCCATCGGAGCTCGGATCAACTTATAAAGGAGGTGAAATTCTACGCTTCCCGTTTCAAAGTGTTCAATATTTGATAATACATGCTCAGATGGATCTCTTATCTGCAGCTGTTTACATTTGGGATACAGCTCCCGCATCTGTATCCATGTCAGGCCTTTTCTTTTGACCAGATCCATCACTCTTAGTTCTTGGTAGATATTTTAAACTTTTTTTGGAAACCAGAAGATCTCATTAGGAAACGAGCTCGGTATTAAATTTTTAGCAAAAAAGTTTAAGAAAGAGAAGAAAATAGTAGACCTCAGCCTCTTGCCGCCTTGTCAATTGAATTTGAAGCTTCACATTATGCAAGAAAATTATGTCACATCAATTTTCATGAATACGGATAGCTTGATACTTGACCTAGAAGACCCGTTGTTGAGTGCAAGTAAGGAAGACACGAGAGTTATGCTTCAATATACACATGGTTATAAACCTACAGCCAGTATATTGGTTCCCAGAGAAAAGTGCTCAATACGTTGAAGTAGAGCATATATAAGCACTGGTTGGCAGAAAAGAGACAGGAATCTACACTTTCATCTCGACAAGCCTGTTTCGTGATGAGTGAGCGATCTCCTGATGAGTGAGCGATCACGAAACAGGCTTGTCGAGATGAAAGTGTAGATTCCTGTCTCTTTTCTGCCAACCAGTGGTTATAAGCCTGTCAACCAGTGCTATATACATTTCGTTGCGTTTCATACCTATATACATTTCGTTGCGTTAACGTAGTCTGATATACTATAAGCAGAGTATAGATGTAACGAACGAAAGTGAATTTAGCGATAGATGGCTGGGATGAGAGAGGCGGAGTGATTTGGCGCTAATCCAATGATATTAGCGAGTAGCTGGTTAATTACGAAGAAATTGAAGGCAGAAATGATGTGGTGCAAAGTGATTTTGAAGAAGATTCTGATGATGTGATGCAAGAAGATGAAGACTAACCATTTTTTAAAACGTTTAATTGTAGATACTTTGTAACTCTCTAGCTATTTAGTCGTTCTATTTTACCACACATGAAATACTAGCCATAATGATAAGGGGAACCAGAGGCTTAAATAGCCTTGTTATAGTTAGCAAAGTGATGAGCCTAGTAAACCGAATCGAACTCATTTTTCGTTTTCGTTTCCATCAATGATTAATTGTTTATTCTAAAAAGAAGACTGTAAAATATGAAAATGAGGTTGCCCCTTTTAATGAAGGATTGTGATGTTCTGCTTTCATAATTTTCAAAATACTTATCGAAAAGGAAGACTGTAAATCATAAAAACGAGGCTAAAAAGCCAAGCCCATTAACTGGTTTTGTCTATTTGATAGATAAAGACTGGAATGGCTGAATAAGTCCTCTTTTATCTAGGCTGATTGTAATTTTATACTTTTTGCATGTATTAAAGAAATTTTCCTGAAAACTAGGCAATAAAACGTGAAAAAGAGGCTGAATGCCCCGCCCAATGTCTGTATACCAACAAATTTTGAACTCATCGCCCCAAAATTGACCAAATTCTCTACTTCCCATAAATTTTCCCTTCACGGGACCCTACCCCCTCTCTCCACCTGGTCTACTTTCCCCATTTCTCCAGAAAAACCACAAAGAGATATTTTGCTGAAATTGTTTTCATTTGATAACTTAAATGTCTTAGATAATTGCATAAGAATGAATTATCCTTTTTTCTTTTGTATACTTCAGACGAGGAAGACCTAAGTGATCACCAGTTGGCTGTTTGTCGTGCATGTTAGTCACAATTCTCAGAGGATAGACTCGTAACCTTTCCCAGAAACATGAAACCAGAAAAGGAATTTTGCTGATATTTATTTCAATTGGTGACTTCAACATTATAGATGATTGATATAAGAATCATTTCTGTGGCTGGTGTTATTTTGTCTCCAATAGCTATTCCTCGAATCTGAATCTCATATCGGAAATCCGACTCTCTTCTGAATCAAGTCAAGCCAAGTCAACTTTTTTTTACATTAGAATAAGTGGGTGGTAACGGCAAAACTTGTCACAAATTTTGAATGCATTGGTGAAGAAATAAATGAGTAACAAAAATGAAAAGAATTACCAGCGACAGGTCAGCATGAAAAATGGTAGAAACTTTATTTTTCTCATGACTGCTCACAGGACAAGACCTCAAACAGTTCCACTCAATATTACCATTTACCATTTAGGCCGAAACAAACAACAACAACAACAGCAGCAGCAGCAACAACAACAACTTCAGGTTTTCTTGAGTGCTTTCTAAAAATTGAGAGTCTATCTTTCTTTCCTTTTCTCCAAATTTCTAATCCTATCCCTAAAGTTTTCCTTATCGATGGTTTTCCCCCCAAATTTCCTCTCTCTCGTCGAGGGAAAGTTCCTTAGCTCTTCGTTTCTCCCTCAAATTTCTAAGTGAAAGCACTGGTGGGGATTACCGAGTGGTTAGATATAGGTATGTTGGCAGGAAAACGAAGTTTAATAAGAAAACATGGGGGAAAGTTTATTGATCTTGCGAGATCGTCCCTCACTTAACTCTCAACAATCGTCTATTCCCCTAGCTCTATTTTAGGTATTGTCTTTCTGGCTCACTTCATTCTTATTCTCACGTGTTTTCTTCTTATCTTGCGCATTCTTAGTAGTTATTGTCCTTATTAGTATAAATTTAGCCTCGTGCTTCATTGACTTGTAATTTCTGAAGATGGAGCTAAGTGCTGCTCCGAAACGTTAATAATGGCCTATCTTTAAAATGTATTAATTTTCTCTCTTGGATTTGTCTATGATGTAACTGGAATTGTCTATAAAATTATGAAGTGTCGCTTATCATGTTTATCGAGTGGTTAGATCACTTGACCCTTGTTCAAAGGGTCCCGGGTTCGAAACCACCTTCAGACCTGTCAAAAAGTGTGAGGAGGGAATTAGCCTGCTCTCTGTAATTCCAGGCAAAAAGGCAAAAGGAATCTAGAGGTGTGTTCACATCGAGAGGAAGGACCAGGGTCGCACTGCTCGATTAGTTTACCTTTCAGTGGGCCCCGTTGTGCTTAGCAAATAAACCCATACCTCACATGAAAATGTGACGTTTTTATATTCAACCCCAGCCAACAAAGCAGAAGTACTTATAAGAAAATGTCCTTTAGATTGGAAATTGGATAATCAAGAGACAGATTAGAAAGTATCTTGCTCTTGTTTGGTTCCAAAATCTTTAGGCCCTTAACAATTTTGCTTCGAGTTGTTGCCTATAAGATGACATCTGTGGAAAATATCTGTCGTTCGATTATAATAGGTCCTAAAGAGGGGTATTGACCCCCAATTTCTAGCACTGAAATAATCAGAAGTCCTAATAATAATGAGGAATATACATAAGTTTCCAATATTGATGTGTTTACGATCCCCGTCATAATTTATTTTTCATTCCAAAATCCAGACCTAAGGAGTCCAATTCCATTTTCCCAGCTGGATGAAAAGGCAAATCTCAGTTCCCAATTTTCCCCTCCCCTTACCCTCTTATAAGCTCGTTCGAAGTGATAGTTTTGAAACTTCTTTGGATTGATTTGAAACACAACTACAGTAGCTAATGATTCATGAAAATCCATTCGATTCATGAAAATTCAATTTTGTAAAGCGTGAAAAGTCAAAAAACCTGCATGAATACGTGAATCATAACCTTTATGCGGTATCACATCAGGGATATGTACACTATACCCCGATCAGCAGTAGTTACACCCTCCTGAGTGGCAGGCAGGAAGAAATCAAATGAAAACATACTTCAATCTATCATCTTGCATTTCAAGTTAAAATTCATTATATCTATTTCGACAAAATCATTTACGTCCTTTTGAGTCTATCAACATCCGTAGAACTCCATTCGGACGCAGGGATAGTTGGCTTCAGTTGGGAAGTACCTGATGTATCGCGCACTAATCTTGTTGTTGAACTTGTTTAGGATTGGAGTGAAGTGATCACAATTGGCCTTGAATTCCTGAAAAAATAAATCATTTCGAAAAATGGTGTCCAGCAAAAGAAACATTAAGATAATACCAAACTCAGACTCATTACTGATCAAGTTGAGCTAAATTCCATTGGAACATCCATGTAAATCTATCTATATTTCATACTGTAACCATCGTACAGATATCAGAAAGTTGTTGAAAAGGTACTGGTGTGAGGCATATTACAAATGCAAGGGAACATATCACTGCAAATTCAGCATATTGATGCACCGGCTATTCTATAACGTTTTCATTTGATTTAAATAATCATAATTCTGTTAGAAAATCAATCAAGTGCTCCAACAATTTCCGCAAGCATACTGAGGGTCATATATCAGGGTTCCAGAGAACAGGGGAACATACCCAAAATCAAAAAAGGAACAAAGGAACACGAGACAAATCAAACAGGGAACAAAGGAACATCGACAGCAAGCTGGGATCAGAGAATACAAAAGATCAACAGTTCTTCTTATAAGAATAAGCGAACATTTGCAATTTCTATAAGGGAACAGGGGAACATGACCCCTCCTCTATATGACCCTCAATACTGCATTAACACAGAAAGATATTGATCCTACCTTGACGTTTCCGTTTTCCGAATAATCAGTCCAAGTTGATGCATCATTACTGTACTTGATCTTGAACTTGCTTACTCTCTCGAAATACTTCTGACGACCTGGAAGCATGTTACTCTATTTAGAATTCATCGTCGCTGTAATTTGTCGACGTTTTAAGTTGTAAGTTGTGTTTTAGAAAGTATGTTTCTCTATTTACACATCATCGGCGTTGTAAGTTCTCGACGTAAGTCGTCGCTCTTGGTTGGGTCTTGTGTTACACGCATTTTTTTGTAAGTAATTGCTTTATGAGCAAGTCAGTACTCGACATAACAAAAACTTAAGCAATTCCAGCACTCGATAGAGGAATGCTAAGCAATTTGAAAATTTCAGTTCTGATCCAATTGGCAATGGAAAATCGTGCACCAGCTATTGAGAAGTAGGCTATGTGATTATTAGTACTCCTGCACATTTTTATATGCCATATACTATCGACGATTGTTTTGCAGAAACTTCTGAGATAGTATTCTAAGAAATAAATCTTCAATTATGAAAAGCTAAGCAATTGCTAAGCAATTTTGAGTACTCAAATTTGCCCTCTAGCTAAGCGATTATGATTACTGAGCTTGAGCTAAAATTACTTAAAAAAATGCGTGTTATCTATTTAAACATACATCATCGTAGTTGTAAGTTATCGTTAATCAATCTTTGGGGTCTGTGAATTTCAAAATTGACCAAGATGACATGTGATGCAGTGTGAAGCTTAAATTGCCATCATTCAAATGTGGGGGTCCCACAATGTTTAGAGTCTCCAATGAATATTAGACTCAATACTTTGGGTCCCCAAAATATTAAGCTATTAGGCTTTATATTCAGGGGTCAGTAAAGAAATGGTGACATGAACCCTGTATTGTATGTCATGGAGTACCCCAAGGCATTGATTCCTAATGAATAAAGTCTAGTAAAAGAAATACAGCAAAGGCAATCGAAAATCAGCCCTCTTCACCTTGAGTAGCGATGTATTGAATCGTTCTTTGTTGTCCTAAATCAATTTCAAGATAGGCCCCAGCTCGGAAATCATCCCAAGTCTTGACGCACCAAGCTGCGATTCTTTTGTTGTCGTAATCATCTTCGAAGTACAACCTGGCGTTTCTTCCTGCAGCTACCCAGCCAGCTCCTAGGAATTTCAGACAAATTTAGTTGAATGTTTTTGAAGGTCAAAGCCTTTCCTGGACGATCGTTTCAGAAGGGACTTGGATCCCGTGCTCCTGCTGGAAACAATGCATCTGGCCTTTTACAGACCAGAACGTTCCACATGAACTTTTTTCACTTACCAACCTGACAAAAAGTTTCCCTTTCCTTTCCAAGTTTGATAGTTGGTCACATTTGCAAACTTGTTGGCACAGCAATATTTTTGGGCAGCCCAAATAAGCAAAAATATTTAATTTTGCCTTGAGGCAAAAATGTTTTAGAATATTTTTGAAATTTCTCAAAATTTTCTTGCTTATGACAAGCAAAAATGTTGAAGAAATTGAGTCAAAGTGAAATAAACTCTAACTCTAAGTTTCTTTGAAAATAGGCATTTGAACTTTTTGAATAAATGAAACTATTCGTAAATGACATTAAATTACCTGGAGTAAGCTCAGACTTGGCCTTCATGTTGCTATCTGGAATCTTGTAGCTTTTTCCGTCTGTATGAAGTCCTAATGGCTCAGCACAAGAACCTAAACAAAATCAATAAAACCAACAACGATTATGAGGGAAGGTGAAAAAAGCCAACTAGACAAGTACATTTTCATTTTCATAAGTATATAGCAGGTTCGCGCATATAAGAAACCAATTTTTGAACTCAGGCCTGATAATGTTTCTTATTTGAAGGTTCCTTTTTAGAATCAGGGTAAAAGTTTGTTATATATAGGCTACATATTGTTTCTGGAAGCAACAATGCTTCTAGTGCTGGTCAGTGTTTGGTTATGCCCACTTATGTTATTTGTAATTAAGGCAACCTTTAAATCATTGATTTATCTGCAACGGTTAAATTGCCATTAAAGTGCACCTGATGTAGTCTTTGGAACAAAATAGGGGGACAAGATGTTGACTGCAATAAACTTATTACTTGGCATACCTGATAATAAGAAATAATCAGACCTAAAATTGTTTCTTATAAAAGGAGCCCTTGAGAGAGAATTTCAAGCTGGTTTCTTATACAAGAGGGTTTCTTATAATATGCGGGACCGGGAACCTACTTTAATTAAAAAAAATCTGATGCTGGATCTGATGAATCAAGGTGAATGGATCGAATCGACTGATGAATGCATGATTGCATGAATCAAGAAGACGTTTTATTTCCCAAGTCCATCTCTGTGTAATTTAAAAAAGAGAAATTTTACGATAATTTTCTCTTGTTTTAGATTGAAACTATACCTGGTGGTTTCTGAGGCTTTGGGTCACATTCTGAATAGGATTTACAAGATATCTGACAATTGGCCAACATCCATCCAGGGTTCCTTTCGCATTCACCACTCCTTGCCCACTGACCACACTTGGAATGCCTGTCTTTGCAGAGGCGTCCTGCAACAAAATAGAATCACAAATTGAGTGAAAAGATATCAAACAAATTGCAGTCATCGGAGACTTGGTCCTAGAAAAATCTCACCGAATTCAAAATAATATAAAATCAGTAGACTATTGAGGTAGTTCAGTACCGTGATGTGCTCGAGTAGTTGAGGGATACTATCAGTACTCATGGAAGATATTTAAAACTCATGAGGGAAACCATTAGCATTTATGTTATTACCTTCACAGTACTGATTATATCCCCCATACAGAACTGAACATTCTGCACAGTTGTTTTTGGTTGGTATTGTACAATTGGTATCCCTCTACAGTGCTGATGATACCCCTGTAGCACTAGACACCTTCCAATGTGCTGATGGTATTCCCCCCGCAATACTGCACATCCTTGACAGTACTGAATATCCCAATGGCACTGATTACCCTCCACAGTAATGAAAACACTCCACAGGGTGCCTTCACAGTACTCATGACTCAAGGTACCCCCCCCCCCCCCCACAATACTGAACATCCTCCACAGTACTCATGGTACACCCACAAAACAGTGCAGAAGTTCCTCAGGGTGATGATCCTTGGAAGTCTGACCTATCACTAAAACTAAAACCAGGGGATCCGAGAAAGCTTCTCCGTGCTGATACACCTGTCATATGTATTAACTGTAAACAAATATTGGTTGTTATTGTTTATGATTGAAAGAATAACAATTTAAAATATAGAAGTAGCTGTTTGATTAGCTGTTTAATAGCAGTTTATCCACCAATTCAATCTTTAATCACTTTTAAGGAATTAAATAAATTAGAAAAAGTTTCTATCACAGCTGGGAAATCAAGGGAAAATATTAATCCTAAAAAGAATATTTCCAGGGCTTTTTTGAAAAAGATTCGGAATCCCATAAGGGTTTCCAAAAACTAGCATTTCGAATGTGGAAATAACAATATATTTAATCAAGTAACCCAGTGTCCCTTACTAAACTGTGGAAGATGGATAGCCTTTGATATCAAATAGGACAACGTAAATACAATCTGTCGTAAATATTTTACATGATAGTCACCGATTATCACGACAAGGTCGACAAGCCCGGACAAGCCTTTAATGTTTAGGGGGACAACGTTGTAATACACCGAGTCTTTTCAAGGCTGTTGCTAACACAATACCAGACATTATAGATATGAATTATGTCTTATCAAAGCTATTTCTGACACAATATTTGACATGATAGTCATCACTTATCATGAAAAATGACAAACCTTTGATATCAATTAGGACAATGTTTGGAAAGACATGAACAACGGATTGATAGAGCTGAAAACTTACCCTTTCCAAGTTTAACTCCTCCATCCTTAGTTGTAGGAAGTGGTCCATTCGTTGGTTGCGGTCCAGTTGGTCCAGCAGTAGTTGGTCCAGGTGGCAAAGTTGAAGGTTGTTGGGTTGGGGGATTTGTTGGAGGCTGGGTAGGGGGATTCGTTGGGGGCTTGGTTGGAGGTTGAACTGAAATAAAAATCGGCATATTAAAAACAATAAATAAGAATGAGAATCAACATAATAATACTGTTATGAACACCAGGCCTCGATGAATTCCAGGAACCCAAGAACTAGGTTCCAAGACACATAATGTCAAGGAGCAAAATACATCCTTTATTTCTGGAACATAAGGGCAAAGTATCAAAATAATTTGTCTTCTGTAAGCACAATTGGCCAAGGTTCCCAAGCAGAAATAGGGTTTTATCTGAACCTGACAACCATAAGAGATAGATACAATCAAATGCAACTCTTACCATTTTTACATCTGGGATGACAACTTTTTGCACAGACTTTCATGACCGTTGGATTCAAAATACAATGTCCATCTTTGGCCCAGGCTGGGCAAGCTCTTTCTTGATCAACACAAGGAACTATCGAGAAATAAAACAGACAAATATTATCATAATAAAGAAAACCAAAGTGAAAATGAATGTTTGAAAGCTGGAAATTACAAATGCCTAAAAAGCCTTACACTAGCCTGATCAACACATGGAGCTTTCGAGAAATGAAAAAGAAACATCTTATCAAAAAAGTCAAATATTCCATAAATCATAGAAGAGAATCTAAATGTCAAAATAAATGTTTGAAAGATTCAGAATAGTAAGGCCTGTGACACCTCAATACACTAGACTACTATTAGTACTGCATAACTAGATTCAAAATGGCATCCTAGCAAGACAATTGGAGTGACTGGGCCAAAACTGAAACGACTAAAAATTTTAGTCAGACATCTCAAAAAATATATTTTTGGTTTCTACGTAATTTTGAAGAAAGCTTGTTTTAATCATGCCCAAAGTGATTGTTATTCTCGAGTTCTGCACCGAGCAAAGACTGTAATGACAGTGATTTAACTCACTTGAAGTGTCATACTGAGGAGATATACCGCTGACTTCACAGTTTTCTCTTGCCCATTGTGATGATGACTAGACACATTTATATGATGACAAAACACATTTATATTGTATATTATGTATCTTACTATATCTTATTCTATTTTATTGCATATATTGAACTAAAGTTGTAATAAAGATAAATACTCACTTGAAGTGTCACACTGAGGAGCTTTACAGCTAACTTCACAGTTTTCTCTCACCCATTGCGATGATGAACAGTACCCTGCCTTTGCGTAGGCACCACAGTGTTGATTTTTGTCCACACAATCTAGAATAAGGTTCAAGAATCAAGTAAAATCATTTAATGAACACATGCTTCCATTCATAATCTTTAACCAGGTTTACACCAAACAGAAATAATGTACCAAATAATGATTACCTTGCCTAGATCTTGTCATATTATTTACAATAATATTTCTATAACAATATTTTTGCAACGAAGAGAAATAATGAATCAGGAACTTATTTCATTCACCCAAATTTTGAGAAAATCTAAATAAATGATTACCCAACCTAGATCTTTTCATTAATTGTTTATAATAAAATTCTACCCAACCATTTGTGAGGCTAGAATATGAATTATCCAGTCAATTTCTCTTCAGTGCCAACCACTGATATCGAAAATGACTAAATTGAGCATCTGTCGTTCTGAAATGAAATCATTCACGGCCATATTGGTAGATCCAATTCAATGCATTGAGATTCTACTGGAGGGGGCTTTTTTCTTTGATGATTGTTGGAATGTTATGAATAATCAGCACGAGACTGAATAATCGAGCAGCTATTGTTAGCAAAGAATCAAGTCATCAGATTTCTTTGGCAGCCATATTGGGAGGCCAAACGCAAGCCTAAGCAATTGGCTTCAACATCTGAATCCAGAGACAACGGAATGCTCGATCCAGTCTTTATTTTGAGATCTGTGATGCCAACCCGTGGCTTGAATAATAAACTGTCCCTAACCAATGCAGGTGTTGATATGCTGATCTCCCTTAATTAAACTTTCAAACTCCGGTTGAAAATTGCTGAGCAGGGTCGAAGTTGCAGCGATTCTATGGCTTGAAAATAATAGTTTTTTTTATCAAGTTTAGATTCTGATGAAATAACATCTCACTAGGGCATGCATTTAAAGCATAGAGGTACACTAAACAGATAGGCCTAGCCCTCACTACTGAGAAAATGCTACATTTACGCACCTCCAATAGCTCTTCTCTTGCGAAGTGTTGGGTCTGTCAAGCACAAGAGAGAGAAATTAAGAGCTGTTCAAAGAGTTCAAAGAATTTGCCATGAAAATAGCCGACTTTGTTAGAAACAAAAAGGCAGATGCTTGACAAAATGAGCGCCTCAAAATCCAAGTTTCCAGGCGTTCGATCGAGCTCCTAGAAATCAATGGAAGACTCAATGAAGTATCTTATTAGTTTTAAGTAGGATAGCTTAGTAGTATAGATAATCGCACAGAGCATCAGAATAGGGATCTTACCCCAAAAAGGGGCCTCAAGGATCCTAGCCCTCAGGGGGGCCTTACTGGTAATATCATCTACTTTTGAACAAGGCCTCAAATATCTCCACAAGTTTAACATAATCTAGTTGGAAACAGAAAAATCTGACTTACTGGTGCATTTGTACATCAGACTTGTCTGCTTAGCATCTCCCTTACTGAGATACTGGTAAGGTTGGATGGTGACGGTTTTCTTGGGTCTCATTGTTACTTTCCCGTTCTTTGAGAATGCAGTCCATGGGTAGTGCATGATTGAAGCATAGTCGTATCTTTGTCCCAGTGAATAAGACTCTTGGACTTTCCTGAATGCACTCTTCACCCCTGTAAGAAAATCATTATTGATAATTAGATGCAGTATCAATGATATGCTAATTAGTAGAAAAAAAGCAAGCAATTACTCTCATCCCTACAAGCCTACTTAGGTATCAAACTTATCAAAGCAATAAAATTACAGAGGTCGTTTTTGCCAAATGAACAAGGATTATAGTCAGGAGTTTCCACTTCGCTGAAATCACTTTATGGGTTTGAGTTATGCTTGTTTGCTTCTTTGGGCTTCGCTTGAAGAGCATCTTAGAGGATAAAGTGGTAGCGTGGTATGCTAATTCCCATCAGATTACATCGAATTCCATTTCCAAAGTTTTTATGTCTAAGCCACTAGGGTCTAATCCCTTTTCACCCTCACGCAAGCAATCTACTACTGTTTGTATTGTACTAGTACCAACTGATCACACTGTAAAGCGTAACAAACCAGATATTTCAATTTGCAATAAGACCACACGCTAAAGTTAAATCATTGGTATCTTGTTCCTCAATGCTGCAAATATTAAGGAAAAGGAAGCAGAAAAAATTCAAACTACGGAACTTTAGAAAATGAACTGAAAAGAATTTGGAACTATGACAAATTGGAGACCATGGCAGTCATCATAGGGGCTATTATAGCGCTATTAGTGCTGTAACTCCAGGATCAATTAACAAAATCAACGCTGATGTGAAAATCTAGACTTTACAACATACAACCATGAGAGCACCAATGACAATAATGACAGCAGCTCTTGCAGGGAACGCTGGTTCAAGTAGATGTGAAGAAATGAAAACTTATAGAAATGATGAATAAAAAAGCCAAAAGAATTTAAAACTACTGGTAGTGGTAGTACGTGTACTATTTGCCCAGTGCTTGGTTGAATGCTCTCCACATACAAGAAACAACAATACATACATTCATCAATGTTCTCCCACAATACTTCCACGTAATCATCTCTGTCCAATCTGTTCTGCTCATGATAGAAACCAACCACGTGACCGATTTCGTGAGTCATTACATGCTGATAGTCGCACCCAGGTCCAACAGAAATCTTGCTCTCGCCACCAATACGACCAACGTGACCCCAGCAGCTAGAAAAAGCAAATGCAGTCGTATTTCACACTACCATAGACTGTCAGAAGCTAGAAACATGACCCAAGTACTAATTTTTGAGAATAAGGACACGACTCAGGGAAAAGCTCTATTAGCCATTATTGCGACATGCAAAGTTGATGCAAGATAGTCCCTATTTCTGAAATGAAAGTCCATATGTCCCAGTTTAAGCAAGCAGTATTATTTTCTAGGTTTTAAATTGCTTTCCAGTTCCAGGGATATCACTTGCCAGATATTCTACTTAAAATGGGATGATAAATCTAACTTAATTGTAACAGCAAGGGGTTTTTTGGCTGAAGTTGGATTCAAATACCCTGACTCAGAGCAAAAATTAAAATATCAACAATATAGCTATAATTCCATTCAATCAAACATTAACTGCTAAAGAATACTTACACAAATGAAGGCCAAACAAATTTTGTCTAGCAATTATTTCTAAACTGCGACATCACGTTTTGCAATTTTAGTGAATTTAAGGGGTTTCTGGGGTTAGTTTTGAATAAGGGTCAGAAGGGTTCAGAAGGGCTCAAGGGTTTAGGAGGTTCTGCAAGGGTTCACCAGGGTTTAGAAGAGTTTTGTAGGGTTCATTTCAATTCAGTTCAATTGCATAAAGATAGCAAAAGTGATTTTTGAGCTTGGGAGTGATTTCTAACCATAAATTTCAACCAGCTCTAATACAAAAGTAACGATAAAAACTTACTGGGTATCCCTGAAAAAGGTCAGGTAATCAGCCTCGTTTGTGTGTTGCACAAATCGAATGCATGTCTTGCTTTCCCACTCTGCCATGGCAGCCTTGACAGCACTGATGGCTGATGGAATATTCTCTGAAGGAAAAACACAACGAAGGATCACTATTGAGGAAGAGCTATGCCCGATACGTTCAGCTTTTTCGTAATCTGGCCTGGCTACCTATTTTGTTTTGATATCGGAGTATTTGTTATTCTACTACAGCTATAACTGTACGTCGCATTATTGGTTTTATTTCAACAGATTTTGACTACCGGACTCATCAATTAAGTTAACATGTTCATCAAATAAAGTGTAAATTATTTTGTCGACTTCATGGTGGTATAATAATCATGTTGTTACAATGGCTTGGTACTTGCAAAATTAGGTTAACAATCTGGATGGAAAAACTTTGGATAGATATGCAACAAATAAATTTATTTCTTTTGGGGAATCCTTGCAAAAAAGTTTGCCAAAAAGTCCTTTTTATCAGACAAAGTGGTATTTAGATAAGTGATACTACAAATATTAGAGGGAGACCGAAGATGAGGTTTTTATTATCAATTTTATTCAAAGTTGGTAGATACAGCTATAATAATAGCTAATTGCAAGGATACATCCCAGGGAGAGGGCACTTTCAAAACTTTTGATAGGGAAGCTCGTGTCATTATTTTGGGCTTACACTTTATGAAAAATTCATTTTTTTGGGTTTCTCTAAATTTCCGTCATTTTTTAGGGTTGAAAAATTATCGTCATTTTTCGGGTGGATCGAAAGTGTTCTTCATTTTTTGGGTTATCGTTTTTCCCTATCTTAAATTCGCTATCTTGAATTTTAAAAATGCCTGCCTAGGGGATACCGAAGCTTATTCAAACCAGCTAAAGTTGGGAGGACTGTATCAAGGAGTATATGAAGAAGGCAGGAGTGACGGAGGGGGGTCTTGGAGAGGGAGAATCGGCACCCAGCCACCCTAGTTGAATGGAAACAAAGCCTGAAGTAGAAGAAGAAAGTCAGCCTACCTAAACTGCAATCGATGTTGTAAGGAATAACTGCATTAGGCCATCTATGGGTTGCCTTGTTGCTGATGGAGTAAGTATCGGAACCAATAGCTGGTCCAGCATCTTCCCCCTTTGCAATGGCTTCCTTTTGTTTGTCTGTCAGCAGCATGTCTCCAGCAAAGGCTGGTTTCGGCGCAGGACTTGCATAGGGATCTGAGAAAACGAAACATGGAACTATATTAAATTCTGCCCGATTCTCTAGTTTTTATTGCTCTGAGTCGTAAAAATGTTGTCGAGTGCTAAAAGTGCATAAATACAAATTTACAAAATGATACTGTTGTTAAGAAGATCTTTGGACATGGTTGAAACAGCCCCGTCAGATGAGTGATTGCTATAAAAATATTTTCTTCTTAAAATTTTCAAAACTCTCTGTCCCAAAATTATATTGCTCCTATAAAGAACCACTGCGTGACAAATTGACAGTGATTCTGAGCGACTGTCAAGTAGTAACTGAAAACAATGTGCTTTATTGAAGAGTTTTGAATACGAATACTCAATGGAAATACTTAACGATTGCAATGATTCCTGGCGTTCCAGGTATCACATGGAGAACTGGAGATTAGGAAGATAGCAACAAAACAAATAATCGGAATTTGTAAAACTAGATCACAGCCTGCAATTGCCAACTTTCCTCGGAGATCGAGTGTCCAGGCTATCATTATCATGGCTTGGACGTACAATGATTCAATATGTCATTAAAAGAAAGAGCTTCTTCTGACGAGTTGAGAGCACGTCTTGGATTTGTATTCATCAGACAATGTATACAAAAGCATAGATTACATGTTGAAAGAATGGATGATGTTTGTTGGGTTGAGAAATGTAGGAATATGGTTGTTGAGTGACATGTAGTACTGGTAGATCTTGCAAGACTTGGGAACAGGCTGTGAAGCATGACCTTAGAATGTAGGTAAAACATCTACGTATACCTTTCCCATGACGGTTTATAGTGGAGAATCAAATAAACCCGTTCTAACCCATGCCATCATGGAAACAAGACGTAGAATTGTAAATGATGAATGATGACGATGATTGCATAAGAATACATATTTACCTTGCTTGTCACCAGAAAGGCCTTGAAATGCGTTGGTGAACGTTGCCGTTGCTAATAGTCCGAGTATGAGAATCATCTAAAAAGAATAAGTTATCAGTTGATTTGTTTACTAACTCAATTGTTATTTCACCAGACCTAGCGATGAGTTATTCAAATTTCAATCTTTTGAAAACAATATCTAAGGAGTAATGAAATAAGTTTAAGGACCGTTCCTACAAGGTTGTGGAAGGGATAAAGAGTTTTTGCAAGTTTTTTGACAAATGCAGGTCAGTTAGTAAATACTTAAGCCTAATGTTTGCCTAATTGCTACCTATACACGATTCAGAAGGATAACTCCAGAAACATATCCAGCAGAAGAAGGCCAACTTTTATCTAAACGTAAGTACAGTGGAATTCCCTTATAATAAACTCTGGAGGGAACCTGAAAATTGATCGCCATATTGGGAATTTGTTATGGCTAGATGACTATTTTATAAAGCAGAATCCTGGGCATAAGACATTTAGTTCGTTACACTGGGATGTCTTTATTGATATCTGGGTTTCGTTGTATATACATTCCACTGTAGTTTTCACTAGATCTAAAAAGGCTTTTTGCTATACACATATAAAATCTGACATGATTATGTTGGATAGCCGTTATGTTGGGTTGATAACATGCAACAAAACCAATTATTCAATTGTAATAAGCAAACATACGAATCTATCATAGACAACCAATACCCTTTTTCTAATGCATTGGCACTGCACTTTCAGCTCTCTTTTTGCAAGGCAAATTAGACTGAGCTATGCGTTAACTGCTTGCATTATTCTACCCACAAAAATATCAATGAGGTATACAGAATCAACTTGCAACAAAAATTTACAAGAGATTTAAAAGCAAATTACCTTGCCGTTGATGTCGTCCAGTTCCAAAGGAGTGATCCGAAGTGGAGATAGCCCTTTCAGCCTCCATTTTATCCATTTTCACTCCTTCTTCTAGTTACACAGCTTTCTCTAATATAGAACAATTTACAATCAAATTGCTACTCTACTTTGATGGGGTCGCCAAACAATGCATATTTCTCAAGAGGGTTAACACTGTTGTGCTGCATTCCCAACCAGAGTGTTTCTTCAGGCGAATTAGCCACTCCCAATCTATTTGATTTTGCCATGATTTCATCAAATCTTATTTCAGAAACCTAAAAAATGAAGTCATAACATTCACAAAAAAGTTTAAGGGGCACTTTCGTGAAAGATTGACCAATTTAGTCAACAATAGCTGATCAAATATTGACATTCATTTTAATGCACTAACTTTTTACAAGAAAAGAAGATGTGCCCAAGACTTTTCTAACCTATCTAACTACCATTGGCACCCTGGGGGATGCCAGTGCGGTACTGTGGAGGCTTTGTTGTATTGTGGAGGATGTACAGTACTTTGAGGGATATCATCAGTACTGTGGAGGGATATCATCAGTACATTGGAAGATTTCGAGTACTGTGAGAGATACCGTCAGTAGTGTGGTGAATACCATCAGCAAGACTGGATTTCACATTTTAGAGCAAAGTGGCACGGAGAAGATCTTCCCTACGTACTTCAAAGAATGCAAAGTGAACCATGGGGTTTAAGTGTGTGGGGATACCATCAGTACTGTGGTAATACCCATAGTACTAATGGGATTAGTTGTAACCCTTCACAGTCTCACATCACAGACAGTGGCGGTTTTAGGGGGGGCTAGGAGGGCCATGGCCCCAGGCCCCACGCTTTTGCTAGAAAAAAGGGGCCCTGCACCTTTCATAAAATAGAACAATTATCTCCTTCATAATGAAATACATAAGCTATACTGTACTGTTTGCTTTACTTTTCATTTGGTTTTTCTATAACATATCAAGCAAGTGTTCAGTAATAATTTTAGTAATATTAAGACCAAATTTTTTACCGTGGGGAAGGGGCCCCGCAAATTTTTTCGGCCCCATGCCTCGCAGTTCCTAAAACCGCCACTGATCACAGAAGTACTGAATATCCTTCCCAGACGGTATGCGCTACCCCCCGTAGCCCCCCATTGACCCCCACAATCTAAGGCAACCTCCACATACTGCATAGGATGTTCCAACGGCTAAAATGTCAGAAATCATTTACTGATAACCTTCACTTAATTCGTAGTTTGGCCTTTGTTTGGTAAGCATATTTCATTGATAAGACATATTTATTTTAGGCCTTTGATACTATACCACATTAAAATTACCTAAATAGCCCAGTTGCCTGGCTATATTTATCTGTTTCCGCTTTACCATGGCTCCAGAACCTATGAGTCACTTTTTTTTAATCTTTCTCTATTAACATTAAAGAGTCGGAAAATCAATTTCTACTTTCTTTTTACGACTGAGTCTCCAAGTTATGCCTATTTAGTATCATTCAGTCACAGATATCAGATATTCTTCTTCGCTATAAAGGTTGTAAACAAAGAATTCTTCTAGATAACCAATATTTCACATCTACCTAACATTTAACAACAGCAAAAATTCAGAGAAATATTTCACTTTGTTTTGTTTTCTAGTAGGTATTTAAAAAGCCCTATTTAATCAATTTACCCTTTCAGGGCTGAATATATAAAGGGTTTGTAAAAAAAATCAATCTATATTTTTTTAAGGTAAAAATACATGGAGAATTCGAATTTTCTACTTATTTTGCTTTAAATTTGACTCTGGGGGCAAAATTGGGGGCTGGGCCATATGGCCCTTCCAGCCATTCAAGGAACAAAATTTCACGAATTGAAAAATTGATATATAATTCAAAAGAGAGATTTTTCAAATGGCACAGTTAACAGTAACAAGAAGAATGAATTTCTGAAAACTTTTTAAAAGTCTGGGTTCTTTCATTTTTTATGGAAGTCCACAAAACAGTTTCTTGAGTCTGTCGGACACAGTCCTTTTCCGCATTTGATACACCCCAAGCGTGTTTTTGCGCCACAGTGGAAGCAGCGATGACGATCTCCTCTGTAGATGGGCCAATGGCCCATCCCATCAGTGCGCACATCAGGTTGAGGTGGTCTGTTATCAGGTGCCTTTCTGGGCATTTTGGGTTGATCCTCTTCCTCGCGTCCTTCCAGACTAGGTCTTCCTTTTCTTCTTTTTTCAACTACTCCCTCTGCTAAAGAGCTGGATACTGCAGAGGTAAACTCCAGAAGATCCAGCTGTCTGCCAATAACAGTGCTACAGCTGCTGGCCACTCTACGATACAGGCACCACCCATTGATTACTGCGGTGGCCAGGGCCCAGAAAAAGAAGCGCATGTACCCCTTTCTGCTCTTGTGATGGAGGCGATATAGGGCTTGAAACATGTCGAACAGGTCGACACTTCCCATACCCTCATTGTAAACAATTACAATTTGCGGTCGTGGCACTTCAACGTGAGCATTTTCCTTTCTTGACCACCTCTGGACAATGTCTGTTGGGTGGGTAAACAGAAAATTTGATGCCAGCTGAACCAATTTTCGGTCATACCAACGAACAACTGTAACACCAGTATTCAAATCAACTGCTCCACAGAATGCACCCCTTCCTTTCTTTTTCAGCTCGTTCTCAGGCAATAGCACTTCATCGCAACCTCTCAGACGGTCTTGTCGTATTGTGCCAACAGCACACATGCCCCACTTTTTCAACTTTGACAAAAGCTCAGGGAAAGTGAAATAATTGTCAAAAATCACTTTATAGTTTTTGTTTCTTGGCAAGTTGTTGTACATTCTCAAAACGATATCTCCTGAAGAGTACCCAATGCTTTCTATACTTGGCTGCTCTGGATCCGGAGCACCCTCTACTTCAAAATCATAGCAGAAGCCACTTTGGCCATTTCGAGAAAAAACTTTGAATCCCCACTTTTTTGGTTTTTTCGGCATGTACCTTCGCAAGCTACTCTTTCCCTTGAAAGGAATGATCTGTTCATCCACAGAGTTGTGTTCTTCAGGAGTTACCTTGGAGCAGTTGTCTCGCAACATTTGAAGGAGAGGGCGTATCTTGTAAAGTTTGTCATAATCTTTGTCTTTTCTACCAGGTGCTTTGCTATTATCATTGAAGTGTAAAAATTTCTTCAACTGCTTAAATCTGTCCCTGCTTAGTAAACTGGCCGCTGGCTCATATCTTGTTGCACTTTCCCAATACATGGAGTATCATCATCTGAATTTATTAAGTCTCCTTCTTCGTCACTTGAATCAGTTTCTTGCTCAGAATTCAACCCGAAATCAGGATCAACAATAATAAACCCGCCTCCTCCACCACCATCATCATCACCTTCTTCAATCACTGTTTTATCCATATTAGCAGCATGAATCTAAATTAAAACACAAAAATAATGTAAATTAAATAATACCTTTAACATAATAAAACATGTTTTAATCAAAATGCATTTATTTACCAAAACAACATCACAGGATGAATTACTAAAATGAAAAATTCCCTTTGAAGATTTAGGCCCATTCCATTCCTTGAAAGGCTGGAAGGGCCATACGGCCCAACATAAAAAACATGATATTTCCCTGTTAAAACTTTATTGAAACATTAAAAACAAAACATTTATAAGTATATTAAGGCTTTAAAGGTATACAGGTATTTTTTTTACACACATATATTGAATTCCCTACCTGAAAGAGCCACTTAAAAAACACCAATTTTGAGTCAGTCAACCAGCTCTGAGAAAAACTGTTGTAAGTCTGAACTCCTTCATGTAAATTGCACCAAATTTGATTCTGTCAAAGAACGATGATAGGCCAGATATCCCATAAAGCAATTCGGGCTAAGAAATGACATTGGAATATTTTATCATTGTTTGAATTGTTATGGGCCATATGGCCCTTCCCGCCCTGAAAGGGTTAAGGCCTGTAATTTCTTGTCAGGAAAACTCTATCTGCAAATTGGCAAAATTATCAACTTTTCAGGATTTATACAGAGGTTTTTCCTAAAACCTACCAAGTACTGAAAATCCAAACTGTAGGTAGTAGTCCCTAGCAGCACTAATTCAAAGTATTTTACCTACAATGCAAAGCAAACCGAGTATTTTGGAAAAGAGGCTGATCCAAAATTCCGGCAAATCACACGCTCCGCTCTCTTCGACGAAAACAACGTTCTTCAACAGTGTGGCTGCCCTTCTGCTGCTTGATTTTCTAATTCTATTCAACGATAATTTCGACATCTGAATGGCTGTGAGTATGAATGAGTTTCTATTCAACGTGCAAGCCTGACCAAGATTTTGCTTTTTTCTAGTAGGGCCACAGGCTCCTGATCGTTTTTCATTTCTATTATCGAGAGAATCCAACTCTGCTAGGCCTATTATCTTGGCCTTGAGGATTAAAAAAGAGCTCTTCGCGTCGTAGGCCTACTTTATCTTCTAGTATAATAGTGCTTCTTCTAAACTCACTTAGGATCTGTGTTTGCCCTAGGAGATCTCATTGAAACGGAGCATTTTCTGCGAACTAGGCACCTTGATCATTGATAGCAATATTTTCTGCAAGCATGATTTAGAGCATAATCGATGCCCTGGAAGCAAACTTGATGCCAGCCCTCCCAGACATCAAAGTCGATCTTCAGTGGGGTTTTCTTTGTATTTAATAACCTCATTTTTACTCTAAAATTTTATAATAAATCTCATCCTCATTAAACTCAGTCTGGATGACTTTGTTAACAAAAAGCACTTTAGAAAACAGGTTGAAGTTTATCCTTAAATGGAACGCAATTTCTTTTCAGACATTACCGCTTAACCCAAAACCCTTCTTGAATGGACTAACTGGCAAGCCAGTGATGGTCAAGCTAAAGTGGGGAATGGAATACAAAGGATATCTTGTTTCAGTAGATGGATACATGAACTTACAAGTAAGACTTTCTTTCTTGGTGAAGGGCCCATCATCTGTGGCCAGGGTGGCAGGGATGCCGATTTGATAGCTTGACTCTTGTTCAAAGGGTCCTGATTTTAGAAACCATCTTAAGACATGTGACAAAGTGTAGGGAGAGAATGTGCCAGCTCCCTGTGATTCCAGGCAAAAAGAATCACGAAATGTGGTCACATCAAGAGGAAGGACCAGGGTCGTACTGCTCAATTAGCCCACCTGTTCAGTGGGCATTTTGTGCTTTGCACAAATCAATACCTTACAAACATAGTAAGCGTATTTGCCTACCAAAAATCATCCAAAGCCTAACTTACCAAGCCTTGTTTACTTCTAAGGAGTATAGGTAAAACATGATAATTGAGAAAATTAGCAATACTGATTAATATTCTGCACTTATTGGTAGTAATAGATTTCGATGCTCATACAGATCTTCAGGATTTTAAGAACTATCGGCAGCATAGCAAAAAATAACCACTTAAGTTTTGTCTGACACTAATCGAAGCAGTAGCTCAGAGAGAGAAAGAGTTGAAAAGTTATTGAGTAAGACTCAGCAGTTTATTTCAATACGTATTAAAGAGTTATTGGAAATATTGAATAAGTTATTTGAATTTTGTATTGTAGTTGGCAAACACAGAAGAATTCATCGATAGTGCCTGTACTGGAAACTTGGGGGAGGTTCTCATCAGGTAAAGATTGTCTGAACATGGACCCTATTCCAAATACTGTTGAGCCTTGCATAAGCCCCCCCCCCCCCCAAACAAACCTACTCACCATCTCCATAAAACTCAAGTTAGAACCAATGACATAATGCTCCTCCAACACAGTTCTCTCATCATCGGTCTGATTATCAACTCCAGATCTCCCTTCATTTGGTCAATGAAAGCAAGTTGCTTTTATCAAATCATATTGGATTCATGCGTCCCAAAAGCAATCTAATATGAAAAACGATCCAAAACGTTTCACTTATAAAGTGGAGTGACTTGACTCCGGAAAAACAAAACGTTTGGATTTGCATGGTTTTGTGTTAACAGAAAGGCTATCTGATATGAAAAGTGATTCAAAACGACATGAATTCGGCATCATGTTTACAGGGCATTATAGTCTATAATCATCTATATTGAATGATAGGTTTATTTATTTCTTTTTGCAATTTAAGTTACAAATATTTTCTCTTCTTTGTGCAGGTGTAATAATGTGTTATATGTGAGAGGTGTTGACGAAGAAGAAGAAGACGGAGAAATGAGAGAATGATGAAAACATTGAGGGAGTCAAAGGGAAGAACAACAAAAAAGCATGATAAGTTATGATAGGCAGATAGAAAAAACTTTACCATACAATGTATGGCTTTCTTTAGAACTCGCTCAAGCTTGTATTTTATGTAAAGACTCTTTTGGTATTTATAGCAAGTTTTAATTTACTGAAAAAACTTTAATTGTTGGTTTATTGACGGTCAGTGGAATCTCAGATAAAGGTATGAAATCCAAATCTACTTACCTTGAATTTTCATTTATGGTTTTTTGTTCACGTGGGTAAAATAAATGCAAAGTAGGTGCAGATCTAAAGGGGGTAGGGGGTCATTATCGCCTTTAAACGATAAATTTCAAAGATCGAACAATTTGGGAGAAAACGAAGTGCAACACAATAATTAGGCAGTTAAATGAATTAGGTAAGTCCTTGTACACAAGAGCTTAACATGAAAATAATATATACGTACCTAAAATCAAAATTATACATCATTTGCATCTCAGGTGATTGGGTGAATCTCAAAAAATGTGAAGTTTTTAGTATGTATTTAGGAAATGAATTCGAAACTAAATCAATAAGGCAAAACCTAAGCCTAGAAATATAGCCTCCAGAGAGGGGCTGAACAAAATGGAATGTGGGCTTATTCGATTGGGTAATTCGAAAATAAAAGTTACTACAAGCTCGGTTCATTTGTCTTTGAATGGCATAAAAGATCCTTTAAATAGACTTACTCCTTTACTTTGTGATTAAGCCCAGATGTCATTTGACTTGTAAAGTTTCAAAGATATGTTATAATTCGAAAGGAGACTTAATTCCTAGAAGAAGATTGAAATGTTGCAATTAATTTAAAAAAAATGATGGAAACAGTTCTAATTAGAATGCATACAGAACAGAAATCGGAAAGGGCGTTGCCAGCGTTTTACGGGGGCTAGGCTCCGAAACATTTTCCGGGGGCTTCGCCCTAGGGCCACACAGTCTTCTCTCTAACGGGCCCTCCCCAAACTGCAATGGTGGATCTGCGCCTGATGCAAAGTGTACCATTGAATGATAGGAAAACCAATTAACTGATAGAAAAACAAATTAACTGACATAATTTTATGATAAAAGTACTTTTCTCCAGTGAAAAATTCAGATTTCAGAAGGAAAATACTTTCAAATGAATATAGCCATACTTTTTAAACCCATCAAAATAAAACATTGACCAAAGCCACGACTGTCTCAGATCAAGCTTCCTCAGATTTTCCCATATTTAACTTGAAGAGGAGGGGGTGCGAAAAAAGATGGTTTTCTTAAGATTAAAGGATTTGTGAGAATTTTACGAGGAACTAATTGGAAAACCACCATGGAAACTTAAGACTGCCATGGACAGTAGGCCAGTTGGAAGCGGGGGGGGGGGGGGGGGGGCAATACTCCTAAAATTCAATTGTTCACATCACGGTCCCTAATCTTCCGATTGTTCTCGAAAAATGGTTCCCCCCAATGATTTTTCCCAAGCTACGGTGCTGATGGAGAGACAAATTTCATATGATTTTTAAACAAGCGATCACAAAAGTATATTCCTTCATATGAATCAGGTAGTTTAAGCTGCCGCAATTAATGTATTCAACAAAGCTTGATCTTGAAACACTAACTCATAGTCAATATCATTCAAATATTATGCCTTTGAGGCTAGTAAAATATCAAAAATTGCAATAGTTAAAACGTTACAGTAATCAATTCATTAATTAACAAAGTGTCCAAAGTCCATAAGATTTACAGCCGAAACAGGAAAGCCAATTAAGAATAATGATCAAGCAAGTTGACATATGTGCCTACTAAGGTGTATGCGGATGCTGAGGGGTGGAGCATTTTACTGAAGGCGTTGCATCCAAATACGGATGGAAAATTATGACACTCTATTGCAATGGTAGAGGTAGGGAATTATGGTTCAGATCCAGGATCTCCTTCCAGTGGTGGATGCGAACGCTAGAGATGGGTATTATTCTTCAAAGGTAGGACATCATGCTACAATTGCTGGGACACTGTATTCTATTGGTGGTTGTGCTGGGACACAGGCGTCCTTCATGTGGTGGATGCGAACACTAAAGATGGGTATCATTCTTCGATGGTGGGGCATTATGCAACAATTGATGGGACACTGTATTCTATTGGTGGTTGTGCTGGGACACAGGCGTCCTTCATGTGGTGGATGCGAACGCTAAAGATGGGTATCATTCTTCGATGATGGGACATTATGCAACAATTGCTGGGACACTGTATTCTATTGATGGTTGTGCTGGGATATAGGCATCCTTCATGTGGTTGATGAGGACGCTAGAGATGGGTATTATTCTTCAAAAGTGGGACATCATGCTACAATTGCTGGGACACTGTTAACTATTGGTGGTTGTGCTGGGACACAGGCGTCCTTCATGTGGTTGATGAGGACGCTAGAGATGGGTATTATTCTTCAAAGGTGGGATATCATGCTACAATTGCTGGGACACTGTATTCTATTGGTGGTTGTGCTGGGACACAGGCGTCCTTCATGTGGTGGATGCGAACGCTAAAGATGGGTATCATTCTTCGATGATGGGACATTATGCAACAATTGCTGGGACACTGTATTCTATTGGTGGTTGTGCTGGGACACAGGCGTCCTTCATGTGGTTGATGAGGACGCTAGAGATGGGTATTATTCTTCAAAGGTGGGATATCATGCTACAATTGCTGGGACACTGTATTCTATTGGTGGTTATGCTGGGACACAGGCGTCCTTCATGTGGTTGATGAGGACGCTAGAGATGGGTATTATTCTTCAAAGGTGGGATATCATGCTACAATTGCTGGGACACTGTATTCTATTGGTGGTTGTGCTGGGACACAGGCGTCCTTCATGTGGTTGATGAGGACGCTAGAGATGGGTATTATTCTTCAAAGGTGGGATATCATGCTACAATTGCTGGGACACTGTATTCTATTGGTGGTTATGCTGGGACACAGGCGTCCTTCATGTGGTTGATGAGGACGCTAGAGATGGGTATTATTCTTCAAAGGTGGGATATCATGCTACAATTGCTGGGACACTGAATTCTATTGGTGGTGCACCTTAGGTTAGACGGCTTGATAATGCAGATACCGGATGTACTAAGAAAGTTGTTAAAAACCATTCTATACTGGATAAAATAAGATAAGAACTTACAACGGTTGCAAAAATTACGCATTGCTAAAAAGTAAAACCACTTTGACTAACTAAAATGAGAACTAGATAAAATGATATGATCAATTAATTTCATGACCCAAAATTTATGAAAAAAAGTCTTACCTGAACGGCATTGTCGAGCATTATGCGTTGGGATTTTTTATGTTTGACATGGATGTCCCTGGACTTCCGTCATTTGGTGGCCTCGCCCTCGCATTCATTTTTAACCAGTACAGGTATATAGCAGCAGCCAAGAAGCACACGGCTAAAAACCATCCAATGCCCAAGGCTGCAAACAAACCAATATCGGTGTTACAGCTCTTCTCCTCCTTTTTCACAACTGTCACATTTTGCCTGGAGTGATTAGGGGTGATTTCTCCACATATGGGTATATCGTTCCCAGGGGCTGGCATTTTATCAGCTGAATCAATGAAGATGACGTGCATGCCCATCACAAAATGCCAGGTCACGTGGCAGTGGAAAGACCAGACGCCAGGGTTGTCTGCTACGAACCGAATAGCCACCCACCCGCAGCCACCTTGCTTGGCCTGTCCAGCGAACGGTTTCGAAGAATCTGGCAGCACGTTGATCGTATCCCTTACAACGGCATTGCTGGTTTTTAGAGAGGCGAGCTGTGTGGCGTTGCCGTTCCATGTGCCATGGCCCATGCCAAGTACCCAGAATTTGTAGCCGTGTAGATGCCAGGGATGGGCTTCACAAACCTGTAAATGCAGAAATCTTAAGGGCACGCTCATCTAAAACTAAAAAACTACAAAATTTAGAAACAGAATGCATGATTTTGGAAAAACAACAGGGGGACAAAAAACCCCTAATACGATCCTTAAACTTGTAGAGCTCCAAAACCTGCAATTCGAAGAATGAATTTGACACAAATTCCGAAAAACGAGGGCTTTGGTTATTAGTTATTATAAACTAGCAGTTAACCAACTTTAAATACGTTTATGATTATGATTATGATTATGATTATGATTATAAGGCTACTGAATCAAGAATTGGTTGGAACGAGTTTTCGACCATTGCCTTATATCTTAGATTTTATTGATGATTTTCACGGGATATTTTTGCACGCAATGCATCATAGATAAATGCTCTTAGCAACGCATAACAACGGACATTGGCCTAAAGCTCCATTCAGATTTGACATGGTACGTTTAAGCTGCAGTTGTTAGTTTGGTAGTGTGCGTTGCCAAGGAGCTCATTCCCATCATGCTTGGCGTTAAATCAGTCCAAAAACATACCCACTATCTAAATCTACTTTATAAACCAAAAGCTCAGAGGAAACAATTTTGCGTAATTTTTGTCCAGTTCTCCGAATTTGCTTTTTCTTTTTGCCGTTTTTTATTGAAAATTCTATGGTTTGGTTGACTTTTGCTAGTTTTTGCAATCTTTACAGGGGACGAATATGGGTCATAAGACAGAGGAAAGTGTAAGAAAGAGTTGGACTAAACAAGTTTTGGTGCTTCATATTCGGTCCTACCTGGTTGCATCCTGGGTAATTTTGAATGATGACGTCAATGACATCTCCTTGGTTTATCTTGTAATACCCCCGTTTTTCCGTGAAGGTTTCTGGACGTATTCCATAATAAACCATGTGAGCGATGGGGGTATTCTCGTACTTATACGACACACCATTCAGTGCCCATCTAAGAGCGCGGCCTGTAGCATTGCAATTGTCCTCTGGCCTCGACTTTGAGGGATCGTTGTAGGTAACTCCTTTACTCCATTCGAATCGCTGCTGCGTACCAACCAAAACAATCCTTCGTGTCACTTTAGCAGGAGGTGACGTCAGACCCTCCATTGAATTCTGCTGTGCAAAACTAAACGCACTGTCATCCCATTTCGGCTGATACGTCATCACAGCTTCAACAGCAGAAGGAGGCTTTTTCAAACTGGACGTTTTGTACTTGAGAACAGCCTGTCCGGTGACAACTCCACTACGGTGTCGAGTCTTTACATTTATCCAATACGTGCTTACGGGCTGATTGGCAGTAATCAGCACCGCATATCTCTGTCCGGAGAATAGATCGAGACTGCGGACATTTAATGGCTTGATTTTGTGTCCGTCTGCCTCGACCACAGTCATGTTATGGTCCTGAATGGCGATGTTCATGAAGGATATTTCGGCGATATTGGCAATTCGGATCAGATTCACTGTACCCTTCTCCACTTCCACCGTCTCGTATCCCGGGCAAAATTTATCTGCGCAGTATATGGTCCCAGCTTGCATGAAATACGGGAATTTAACTTGCTTTGGTACGCTGTTTTTGGTACAGTTAAAGTACCCCTTGCCGTTGATGAGGATCGACTGGGGGTCCCCACTCCATTTGAAATGCTCATCCACAATCCCTAGCGTGACTTCTGTGTGGGCAAGATGAGCCCAGTCGCTTAGCAACAGCGAGTGCTCCTTCGCATAATCAAATTGTTTCCCCACCACAGGGTCGATGATGAACATGCCGTACAACCCCGCGGCTGAGATGGCCCCTGCATGCCCGTGATAGATGTATGTCCCAGCGGCGTCGTTGACTCGGAACCGATGGGTGAAGGATGTTCCTGGGGGTATGGGACAGCTTGTTACCATGCTGACCCCATCTTGCCATATTGTGTTCAGTTGGACTTGGCCGTGGAAGTGAACCGTCACTGCTTCTGTTGGTAGATTGTTCACCACCTGCAAAAAGTATTGAATTCTATAGAGATGGTCAATATGGAATTTCCAGCAACGTGGGGGATATCTTAAAGTACTTTCGCGGGTGTTCAGTTATGTGGAGTGGATGGTGTTCAGTTATGTGGAGGGATATCATCAGAAATGTTGAGGGATATCTTAAAGTACTTTCGCAGGTGTTCAGTTATGTGGAAGGTGTTCAATTATGTGGAGTTGATGGTGTTTAGAAGTGTGGAGGGATATCATCAGCAACGTGGAGAAGATATCTTAAAGTACTTTTGATGGTTTTCAGTTATTTTGAAGGTGTTCAGTTATGTGGAGTGGATGGTGTTAAGTAGTGTGGAGGGATATCATCAGAAACGTGGAGGGATATCTTGAAGTACTTTTGGTGGTTTTCAGTTATGTGGAACGTGTTCAGTTATGTGGAGTGGATGGTGTTAAGTAGTGTGGAGGGACATCATCAGCAACGTGGAAGGATATCTTGAAGTACTTTAGAGGGTGTTCAGTTATGTGGAGTGGATGGTGTTAAGAAGTGTGGAAGGATATCATTAGCAACGTGGAGGGATATCTTAAGTAATGGGGAGTGTGTTCAGTAATGTGGAGGGATTTCATCAGTAACGTGGAGGGATACCTAGAGTAATGGGGAGGTTGTTCGGTTATGTAGAGGGATTTTATCAGTAACGTGGAGGGATATCTTCCAGTAATATGGAGGGTGTTTAGTAGTGTGAAGGGATTTCATTAGTAAATAGCCACTTTTTGCAATATGAAAAGAGAAAAAGATCTCAAAATATTGTATCGAAATTTGCCTTATTTTCTTACAAAAAAGACTCCCGATAGCAAAAAATATATACAAGATTCTTGTTTTCAAGTAGAAGATAGCTGTCTGGATCGCCACTTGCAAATATAGGCACCCTAAGGTCCTACTAAAAAATATCTCCATCTATCCTTCTATTGTCAAGTTCTAAATTAATTAACCCCTTTAATACAAATATGGCTTTTACGGTTTCAATGCAAATAATCCATGGATTCGGAAGGTTCTTAATATTTAAATGAATAATATAAATTGTGAATTTATGATCTTAGTAAAAAATTCCAATGACCTTGATCGTTACAGAACTGTAAGAAAGTAACAAAAATGAGAAACAGTGCAAATACCATGATGCTACTTAATGTTAGTTGGCTTGGGGGAATATAAACTTTTCATGTGCATAAGCCTGGGTAAGGTGTCTAGTAATAGATGTAAGCTCTTGACAAATAGTATTTCAGAATCCTCTCTCGAAGCCATCTGATTGGCCTGTTTATCTTCAAATTGAAGAGTACTGTTTCTATTTTTGGAAACATCATTTATGTTCATCAACTAAATTTAATGTTGTGCATAGTGAATATTTCTAGCCCGGCTTTTATATGCATGTCACACAACCTCACTCAAGAATGGCTGTATTACTTGAATTCGGTATTTTTGAAATTGCAATCAAATTGAAAGTTGAGTCAAGTTCTATAGTGAAAATCGAGGGATGTTATTTGAAATTAGATTGCCCTTTTTTGTAGTTTGTAACGTTTAAGATTATCTTTGCCATGCACGATCTCTGTACCGATTAAAGACAACTATTTTCTTATATGCATTTCACAAAGCCTAAGTAAAAAATGGCTACATCATTTATTCGTTTATTTATCAACGTTCGTTAATTTGAAAAGTTTTCAAAGCCAAATCTCACAAAGCGAGCTATCAACGTCATAAAAATTTCGTCCAAAATCAATCTTTCTTTCAAAATCTGCGCAATGCATGATTTGGCTTCAGCGTATGGAGTGCCAAACGCGTCAAAAATACTTTATTGAAAAACATCGTACTTATTGCTAAAAACACATAACTTTCAACAAAAATCATAGTACTTCATATCTAAAATAAATATGCCCACTATAAACTTCTATTGTAAAAAAAATACTACTTACTTTCTTGATCAGAATAAAAATCACAATGTGGCGCTTACGTCAAAATAAAAATTTATTAACGCTTTCACACACAGAAAATGTAGCACATCATACTCATATCGATTTTTTTTCGTGGCTTTCTTTAACTTTCATGTAAAAAAATTTGCACTGGAAAGGAAGTATCGCATTTTCTTTCACGAGCAACCCTACTCTCTTTTTTTCAAACAAGTATCAAATTTTTTTTACAAGCAAGTACCCTCTTTTTTAAATTCAACATATCAATCAATGTCAACTGTCAATCAATGTCGAATGATTACGGGAAAATTACGGGAATCCCCAACCAATTCTCGAACGAGGCAAGGCATAACATGTGATGAAGTTAAAATGGCCGCTCAACAGCAAAGCAACCTAGTTGGGCAGCTTACAGAGTTAGTAGAAGTTCTGCGAAACCAGCCCCCGCCTCAGCCAGCAGAAAGCTCAGCTACAACGCCAATAAGTATCAGTAGCGCCTTATCAAGTCTGTTCCCGTCTGTTGCTGGAACATCAGCATCGGGAACAAGGCCGACACAAGGAGCACATAAATCATAACAGACATGATAAATTTTGCTAGCAACGCCATCTTGCTTCTTGGATGATACTTCGGAACGTGCTTAGCTCCAATAATGCCTCGTTCGAGAATTGGTTGGGGATTCCCGTAATTTTCCCGTAATCATTCGACATTGATTGACAGTTGACATTGATTGATATGTTGAATTTAAAAAAGAGGGTACTTGCTTGTAAAAAAAATTTGATACTTGTTTGAAAAAAAGAGAGTAGGGTTGCTCGTGAAAGAAAATGCGATACTTCCTTTCCAGTGCAAATTTTTTTACATGAAAGTTAAAGAAAGCCACGAAAAAAAATCGATATGAGTATGATGTGCTACATTTTCTGTGTGTGAAAGCGTTAATAAATTTTTATTTTGACGTAAGCGCCACATTGTGATTTTTATTCTGATCAAGAAAGTAAGTAGTATTTTTTTTACAATAGAAGTTTATAGTGGGCATATTTATTTTAGATATGAAGTACTATGATTTTTGTTGAAAGTTATGTGTTTTTAGCAATAAGTACGATGTTTTTCAATAAAGTATTTTTGACGCGTTTGGCACTCCATATCAGCGCGTGCGCTTGCTTAAGTTACGTGTGATTGTTTGTAGAGCAGAGTTGACGAATTGCCATGACAGTGCAAGGGGAAAGCGAGCCATTGGAAACGAACTACAGTAATGAAACGAATACGAACAGCGATGTTATGTAATGCAATCGGCTTATCAGATTTTTTTGCAAAATGTTGAATTTTAATGCCTTTCTTGTATGGGTACTAATTTCCATCCACTCAATGAGCTTTAAAATCAAGGAACTATTACGGAACTTTTATAACTACAAAGTGGTCAAAAGAATTCTCAAATAAGGAAGCCCCGAGGAAGAACTAGGAAGAACTAGGAAGAAGGAAGAACTAGGCCCTGAATTAGGTTCCTTATAAAAAAGCGTGTATTGGAGCAAAATCGAATCAACATAAAGAGATCAAAAGTCAACAAGTCGAGAGTCTGCATTAAAGGTTTGAGTCACATGTCCATTATGCAACAAAACGTCCATGTTGTATAACTTAACCCATTTTCTGAGCAGCCTCCTTTTCGGCCTTTGACGTCATAAATAGTCTCGTTATCAAATCTATGAACACTTTCTTTTCCTCTCGACTGTTTATGATTGTACTTAAGTTGTAGTATTTGTAATTATCTTCAGTCACTAATATATAAATGTCACAAGAGCATGTCTTTTCTTGGCTCCATGTCTTCAAACCATCACACGTAACAATGAAGCAGAATTGAAAGCATTTATCCCTTTTACACATCCAGGGAAGGGGGTTTTGTAAGATTGAAGGAGAGGGGTGTTCCGCTATTTAATCAAAATTATAACCATTACTCATATGCATTTCCATGATCAATCTTTCATACAAATTACAATAAAAAACTTATATCTATATCAAGAACCTACTAAACATTCCAATTTTGCGTTGTAGAGGTATAAAATGCCAAGTTTACCTACAACGCTCGAATGCGCCCACGTTAAAGCGTTTCAATCGAGGGAAAATTCACTTTTTCCCAAAGTACGCTATTTTTCAAGAACAAATAGAATTCCACAGAATGTCTTAAGGATTGGTATTTTCAGGGAAGACTATTATGAAAGGTGAACGAGATTCTAGGAAATAATTTGCTCCTCCGTTCAACCATCTAGGACAGAGCTCAGAGCATGGCGAAGGATAAAAGTTCACACCCCTCCAAGAGGAAAACACTCCCTGTCTGAAATTCTCTTCTCGCAAGATCTAACCGCAGTCACATATCTAATTATTATTTACAAAGAGATGGGATGCCCAAAACAGCCCGACTCGGCCAGAGTCAGCAAAAACAAGAAACAATCATTCAAAGCTACTCCCCAGTTTCCATTGCAAAAGATGAGGATGACGGAAACCCACCTACTACAAAAGGTCTGCAGTTCAAGTTTCTATGCTTCAATTAAGAGCCTGATGCGTAGCTGCTCTGGGGTACTTTATTTCATTAGCTTTGGGTAATTCTGCAGGTAATATAGGGGTGGATGCATGTATGGAGCTCGAAGAAAGTGAAGATCGAAGGGCTTAGAACCGAAAATTGATGAGCGTGAACACTCCACATCAAGGGCTAAGGCTTCCGATTACAGATGCGTTACTCAAAGATTACGCAGTGTAAACGTAGCCTAACTGTAAGAAAAGTGATTCATGAGTTCCTCTATGCATTGCAAATAAAAACATAGATACAAACAGGGGCGGATCCTGTTTTTTTAGTGACTGTTGCATTATAAAGAAAAACATCTGGGTTCGCAGGCAAAGTCTGTATAATATTGTATGATATAGAAATCTATAATTTAATACTGTGTAATATGGAAGTCTGTTGCAGCTACAACCATTGTAACAGTCTGGATCCGCGCCTGACCAAATCACTCAAAGAAATATTGGCTTGGAGATAATATAGTTTAGCATATTCAGATGGTTAAACCTTCTAGAAGGTTTCGCACAAAAGGCTTTCGTTATCCTTTCAAGAATTTATGATGCTCTCTAGAAATGCTTAAACCCTTCCTCACTCAAAGAACAGACTCAGTAAACCACTATCAATGTGGAACAAGTGGAGTAAGAGTCGAAATCTCCAAATATTATAATCCAAATTCTGCGTACCTTAACTTCAATCATCGTAGAGGCCGTTGCCCGTATCGTAGGCCCGGGAAATTTGCCGTTAATGAGTATGACTGCCTTTTCCACGCAATCTGGGCTACGAAAACCCATCCCCAACTCTAACACATAACTCTTTATGCCGATGCAGCAACCGACGAGACATTGCGCTATGAATACGCATAATAAGATCTTGCCTCTCATGTTTTCAGTTTTTCCTGATCAACGAAATCGCCCCTCCCTCTGCACAGTGCGTTAACTTACGAATGCATGAATTGGCATGAGGCATTGCATACATCTCATTTCCACCGGCACGATGTTTAATTGTGCTGGTTTTCGCTCGGTAATTGTCGGGGCTTTCTGAAAGGGGGGCTTATAAAACCAAAGCATTGAACCAAAATATCTTTTTCTTTTCAGTAACCTTGCTTCTGCCAAAGTGTTCTTTATTAATTTCTATCCTAATGCTGAAATTGTCTTAAATTATCTTATTCTTACCGGCAAAAGAATAGTCAATAGATTTGAATGCTTAGGAAATCCCCTTCTTTCATTTCTTTGTTTAAGTATTTATTGAGATATCCTTCTATGATTAATCTTAAACTAGAATATAATATATCGAAAAAGCAGCAGAAATTAAACATTAGTTCCGTTGCACAATAATGCCAATGCAAGTGAAAACATTAATTAGGCTTTTGGTGGACGCACTGTACGTACGGGATATCATCCATACTGTGGATGGATACCATCAGTACTGTAGAGGAAACCATCAGAACTGTGGAGGGACATCATCAGTACTGTGGATGGATACCATCAGTACTGCGGAGGGATGGCATCAGTATTGTGGCGGGGAGGGCCGAGTGGTTAGATCACTTGACCCTTGCTTGAAGGGTCCCGGGTTCGAAACCACCTTCAGACCTGCCACAAAGTGCGGGGAGAGAATTAGCCAGCTCTCTGTTATTCCAGGCAAAAAGGCAAACGGAATCACGAGGTGTGGTCACATCGAGAGGAAGAACCAGGGTCGCACTGCTGGATTTGGTTACCTATTCAGTGGGCCCTTTGTGCTTAGCACATAAACCCATACCTTGCGAAGATAGTAAGCGTTATGTGCCTATCAACAACAACTCAACGATAGCATCAGTACTTGGGAGGGATACCATTCATAATGTGACGGACACCATCAGTGCTGTGGACGTATAGCAACAGCTCTCTGGAGGGATACTATCGGCACTGTGTTTGAATTATGGGTTGAAATTTTCACTTATTAGTCGGTTGTACCCGGAATTATGGGAATGAATTTTGAGAAAAAATAAAGACAAGAGAAATGTGGTGATCGTAGTTTAATCCGAAGAGGAACAATGACGTATCATTTACACTGATGTGTGGTACGAGACTTTTATTTAGGAATATTTTGGCTTATTCAGATTCAATCATGTGGTGCTACTGAAATTATGCTTCTTTTACATATATTCCGGGACACGGAATTATGGGTCCTTTTTTAAATCTACGACCCGGAATTGTGGCCCTTTTTTCAAAATGACACATCCCTATCATCTAACCCCCTAAGGTACCCCCCTCCCCCGAGGATAAGAGTGGTTTCAGAGTATATCACAAACCAGTTTATCTCATCTATACAGTGCGTTCTCGAAAGTAGACAGAATAGTATTAGGTTCAAAAGCAGAAAACAAAGCATTAGTTCACTTCATGCATGTGTATTTTTACACTAGTAAAAATGAATTTACATGATACAAAAACCGAACTACAAAAGTGATGGGGAAAAATCACAACTTCCCCAGGGCCATCGATTCTATAAATTAATAACATTTCGATATATACTAAATAAATAACATACAAATTTAAAGTAAAATAAGAAACATTTTAATCAACATAAATAAAATCAACAATATTTACAAATGTGAAACACAAATAAAAGAAAAGTAAGAAAGATTGCAGGGTTCAAATAAGTACTGAAGATTGTTCTTATTTCATTTTGTTCAAATATAGGTTCAACTCTGTTTGTGTGCAAATTTCGTCTTACTCTGCTAACGAGTCTATGACATGATAAGATTTAATTGTCTTTCGTTTCCTCTAGTTAGATTGCACTCTCATTTACCCCTAAAAGTTTGTTCAACGTACAGAATCAATCGATATCTATATCTCTTCCAAAATGAATCGATATCAAATCTCTTATGACTTTACTTTGATCAACCCTTATTTGAATAAGTGGATTCTAAGCCGGTGCAATCATGGCTACCAAATACAAATTTTGCCCCCTCAGCCTTGTGGAATCAAACTGTTGCTCAAATGCACCATCCATCAGTGAGAGCAATGCATACCGTGTAGGAACAGGAACATATGTCTATTTCATCATGTTTCGATTTCCATCATAGATATGTGACCAACAACTTCTTTCTGTCCCTCCACTCTTCTCCTCCTCAGCATCACCCGATCCACTATGAAAGCAAGCAATAAGAACACAGCCAAACACCATCCAATTATCAAAGCCACATACAATCCAATATCCACTTCACAGCTGTTCCCTTTATCTAACGGCCTACCCTTGCCAACCAGCTTACTGTTGATATGATTAGGGGTGATTTCTCCACATATGGGTATATCGTTACCAGGAGCAGGCATTTTATGTGGGGCGTCAATGAACACGACGTGCATACCCATCATCAGATGCCACGTGACGTGGCAGTGAAGGGACCAAACTCCAGGGTTGTCAGCTACAAACCTGATGGCCGCCCAGCCACATCCCTCCTGCCTTGACTGTCCGCCGAATGGTTTACTGGCATCTGGAAGCACGGTCACGGAATCTCTGAGCACTGCGTTGTTTTGTTTTAGAGAGGCGAGTTGTGTAGCATTGCCACTCCAAGTGCCATGTCCCGTGGCGAGTACCCAGAATCTGTAGCCATGGAGATGCCAGGGGTGCTGCTCGCAGACCTGCAAAGAATTCGTACTTGATTATAAGGGCAAGCTGTACAATTACTGCAATAACTTGATTTAGCTATACTCTCGAATAAGCCCCGTCGATCAAATTTTTCAAGAGAGTCTGACAAGTAGGGGGGGGGGGGGGGGGGGGCATTTTATGGAAGTTTTTGAGAATTTACCATAAAAAGTAAATGGTATTGAAAATGTTTGGAATATCAAAGACTTAGCAATGGAGTTCAGTTGCTGCTTGATTAGACAAGTGCAAAACCGAAGATTTAAAGTAGCTTTAAAAGACCATTGAAGCCCCAGATTGGTACAATCCCTCTCTGAAGCACGGGGCTTATTCAAACCAATACGGTAAAAACAACTAAAGACCTTTGTAATATGCAGATAAGTGATTTCTTACCCTATTGCATCCAGGGTAATTTTGAATAATGACGTCAATGACATCTCCTTGGTTTATCTTGTAATACCCCCGTTTTTCCGTGAAGGTTTCCGGACGTATTCCATAATAAACCATGTGAGCGATGGGGGTATTCTCGTACTTGTACGACACACCATTCAGTGCCCATCTAAGAGCGCGGCCTGTAGCATTGCAATTGTCCTCTGGTCTCGACTTAGAGGGATCGTTGTAGGTAACTCCTTTGCTCCATTCGAATCGCTCCTGCGTACCAACCAAAACAATCCTCCGCGTCACTTTGGCAGGAGGTGACGTCAAACCCTCCATTGAATTCTGCTGTGCAAAACTAAACGCACTGTCATCCCATTTTGGCTGATACGTCATCACTGCTTCAACAGCGGAAGGAGGCTTTTTAAAACTGGACGTTTTGTACTTGAGAACAGCCTGTCCGGTGACAACTCCACTTCGGTGTCGAGTCTTTACATTTATCCAATACGTGCTTACAGGCTGATTGGCAGTTATCAGCACCGCATATCTCTGTCCGGAGTTTATATCGAGACTCCTGACACTCAACGGCTTGATTTTGTGTCCGTCTGCCTCGACCACAGTCATATTATGGTCTTGAATAGCGATGTTCATGAAGGATAGCTCGGCTATATTTCCAATCCGGATCAAATTTACTGTACCATTCTCCACTTCCACCGTCTCGTATCCAGGGCAAAAGCTGTCTGCGCAGTATATTGTCCCACCTTGCATGAAATATGGGTACTTGGCCTGCTGTGGCACGCCATTTTTTGTGCAATTGTAAAACCCCTTTCCGTTGATGAGTATCGACTGGGGATCTCCGCTCCACCGGAACTTCTCTTCCAATAAGCCGACAGCAAGATCCGTGTGGCTGCCATGATACCAGTCACATAGCAACAGCGAGTGCTCCTTCGCATAATCAAATTGTTTCCCCACCACAGGGTCGATGATGAACATTCCATATAGCCCGGCTGATTGGATTCCCCCGGAGTGTCCATGATAAAAGTACGTCCCAGGGGCGTCGTTTACTCGGAAGCGATGTGTGAACGAGGTTTTGGGGGGTATCGGGCAGTTCGATACCAGGCTGCTGCCATCTTGCCATACCGTGCCCTGTTGCAGCATTCCATGAAAGTGTATTGTTATTGCATCTGTTACTAAACTGTTTATCACCTGAAATATTGAATGGAATAATGACATTAACTTGAATGTGAATTTACATAATTTACGTTACAATTTTGAGGAAACAGGCACGGCAGAAAGCCCGGGTAAGGATATCATCACGGCACCAAAATAATAACGTTAATATACCATGACGTGGTGCGGAAAAAACTGTGCCAGAGTGAGGTAACGTGGCAGGACGGTGCTGTAAGACCTCTATATAAGTTCTCCTCCTTGTATGGCATCATAAACAACATTATTTAGAAAAATCAACATAAAAACAATAATGGAAGACACAGTGCTAATATTGAGTCAGGAGAACAACGGCCTATTTCATTTGCTTGCTTTGGCACGACCCTGGCTCAACAATTGTAGTAGGTCTTAGCAAACAAGATGTTTTCATCTCTAGGGGTGCGGCTCGTCTCTAGGGTTTGAGTCGTCTCTAGGGTACGGCTCGTCTCTAACGATCACATGGAAACGGCATGTCAAATACCCAGTGATCCCCAGCGATCGTCGACGATCATATGGAAACCTGGCTTATCCGTTGGCACGACCCTGCCATAAAGTCTGTTGTAGGTCTTAGGTTATAACTTATTTTCATTTCTAAGGTTGGGGCCAGGCCCGTAGGAAGTGGGGGAAAGGGGAATTGACCCCCCAACAATCATAAAATTCAATTGTTCATAGCATGGTCCTTAGTTTTCCTATTGTTCTCGAAAAATGGTTCCCCCAATAATTTTTCCCAAGCTACGGTGCTGGTTGGGCTCGTCTCTAGGGATGGGGTTCATCTCTAATGAGGATTACAATTCATCTCTACGGGTAGAGCTTGATCGAGAAAGTGTAAAGTAAAGAAACCGTTATCTTCTTTATCTTCTATCATTTCCTAGCACCTTCACTCATTTAAGAACTTATTCAAACTTTAGCCAGAGGCACGATGTAAAAGGGGGCTAATGATCACAATATCTGATTTGAACGGTCGCAAATTTTTGTAGTAGCGCCACAGAAGTGTTATTTGGAGAGAGTTATTTGGAACTTTCCAATGCATAATAGGATGAAATTCTCTTGACGTCATCGCCTTTCAGCTATACAGTCATTGAAACAAAGTAATCCAGCTTTTACTTAGAAATGAGGTTTACGTTCACAGGGATTTTCTATACTGACTGGATATCTCAATCATTTCCTTGTCTGTTGAATGTATCCAAAAACGATAATCCATTTGTGTTGAAGTCAAAGAGGTTCAATATCTGTTGCTTCAACCATATTTAATTTAACTTGGGTTGGATTAATACGATCACTATCCTTTGACAAAAGAAAAATCTAAGGCAGAGAAAAACCAAAATATTTCCCGGGCTCTTATTGGATGCATTCGTTTTTTATGAGGACAGGCTACAGATACGGGACTCTAACCACAAAAATGGCGCTTAAACTGCTAGGGTTACATAACTTGGGTTCAATAGTCGAACTAACACAGCTACTGTGATTTGTTTCCCCTTCGGCGCACCAGTATTGTCTGTTTCATCATCAACTTGGCCCCCTGGAGTGACGCCATCCTGAGAAAATATTTATACAAGCTTTTTTATAAGAATTCTTAGTTTTGAGGATCTGTATCGGCTTTCCTTGTTTTCAAACTTAGTTTTCATATAAAATACAGCCAACTTGAAGATCTCATACTTTTAGGTCTTTTCATACTAATTATATTCTTTATACCCAAAAAGCGAGACAGAGAAAAACATATCCTTTTACGTAATACTTTTTAAGTAATGAATATCTTCTAAACAGAGATATTCCTGAAAAAAAATAGTGAAGTTTGAACAGTGTCATCATAGTTTCATTCAAAAAAGGTAACCAACCATTTACAAAATAAGTCAATTTCGAAAAAGCCCAAAACGCTTCACAGAGTCAGAAAAAGTCCACCAGTTTACCAGGTTTTTAAAAAATGACCCTTCTTGAACGGTTTGTTAAAAAATTACTTGTACGAGTTTTCTGTGACTAACGCGCATGCAAGCAAATAAAGGTTTCATAACTTAAGGAACTAAGAATCATAAGCAAATATTTTCATTACTTTCAAAAGATAAAGAAGGAGAAGATTTGAAAAATAGCAATGATTGAAGAGAAAAGACGATTTTCCTTCTTGCTTACAACCGTGAAAGTATACTTGAATGTACTTTTATGTCGTTTAGAGCCAGTCATTGTGATCTCGCTGTTTTTCATAGCGTGGCTTTGATTTTCGCTTAGGTTTTCACTGATTTACAAGGAAGCTGTTTTAGTGATGGAGCCAGCTTAGCCAGAATAAACATACTGCGAACATCAACATTCAAAACAAAATCTCGGAAAAATATCGTAAAGGTAAAACTACATACCTTGATTTCGATTAGCATAGAAGGCGTTGCCCGTATCACAGGTCCAGGAAATTGGCCATTTATGAGTATGACTGCCTTTTCCACGCAATCTGGACTCTTAAACCCCATTCCAACCTCCAAAACATATTTCTTCACGCCGAAACAATAATTAAAGAGTAATTGAAAGATGAATAGGCCTTGCAGAGTATTGACTTTCATTGCTTCCACGTGAAATGATTCCAAACAGCGCAAAATGAAATGCTCGACTCCACACGATGGCCCTCAACGTGTTCTTGAATTTTCGAATGATTCTGTCAGATACAATCACAGGGTGTCCAAAGTTAATCTTCACTACGATCCAAACAGATAAAGGCTCAATGCCCTATTGTGCAATTTGAATCGAATTGTCTGCGGCTGTCTTTGGCTGCGCAGGCGAAAATCCAAGACCAAGGCTTTGGCAATCCGCGACGTAGCTCAGAAAAATCGTGTGGCAACTACTGTTCGAGAGAAATTCTTGACTAGATACCATGCTGAAAACAATTTATTTTTTAGGGCTATTTGGGGGCCTTGTCTGCCCCACCTTATTCTGAGGGACTCTTGCTTGAGTGGTCATGTAGTTCTTCAAATCAAATTACTTTCGCGTCATAAAAAGTGAAGTTTTCTATTGGCTTTGGAATGAATTATAAGAGTTCTGGAATCTTAATTTCCACAGTGGATTATGCTGGAACCCAGACCTCTTGCTCGAACTACGACTTAATCGATTTGAGCATAAAAATCGGAACAGAATTGAGACTAGTTTCAAGAAATTGCATGTTCCAGAATGAGATCTTCTCAAAATTCGAATGCTAATGAAAAAGGCGTTTAGGGTTGGGCTGCACCAGCTTGTCAACTTCTGGCTACAACGCCAACAAAAAGCAAAGGTCGACAGAACGAAAGTGCATATACACTCTTTTCTTTTTATAAGAACCAGTAAAATTGATTTGAAGATGGCTGTTCTTAAATATTTCTCTATTTTCCGCCGGAAATGTTCTTAAATTGTTCTTACTTTTACAATGGTTTGGAAGCCTTTTTTGCTATCAGTAGTGTTCATTGTTGCAAAGTTTGACTTTCTTAACCATCTGACATTATCTCTGTGCTGCCAATCTGCTTGTTTTGTAATTATTTCTCAGTCTTAAGATTATTTCATAAAATGTTCATATTGAGCCAAAAATTGTCAGCTTCGGTTTGTTCTAAGCTTGTTCTTAGCTAAGTTTTGGCCAAATTTGAAGCTGGTGTTCTTATAAAATTGTTCTTATAAAAGAAAAAGAGTGTTCGTCTAATCCAAACTCCACAGCGGAATCATGCGAACTGAAATCACATGTGACCCACAAACCCATGAAATCATGTGAATGTATCATACGATTTGCTCACGTGGAAATATTCTGCAACATGATAGCAGGCAGGGGTTGAACAGGATCACACATTTCCCTTCTTCCCTTCAAAATTTGGCCATTTCTGCTTTACCTAGTGAGAAAATATAGTTTCTCCTTTACACGCTTTTTATTTCATAAAGAACCTACCTCAAGGCCTAGTGCTAAAAGTTCCTTGAATTTTCTTTCGTTCTCTATTGTTACAGGAAACAGTAGAACAAAAGAATCAATTGTATTTTACAAGAAATTCTAGTTCTAGGTTCCTTATAAACGGTTCCTAACTAGAAAAAAAGCGTGTACCTAACGGAATATTCATAGTTTCCCCCTTCTTCCTTTCTCTCGAAAAGTTTTGGGAAATCTCTCATCTACCTTCAAACTACCGCCCCCATGAGCGGGGGCATGGGAAGGGAAAAGCGAGGTTACAAGCATTTCCTATTACGCCCCCTAGCCCCCTATCTATGTATAGCAGCCTAAACTAACGATTTCTAGTTGCATGTAGTTGCAGGAAGATTGCAGTTAGATCAACTTGACATCATATGCTTCGTCTTATGATAGTTTTGCAGTGATACGAGCTCTCTTTTTAGCTAAAAATAGTTTTTAGACAAGCAAGAGTTTCTTAAACTTTTAAAAGTTAGTGGGCTGTTTTAAGTTTTCGAAAATGTGCCCAATTAAAACAAAAATGCTAAAAACATCCGACAGTATTGTTTGGCTACCCATAAGCAGGGGTTTATTACATGTTTTGTAGCTACACCCCTAATTCTATGTATGGCCTTTGTGTGTTACAATCAATATTAGCGGCTGCAGCTTTTCATTCATTGTTCAATCTTCCAAACCTGTTGATTTAAAACTTTATTTCACTGACAACTGCGGCTTATTTCAGAGTTTTGAAAGGCCACACGGTTTCAAGACCCCTAAAATAGGCTCAAATAATTGAGATTCCAAAGTTTACACCAGGTAAAAGTAGTACCTACTGCACTACGAGTACATTTTCTAAAGAAGATCATCTTATAAGAGTGCCCTCCAGAATTTAACATCTTGAGGATTGCCTTTCTTCCCACCTCCAGTTTTATGCGAAACCCTATCCTTTGAAAATTTCTATACCTAAATGCAGATATTGCGTTGGAAAGCCAGAAAAAATATCTGTATACGCCCCCTTAATGTAGCAACACTTGCATACAGGCGCACTCGTGAAGAACATGACATATACTTTCAAAATTTTGAAAGGATATCTTGACATTGATCCGAGCATATTTCTCCAACAAGCTTAATGAAAATTTTACAAGAGGGCATAGCCTAAAATTATACAAAATAGGAGCAAACACTACAATTCGCAAAATGTTCTTTTCACAAAGAGGCATAAATCAATGGAATGGACTTCCAGCTGACATGATCAAAAATCAAGCAGTTGTCGAATTTGAAGAGTCATACGACAGACACATAGGGGACAAGAAATATATAGTCGTTTGACAAAAATTCTTAAATAGGCCTCCATAGGCTATATAGCCTTTGATACCCTTAAATCTTTATTATAATTATCATCATTATTGTATTAGAAAGGCAAGAGTGTTTTTTCATTAAAAAAGCTAAGAACATCAAAAATCAAAATCAATATATTGGAAATCATAGTTCAAATTACCTTTCTCTTTCTCCTCTTATCTACACCAGTTTTCTAAAAATCATGACCTGACCTAACGCAATCGGGCAATAGAACCCCATCAAGGTACAGTGGCACAAGTGCAATTTAGTCCCCGTTCACACGATGCCGGATTCATATCGTTTCGGATCGCTTTTCATATCGGATAGCCCTTCTGTTCACACGACACCATGCCAATCCGGAACGCTTCGCATCGTTTTTGCGGAGTCAAATCACTCCGCTCTGAAGGTGAAACGTTCCGGATCGCTTTTCATATCGGATAGCTTTTGGGCTCGTGTGAATGCATGAATCCGATACGCTTTGTGCTCCAGAACCTCGTTTTTGATGATGTGCGAACTTTTTTGGCGCCAACTTATCGACCCCTCAAGAGCACGCGATGCTTAGCTGTCAAGTGGCAATTGTTTTAACAATAGACATTATTAAGGGCCTGTAGAGGGTGCAGAGCGGAGCGTAGTCGTGTGAACAAAAAACGAAAGTGAATCCGGCATCGTGTGAACAGGAGAAAATTTCGTATCGGATTGGCTGTGGAATCCGAAACGAAAGTGAATCCGGCATCGTGTGAACGGGGCCTTAGAGACTGCAGGGCCCAGGGCAACTACCTTGATTTGACGGAATATTATAATTCATATACGGTATTTTGCATTTTCCCCTATTTTACTGGGCCCTTTCTGCCTATATGAAGCCCAAGATCCGAGGCCATGCATGGCCCCCCTAGCCCCTAACTATAACCCCCAATGAGTGCAACCTAGGGACATTTATCAGAAACTCCATAAAGGTAACTTTGGAAGAACCATTGATTGATGAATTATATGAATTTTCTCATAATTTCGTACACCAAAGTTAGGTACTTTTTGCCTATTTTTGGTTAGGTTTATGTTCCATCTATTCCTTTTGCAATCAGATTGATTTGATTCCATCTGCTGATCTCTTAAAAGAACTAGAAAGTACTTGTTTTCTTGCATGAGGCTATTGTTGCGTTGATAGTGAGCACAAAATACCACTGGTGAGATATGTGATAATGTGACTCTGAATGGTAGGATTCTGTGTTTTCTTTCTTGTTGGTTTGCATTCATTTTCTTTTATAAGAAACTAACGGTTTCTTGATCACGGTTTCTTATAAAGAAAAAAATGTGTTCAAATCTACTATTCTACTCGAAACTCGTGTTACCTTAGCTATCTTTTTTTTAGCTTCACTTGCTAATTAATACCACTGTATTTTGTTGAATGTAGATATGACGACGTAGCTACCATGTACAGGTCATATCATTGATGAAATGAAATGAAATTATTCACCTGCACTGTGCTGACGGCCCATCTGGCTGGCATTCACCGACTGTCCTCAGAAGCTGTAAAACAATATCCACCGTAGGACAGTTTTCGACAAGATCTACAATCCCCGCCAAAAGTAGTTGGAACACCCTTGATTTTTTTACCAAGTAACTATATTTTTAGCTTTCCTAGCCTTTTATTTCCAATCAAACCCCCCTTCCCCCCTCAAAACAATGTTGTTTACAAAAGGAACTTTATGAGACCACACCAAACACTAGCTGAATGTTATTGGGCTAGTTTTTGTTATCAGAAACAACATTGTAAAGGGGGGAGGGGAGAGGGCGAAATGTAGAAAACTGTAAAAATAGTGCAAGTGTTCCAAGACTTTTGGCGGGGATTGTAGATTGTGTAATGAACAATTTTCGAATTTTCCAGTGTGTTTCACCGAATTTCCCAATGTGCTGTTTTGAGTGATTCATTCTTTGAAAATCGCAAATTGCGTCGAGACAAGTGCTATGATTGCCTCAATTTCCATGCGCATAACGCATGCAGAGCCTGATTTTTGGCCTACACTCTTAGCTTCTGTAAATCACCTCGCATATGCAGCTGCCATACTCTGCAGAGTGGCCCCTCCCCCCTTTGCAGCCCAATGCGTCTTACTGATGACAAGTACATTATTGGATGATCTTTAGCAGATTGCCAGGGGGTGCCATGCATCAGTGGCGGAAATTATGGGGGGGCTGGGGGGGCAATTGCCCCCCCAATTCAAAATAAGTCGGAAATTTTTCTGGAGAGTCGGAATTTTTGGTCCTGGAAGTTGAATTTGGTATCAATCCAACTTGAAAATTTTGATCTATGATTTAACAATTTATTTTGAAAGAGCCGAATTAATGTCTTTGACACTTGACTCTTATAAGTCTATTAGTCAATATCAAATATAGTATCTTATTCATTTACTGTTCATGGTTTGTATTTGTACTATTTTTCCATGGTTTTTATTTATAAATAGTCGACTTTCGCTATCTCAAACTCTCATGGGAAATGAAAAATTGTTGGACGTAACGGGGTTTCGAGATAACGGGAGTTGAGATTTTTCTCGACCAAATGGAAGCTTCATACGTAAAAACAGTGTATTAACCAAGAAAAGATTGTTTTCTTCTAAAAATCACTTTTAAAAATCTAAAAACCACTAAACAGGTATCAATTTTAGCTAAAAATAAGTTTATCATCGGGTACCATGTTTATTAGTTAATTTGGCAGCCAAGAATCGGAAAAAACTTGAAGCCATGATGGAACCGAATAACCTAGTCGACAAGTATGCTTTTTGTGTGAAGGAAAATGACACATAGGCCATCTACCTAGAGGGCCAAATGCCAAATTTGAAAATACCATCTCCTTCTTTCTCAGGTAAAATGAGTTTAGTTCCTGCACGGCTGTGGTTTAAGGCAACCGATTGGACTTTGGAGATGGTCAAGGGATTAGAGGTCCTGGCAAAATACTTCTTGTTTGAAACAGTTTTAAGAACACAGTTATCATTGGCGTAGTAAAGTACAGACGTTATAGAAGTCTTGTGTCAGCTTAAAAAAAGCTATTATATTATGGGCGTATGATTGTACCACATTGAAACGTTTTTGTAGTCATGTTCGAGATAACGGGGTTTTTTGATCACGGCAAATAAATTCTGTTTGAGATAACGGTGTTCGAGGTAGCTGGAGTTGACTGTAGTTCTAACATATGGAGGATTCTAAGCCGGTTTGAACTCTCAGAAAAAGCACAATCTCAAGAACTTCCGGGGGCTCTGCCTTCCCGGCCTCTGTCAGGGCTTGGCTTGGACCCGCTGGGGGGGGGGGTGTACAACAATCAAAAAATGACACGGAAAATTCACCATACTTGCCCCTCCACTCAAAATGCCCAATTTCCGCCACTGCCATGCATGGCATGTGGTGCACACTGGTTAAATTTCACGAAGCGAACTGACTTTACGTTAGTTTCAAATCAGCTTTTACTTCATTTAATAGGAAGAAAATTTGGAATAATCTATTTTGTCTTTATTAGAAATACTTTTGCTCTGAAGAATTTAGAGGGATATACAAATTAATAGGCCTAAAAAGACTCTAGTCTACTTACCACTGAGAAAATTTTGAAAATTATCGTTTCAAATTTGATTCTTCGTCTTCATTTTTCCCTATTACTTCTAATTTTTGAACTCTCGCCAGTTTTGCAGTTTTCGCGCTTTCTGGAGCCCATAGCAAAGCGTTGAGGATTGCTAAATTAGCGAACCCTCAAAACACTTTGCCAGTTTGACTTACTACCAAAATGGTAGATGATGACCTGATGATGACAAAGATATGATGACAAAGATATGATGACAAAGATATGATGACCTGATTCCCGGAATGCCCAAATATTCTGTTCTGTCTTTTATCCTCATCAATCAATACTTGAATAGGCAGGGAATAGGCACTAAACACCACTATACTCTACTAAACCCTACAATTCTAAGGCGGGGAGGGATGGCCGAGCGGTTAGATCACTCGACCCTTGATCAAAGGGTCCCGGGTTCCAAAACACCTTCCGACCTGTCACAAAGTGTGAGGAGAGAATTAGCCACCTCTCTGTAATTCCAGGCGAAAAGGCAACAGGAATCATGAGGTGAGGTCCCATCGAGAGGAAGGACCAGGGTCGTACTGCTCGATTAGTCTACCTATTCAGTGGGCTCTTTGTGCTTAGCACATAAACAGGGATGTAGTCCTGGGGGGGCGCAGGGGGGCGCAGCCCCCCTTGTTAAAAAAGGGAGGATATTTGGGGGGGCGGAGCCCCCCCCCCCCAACGAAAATTAGGTAGGTATGTTTTTTTAATTTTTTACTTTAACCTGAGGAGTCTAATGTGATCTAACCTGGCAATAACGCATATTTCTTCCCTTTTGTTTGTGAATATCAATGGTCCACCTCAAAATATGTGGGATGCAGAGAAGGCCTTCTCTACAAAGTGGCTTCTCTACCACCGAGCAGCAAATGACAATCAAACCCGTAAAAGGAAAACGACAAGTGTCTCCGACTTGAATGACTTGCAGATTATATATACTTAAGAACATTAACATTACGTCTTTGGTTTGAAACCACTTTGTTAAAAATCTGAAATATTTACGGTTTAATAAAAATAAGCAAAACTGTTGGGAAGGTGACCTATGTAGTTTCGTAAGTGTTTTCTCTATTCCTACCAACATTGGTCAAGTGGATCTTTTCTTTCGTCGGATAAGAATTCGCGAGAGTTGTAGATCAGTTTGAACCCTATTTAGAAGGATTGATCATTTTTCAAGTACAGAGTTTACTTCAATGTTTTTAATCTTGACCTTGAGAATTGCTATTCATCAAATTTAGGCATTTCAGACATCTATTTTATCCAATAATTCGAAAATTTTCCGGGGGCTTCGCCCCCTACACCCCCCAGACCCCCAGCTGTGTTTTTCGCAACCTTCGGTTCCTCAGTTTTTGAGCCCCCCTTCTTGAATTTTTAGGACTACATCCCTGCACATAAACCAATACCTTACGAAGATAGAAAGTGTATTTGCCTAGCAATATCAACTATCAACAAAGCCCTTCTCTACTCTACTTAACCCTGCTAAACTCTCACTACACCCATAAATCCTCTGAACCTTCTTAAAACCGTCTTAAACATTAACTCAAGAAATCGAATGATAAGGATAAAAGGCAGAACAGAATATTTGGGCTTTCCAGGAATCAGGTCATCATATCTTTCATCTACCAAGAAAAATTGAAAATAGCCATCAGCCTCTATCAGACACTAGCCTCTCTATTATGCATTTATTTCTTTCACACCTTCGGGTCCTATTTTTGTCCTTTGCCTTCGTTTCACCTTTCCTTTCTCATCACTTGTTGTGTGATGCAAAACAGCCGAGAAATGAAAATTTGGAAAATGATGTCTCAGACAAAGACCAGTTTCTGGAAGAAACTTATCTAAATTTGTGTTATGATACGAATTTCTTTATTACACGTCAAAAACAGCTATGAAAATTGAATCTAAAAAAACTATTCTTAAAAACATTGCTCCAAACAAATACAAAGAAAAAGTTGAATAAGGGTTAAAAAAACTAATACAAAAAAACTCTATTTAAAGAATTGATCTTGAACTCCTAACAAATATAAGCATAGAACTTAAAAGGTTGATTTTAAATCAATTTCATAAAATTGATGACACGTCGAATGGGGCACATGGCTCCGATAGCTCACATTAGTTCTTTTCATGTGTCCATCAGCTACATACATTCTTTTTTTAAAGGAACCAGTAAATTTGATTTGAAGCTGCCTGTTCTTAATTACTACTCTTTTTTCAGCCTGAAATGTTCTTAAATTGTTTCTTACTTTATAATAATTGGGAAGCCTTTTCTTGCCATCAGTCGTGTTAATTGGTACAAATGTGGACTCTCTTGACCATCAGATATATCTGTCTCTTGTCAATCTATTTGTCTTGTAATCATTTGTAAGTCTCATGGTTATTTTGTATAAATCTTATATCGAAGTTGAAATGGTCAGCCTCAGTTTGTTCTTAAATTGTTCTTAAGACCTGGCAAATTCTGAGGCTCGTGTTTTTATAAAATTGTTCTTATAAAAAAAGAGTGTACACGTCATATTGGGCACATGGCTCCGATAGCTAATCGTGAGTTCTTTCGATGTGTTCATCAGCTACATAATCTTTATAATATCTAATGTTGTTTCCTACAATATTCCATTGATTGTTATAAATATTCGTAACAACTAACCTGACAAATATTGTAATTAATTGATTCGTTGCTGAAAAAGAGTTTTAATTTGATTTTTGTTGCGGTTTTTTATTTGTGTGGATCCCTTCATGTCGGTATCTATATCCAATACAATTTGGTTCGATAACGTACCATTCAAAGTCATTAGGGAGCTGTCATAAAGTAGAGAACAGACCGGGGCGGAAGGGATTCAACAGGGTCAACAAAGTTTTTGGATGCAAAATGATGGGCTAACGAACTTTTTTTGATGAACAAACATGGGTCAGGAAAATTATTAAAACTATCAAAAAAAAGAATGAATTAATGTCTTATTATATTAGTCGCTTATTATGTCAATTTAACTTCACTGTCGCTGCTGCTCTGCTCAGATTCTACTGCTTTTGGGAATTCTTAATCAAACATTTTACAGGGGCTATCAAATTTTATCAGAAACTGAAATGGGGTCATGAAATGCTTTCTAAACTCTTGTATTGGGCTACAAAATTTTAGAAAAATTTTTTAAATCCCTTCCGCCCCCCTCTGTTCCATACTTTATGACAGCTCCCTTATTTGCCCTATATTTTGGCTCCCGAAATATCTAATCCTATTCAAATTACTACAGTCGATTCCATTTAACTGGTGTAAAATCAATCAAGTTTAGATCATGGTCATTATCAAATCGAGTATTCAGTATCTTATCTAAGGCAAATCAAATTGTAATGTAAAAAGGCTCTTAGTGAATGCACCCATTTTCACACGAACGAAAGAGCAGAACACTTTTCGGTAGTTTCATCTTAATAAAACCATAATTAAGCACACTTACAAGTTTGAGAAACAAACATCTAAAACGTGTAAGTACGCTTAATTATGGTAATATTAATTCGCTAAGATGAAACTACCGTATAATCAAGCTTATAGCGCACGGGATCAATCGAATCATTGGACAATGAAATCATTGGCTCAAAACGTCAGGGCCAACAATCAGGAACACTTTTCCCAAAGAGGGTTGGGTTTCAGCCTTGGGTTACAGCGGGGTTGCATAACTTAGTTCATTTACAGGTCTACACTTATTTTTTATAAGAAACTGTGCTAAATTTTTGAACCAGAGTTTCTTAGCTTCCACCCAAATTATGGCATGAAAAGTTTTTTAGTAAGTTTCTTAACTTAAAAACCTAATTTTCCTTCATATACTGTCTTTTCTTTACTTTCTATCCCTGCCAAAGATGAATTGGATATAGAAAATTAAAAATAAATGCAAAATTCATTGCAAACAGCTAAAATATCTTGATAAATGTAACCAAACTGAACTAGGAACAAAACCAAACACATTAGAAGCTAAAGTTCTCTTACAATGATAGTTACAATAGATGTTTTCTCATTAAAAAAATTTAAAAAGATCTAACTTTATTGGTTGACACGAATCTCCTACCAAAGTTTCTTAAGTTTTGAAAAACCGCCCCTACGGTTTCTTATAAAGAAGATGAGTGCAGCTATACACTCTGTTGTGCTTCCTATTCGGTTGGCGTTCTGGCGTCTCCATTTCAAATTTTTCCGCTCGAATCTAACTACTTCTAAGTTTTTAAATAAATTGCCTTACGCTTCCATAAGGATTCCTCATTAACACTGGTGGAAGGATTCTCTACATCGAATTTGGAGAAGATGAAGGCAACAGATTAAGGGTTTTGTAACACGAGAAACAAGAAGATACTTGAGTAGCATAAGGGACATATAGATATTTGGGTAATATAAGGGACAAGAGGATAACTTTGTAACATACGGGACAAGAAGATAATTTTGTGACATAAGGGACAAGAAGATACTTTCGTAACATAAGGGACAAGGATAATATTTTGTAACATAAGGAACAAAAAGATGATTTTGGAACATACGGGACAAGAATATAATTTTGTAATATGAGAGACAATAAGATAATTTCATAACATAAGGGACAGGAAGATACTTTCGTAACATAAGGGACAAGAAGATACTTTCGTAACATGAGGAAAAGAAGATCTTTTCGTAACATAGGGGACGAGGAGATAATTTCGGAACACAAGGAAAATAATATCATTTCGTAACATAAGGGACAAGAAGATCATTTCGCTTTATAAGGGACAAGAAGATACATTTGTAACAAATGGACAGGAATATACTTGCGTAACATAAGGGATAAGAAGATGCTATTATAACATTTAGCGAAAGGAAGATACCTTTGTAACATAAGGACAAGACCTCTCTTAACATAAGAGACAGCAAGATGCAAGTTACAATATCAAAGTATAACGCTTTAATATTTCCCTGTATCTGATTTTCCTCGCCATCCTAAATTTCTCTACCAACCAAAGACGGTAAAAAAATCATAGAATCTGATGAAACATACCTTGACTTCAATCATCGAAGAAGCAGTTACCCGTATTTCAGGTCCAGGAAATTGGCCATTTATGAGTACGACAGCTTTTTCCACGCAATCTGGGCTTTTAAACCCCATTCCAATATTCAAGACGAATTTCTTAATGCCGAAGCAAGGGGCAATGAGAAATTGAAAGATGAAAAGGCATTGCAGATTAAAAACTTTCATTGCTTAAACAACGTGATTAATCCCAACCAGCGAAGATTGAAATACTTGATTCCACGATTCGACCCACTGCGCGCTCCGTTCCTCTCGAATGTATGTGCTTGGGTAGACAAACCTTACCATTTATTCAGTCACAGGTTTGACACAGGGTGTCCAGAGCTAACCTTGGACAAAATTATGGCGTTGTTCTTTATTCTTAATCAGTTTCTCGCAAAATTGAGCTGTTTGATTGGCTAAAACCAGAGGCAGCACGTCCAATAAGGAAGCAGATACAATCAAATTTTCGCTTTTGAGATGATATGGAAGTATCCAGTGACAAAGGGAACAGAGACGAAGAGAGTGGTTCGGATAGTAGTATGGACGATTCTTGGCTGTGCTTCTGTAATGATTAGAAGTTATTTGACATTGATCATCATCAACTTCTCTTTATCACTTCCCTTTATTAGCTTCACACCTAACCTTTCAAAATACTTGTATTCATTCACCTAACCTTTCGTAAGGCGAGAGTATGAAATACCCAGCCAATTTCTCTATGGTGCCAGCCTGTTGCATTGACAATAAGCATTCCAGAGTTTGGTAAATTAATAGTGTGTTGTTATACCGAAATTTCAGTACATGGAATATATCCATAAAAGCAAGCCGCGTAAAGAGATTACATATAGACAACATCAGAGCAAGACTAAATGATTAGACCGCCATAAGTAGATCAATCGTACTTAAAGAGGCATTGTCACGATATTTTGGCCTCTTAGATTCGATATTAAATAACATCGATAAGAAAGAATACATCATATTCTACAGGCTAGTGCGGTTTAGGCTCGTTTTATAGTCATACGCACAACGAGTGCCTTATCTCTTGATGTCGAAAAATCAATCGGTCAATCTTCAGTCATTTACTTTGGTTTCTATTTTGGAGTATCAAAAACGTTTTTCTCGGCAGAACAAAGCATTCCCTTTTTGATATACTACCTTGTTAGTCCATCAAAGCCAGTTTTATTCTTATTCCACGATAATTATTTTACATGACAATGCCTCTTCAACTCAAAGCCTGGTTTCCACAAAATCGTTTTAGCCAAGAGAGAGTCAGGGAACCATCTCTGGAGGGATACCATCAGCAGTGGGGGAGACACCATCAGTACTATGGAGGGATACCGTCAGTAGTGGAGGTAAACAATCAGTATTGCGGAGGGATATCATCAGTGCTGTGGAGGGATATGATCAGTACTGTGGAGTGATATCATCATTACTGTGGAGGGATACCATCAGTACTGTGGAGGGATACCATCCGTAGTGGGGGAGATATCATCAGTACTATGGAGGAATACCATCAGTACTAAGGAGGTATACAATCAGTATTGCAGAGGGATATCATCAGTGCTGTGGAGGGATATGATCAGTACTGTGGAGTGATATCATCATTACTGTGGAGGGATACCATCAGTACTGTGGAGGGATACCATCCGTAGTGGGGGAGATATCGTCAGTACTATGGAGGAATACCATCAGTACTAAGGAGGTATACAATCAGTATTGCAGAGGGATATCATCATTACTGTGGAGGGATACCATCAGTACTGTGGAGGGATACCATCCGTAGTGGGGGAGATATCATCAGTACTATGGAGGAATACCATCAGTACTAAGGAGGTATACAATCAGTATTGCAGAGGGATATCATCAGTGCTGTGGAGGGATATGATCAGTACTGTGGAGTGATATCATCATTACTGTGGAGGGATACCATCAGTACTGTGGAGGGATACCATCCGTAGTGGGGGAGATATCGTCAGTACTATGGAGGAATACCATCAGTACTAAGGAGGTATACAATCAGTATTGCAGAGGGATATCATCATTACTGTGGAGGGATACCATCAGTACTGTGGAGGGATACCATCCGTAGTGGGGGAGATACCGTCATAACTATGGAGGGATACCGTCAGTACTATGGAGGGATACCATCAGTACCATGGATTGATACCATCTGAACCGTGGATTGATATCATCAGTACTGTCTGTGGAGGTAATACCTAGTGGTCTCCCTGCACTGAATCCTTTTGCCTGTGGCGTGAACTACAAACAGGAACAAGGTAAATGATTCAGGTCTATTCTTTTACAGTACAATAACTATTATTCTATATCATGATTCCTTAACAATACAAATATGGAAAAGTCGAGTAAAATCTTTAAATTCTATAAGTTATAATTGTTCTGATCCCTCGGAAGTTCTCTCGCAAGATCATCGCGCCCGTGATACCATGTGGTCAGCAGCCACCCAAAATGATCACGTGAGCTTGGATAGCTCGTTCGACAGCCAATCCAGTCCCTCGAACAAGCCTGTCCCCTGCGCAGCACAAGATGCTTGGACGTACCACTAGGAGAGAATGTAAACAAGTTTTACGAGAGTTTCGGCTTGCATACTATGGCCGTCTGTAGGGACGAAAACATCCCACCTTCCAGCCATCTGGTTGAGATCTCACCTTCCCATACAAACATTTATTTTTCATCATCTGTTAATATGGAAAATGTTTCATACCGGTTAGGTGAGTTCTCACTTGTTGAGAGGTAAGATCTCTCCTTAAAAGAAATTTTCTCAGATAAACGATGGAATGTGGAATGAAAGTTGGAATGTGGAATGAAAGCTGGAGGGTGGAATGGAAGCAGGAATGTGGAATGAAAGCTGAAAGGTGGAATGGAAGCTGGAAGGTGCGATGAAAGCTGAAAGTTGGAATGGAAGCTGGAAGGTGCGATGAAAGCTGAAAGGTGGAATGGAAGCTAGAAGGTGCGATGAAAGCTGGAAGGTGGAATGGAAGCAGGAATGAAAGCTGAAAGGTGGAATGGAAGCTGGAAGGTGCGATGAAAGCTGAAAGGTGGAATCGAAGCTGGAAGGTGCGATGAAAGCTGAAAGGTGGAATCGAAGCTGGAAGGTGCGATGAAAGCTGAAAGGTGGAATCGAAGCTGGAAGGTGCGATGAAAGCTTGAAGGTGCGATGAAAGCTGGAAGGTGCGGTGAAAGCTGAAAGGTGGAATGGAAGCTGGAAGGTGCAATGAAAGCTGAAAGGCGCGACCTCTCGTCCACACAGGTGAGATCCAAAGGCAGGATATCTCTGTCTCCGTAAACAGGCAGTAAAAGCTGGAGGGGATTTTCAGAGTTATGCTACTAGTTTCTGTGAGAATATTTACCAGATTTGAAAAATATTCAAAATTTTCACCAAGAAATAACCCAAGCCAGCTGGGGTTATCAGCTCAATACAAACAGGAGCTAGCAAAAACGTCATGAAATAATTGCAGCACTTTGTCTTCTCGGATTTTGGTTAATTGAATTGAGTTGGGAGTTATGCTTGATTCTGACAAACTTGTTCTTGCGGATTTTTATCTGAATGCTTTTGAAAACAGATGTGTCTGGAGCTTATCTGGAATTTGATTTACGTCAATACTGTCAACCTCAAATACAGACAGTGAAGAAAAGTAGCAGACTGGTGACGCGCGTCATATCAGTTCAAAATAACGCAGAAATTCTACCTGATAACTTATCTCATAGATGCCCTGGGACTTGAATTGAGTTGGACGTGGACATTAATATTCTAAACAGGGGAACGGAGAACCATGCATAAATATAGAAGGGACGGTCTTTTAAGGGTTACTCATTCAAGATAGCAACCCCTAAGGTTACTAAGGTGCAAGGACCATATTGATTTATCGTAGAAGCTATCAGATAAATCGTCTTATTTTATTCTTATAGTATAATTTCTAGCATGATTTTTCTGTGTCCTGCCCGGAAACATTTGCCCAAAAGATAATCTCTGACAAATGTTAGACGGTAGCATATTGAAAAAAATGCCTATATATAGAAGAGACGGGTAAAATGTTGGCATGTAGACTTAGGTCTGAAAATTTGTAAGGTTCCGAATGCACTTCCAGATGATTGAAATAGCCCAGAATACTAAATAATTTAAAGATTTACTCAAAACTTTGTTGTTGAAAACAGATATGCTTGATGAAATCTTCCTGCTTGGCATCTCTAGTGCAATCTTTGAAGTTGCATATATTATAGTTGGTTATTGAATCTGAAGTTGATTGTCCAACCCCAAAAGTGCAGAATAACTACTGCAATGGTGACTATTCTCATAGTCAGTACTGTTCATAGGTTCCTTAGCGTGACTAAATTCAATGCATGGGCATGTAAAAAACTTTTGACTTTATCATGTTCCAGACACATCTGACTTGACTTTAAATGTCTTTTGATGCCATCCAGTGTTACTCAATACAGAAGTCCAGCCATAGGACTAATCAGTAAGGACAGCAACTAATTACTCAGGGTTGTCAAGAACCAACTTGGGCCCCAGAATATTTCATAAAACTGGCCCCACAACCATAAATCATTAGACTCACTGTTACAAAGGTGATTTAATACAAAAGCTTTAGCGATTCCCTCAGGGGCCTGAGCCCTGGACCTTTTACAGCCCCCTACCCAACTGCCCCGTCTCGACGCTCCTGGAGTAACTTTGCATTGAGCTGTCATAGCCACCAGATAAATCATCTAATCTTGATTGTCATTGTCTGGTTTTTAACTTAATATTTCTGTGTTCTGCCCAGAAATATTTGTTCAGCCATCCATGGATCAGCTCTGTAGAAACTCAAACGCTTCTTGGTGGCATGATGAAATAACAATAAACATGCCTTCTTAGAGCTGAAGCAAGAGTAGCCTAATCATAAAATATCTGATCGTTCCTATATCATTATTGTACTATCATTCGAATTCTGTTTTGAATAATAATGTAACAAGCAATATAGAAAAAGACGCGTGATAGCCCTGCGCTGTAGTGACTAAGCTTCTTTTGGATTTAAGCAAGAGACTTTGAAGATGGCTGAAAGAGTAAAGATAAGATTCCAAAATATCATGTACAGTGTGACAACAAATAACAAAAGATAACAGCTCTACTTACCGGTCTTGCTTTAAACCGATGCAGATTCAATTTTTCAGTTAGTTCAGAAACAGAGAAGGCATTGGGAAGATCTTGTTTGTTTCCAAAAACCAATAGTACGGAGTTCTGTAGTTCATCTTCTTTCATCTAAAAAGCAAGCCCTGATTTCAATAGCTATTCAATCACCTGACTCATCAATTACCAAGAATTATATTAATGTGTTGGTAAAAAACACCTTAGGTAAGGTAAATGCAGTCATGTGGAGGTTGGCTGCCCATTAATTCAAAGGGACATTCGTAGTGGTGGGAAGGGTATATGATAATGAGGAAGGATATCATTAGTAACATGGAGGGATATCTTGCAATAACGGGCAGGGACTTTTGCAGTTATGTGGAGGGTGTTTAGTAATGTTGAGGAATATCAACAGTGACATGGACAGTGCGGAGAAATGTGGGCAAATTTCAAAAATTATATCAAAAAGACCTGAAGATCCTCAACATTACTGCAAGAAACCCCTAAACATTCAGACAAATGTTATAAGTTATGTAATAAAAATACATGTTTAGTAGATAGCTTATCAATATGCTACACGCAATCAATTAGTTAGATCCTTATCACTAAGTTTTTACTTTTATTCTAAAAATAAAATTTGATTGCACCAGGTACAACAGAAAAGTTGTTTTTAGTAATCAAGTCTCTTTATTCTTAGTAACTGGTGGGTCTACATTTCAAACAGCAAGGTGTTGGATTAGGATTAAGATAAAAAACAATTTTTGGTCTAGTAGCAGATGCATTTCAGAAACTACCAAAGGTACGTTCAAATGCAAGTGTAATCTAACTTGCGCTTGCGCTGCCAGTATGTTCTGATGTAATCACAGATGCTAATTGAAAAAACAGAAATGAAATATGAAGCATACCATTTTATCTAACTCGTCTGCGGCCTCTTGGATTCTTTCCCTATCGTTGCTATCAACAACAAATATAAGGCCTTGTGTGTTTTGAAAATAATGTCTCCACAATGGACGAATCTTATCTTGACCGCCAACGTCCCAAACAGTGAAACTTATATTCTTGTATTCGACTGTTTCCACATTGAATCCTGGAATATGCGAGGGATGCGTAAGTGTAATAGAAAAATAGTAAGCTAAGCCTGTAAATTCTGCTGATTTTTTATAAATAACTATATTCAAGAAAAGGTTAATGCAGGTGGTAGGAAACCAAGTCCCTTAACAATTGTGCTAACCAAATGCCTTTACAATTGTGCTATACAGCAAAAAAGCTAAGGCTGGGAAGGAGCTGAGTTTATCTAATTGATGTGATAATTATTTTTTGATTTTCAATCAGATAAGATCAGGCTACTTACAATATTGCGTCTCTCAACAATTAAGTATTGAGCAAGTGCTTGCCTTAACAAATATCCCTGTACAATAAGAAAAGGTAATCCTGAACAGATAAGCAGTCAAGTATGCTGGAGCAGGGGGCTTGCAGGGGCAGTCCCCTTTTTCCAACACGAGGAGGTGCAGAGGTGCAAAATTTTCCTTTAAAGAAGACAACAAGGCTTTGTTATATCTCAATCAGATAATTGGGATACTCTATTGAATATATCTAGCGATAACAACAACAGTTTCATGGTCCAACATTTGGCTAAAAGAAGGCATCAGAAATAGTAAAATACCTGGAGCTTCCTTGGCTGTCTTTTAGTGAGCCAGTGGGGGTTTGGGAGACTGCAGGGTCCTGGGCCAAATATTTCAATCAATCTTGATAAACAATATTTGTCTGTACTTGACAGGGCCCTTTTCACTCATATAAAGCATGGGGCCTGGGGGCATGACCCCAAGCGACCCACCTAAAACCGCCACTACAGGGAGCTCCCAATACATCAAAATCACTGACTGTATTAGGCAAGTAAAGTAAAAACCTTTTCAAAATCCTTCCCCTACGACTTTTTGTGCTTCCAGCGTCCGTGAATGCAGTGAGAAAGTCTAGTTTTGGGAGAAAAACAATAAATCTTACCTATTGTTGGTATTGTAGTTACGACTTCGCCAAGCTTTAATTTGTAAAGAATTGTTGTTTTACCAGCAGCATCCAGACCAACTAAAAGATAATTTCATTAGATTTGATAAGATTCATCTATTATATTTTAAGCTATCCCAAGACTTTCATGATGAGATTGTGTTTCTACAATACAGTAATCTATGTACTATCATGCATGTTATTATTCAAAATGTATGTTCAGCCTATCAGACGTTTAGTTACACCTTGCAACGTCTACCATTTCCTCCTTCACCCAGGCTTGAAAGTTTATATTTGCACACAGAGTTCAAAAATTTGGAACTTGCATCTTATATTTTCCCTACTCACACTCTCACACTCTCTGATCAAATATTGCTACTTATTGATCAAGGCCTCTGCCAACACAGCGGGACCTTGCCCCCCCCCCCTCACTTTTTGCAAATCATATAGAATTATATTGTTTTACCATTGTAAATAATCAAGTTTATGGCTTGTCACCCATCCCTACTTTTTTGATCTCCTCAAAGGTCCTCTTTATGCAAAATGTTCACATTTTGAAACATCCATAGCTCACTCACAACCAAGCTAGCAGAGTCTGGCATTTTGGACGAGATCTCTAAGGTGGCAATTATTGTCCTATTGTTTATCTTGAGTGTGCAAAAGTGCCAAACTCTGTGGCTTACAACTCTCATTTCAACTCACTTATAGCTGCAAAATTTGCAAAATCAAACAAAATTTCCAACCTAGTCCTTCAGCTATCAAAATGATAGGATTTAGATTTACCAACTTCTTCTTGGGTATATAAGCCAAATTAAAAAATGTACTACAATGTAGGTGTGCTAGAATATCGTGTACTGTCGTCATGGATGGGTCACTTTTTGAAAATCAACTAGCAAATGCGTCAAGAAAACACCAAGTTTTCAATGGCTTAGGCCTAGTTTTTCCGGGAAAAAGAGCAAACATAGTTGCTCACCCCATTTTTGTGTTTGTTAGTTTAGTTAGTTTTCTTAGTTCTCAACAGCTGTACCAACTTGAGAAAAATAGTGAAATTGCCTTATCTGAACTTGAATTGCAAGTATTTTTAACAATTTTTGCTTCAGTTGTGAATTGTAGTTTTATTGTTTTATTCATTTTTCCTTATCATTCTAAGCAAAAGCAAAGAGTTTCCCGACCTTGCTTATGCCAGCCTTGGTTGTTTACAAATTCCAAACAGAAGGTAAATTCATGCTCACATTTGTGCAAAGAGTCAATCTGTGTGAACGATTCCTGATTGGCCTAAGTCGCCATGGTTTGACCACCTGCGAGCTAAATAATTTTAGACGAGTGGTTATTTGCGCTCGGCAGCTTGCTCAAATGTCTGCGGCGTACGGAAAAGGCCTATTAGTTATTTTGGTGCTGGAGCCATGGCAATGGCATAAAAAACTGATGAAAAAATACATCTCATATTAATGGCTTGTGTGAAACGAAAAGGAAGTGCAGTCAATCCATTTTATGTCAATGTTTTAAGAAGAGATACACTCTTTTTTTTATAAGATCCAGTAGATATGATTTGAAGCTGGCTGTTCTTAAATATTCCTCTTTTTTCAGGCTGAACTGTTCTTAAATTTTTCTCACTTTATAATGATTAGGAAGCCTGTTTTCGCTATCAGTTGTGTTAATTGGTTCAAATGTGGACTCTCTTGACCATCTGATATATCTGTGTGCTGTCTATTTGCTTGTTTTGTAATAATTTGTCAGTCTTGTGGTTATTTCGTATAATTCTTACATTGACCTTGAAATGGTCAGCCTTGGTTTGTTCTTAAATTGTTCTTAAGATTTGGCAAAATCTGAGGCTCGTGTTCTTATAAAAGTATTCTTATAAAAAAAAGAGTGTAGAGGAACATTCCTTATAGAATTTTTTGCGCAAAAGTTGTCATTTTTAAGGCAATGCTGTTTTATAAAAAGTGGCCCATCCATGGCAATCAACAATATTCTACCCAATTTCTGGCAGATTTAAAGAATTAGAAAAGTATTACATAGACCTATTTAATGCAGAATTTAATTCTCGATCGTTTGAGGGGTGGGAAAAGTATCTAGTGTGCATACTTAACGAGAAAATCACAATTTGAAAAATGCGATATTGGTTCGATCTCTACACAGGATTAACATGATATCATAACATCATATCGTACATGCTCATACCTATGAAAAATTTTTAACTATGCGTGCCTATACCATCACCTCCCCAGTGAGTGGATAAGTGTTTTAAAACACTTCCCCCAAACCTACAAACGATAGAGAATTCAATTCTCCTGATAATAAGCCTTATCTTCTTCATTCCCCCTGCATTCTTGAATTCTGCTAGCATATTGCCTGATGTTTGACTACTTTTGGCATACAAACTAACCAAAATTTTTCAACAGTGAATAATAACAACTTAATCTGAAGCAAAAGGGAAGTCGACTTTTGCCATGAAAACTGTCTGGCCTTTTTATGCTAGGCCTTTTAGGCCAGCCGTTGGAATCTAAACAAAATACTCACCCATCAATATTCGAACAGGCTTTTTGCCAAAGAATTTCTGAAATAACGAAGATATAGTGAGTCCCATTTCTAATTCTCGCTTTAATGACACCACTCAGAATTCAAATATGAAATTGATCGTCTTTTTATGAAGCTTTTCCCCGAAAATCATCTGTCAATTCTTTGCTGTGGATAAGGCCACGTCGAAATTGTGTCGAGATCCTAGGTACAGGTAGCATGTAGCATTCCTACTTGCCTCGTTTTGGTCTCTCGTGAACCTCACTTGAATTGAAGTTTTTTTTTTTAATTTTAATAATCTCAATAATAGCCTAATTACAATGTAATTATTGTATTTTTAACAGCTACTATAAGATAAACAACAACAACTTGTATCACGAGTTTCTTCTGTCGTTTTTGTTCTTGGTTTTTTTTGTTTTCGTTCTACATAGCTGAAATGTTACTATTTGTAACAAAAAGCAATTTGGTTGAAAATAAAAATCCTAGTTATTGTTTGATTGGCCCTCGACCCTTTGATTTGAAGTCATCAATTTATGGGATTCTTAAGCAACAAGGGCTTTGTTTGATCATGCAAGATGTCTTGATGTCTTGATGGATGACCAATTTTGGCATTTTCAGGGTTTTCGCATGTCTGTTTCCGACACAAAGCAACAGTTTACAAACATTTGCGCTCTCTTTTATAGGAACCAGTAAAATTGATTTGAGGCTGGCTGTTCTTAAATTTTCTCCCATTCTCTGGCTGCAATGTTCAATGTTCTTAAATTGTTCTTGCTTTTACAATGATTGGGAAGCCTTTTTTGCTGTCATTAGTGTTCCATTGTAAAATATTTTTACTTTTTCTGTCCTGTCTGACACACAAGGGTGTCACCATGCATGTCTTTTGTTCATTTCTGTTCAGCAACAAAGTAACAAAGCACTTTACCATATTTATGACTTTTTACAACCCTTTTGTACTGATTTTAGATGACAACTCCTTCTTCAAAATCTTCTTGCTGATATTTTGACCATCACTCAAATCCCATGTCATAGATAATTTCTCCCTCAATTCATCATTGCTTGTTGTTATGAGCTATGGTATCAGTAAAATGTCCTAAATTTTGCAACCAAAACCTTGTATTTATGAGCTGTCTGACACAAGTTATGGAGATTTTAATTTAGGCCTAGCCCTCACAGCTTTGTAATTTTGCCGCCATTTTGAATCAGTCTGTGCAGTACTTTCAATAGTCTAGTGTAAAGCTTGATCTAAAAATGGCCAGCTTCTGCTTGTTCTTAGGTTGTTCTTAACTTTTGGCAAAATTTGAGGCTCGTGTTGTTATAAAATTAAATTGCTCTTACAAAAAAAAGAGCGTAATGGTAGTACTCGACCAGACAAAAACTTTAGCAATTCTAGCACTGGATCGAGGAATGCTAAGCAATTTGTAAATTATTGTTAAGATCCTATTGGCAATGAAAATCGTGCAGCAGCTATAGAGAATTAGGTTTTAGTGGATACACGTTTTTTTATAAGAAACCTAGCTTTGGTCCTAGTACTAAAAGTTTCTTAATTTTTCACCATGTATTAAATCATGTATTAAAGTGAAACCCACATACACTTTTTTTTTATAAGAATACTTGAAATTTTCCTGAGCCTCGACTCTTCTATTTTTCATTCATAAATTTCCATTGTTCCTTGGCGATTTTGAGCCTCAATATTCTTATAAAATTTATTCTTTAAAAAAAAAGAGTGTACTAATACAAGTAGACTCAACATCCAGTGTTCTAAATAAAAACGTGTAGCAAACTTAAATCAAGCAAAAATGTATTGTTGACATATTATTCTCCGGCTCAGAAAGTCCTCTTACTTTTTTTGGGAGTTTCTTAAAGATATTGATGTAGTTCTAAAAGTTTCTTAAATATTTTGGGCTCTAGTACTAGGTTTCTTATGAACTGATTTCTTATAAAAAAACGTGTATTAGTACCTAGGCACACTTTTGTATGCAAGGTACCATCGGCATTTGTTGTAAGAAAACTTGTGATACAGAATTCAAAGAAACAAATTTTAAGCGAAAAATAACTAAGCCATTGCGAAGCAATTTGGATTACTCAAATTTGGCCTCCAACTAAGCAATTTTCAGTACTGACCTGGAGCTGGAAATTGCTTATGAAAAAATGCTTGTAAGAACAAGATGGTCATAACTCGATTGTACACGCATTTTATTTTATAAGCAATTTCAGCTCGAGCTCAGTACTCAAAATTGCTTAGCTAGAGGGCCAATTTGAGTACTCAAAATTGCTTAGCAATTGCTTAGCTTTGTATGCTTGAAGATTTGTTTCTAAGAATACTATCTCAAAAGTTGTTGTAAAACAAATGTCGATGGTATCTTGCATACAAAAGTGTGACAGGCTACTGATATCCACTATAACTTGCTTCTTAATAGCTGCTGCACGATTTTCATTGACATTTGGATCAGAACTAGAATTTTCAAATTGCCTAGCATTCCTCTATCCAGTACTGGAATTGCTTGATAATTGTTATTCAACACCTTAATTCAGGGATTAACAGATGCTTGGTTTCCTGTAACAGCCACAAGTCAAATAATTTACTTGTCCAGTTCAACAGTCTGAAAACTTTCTTAGTGATGAAATTTTTATTTTTCATTTCTTAAAAACTTCATCTTCAGGCAACATTATTTATCTTTAGAGGTTTACAATTTCCCATCCAATCAACTTATTTGATAAGAAACAAACTGCAATTATTTTAATTACTCTCACTTTTCCACAATGCTTTGCTCTGGAAGCATCTTACTTGGGTTTTTGTGTTAAATTTTCGTCAATTTTATCGTCTCAACCTTTGACATCCCTATTCAAGCTGACTGTTGTTTTTATCATCCAAATAATTCAGTAGCTGAAATCTTTCAACGGCGAAACTACAAACACTAGAGCCCCGACTCTCCCTTCCTGTTTCATTTCAAAACAAAATACGAATTAAAGCGGGGACAATACGTCACAAACGTTAACTTCCGATCGCCTCTGGCCAATTTGGTCACTACAGTTACAATTACGAAATTATCACATTTTATCACCAAGTAGTATGTGTAGGCCCTGTGTGGGCAGCAGAGAGATTTCCCGTTTGTTTAGACTCAAGCTCGAGAGTTCTTAACTCCAACGCTGAGACCATGAACACTTGGCTCGTTTTCGTGACATTTTCTTCTTTCGTAATTTTCTTTGCGGAGACAAGGCCAACAGCTTCAACCGATAAATTCAGGTGATTTATTATACACTTTCTGTGAAAACTTGTTTTGTTAAATTAATGGGTAATATGTTTTGGGGTATTACATCTTATCTATTTGTTATCTTATTGCAGATGTTGTAAATTTTTATTTTTGGAAGGATTGGATTTGTGCTGAAAAAGCTATCCGTCTGCCTCTGACAACAAAGTCAGTTCTGTCTGCCCTTCTGACCTTAGAGGTCGAGATTACTCTAGTCCTACTCCAGTCAGTCAAGTAGCTCACGTCGAGTACAATTTCAAAGATGTTGCACTCACTTTTTTTAAGAAACTAGGGTATTTTTTTAAGTTTCTTTACTTCCCCTAGTATTTTGTACGAAAAATTATAAATCCTCAAAATATATATCTTCTTGGCCACATTTCCCCCTCAGAAAAACAGCAAGTGCCCTTTCTATCACCAGAAAACTCTCCAGCCTTTGAAATGCCCCTTGAAGCTTTGTATCCCCCCTTTTAGTAACCTTCGTCTCTGTTCAGCCCAGGCCAGATCCATCCCTGGACACAGGATACAAAAATGTGCCTAGTTGGTTGTTTTGTTCTGTTATTCAATCACTTATTGGCATTGGATTTTGACGCTTTTGTATTCTTAACCCCTTACTTAGAATTTGAATTTATTCCTATAAAAAAGTGTAAAAGCAATCTCTGAGAGTTTTTACAAACTGACAAACATGATATCAGATTTCAATAAAGAAAAAAACCACCTTTCAGGAAGGATAGTAGAAACATTGTGCTTACTTAATATATATTGATTTTTAGAACACTAGGAGTATACTCTATAGCTGTAGCTATAGCACCATGAGATTTGACGCAATTCTTCATAGTAATATTCCCTCTAGCAAGGCATAGCAACTAGAAATTTTGATGGCCTAAATTTTTCATAGCTTCAGTCAAGCATCAGTTGTTGGTTTTGGTAGCTAAGCGTTACCAAGGGGTATATTCCCATAATGCATTGCGTGGAGTAAGACCCACCATCTTTGCAGAATCCTCAAAACACCAGATATATGTCCTGCTTCGTTTGGCCTATAATTTTTTCTTCGACTAATAATCACCCAAGAATTGTTCAAGGAGCGATATTAGATTATAATACGTATATTAGATTATAATAACGCATGAAATCATCTAAAAGTATTCCTTCAAAATCAGCCAAAAATTGTAAAAAAGCCTTTTCGTTAGCCCATGGTTTTTTATTCAAAACAGGCAAAACAGATAAATGGTTTCAAATAGGCTTGTAATGATTAGTAAAATAAGCTTTTAATCACCCAGGGGTATTTAGGGAGCAATATAGGCCATAATAGCCTTAGAAAACGCATAAAATCACCAAAACGTTTCCTTCAAAATTAGCCAAAGATTAGAAAAAAGTCTGATGGAAAGCCCATAGTTTCTGGTTGAAATTTACCTTTGATTAAATTTGATTAAAGAGACAGAGGCAGTTCTTTGATAACCTTCAACTCACCCTAATTGAATGCCAAACTGGATTTGAAAACTGTCCAGAACTATGCCATTTAGATTTAGAATGTTATTAGACATAGGCCATGTTTTTTTGAATATCTGGTCGAACAAAAACGTTCAGTAGATCTAATGGGAAAATGGATGTATTTGCAGGATTGAAAGAGCATATTTTCTATTTTGTAGTTACTCATTGGTGAGAGTGTTTCCAAAGTCCAGGCTCCATGTATCCCAACTTCAAGAGTTAAGACGCAGGAGAAAGGTCCTTCAGGTAACATCTTATTGCTTTATACCTCGTTTTTAATTGCCTCGTTGTTAATTCAAATGAATATGATTTACACCTTAGGGAACATCTATGCAGTACTGTGGAGAGTGTTCACTACTATAGGGGAAACCATTAGATTTGTGGGGCAAACCATCACATTGAAGGGTATTCATGGGTGTGGGAGGGGGGCTGCCAAAAGAACTAATGGTATTCCTCCACAGTACTGAATATCCTTCACAGTACTGGGTTGTATCCCCCTAGTTTTGGTGGTATCAATCCAAGGTACTGAACACCCTCCAAAGTACTCAAGATATCCCACAGTACTGATTGTGGCCCTCCACTGTGCTTAAAGTAGCCTCCGACAGTACTGTGGAGAATGTTCAGTACTATGGGGGCTACTAATAGTATTGTGGAGCATACTATCACATTGAAGGGTGTTCATGGCTGTGAAAGAGGGGGCTACCTAAAGAGCTAATGGTATTCCTTCCAATTGTATTCCTCTAGTCTTATTGGTGTCAATCCACAGTACTGAACACTTTCCATAGTACTCAAAGGTATCCCTCCACTGTTACTGATCGTATCCCTCCACTGTATTGAACACCCTCTAAAGTTCTTAACGGTCCCCCCACAGTGCTAATAGTACCCTCCTACAGTACTAAACATCCTCAGCAGTACTACATGGAGGTTTCTAAGGGTGATTTTTCATTTGCCATGAAATAGAAATGAGGCCTAAATTTTCCTAATGTCCTTTTCTTTCAGGTTGCGTTTTGGAGACCAGCCGATCGGCCTTACCGACACGTTGACATTTGGATTCATGGAGCTGGAGAAAAAATGCTGTCTGCGCTCAGCGAGAGGAACATTGCTTATAAAATGCACCTTACAAACCTAACTCATTCTGCGGAGCTGAGAAACGTATCCATGAAGAACATCGACACTTATGATAGAATTTACCACAGTTTTGAAGAGGTAGGACGCACTGGAATTCATTTGAATCATCATAGGGACAAAACATTTTTAAAAAAATATTTTAGTTAAATATGATTATACCAGAGCCCAACTACCTGAGTTTACAAAATTCGAATAAATTAATTCAAAAATAAACCATGCTTTTAAACGTTTAGATCAAATCTTAATCAGTAAACTAACTAACTAACTAACTAGTAAACTGATGAAGATTTGATCGAAACGTTTAAAAGCATGGTTTATTTTTGAATAAATTTACTTGAATATGTTGAATCTTTTATCATTAAGCTCATTTTGATTACTTTTTATTTAGGTTAGATCCCGTTTAGTTGAAACTGGACGCACATTGATAACAGCTTCTCTCAAGTTCAAGCGTTTAATCCAGTATAAATATTTGTAATTATTATTGAATTATTATTTTTTTTAATAAGGGTATTTACATGTTTGTAAAGAGTGGCGTTTTTAGGGACTGCAAGACCCAAAGAAATTTATTTGCCCTTGGGTAGGCCTTCGGGCCTAGGCCTTGAGCTCTCTTTCCATCAAATAAGCATTTTTAAAACGTTACAAAATGCCTCAAAGGCTACTGTTTATGCTGATTTGATTCATTGCCTTTGATTATTGATATTTGTTTCAGATATATTCAGAGATGAAGAGAATAAGTTTAGCTTATGGGGATGTGGCCAAACTGATAAGCATTGGAAAGTCGTACGAAAATCGTGATCTGTATGCCATGCAGGTAAAAACTTTGCGGGATGTCCAAGTCAAAGCCATTTGCACTTTTGACTTGGGTCTACCATAAAACTTTGGAACTAGCACAGCTTTTTATCAATGTTTTAGCATTTCTATTTTGGGTCTTCAAATAGATGAAGTTTGAGTATGCTTGAAAAACATGCAGAATTTTTAATGAAGTTATTAGTGCTGTCATTATCACTGCTCATAGCACATGTCACCTCCTGGTTCGTCACAGATTTCCTATCCCGAAACTGCTTCAACATGGGTCTGCACCAAAGTTTTTAAATTTTATCTGAGTCTACCTAACTTAACGTTGGGTCTAGCATTGGGTCTAGCATTGAGGGCTTGACATCCCTAATTTCTGGTAACTCTACATTAGTATTTTAGGGAAAGTTTGTTAAAGACCGAAGCACTTTGATGTTAACCAAATGATGTACGGTCTTGATTCCAACACTTCAGTATCCTTTAATTATGCTATTACATGTTTTTTTATATGGAACCTTTTATAAGGAACCTATGTACATGTATAAGGTCGATAAGCTTAGGAACTTCTACCACTAAAGGTCAAATCACTTAGAAACTTTATATTGTGTCAGTCGATATCAATGGTGTAGATATGCACTGCAAGGCCAGATCGAGCATTGTGGTGAGCATTATCCTAACCAATTTTTACATGTTCTGGGTCCAAAGTTTAGCAAATTCGTAAAACCTACTTTTGACTTCTGAAGTCTATCATCAACCAAAGCTACATAGAAGGGAGAGGCACACAGCAATCCCATCAGCCGAACATTTTTGTGATTATTCGTCAAAATTGTGCGTTATTTACTCACAAGTGCTTCTTTTATCAGCCCTGATTGTCCGTCTCCTTCCGTTGGCTAGTGACTTATATGTAGAGATTCTAACTTCCAAGCATTCTAGTTAATCAATATGAATTTGGTATGTGAATAGAACAGGAGTACTAATTCAAACCAAAATAAAGTAGCCAACATTCAAAAGTTACATCAAGTCTGAAAACTCCAATGACCGATCGTTTCTGACAAAAAGAGCACCAGCATATGTTGTCGAGAAACCAGGGTTTCGTTAGCAGTTGGAAGTGGTTTTTTAAAATGTAGTGAATAATAATAGCTAAATTAGGGTAACAGCAAGAAAGGAGAATAGTTTTCTGATACCCAAAGTTTCATGAAACTGATGAAAAACTGATGGAAACTATTATCCTTTCTTGATATTACTCTATTAACAATCTGTACTCCTGCACATTGAGCACTGTGGTGGAAGTTCAGACCGATATAAAGATATAAATGCTAAATTGATTTCTTTTAACTTGAATTTCAGTTCAACAAATCTTCTTCTCAAAAGAAGCCATTGATGGTCATCAATTGTGGGATCCATGGTAGAGAGTGGTTGGCAGTTGCATCTTGCATGTGTTTGATGCGAAAGGTAAGAGGTATTAGAATCTATCGAGATGTTCATAGTTGATGCTAATGTCGATAGGCAGATACGCTTACTATCTTCGTAAGGTCTTTAACACGAAAAATATCTTTGTGTGACTTTTGTTGTGCTTTCGATTTATCTACCCATCCTGAGCTAGTTCGCCTTTACCTTTCGCCAGATGGCCTTTGAAGAGAAATACGAACGATCTACAAAGTTCATTATCAGGAAATATCAGGAACTGGTTCTTATAGAAATAAATGAATATGTTTTCAAAGGATGTAATAATGTAACACGAAAAATATCTTTGTGTGACTTTTGTTGTGCTTTCGATTTGTCTACCCATCCTGAGCTAGTTCGCTTTTACCTTTCGCCAGATGGCCTTTGAAGAGAAATACGAACGATCTACAAAGTTCATTATCAGGAAATATCAGGAACTAGTTCTTATAGAAATAAATGAATATGTTTTCAAAGGTCGTAATAATGTAACACGAAAAATATCTTTGTGTGACTTTAGTTGTGCTTTCGATTTGTCTACCCATTCTGAGGTAGTTCGCCTTTATCTTTTGCCAGATGGCCTTCGAAGAGAAATACGATCGATCTACACAGTTCATTATCAGGAAATATCAGGAACTAGTTCTTATAGAAATAAATGAATATGTTTTCAAAGGTCGTAATAATGTAACACGAAAAATATCTTTGTGTGACTTTAGTTGTGCTTTCGATTTGTCTACCCATCCTGAGGTAGTTCGCCTTTATCTTTTGCCAGATGGCCTTTGAAGAGAAATACGATCGATCCATGCAGTTCATTATCAGGAATTTCGAAGTGATCATCATTCCTGTGTTAAATCCAGATGGATACGTGTTCTCAAAAACAAAGGTAAAGTTTCTTATAAACTAGACTAGAGGGTGATTCAATAAGAACTTAGTAAAACTATTCATACCTTTTCTGTTCTCAACTGTGAGTTTTTGACAAAGCAATGAGGTTCTGATGAATACAGTAACGCCTGGTACCAGCAGAGAATAGGCAGTGAGGTGATACAGATAGACAGAGTCCAGAAAAGTCTTCTAACTTCCTCCGGGTAAAATCTCCGGCGGTAACCAATTTTCTTCCTCACTTAGGTTAGGTTAATTACTACAAATGTTAAGTTGAAATTGGCATACAGAGCCAGATAAACTCTAATCAATAATCCAGAATGAGCATCAAAAAGACTTCAATACAGCTTCTAACTTATTGTAGATTCTAACATTTATCATTTTACAATAAAGTTTTTAGAATTTTTAGAATTTTGGACGTTTGGGCCCATAATCTGAAAGAGCTTAAAAACATATCGTATGGATGCAAAATCACCTCTGTATGTAGAATATTGACTGAGATATGACTATTTTAAAAATTGAATTTCAATAGGAGATCCCTGTATTTTGTGCCCAAATTTCCAAAAATATATTTTTGTTACGTCATCACTATGATATTAAAGAGAACTTTTATACCATTTGATTGGAATCATTCTTCAGTTTCTCAGTTTTCTCTTAACCTTCCTCCGGTCAATGACCGTGTGACCGTAGTTTTTTCTAACTCTGCAGATGGTAGGACTCAGACCAGCAATCCCTTCGTTAGATACCAACTGCTTTAGTTATCCCAGGGGGTTACAAGACTTTTTTATACGGGGACGTTAGTCCGAAAAGTTTAAAGAGCCTAGAAATATCAAAAAGATTCAGAGACCCAAAAATATCATAAAAAATCCCTTTCAATAACGTGATTGAACATATCATAAAAATTCCTTTAATTCTACTCAATATTTCCGCAACCCAAAACGGTCGGATGCTTATCTATTTTTTCACCCCAAAAAATATCGGCTAAATGGAAAATAACTGACCCCAAAATATCGGACTGATGTCTTCGTATCAAGAAGTCATAACTCCCTTACGTAGAGTGCTATACAGCACAATAGCAAACGCTAGGAAGAAGCCTAGTTCAACACGGGGTCGTGAGTTCGAGTCAATTCCATTCACTTTTTATATGACAAGCAGTGTACGATTATGAAGTTACTAAGTGACTTCTGAATTAGTGATTTGATGGGAAATCATGTATTTGCAGAACAGATACTGGAGAAAGTCAAGATCAAAAACAAGAAATAAGAGATGTCCAGGAGTGGATCTGAACAGAAATTTCAACTTCAAATGGGGAGGTAGGATCTTTAATTTCCTATAATTTCAATTCTAAAGATAGGCAAGATGGGCGTGTGAAGGAGCCACAGATACTTACTAGGCTTTCTAGTCAACTCAACAACAAAAAACAACAGCAATAACACAAATATATTCATTTGATAATTCATTAAACACTATAGAAAATTCTAACACCCATATGAAATAAACACATTATAGAAAATCCTAACACCCATATGAAAAATACAAAATTTCTTTGCAAAAATATGAATTTGTTTATAACTTTTCTTTAATCCTAAGCCTATTTTAGACAAGAATTTCAATCCGATCCTAAGCCACATAGCACATACTGGAGAGGAGAATGGACTCTAGGATGAGAATCGAAATCTGAAGAAGAAATACATCAAGCGCTAGAAAAGAAACTAAAGACTCCCTGCTTAACAAATATACTTAGTGGCTCCTAGGGATATATCACTCTGAAAACCTGTATTTACTGTGTCATGTATCCTGCCATCTATCAACCAAGATTTCAAACCCCGCAAACACAAAATGTCCTTCTGATAAATAGCCTATCTAATAGCGTAGCAATAAGTAAGAAATTAAAGTTCGTCACGGCGTGTGCCCCTTTCATCTTCTGAGTCACGTGGACCACCTTCGGGCTCCCGCTCTTGCCCCTCATCATCCTCTTGTCTCTGTCTCCTATCACCCTCCTGTTCCTGCCTACCATAACCTTCCCATTCCTGCCTACCATCGCCCTCCTCCTTGCCCTGTCTATCATCACCGTCTTCTTCCTCTTCAAACAACCCATAAACATCAGCAGCGAAGGAAGGTTTCAGTTCTTCTGTTGACTGATATAACGAGCTGAGCCCATTTAACAACCACATATCAGCATCCTTGATAGCAAACTCCAAAATACCAGCATTTTCTTCAATGCGCGCTGGGCTTCTAGATTTTGGGATGACAATTACATTGAGCTGGAGCGCCCATCGGTAGAGGACTTGCGCGGGAGTTTTGTTATACTGCTTGGCTATAGCGACAACGTGGGGATCTTCTATTGGTGACAAAACAAAAGGCCATGCGTTGACGACAGAATAACCGACAAAGGCCATCTTTCTTTTTTCTGCTGCACGCAGCATACTTCCCTGCTCCACTGATTGACCACCAGGGCTATAGATACTGAATTTGTTTTGAATATAGCTTGGCTTGACTTCCATTTTTGCAGAGAGCTGTTTGACTTCATAATAAGTTTCAAAATTACTAATACCCAAGCTCTTGATCTTACCCTCCTTAACCAGCTTTGACATTGCCTTCCAAGCAGCTCTGTTCTTCTTGGGGGTCTCTGGGCCGTGCAGCATGTATAAATCTAGATATGAAGTTTGCAAGGACTTCAGTTGGTTCTTGACAGATTCAGCTGTCTTTTTCGTACCGTAGTCGTTGGGATTGGAAAGTTTGGAGCTCAGAAAGATATCTTCCCTGGATTTGATGATGCCTTGCTTAATAGCCTCTTGGATGCCCTTGCCAACATCAGCTTCATTGCCGTACGACTGTGCCGTATCAATGTGCCTGTATCCAGTTTTTAAAGCTGCCAATACAGCATCAGTACATTCTTGACCTAATAATGATAAGTTCAAAAACAGTCAAACATGTTCTTTTAGGTCAACATTCACTGGACAGCCAAGAATGTACACAAAACTACTGTGAGGACTATTCTCCCCCAACCGTTCATTTTGTCCCTAATACTACTACCCGTCAATTTCAAGGAGTTTTAAGAACTACATCGTAAGAAACCTCAAAAATCAAAAAGCATTGTTGGGTTCAAAACAAGCATCACAAAGTCACTTTTGTGTGATTTAAACTTAATGACTCTTTTTTTTTTACAACAGTTTATCAAAAAAAAAACTAACTTAACATTTTTATATTTATTATGATGGTACAATATATATTTTTTAGTACTAGGATCTGGTGAAAGGTAAGAAACTTAAAGAATAAAATATTATGTATAACGTAAAGAATAAAGATTCTTATAACATACCTTCCATCTGCCAAGTTCCAAATCCAACTCTCGGTATCTCTGTCCCGTCTTTCATTTTGAACTTCAGTTCACTCAACCCCTGCTTGACGTTTTCACGACTGTAAATCGGAAGTTGCAGAGAGGAACTTTGCCATGTCAGCCCTATGTGGTTGTCTGGAATTTCCAAAGTGGTGTTTGCTTCCTTCAGAAGAGTCACAAATGTTTTCTCAGCAAAAAGCTTTAAGATACCTTTAATTGTTTTTTTGAATTGCTTTTTCCATTTTTTCGCTAAAATATGAAGAACATTTATTTGGAATTAGGAGAATTCCTCAATTGGGATCTCTGCAAGTTGAATTCACATCCCATAAGTTATTCTATAAGTTATTTTGTAGTCTAAAAATGATGATGTATCATTCACTCTTTCTGCAATAAGCAACCGGACTAGGACAAGACTCTGATAACATCCCTGAAAGTTGCTTAACAGTCCCTTTTGTTTAAAAAGAAATTAAAAAGGTATAATCATAATAGGGTTGGATTCAGAGGAAATCTCAAAAGAGGCTATAGCTGTATGGACTAACTAATGCATGCTTCTCCCTTTAACAAAAATATAAAGACTATTTCTCAAAAGAGTTTTTCAAAGGGGCACATGGTAGCCTCTCCAAAAGGGACTTCTACTTGCACAACCCTTTCAGTAAGTGCCAAAACTGCTTTTGTGGACAGCCAGGCAGAGCAGAAAAGAAAGAGAAGCATCTTGGAGATGTCTTGCAGGAAAGCATGTATATACTTCCATAGAGTGGAAAAAGCTAAAAAGAATGTGGGAAGTCTTTTTTGGTTAACGTGTCCTTTCTACTTTTGTGCAACTTCTTCCTGAATAGAAACCTCAATTACATTGTATTCTATAATTATCTTTGAAAAGAAACCACAGAAAATCATCAGTTGAATTTCTATACTATGTATTTGAATCATGTTTTCAATAGGCAACCAGTCCAGTTAAAAAGCAGCCAGTAGTGAAGAGGGAAGCCAAAGGGGGTTCCCTTGTTCCAATGTTACCTTTGATTATTACAATTTGCTTATCTATGAATGGCTTAAAGTTATTCAAACAACTGAAGTTGATATTTCAAAGTACCTGCCAACAAGACAACCCCCTAGACTGATTCTAGCCCACACTGTTCATAATTTCCAACACCAAAGCAGCTGGGTTACAAATCCATGTGACTACAACCCTACTCAATGAAAAAACCTTGTTCTGAATCAAGTGGCCGTTTTAGAGACTGGGGCCTGGAACGAGCACCTCAATTTGACCCAATTGGATCTTTTCTATGCGGTATTTTGCTATTTCTATCTTACAGGGTCCTTTTTGTCAGTATGAAGCACGGGGCCTGAGGCAGTGGTCCCCTTGCCCCTTAAACTTAAACTGCCAATGTATATGTTTATTAGGGGTAAGCATCATTATTCTTTTAAGATTATAAAGGTAACAAAGGAGATTTTGGATTTGTATAGGCAGCCCCTGTACCAATAAGCCTGACTGGAAAGTTTGCGCACTATCCACTGAAAATGAACCCCTGGCTATTGTTCTGGAACAACGCATCTATTCTTTTCTTGAAAATTTCACACAAAAGATCTTCTGAACGCAGGGCATATTTTCCAGTTTGCCCCACAAGTAACCACAGCAGAACTACAAACGGACCATGTTTAATCTATGCTTATTCATATGCATAATAGAAAAGTATTATGCATACTCACTTTCTTGTTGAATCTTCTCAATCTTTGCAACTTCAACAGCCAATTTGTTTATCCGGCTAAAGTAGTTTATGGTCTTTTCTGTCAAGGTGACATGCTTCACTGCAATTCTTGCATTGTTGACGGCATATTTCAGGGCCTGAACGACTCCTTGGGTTGTTTCCTCCTCGAATCTTCCGGCTGCACATGCTGCAACCTCTCTACCACTTGTAGCCCAAATGGCAGCCTCTCCAAAAGGGACATTTACTTGCACACTGCTTTCAGTCTGTTTCTGTGCTGAAACAGTTGTTGTAGCTAACCAGGCAGAGCAGAAAAGTAGTAAAAGCATCTTCAAGATGTCTCGCAGGAAGACGTGTACTCCCCAAGAGTAGCAAAGGCTAGAGAGAATGCGGAAAGATTTTGTCGTCAACGTGTTCTTAGCCTCCTTGCAAGAAGGGGCGTTTGAGCGTGTAACTTCTTCCGGTATGAAACCTCGATTTCATGACTTTCTATGAAAACGAAACACAGGGAGTCTCAAGAAATGCAGAAGTAAGAATGCAAGAAATACGGACTTAAAAATGGCACCAATAATTTTCTGCGTCCAATCCTAAGCAATTGCAGGAAAGATTCCCTATTTCAGTTTAATGGCTCTAAATTCTAATGCTATGCTAGCTGCCCTAATCAACGAGTTTTCATTTGTTACTTGAAAGCTTATATATTTCCACTCTCTGCATTGATCGACAATGGTGGATGAAGGTACATATTCACAAACCTTGTTGACTTGAATAAAACTTTTGTTTGGAAAAACGAGCCACAGAAAATATTTTATTCGAAATTCTAATGAAAAAATACTCATGATTATTTTTTACGGACTTCCTGTGACTTGACCTCTTTTGCGTGTTTAAACTAATGGTAATTTCAATCCGAGGCAAAGAAAACACAACACTTGATTCAAAATGGCGCAGCCGGATCTAGGAAAAGACTTGCTTCTTATGCACGCCAGAATGTTCAACCATCGAGGAGTTCTGAGCGGAGAGCAAAAACATTTCATAAAAGAATTTGAGACAAAGAGGAATAACAGAGAGAGCATTAGAATCAACGAAATCGTCTCTATTGTCGACAAAATAGGCCATTCGCTACCAGAATGCTGTGAACAATCGACAGCTACCAGACTGGAACTTTTGCAACAGAAAATAAATAATGCCACTGAGAAAGCAAACGAGATTTTGACGAGAGAGACTGATGATCATGAAATGCGCAAGGTCAACAGCGAGAAGAGGGAGGCAGAGTGGGTTTGTTTTCTCAACGATATGGAAAAGGCTCAAAATGATGTCGAAAGGCTGCACAAAGAACGAATGTTGGAATTCAAGCAACGAACTGATTCATCATCTTCATCATAAAATGTCATGGATCAGGACGCATGAGAATATATAGAAATGTATTGTAGAAATTGCATCAGGCATACATTTTCAATAAAACTCCTATAAAGTTTAAATTAGAATTATTGTATTTCAAAAAACACTTTTGATGAAAACTCGTTAGTGATCTTTTTGTAAGTACTGTTAGATTACGAATCAAGTTTTAGGTCAGATGGGGTTTGTTTGAATTAAAGCAGAGATTCTTCAAATGGATCATTAATGCCTACAATTCCTAATGGCGATTTCTTACCTGTCTTATCTTATAAGACCTGAAGTTTGAGGCACTTCTGAATATCCCCATCACTACTCAGCGATATACGCTTTTTATTTTATAAGGAACTTACCTCAAGGCCTAGTACTTAAAGTTCCTTCAATTTTCTATTGCTCTCCATTGTTACAGGAAACTATATAACAAAAGAATCCATCGTATTTCACAAGCACTTCTAGTTTTAGGTTTCTCATAGAATTGTCCCTTACATAAAAAAAAGCGTGTACCCCCCTCACTAGAGAACATCTTTTACTGGGTGTGTCCTGTGGTAAATGAGTTTCTGCATGAATTTGTGTGCTTTTGTGTATTCTTTTAACGAACTCTCCCTGCATTTCATTTTCTTGCTTTGTTGAATGGGGTTTTAAAGAGCTTTCGACTTTTTAGGTAGGGGAGCGTCCCAGGATATCTGCGAAGAGACCTTCTCGGGGGATAGGCCTTTTTCAGAACGGGAAACACTTGCCCTTGCAAGATACCTCTATTCTCGGAGGTATGACCTCAAGGCATTCTTAGATGTGCACACATTCGGGCAGCTCCTCATGTACCCCTGGGGATACACAAGGCAAGACTCATTTCATTGGAAGACGCAGGTAAGACACGAGTTTTTGAATTTCAAAGGTGACTGAGTTGACTGAAAAGCTGGTATCCATGTAACTGCTAATGAGGGTCATATAGGGGGGTCATGTTCCCCTGTTGCCTTAAATAAATTACAAATGTTCCCACATTGTTCTAAGAAGAAATGTTGATTTTTGTGCTCCACGATCCCTGCTTGCTGTCAATGTTTCCTTGTTCCCTTTTTAATTTGTCTCTGTTCCCTGGAACCCCTTTATGACCCTCGTTTGTGCTACAGCAAAAACCTGTATATGAGAACCAAGATGCTAAAAAGCGGTTAGGTGAATATTTCCCCACTGATAATAGTAAATTTTGAAACAGAATCTCTCATCAGAGGAGTAGAAGTTTCAATCATATTTGTTATATGTTACGGTCTATGGTGTATGAAATCGTTGATGGCTTGGCCTAGTTAATCTGTAATACGAGTTTTTATGCGAGAAGGACAAAAACCCTTATTATTCGAATAAGCAATTTGTTTATTGATATATATTCATTTTAGAGAGGTCTTCTTCGAAGGATATCTCGTTTGATTGAATGGACAACTGCAAGCAGATATGAATTTGGCCCTGCATCTTCTGTTCTGTGTAAGTGTTTTTAATCATAATTTACTATCAGCTAATATTGTCAGCATTCTCTGTTGTGCGTGTTTAGTCCAAAGGATCATTTTCCAGTTAATTCAAAAGCATGTTAGATTAATATAATTCTAACCCCTGAGCATCCCTTAATGGATTGTGTTGTCTTAGAATTCGCAGAAGGATCGGGAACAATATTTCCACCCAAGATACCCTTATACTAGGGGAGAATTCGGCAGTAACCCAAGATTGTAAATTAATGGAAAAGTTGTCTAATACACAGAGCCTTTTTTTGAGAAATTGTTAGTGGGGGGGGGGGGGCAAATTACAAAAAGTGATAATGGGGATTTTGGTCTCGTCATGATTTGCTGAAGGTACGCAAACAATATAGCTAAAAAAGCTGGGGGTCTGGGGGTGCTGTAAGCCCCCTAACGGGTCAAGGGCAGGGCCCTGGTAGGGGTCCAGGAGGCGACATCCCTGAAGCTCTTGACATTTTGTCATTCCCGAGGTCTCGAAATGGCTTAGGATCCTTAAGTTCCTTTTGCTGCATATGTTAGTAGCCCCCAGAAATGCCACTGTATAAGTAGCTGATATAAGTGGCTGATGAACAAAACCTATTGACCACACCTTTATGATTGCAAAGAAATAAGGTCAAAATGTACTTTTGAAACTAATCAGTACGAAAAGGGATAATATCATGGGGTCAAAAACGCCATGACTGGAGGGGCAAAGTTGAAGAATTCCATTGCAAACAGCCAATTCTGACATATATGTATATTGTCATCAAAGTCCAAACCTTCATCGGGGCTTTTCCAGGCTTTTAGTCCGACCATAATCTTTAGAGAGATGGTCTAGAAACTGACACAATAGTTATTGTTGTCACTATTGCTTCTGCAAAAGAGCTTGGAAAGCAGAACGAAAGTGCACACTAACCAAAGAAAACAAGGGAAGTTAGAAAGATTTCTGTGAAGATATTAAAAAAAATTGACGTTATAGTTTCCTAACCATCCCTCTGACATGTTTTTCTCTGAGCAAGCTTAGGCTGAACTGAACCCCTAATGGATAATAAAGACTAACTAATAAACAACCAATAAGTAAACAAATACCCAATAATAAACGACAACCTAACCCAAAACCAAACCCTTGTTTGTTCACTAAAAAGGGTTGACTGCGTGTGGTACGCTGTAGATAACACAAAACGATACAATTAAACAGTCTAGTACCGAAATAGTAAAGATTAGATTTCACGACGTTTCGGGATTTTACCCGTTATCAAGTCCCGAAACGTCGTGAAATTCTTTCGGTATATTCAATTTTGTCGTTTTGGGATATATCTACACTCCAGTATTAAAAGAATTCGAACGAGGAGGTTAAAATCACAACCAAAACGTCCTGAACTCAAATTAGGCCCAGATTTAAGAAGCAATTTATGACTACTTTACTTGATACAGGAGTGATATTTTTTGGATAAAGTGAAAGCAAGGGACCTTAGCTTTCTTTAGACAACAATTATAATGAGATTATCAAGTCTTTAATTCATTTCAGGCCTACATTTTCAGCGACCATTGATAAATTGAAAGACTCAAAAAGAGAAGGGGGTACATGAATAAAAAGTTTCAAATTTGGAGGGAATATCGGGCTTTTTTATTTTTATTTGCAATTCATCATATGCAGTAAGAAATAAGTTTCAAAATGATGTTATTTCATAATAATTTGAGCATTAAGATGCCGAGCAAAAACCTGAGCAAATCTGTGAAACGGACGAGAGGCTTTACAAAATTAATTTAGATCTTGAATTAAAGTACAAACCAGTTAAAATAAATTGGTTTTGCAACAGAATTTCTGGAGACTTTAATTGAAATTTAAAGCATAGGAAACGGACCCTTAATCATAACATTTTGGACTGCATTCATTCAGACATTAACCAAATAAATACAATTTGCTTTCTTGGATCAGAAATCTAAGTTTTAAATTTTGCATTCATCCTCAACGGCCCCGAGTTTATTTCTTTCATCCCTCGATTTAACGAAGGATTCCCTAACTTTAAATTAAAATTCTGAATTGCAAACTCACCAGCATTCGTTTAAGCCATTATTTGTTGAGATTTCTTCAGAAAAATCCCCAGTTTATGACTGATATTTCAGTGCACATTAATTTTTTATTTGAAATTTTGTTTACCGGCCTAATCATCTTTCTAAACCTGTAAAACTTTTCAAAACTCTCACAGCAAACTAAACTTGACCACTTCGGATGACGCGAGCAATTGTTTTTAGTTTGGCGCGAAAATTTTGAATAAGGAGACTGGGAAAGGGATAAAAACTTTCAACAAACTTTTGGGCCTAAGGGAGGGGGGAGACAAAAAACCGCCATTTTCTCGTCGTCGTTCGAATTCTTTTAATACGTGAGTGTACATAGTACCACACGCAGTCAACTTTTTTTTACTGATTCCACTTATTACGCCATCATTCTACCCATCACGCCATCGTTCCATTGCTGACGCCATCATTTGTTTGCTGACGCCAGATTTGATGATGAAATCAGTGGAATCAGTAAAGAGTTGACTGCGTTGGGTACTATGTAGATACTATGCGGTACTATTGAAGGATTTTTACAACATCTTCATTTCTCGTAGATGAGACCTCTGGTGATTCTACAGACTGGGTCTACGGCTACTTGGGGGTAACTCACAGTTACGGGATAGAACTAAGGCCAAAGATGGTGGGCCGAGCGTCCCTTCAAGGTTTCATACAACCTGTTCATCAAATCGTACCAACTTCTGGAGAACTTTTTATAATGATCAGGGAAATTCTGCGTCAAGTTCACCAAGAACCTAATATGAAAAGAAACTAATTGTTTACGTTTCGAATTGTTGTTTTTATCGGTTGTTTTCTGATCAATATTTGAGCAATGGTAAACACGTGAGTCTGCACTGGTTCATAATTCAGATATCAGCAGTTGTACAATAATGATATTCTCGTCCCGAGCCAAAAAATAATAGGAACTTCAAAACTCTCAGGTTGCTTTGTGTCATGGTGTATTGAAAACTATTGAGGGAAAAAAAGTTTGGCGAAGCATTGGTGATTCGATGTTCTCGACCATATTACGACTTATAGTGATGATGAATAGGTCCTAACACATACCAAAAACAAACAGAAGATTTCAAGGCCAAAAAAATTGAACACCTAAAGACAAAAACAAATAGAACACGTTAAGGCCGAAACAAATAGAACACTTAGAAGGCCGAAACGAATAGAACACTTAAAGACCAAAACAACTACACTTGAGTATCAAAAGTACTCGAACGAGGACGATGAAGTGGCTGTCAAAGCGTCCTGAGTTCAAATTAGGTCCAGATTCATAAAGCAATTTATGACCACTTTACATGATAAAAGGGTGATATGTTCTGGATGAAATAAAAGCAATGGGTGATGAGAGTCATATGAAAGAAAGACATCCACGATTTTGGATGACGAAAGCAACTGGTTTTACTTTGGTGTGAAGATTTTGAATCAGGAGACTGAGGATACAAACTTTTAACAATATTTTGGGCCTAAGGAAGGGGAGACTATAAACAACAATTTTTCGTCCTCGTTCGAATTCTTCAAATACGTTAGTGTAGAATAATTATCGGGCAAAAGAACAGGAAGACTTGAAGGCCAAATCCTTCAAACTCCTAAGGAAGAAGAAAAACAGAAAAGATTTAAATAGATATTCAATACAAGAAAGTTTCTTGCAGAAAAACTTAAGCCTTAATTTCCCATAATTAGGATTACTAAATAAATACAAAACAACTGCTTTAATTAATGAAATACGCATTATTTATTGATTATTCCATATCAACTTCAAATCTAATAAGGGTAGCACAAGGGCCTATCACAGCTGCCTACCAGCATTTGTTATTTATGTTCAAACGAACTTTTAAAAGGCACTCTGTACATCCCAAAGTTAAAGTTACAAAATTGGTATTTTGTTCTGAAGTTCAGCTTTACAGGGATACCTGTTCATGAGTTGGTTAAGGGACATTGGGATAAAAATGACCCTTGATTTTATTTCAAACATGGAAGATAATACCCTATACTAAAGTCTGATGATCATGATATCCTGCAGGGTAGCAGATACACTGTAGGGTGGCACATATTTGTACCTACAAATATACGACTGCCATAATGGTTCATAGATCCACCTATTTGTAACATTAAGGACTCTACTACAGTGGGCCCAGAGGTGGAAATAGCTGATTTCAAATTGCATTAAGAGTGATTAGCTACTGTCATATATCTGATCCGGTGATCCCTATCCCTGTAAAATTCCTAATCAAACAAAAGAATAACCATGTCTCTAGCTCTTCTGGAAGTCATTCTACAGTCATTTGGAGGTGTGCGTAAATTGGTTTTGTATCGAATGTTGGAGCAACTTGTTAGTGCCAAATATTTCCATATGAACAAATACTTTCCTCTGACGTTCCTCAAAATTTAATATAGTTTATGGGGACATATGCAAATCATTAATCGGCCAAACGCAAAATATCGTTGAGATTAAAAAAAGGCTGGAGATTACTTATTCCTACACAAAAAGTATACATTAGTGTTCGCAGTTGCTTTTCTGATACAATAAACCATTTTAAGTCACAGCGCTTGTTAACAGGTATGTCGCATCCCTAGTTTTAAAGCTTCGCGATCTGGGCCCACTGTGCCTACAAACCTCAAATAAATTTGTGACCCAGTCAGTTGTACCTTGCATCTTTCATATCACACTTTATGGGAATATCGGTGTAAAACAAGATGGCCTGGATAAAAGTAGGCCTTAGATTAAGACCTCGAGTCAATCAACTAATTAGCGTTTGAAATTGAAATTCAATTCTTTTTAAAATACCTTTAAGAAGTCTGCTATGTAACTTGTCCCATTCAAATTCAAAATACCTGCAAAGATAGATTATCAGGAAATCAGATAAACATTCAGTATTTTATGGAAGAGAAATAAGAAAGGAGAATGGCTCTTTGTATCTTAAAGTTTCATGCTTACGCAATCACCAGAAAGACTATAAACAGAGAACCAGTCTTCTTTCTTGTTCCTCTTCTATATTACTTTGTACTTTCGTACACCAAGCACTACGATGCGGCCCTCACAACGCAATCGCTTTAGAAATTTATATATCTTTCGAGATAGAATTATGAGACAGAGGTTTCAAAATTGATGCTGAATGCCTAAAGTAATATATTTTTGCTGTTTTTGAATTTTTATATGAAAGGGTACACCTTCTCAAAGAAAGTGCTTGACATAGGATCAGGATGTGAGGATTTCACAGACACCCCTGATATTCTTATAGTCGAGTATCTCTGAGGTTTCTTGCCCAAGGTAATGACAATTCAAAGCAAATAGTTGTAATATGTAGAAGCAGGCGTCATTTTTCTATTGGTAAACAACATATTTCAATCTTCCTGCTGAAAGGTAAAATCTAAAAGACATGGTCGATTTATAAAATGATTCAAAATATTAAAGCTCTTGTCTACGATGCTTTACGATGCTTTTCAATAATGGGACACAAACCTTTTAAATCTCGTCCCCAGACGAATGCTCTGTATGTTTTTCCGTTAAATTTATTGTTTCAAAGTCACCAAAATCGTCACGATTCTAAGAAAAATTATTGTAGTGAAGCATTAACAAACATGATCTCATATAGATCTATTTTACTTTGGTTCGGGAGATAAGATTATACCCAAAATTAATAAACCATTTATGAAGTTTGCACACCTAGACACGTATGTACATGCTTTTTAATATTAGGAACCAGTTTATAAGGAACCTTGAACTAGAATCTCTTGTAAAATACAATTGATTCTTTTGTTCTATTGTTTCCTGTAACAATATAAAACAATATAAATTTTAATGAACTTTTAGTACTACGCCTTGATGTAGGTTCCTTATGAAATAAAAAGCGTGTATATTGCGAAGAAAGGAGTGACTAAACTCTGCATCCCTACAAGCCTGATTCGTAGTTGCCTACTCATGAAGAGATTTACTCATCACACATTTCCTGATCAGTTAGGAACCACGGACAGGCTTGTAATATGCATAACGCTAATACGCTCTATATCTATGAACCGAGTACTATATAAGGGGAACCTGATATACCTATTTTGAATTCACCTATTTATGTCTCAAATAATCCCTCCATCCTAAAGATATAAACAGAACTAATGTCACTAATGTCAATAACTCACCTTAGGACTTCCAATCTTCCTTAGACGATCTAGAATTCTTCTTCCATTACTTGTGGGTCCTCTTGATAACACAATCTAAAAGGGCAAAATAATTCACAAAACTATTGAAAAAATTGAGATCGAACCCCAGTTGGCTTTACGAGGAGCAAACGTTTTTAATGTCTTAATTGAGGGTTACTGCTCCCAATTCTCAGCACTGAAGCGATAAAAATCTCAATCCCAAGCAGGAAAATAGACAAATTCTCATTATTGACGTGTTTGAAAATGTTAATTTACTTTTTCCTTCTCAAATTCTAGTCGGAAGAAGTCCAATCCAATTTTCTCAGTTAATGAAAAGGCAAATCCCAGTTCTCAATAAACCCTTCTGACCCTCTTAATCAAGTATTCAATTTAAAAAAGTCTTCCACGAAGAGCCTGATTGCAACATTTTGATTTATTTCTTGTTTATATCTGACTCTTCAATTCATTTGCTTTCATCAATTAGGCCTATTTCTACATTTTCATCGTAGGCCATATATGCCACTAGTTAAAAGGTAACTATTTCAAAAACCTTACATCTTGCAATTTTTGCAGCATGAAAAGTTAAGGTCAACAGTTTGTTCAAAATAAAGCTATCCAGCCTTGATTCACTTACAATTACATTGACAAGTTGAAAAATTGTGAGAAAGGCATTCAACCGGTATTTCAGATATGGACCGAGAAAAATAAAGAGTTACTTTCCCTCCCAAGCACTGGCTTTACATTCATCAATTCGACAGGCAAATCGATTGGCAGGCAAATAGATGGCCTGAAACACTTAAAGCCTAATATCTATGCAAGAATATTTATCAAGCTTAAGGAAAAATTTATTTTTTTTAAAGAGTAAATCTAATTTTACTAGTAGGAAATCTGGTGAATAACCCCAAAATGGATCGACCTAACATTACCAATCCACGCCTAAATAGAAAGGTACGTGCTGTATTCCCTGCCAAAAACTTCCTACTCAGAGAGTTACTTCATCCCATTTCCTTTATTTTTAGATTTTTCATTTTGTTAAATGCAACAAGCCTCAGCTCGTTGAAGTTTGCATGAATAGGTAGATAGATGGGTATAGATTGTGTATCAAAATGGGTGAGAATTTTTCTCAAGTTGACCAACCTCTTCCTCTTCACCTTCATCTAAAGTACATTTTTCAGAGGCAGGAAGTTCGCCATCTTTATAACTAGCTTCGTCAATCAGTCTGCTGTATTTGTATTTCAGCCTATAGATATAACAAAACATTTGGAAATGATGATATAAGCTTATTTCAATTCACTTATTTGAAGTTGATTGACTGCTAGTTTAGAATAACTGATTAAGACCAACTATTTACAATCTACTAAAAATGGAGTAAGGTAAATGCAAAATTAATAATAATTTAAATCAGTTGCAAATTTGGCCTCTGTGGCTATTACCATCCTAACTTGGCATTTCTCTATTGAATATGGCCAGAGAATTTGATAGTTTTATTCAGACTATTAGATGATAAACTCCCACGAGAACACAGGGAGTTGGTACCGTATCGCCGAGAAATTGTTGAGGGGAGATGACATAATTCTTTGATACGAAGTTCATATGGAAATTCTTTCTTTACGAAAGAATGTATTCAGGATTGAGATGGTTTACTTATTTGTATATTTCAACCATGGTATAGTCTGTCTGACGAGTGCGTGAGCACAAACCTCAGAGTAACAGAAGGACATTTCTGTTTTCTAATGGGTTCATTCTGCTTATATCCCTATCATAAGTTTTTATAGGTTTTTTGTACGTGTTGTATTTTTTCTCCCCTTTTCAGAAGTTCCTCAAATGTAATTGGTAATCATCATATAAGTTGCAAGTGATGTGACACCCCCATACAAGCTTTCATTAAAAAGAATAGTAAAGAACTCACTTTCTATTCCTGTTGTATAAGATAACGATACCAATCAACAAAAGGAGACCCATTCCAAGGAAAACAAAGAGAAATAGCTGGAAAAAATACATTCATTATCAGCAGCAAATAAGGAAACCGCGAAATAATACCGTAAACTGTCTTTCAGCCACGCTCCCTAAAAAGACCCCTTGAAGAAAATCTTAAACATAAACACTGGATGGTATGCTAGTAACATTTTTCATGCAAGTCAGTCAAGAGATCATGGTTATTCTATGAAATTACCAAGCCTCTTTTCAAATTAAACCCCCTTATAGCTGAATAAAGGAAAATATTTTTTTTGATCAGAAACAAGAAAAAAGACTGAATCTCTGCTACTGGCTCTCCCAGGTAACAGAGAGCCAGTCTCCTTTCTTGTTTCTGATATACATGGCTCTGTACTTCGATTTACCGACAACCTTGATGCAGTTATAGAGGAATCAATGCTTTATAGATAGATTTTTCTAATAAATATCCCAACAACATAAGGTTTTCTTACGAGCTTTTCCTTTCCTGGACTCAAGTTTCTGAAAATTTTGGCATTTCGCATTTCGAAAATATGCGATTCTTATAACGAGTTTCTAATAAAACTACATGCAGCAAACACAATGGGATTCACCGCAGTGAACAGAATGAAGAAGCTATCTGTCAAAGCGGGCAGCCTCAAAGTAGACAAACTACAAAGTGACTCACCTTTAGATCTAAGATAGTTCGTTCGAAAACAGTGCAACCCCTTGAAGTTGAAATCGGCAGCTTTACTCCATCTCTGCACAGCCTGAGAATGGAAACAAAAGTTTCATTTTCATCAATTTTTCAACTTCAAACAAAAATTCCAAGTCATTCGTTTGCAAACGAATAGAAATAACACACTACGTCAAATCCCGCAAGATACATCATACATAACGATGAAAAATACTCAGAAGACGAAACTCTCCTTCTCAAAAACCCTGCTTCGTATGGTTACCCACTGATCATCAGGAGGTGTACGGCTGTGAGGAATCGTTAAATGAAAATTAAGGAAGATAAACAACTTGAAATCTTCAACAACTTACTTTGGATAATTCCAAACATGGTGTGTTTCGACAACCCCTTTCTAGAAAGAATAGAAACACATTGACACTTCAAATTCATATGTCCACAGCCGGCAACATATAAAAACGATCGCATCCCCTGTCTCCAATGAGTCCTTCCCTTGATTCATTTTTCTGCCAGTCTATACATATAAGAAGATATTTTTGGGACAAAGCCGCAGCAACAAATTTCGTATTGAAACTGCAGTTTGATTGGGGCAAAACTCAAGATGTTAAGTATATTCAGAAGACCCCAGTTTGAAAAAGCCCCCTTTGAAGCGCAGACTTATGAATAAGAACCTCTTTGAAGCATAGAGTTTTAAGGAATTCTCAAGTTTTATTCCAATGTTTAGAGAATGTGAAGGAAGTTTAATTGCTATATAGTTTATTTCTTGTAAGTAAAACCCAGAATACAATTTTGCAGTATCTAAATGTAAACAGAAAAAGAGCAAAACTGGAATCTTGGAATAACTAGGTTGATTTAGCTTCAAATAGTCTTCTATTTCATTTTTCATTAGCAGTTGATAGATAAATCGTTTTATATTTATGAATGCTACATAGTGATATAACCTTTTCAGTTGATGCGCCATAAAACGATAACAGGGGTTGGCTGTAAAAGAGCCAAGCACTTACATCACACTTAGCAGTAATATTTTGATAGTCAGTGTATGTACATAACGGACACGCATTCACGGAGTGCCAGAAGAAATGAAACCTGAAATCAAAGACAAATAAGCTCGATTAGGAGCACTAGAGAAGGGAGCACAAAGGAAAGGGGTTCCTCGTACCCTTTTTGAATTGGGGCCAAGGAGCGAAAGTTACCTTGAATATATTTTATGGATTTAGAATAAAAAATGTCAGAAACATGTCAAAGAAGTTTGTAGAAAGGAAAGGCAAATACGCGTAGGGGAGGGAGGGGCAAATTGTCACAGGGGTAAGTTGTCACAACCTCTTTTTTTGGTCCAAACAGATTGTTGTCGATTCAAAATTGATGGCGTGGTGGAGTATCTTATGTAAGCTTTTTTTGATACCATTCGACCGAGCCTGCTGCCATCAATATTTAGACCCAAAAGAGCCTGTGACAACTTACCCCTGTGACAACTTGCCCCTCCTTCCCCTACTATCTTCGTATTGGTTCCAAACTAAGCTTAAAAGGGCCTGCTGAAATGCTGACTAATCGCAACATGCTCTGGACGCAACCTCGTGATTCATTTTGCTCTAGTGGCTAAAAAACATGAAATGATAAGGGGAGCTGACAACGTTTGAATCAAGAATTCATAAAAACTTACTGACAGCCATCGCATGTACCAGTAGGGCAATCCGGTGATGTCAAAATGCGTCCCTGGTGGAATGAAAATAGAATTCCATCTTAAAATATTCAAATCATTTTCCTTAGATATTGATCACCATACATAATCCTGTATTATGTAAATCATACCAGAGCAGGCTACTGCAATTGACATATGCCTCCACCAGGTCTTGAACCCGGGTTTTGGCGGACATAGGCGAGCGCGCTTACCACTGTCCTAAACCTGGACACCTGTATTATGTAGATAGGATTACTAAAACTTTGAAGAAAAAGGAGGCAAAGATACACAACTTTTATACAGCACACTTAAGCCTTTCGGACTTGTGTCCTCCTCAGAGTGTGAATATGATTTTCCTATATGTGGCTCTTGAACGAAGGATAAAGTCGCGCCTAACTCTATCTGAAAGGATAGTAGCAGAGGAAAGGGGAGCCCTCGAGTCGCCTCCAACTGCGGTCGACCAACTTACTTACTATATTTCATTCATGTGGTAAATTCCTTGTTATAAAAGAAAATTGAGAGCTTGACCTGTTTAACAATCGAATAATTTTTTCTAAATACCCTTGGGAAATATAACCTGAAATGCTTTTAGTTCAACCTAAATTTGTTAAGCCCAGCAAGTTGCAGTAAGAAGCAATTAGATTGGTCTGACGCTACTGAATCAGACGCTACTGAATCTGATGCTACTGAATCAGAAACATCCTCCTGCTGAAGAATGCTTCGAAGATTATCTCCTAGAAGGACCAGAGCTACAGATAGGACCGTATGCTTATGAAAGTATTGATGGTGCCTTGATACGTAAAATTGCTTGTCAAATCAAGGGTGCTGCAGGACCTTCATGTTAAGATGCTGATGGATGGAAAAGAATTTTAACATCTGCTTCCTATGGTTCATATAGCCATGATCTATGTGATGCATTGGCGAGTTTCGCAAAAAAGTTGTGTTTCGACCGTTTCGCTTGTGACAATGGTTCTCTTGAAGCTTTCTTAGCTTGCAGACTGATACCATTAGATAAGTGTGCAGGTCTTCGACCTATTGACATAGGTGAGGTTCTTCGTCGCATTATTGGACGTGCAGTGATGGTAACTTTTAAGTAGCAAATAATGGAGAGTGCTGGAGATTTGCAACTATGTGCAGGTCAACGTTCTGGCTGTGAAGCGGTTGTTCGTGCATTGAAATCTGTTTTCGAAGAGGACGATTGTGATGGAATATTGCTCGTAGATGCTGACAATGCCTTTAACCGAATAAACCGTCGGGTGATGATACACAATATCAAGATTGTATGTCCAGTAATTGCTACCTACGTTATCAACTGTTATCACCAAAACTCCAGACTCTTCGTCACTGGAGGTGTAGAAATCAAATCGTCAGAAGATACAACGCAAGGTGACCCATCAGCGATGTCCATTTACGCCTTGGGTTTGGTTCCTCTCATTCGCGTCATTTCTACTGAAAATGCTAAACATGCTGGCTATGCTGATGATCTCACTTGTGGTGGAAAATTAGCGTCTCTTCTTCAATGGTGGCAAAAGCTGGTTTCGGCTGGACCAAGAATTGGCTAATTTCCGAAACCGACCAAGTCTTGGCTGATAGTTAAACCTGATAAATACGAACTTGCTAAATTGATATTTAAGGACACTAACATCAATGTCACAAAGGACGGTAAACGACATCTCGGTGCGGTCGTCAGCAGCCCCGAGTACAAGAACACTTATGTATCTGATTTAGTTGATGCTTGGGTTAAGCAAATTCTTCTCCTCTCGGATATCGCAAAGTTCTACCCACAGTCAGCTTACTGCGCGTTTACGGCTGGATTTAGACGTAAGTTCAACTATGCAATTCGTACCATCAACAACATAGAACATCTCCTTGAGCCAGTTGAGAACGTCATTAGAAACAAACTGATTCCGTCGCTATGTGAAGGTCGATCATGCAATGACTTGGAACGCGATCTATTATCACTTCCAGTAAAACTGGGAGGCTTGGGAATAATGAATGTAACAAAGAATTCAAGCCTTGAAAACGAGACATCGAAGCGCAATACCGAATCACTTGTCAACAACATCACCAATCAAAATAGCAAAGCGAACGTTATGATACACCACCAGCCTCGAAACGTTGTTTTAACAAAGTCTTCATATGAATCTCGACTTCTATTTAACATCAGAGCAGATATGAATCAACATGACCTGACAGCTAACGATATAGCTTGTTCTGATGGTGCATCTACATGGTTATCGTCACTGCCATGGAAGGATGAGGATTTCTCCCTTACGAAAAGAGAATTTTTCGACGCCGTTTATTTGCGATATGGATGGATTTTGAACCGTCTGCCATCTGAGTGTGTTTGCCATAGCAAATTCTCTGTGGATCATGCTCTTTCGTGCAAACTAGGCGGATTCGTCACACTACAACACAACGAACTTGTAAATATCACAGCTAATCTGGTTTCTAGTGTCTGCAAGGATGTTTGCAAAGAACCTGTTCTTCAATCTTCACCGGGAAGTGACGATGAGCTCCGAGCTGACATCTCGATGAGGGGTTTCTGGCAAAGGCAGCAGCGTGCATTTGTTGACGTAAGGGTTTTCTATCCTTTCGCACAAAGCTACCGAAACCAGTCCCTGAATTCGTTGATGAAATCAATGGAGAACCTCAAGAAAAGGAAATACAATTCCCGTATCCTTGATTCAGAACACGGAAGCTTTACCCCGTTGGTTTTTTCTTCGAACGGTGGAATGAGTCAGGAGACAAAACGATTCTTCTCAAGGCTTAGTGAACTCGTATCCGAGAAGCACAACCTTACTTTCAGTACCACAGCAGCATGGATTAAACGAAAGCTTGCTTTTAGCCTGATTCGCTCTGCTGTCATTTGTATCCGGGGTTCGCGCTCCAGAAAGTACTGTGTTGGGTTTGACAATATTGCTGACGCTGATGTGAAGATGAACAATGCTCTGATTAATTAACTTTCGACTAATTGAACTATTTCAACTTATCTGAAATTGTTATAATAATCAAATTTATCTTAATGTTTTTTTACAGATTGTTGTATTATGGGAATCCATTGTGATAAAGTAATTTTTATTACTCTGATGAGTGTCAGATACAAAAAAAAAAAAATTAGATGAGTGATATATCTCAGTTGAGATGTAGATATTTTGAGAAATACTTACCTTGCCAATAGCGGTGGGGTCACACCTTAATGTCACGATTGTAGAATAACCGTTGGAGCAGCGAGAGTTGGTGTTGTGTGATTTGAAGATGAAGTTCACATCAATAGGCAACGTGTCATTTAGATCATCATGGTCTAAACATAACAAAAACTTTTAGTATCCTCACCCTTGAAACGTCTGTACAGTACTGTGGAGAGGATTCAGTATTTTGGAGGGACATTATTAGAGCTATGGGTATTACATCCACTGTACCGTTGATATCCCTAAAAAGACCAGAGCATCCACCACAGAACCGATAGTACTCCCCTACAATACCTGCTAGCCTCTATCGTAATAAAGGTATCCCCCACAGTAAAACAAAGCCTCCACAATACTGAACATTCTCCACAGTACCTTTGATATCTCCTAAAACTACTGAGCCTCAACCACATTACTGATGGTATCCCCTACAGTGCTGACCATCCTCTATCGTACTGATGGTATCCCCCACAGTTATCAAAATCCTCCACAGCACTGATGGTGTCCTGCAACAGTACTACACAGACGTTCCCAAGGGTGATAAACATATTAGGAATTGTTTTGAAGAGAATTTACTAAATAAGAAACGTTATCAGAGTCACCTTCCAAAACCTACGGTATGAAATGTCTCATCAAACCACTTCTTAAAAGTACAGTCTGATTTTGGAGCATTCTTCATGCTTTTTCAAAATTTACAGGTATCATTGAGGTATCCAATATTAATCACATATTCAGAAATAATTCTTATTTACCTCTTCGTACACGTCTTCTCTTCTTTTTACTACTTGTTGTGCCATTCTTAACCAGTTTATTCAGACTCCCAAAAGTAACCGTTTCCAAATAATCTCCAAGACTAAAATAACAGATATTCTAATATATAAGTTACTAATAAGTTAAGTGTTAGACGAGCACTTCAAAGATCAAGAATAGAAATGCTTCATATATCAATCACTTCATAGTTTCCAGATGCTACTTGTTAGTTCAAAATAAAATGAACCGTCCACTCATTAAGCTTTTAAAATAACCCAGGACATCCTTATTCTAGAGCCTTATCCTTCGTTCATTATTTTTGGAGGATTGAAAGGTAGAATTTAAATGAAGGAAGTCTACAATACTAGGGTCTGTGTAGGATCCTCTTCGAATGCTTGCAGAGAAGTAAGTAAAAAAAAACAAGACAGGAACAGTGCAAGACGACACAAACAGAAAAAACGTGGATGGATTCTAAATCAAAAATATTGTCAATATTTCGTCTTAGCATATAGGGCTTCTTCAGGACTGAGGTAACCCTACCCTTCTTAGAAAAGTACCCTACCCTACTTTGAAATTGAATGGAGTAAGCATTGTAAGAGAGATTGAATAGGATATTCAAACGTCTGCCTAAAACTAAGTAGGTAACACTGAAGAAGTAATGTATACCAACGCAGCTACTGGGAACAAGGTTAAGCCTTAGTCCACCTTCGTTCAAGGGGAATCTACTCACTCGATGACTAAATGAATTCGCAAATGTATATGGATGCAGCATTGTACGAAACATTCAATTGTAATTCATGTCGATCTATGCTTACAAAGTCTATAACTAAACGATATTCAGCTCTTTTCAAGCTGAAGGCAACCTACCAAAGACAAACTAAAAAACTCAAACTAAAATGTCTCAAATGCAACCTAGTTCAAATAAACTCAAACTAACCCAAAAGCAACCTACCTCAAACAAACTCAAAAAAATAAGGGTAACCTAACTCAAACTAACACGAAGACAAATTACCTCAAACTAACTCAAAGACAAATTACTTCCATCAAACTCAAAAGCAACCTACCTCAAACTAACTTAAAGGCAAATTACCTCAGACAAACTCAAGAAAAACCTAACTCAAACAAACTCAAACAAGCAAACAAGCTCAAACCAACGCAAAGGCAACCCACCTCATAGACTGAGCGAACACATCAAGTTCGTTTTTAGATGGAATAACAGTACTTCGACATACTGCTGATTGTATCGAGGCTGGTATCACTGACTTCATTGATTCCTAGAGAAAAAGAAAAACTTCATGCAAAATTTCATGCATTTGAAAAGTGCTACAATATCTTTGACTATTCATTCTGAAATAGTTTTTGAAAAATGCATATGAGCTGATTTTTTCCTCGAAAAATTCTCTTTTCTTTTTTGAATCTAACCTCGACGGACTAGGAATCAAGCCATGCAAATATGAAGTCCTTTCTCACTTCCCTGGCATTCATGTTAAGCAATAAACAGTTCTCCTTGTCAATTCAAGGTATAAAACGTTCTCATTTGTGTGATTGATATGGCTTGCGTTAATACAGAACCCTGGTCCTGCATTTTCGCAATAGTAGCCCACCAGAGCTCTAATCTAGAGGTCAGTGGTTCAAATCCTACTGAGGTTATTTTTATAATGATAGTAATAATTATAATAATAATGCAAAATTTAAATAGCCCAAAATACAAAATTGCGCTTTATAGCCTAAGTCCTATTTACAATTTAAAAATATGAATTTATAAGTATGAAAACAATAAGATAAAAGCATGTTAAAATTTACAATGTTAAAATCTTAAAATATTCATGTCCACATGTATATGCAACCCATTGTCCAGAATTAATTATATGCTATTTCAAAAAAGTGTGTTTTCAGGAGCCGCTGGAAGGTTTTTATGCATTTTGGGTTCTTTATGTTGTATGGTAAAGAGTTGGCTTTAGTACCTAGCAGTTGTCTAGAGGTAAAGTGCTCGCCACTGTGTCAGAGGGTCGTGGGTTTAAACCCTAGCCGAGCCGTACCAAAGACTTTAAAAATGGTACTCAATGCCTCTCTGCTTAGCACTCAGAATAAAGAGATGGATTGAGGGTAAGTGACTCTCGGGCCAGGGAAAGGAGTTGCGCCCACCCCTATCTGAAAAGATAGCAGCAAAGGAAAGGGCAGCCTTCGGGTCGCCTCCGACTGCGGTCGACTGACAACGAAAAAAGAGTTGGTTCACGAACACTAATTACCTCGATTAGTTATCAAGGTCATCAATTCAGAACTCATTAATAAAAAATGATCAAATATCATCTCGCATTGCACCTACCTTATCCTCGCCTTTAGTGAAGTTATTATAGCAATGCGAGGTTGCGTTAGGCGCGCCACAGAGGGTTATGTTGAAGATGCGGTAGTATGGATATCCGTGGCTTGTGAACATTTTGCCATTCTTCCTAATCATCGACCTGACAGAACAGAGAAAGTTTCTCACGTTGTAAAAAGAATAAAGAATTATGGTGAATCAATCCTACACATTTTAAGTATTTCAAACCGTTTCTTCATCATAAGAACATTTTGATTATATCTCAAATTTCATTGCTTTAGACTTAACTCGCGTAAACTCACTTCTCTCTCACTAGTGAGGTAAGAAGAGCAAAAAAAGAGGTGAATAGATTCATTCCCTTGCTCAAAAGCATTCCCTTGCTCAAAAGGTCGTGATCGTGGGTTCGAGACCATCTTCAGACCTGTTACATAGAGTGCGAGGAGAGAAGTTGCCTGCTAATCGAAATTCAAGACCAACTGGTGAAAGAAATAACGAGGTGTGGTCACATTAAGGTTGCACTTCTCGATTAGCCTATCTACCTATTCAGTGGGCCCTTTGTGCCTTGTCATGCATAAACCTACAATATAATACCTTACAAAGATAGTAGCTGTATTTGCCCATCAACTATTAAAAAACTGCTTTCATTAGTCTACCTATTCAATGGTCCTTTTGTGCTTTGAGATGCATAGCAATACCTTAAGAAGATAGCAAGAATATCAACCAATCAACAATTAATGTACTGATCTATTAGTCTTCCTATTCAGTAGGCCATTAGTACTTTGCACATTAACCAATATCTTAAGAAGATAGTAAGTATATTTGCCTATCAACTATCAATGTACTGCTCTATCGGTCTACCTATTCAGTGGGTCCCTTGTGATGCATAAAGCAAAACCAATACTAAGTGTATCGAACCAACTCTCTTCGATTCGACTACTCAGATAGTACTAAACAGTATCTTAGAATCAATAACACTTAACTCACCCAGCGAGAGCTGTCAAATCGTAGTGACGACCCTCTTCAGAGTGGAGATGGCAATCAGAATAGCAACTTGTTGAGCCTTCACGACTGAAAAGCGAAACGAATCACGATATAGAGGTATGCAATCGGGAAAGGCCGAGTTGTTTGATTACTTGACCCTTATTCAAAGGGTCCTGGGATCGAAAACTCCTTCAAACCTGTCACAAAGTATGAGGAAAGAATCGACCAGCCCTCCGTAATTCCAGGCAAAAAGGCAAAAGGAATCACGAGGTGTAATCACATCGACAGGAAGGATCAGGGTCGCGCTGCTCGATTAGTTTACCTATTCAGCGGGCCATTAGTGCTATTTTTAACTGTAAATATTCAGGGTAAAGACATTAAGGACACACATTGATAACAGCAGTTCTTACTTGTTGAAGTGTACATCCTGTATAAATATTCGTTTTATTATTATTATTATATTTCCACATAAAACAATACCTTACGAAGTTATTAGAATTTTAAGATAGATACTTAGTGTATTGCCTATTAGCTCAGCAAGCAGAAGCATATAGGTTCTGACGGTTGGCATTTCCCACCTAAAAGAGGCCTTCCCAATTGACTAATATGATATGATGAAAGACCTCTAATTGAGCATCATGAAATAAACGAACCTTTTCGTCCCAGCTCCACATGGTATGCAAGCAGACCTACCGACAGGGTTCTTCGTGTTCAGCCGTGTTCCTAAAAGAGAGGGAGATTCGCATTCATTTCAAACTTTATTCCTAGGAATCATCGCAATTTACAATTCATGACCCTTTACGAACAAGAAGAGCAAATGCTTATCTAGCCATGGCTGTTCAATCAAGAACATAATGATAACAACGATGAAAAATACCCAATACATGTTTCAATAAATCACCTAGAGAGTAGGAAGAATTAAATAATTTTTGCTGATGCTCAACCCAATAATAGTAGTAATGCAGTAAAATAATTTTACTGTTGAAGATAGTACAAAGAAGGAATTGGGGAGGTTGTGGATATCGCCCTCGCAGTCTTGGTAAAACTACAGAAACCCAACAGCTACCGAACATCACCCTTACTTCAGCTCTTCAGGGGGTCATTGTGCCAAAACACTTATACATCTTATTCATTCTTTATCTTAGGTTTACTGACATACTAACCATTGTAAGTAATACCTATTTATAGGTCAATGAACAGTAATTGTAGATAGATAGATAGATAGTACAATAAACATGATCAAGTCTAGGAAGGTAACCATTAACTAACTTACTGTTCATTATAAATAAAATCCTAAATGATAACATTCATGAATTATGGATACCTTTGGGGCAGCTTGTGCATTTTTTCCCATCAAGATATTTCCCCTTGCTGCATTGGATGCACCTGAAAATCAAGATGAAATTTGAAAATTTGAGAAAAATAAAGATTTAAAGAACAAATATAAAGATGAATACTACATTCATTATCTCTATAGCGATTACACTGTCAAACGCCACATCGTAGTGCTCGATGTACAAAAGCACAGAGCGATATAGAGGAGAAATAACAAAAGAAACTAGCTCTCTGTAACTTAAAGCTTCATGCTCACGCAATCATCAGACAGAATCTTTATATTCATTATTATAGATTCATCATAGTCTGTCTGATGATTGGGTGAGCATGAAACTTAAAGTAACAGAGAGCCAGTCTGTTTTCTTGTTTCTCTATTAAAATCATTATGATTTTCACTGAGGTGTGTAAACCATCGTTCGCTGGGGGCTGCAACTGATATTTTGTAATATAAATTGCTATTTTCAAATTACAATCTCTTTGTAAAGATGTGACCCAACATCATGAATAATCTATCATTATGATGTTGTTATGGGTGTGATTTTTAAATGACTAAGTTCAATCAAACAAGAAAATGGAAACAGAAGATTCAATTCAATTCAATTTTATTCACAGGATACAGCCCTAATACAAGGTTACAAATATTGTATACTTAATGACCAAAGAAAAGCAATGTTTATAATGCCGGGGCCGTTAAATTAGAAATAAAAGAAATTAAGTATAACTGTAACAAGAGTAATAGCAATACTCACCCACTACCCTTGTTTCCTACTCCAAGAGGACAAGAAATGCATCTGTCAGCTCCTCCATTGATGGCATTCGTGATGTTAAGAGCATATAGTTTCACACTGTAATCAAACAAGTTAAAGTGATTTGAAGTTCTTGTATAAGCTGAAATATACTCTATAAGGTTCTTTGAGGACATGTTCACCTAAACCAATAATTTTTTGGATAACCTTCTTTTCGCATTAACAGTATGGGTTATTCATAACAGTTCTCATGAGAACTCCAGACTTCGGGCTTTCTAAAAACAGCCTAAATCAAAGTAAAAGACTTCCGAAACTTTCCAAGGGTTTGTAGTTGATAGTGAATGTCATTTTGTCTAGATCTGACATTGGATTCTTCGGAACCATCAGATAGCTCAGAAATGGCTTATTCAATTGTTTTGAAAAAGCCTGGTTGTTTATTCCACATGCTTAGCTTCGATGCAATGAACAACGTTTAGAATATCAAATAAGTATCTAACCTGTCTTCAGCAAATTCGTATAGATTTTTAGGGTCCCCTTCCGGCTTGATGAATTTTAAATGAAATGCCGTTTTACCAGTTCCGACAAGCTCATGTCTGCAAAATAATGATGAACTTTATTCACAAAGTTTATCTAGCCATACAAAGAAGGCATACAAATAGCTTCATAACAGGTTTCCCATATCTGGAAACTAGATCAATAGTATTTGTATTCACAGTTGCATGAAGAGTTTGAATTGTTTATCAAAGCAGAATGAATGTGCAAATAAACCATTAAAGAAACACTTGGGGAACGTATGTACGGTACCGTTAAGAATATTCAGCACTGTGGGAGATACCACCAGTCAGTAGGGGATATAATCAGTACTGTGAGAGATATCATCAGTGCTTCGGAGGTTGTTCAATTCTGCGGGGGGATACCATCCAGTACTGTGGGATATGTTCAGCACTGTAGAGGATATCATCAGTGAGTGGGGGAACACAAACAGTACTGTGGGGGATACCATCAACATGTGGAGGGCAACCATCCACTACTTTAGAGGGTAGTGTGAAGGGTTAAAATCAGTACTGTGGGGGATATCATCAGTGCATTGGAGGGTGTTCAATTCTGTGGGGGGGGGGGGGGGGGGATAACATCAGTGCAATGAAGCAACACCATCCAGCACTGTGTAGGATTTTCAGTACTGTTGTAGATGTTCAGTACTATAAAGGGATATCATAAGTACTGGGGGAAGATACCATTAGTACTGTGGAGGATGTTCAGTACTGTGGGGTTTTACCATCTATCAGTGGGGGATATAATCAGTACTGATCAGTGCTTATTCAAATTCTCTACCGATCAATCTAACGAAATAACGAATATACTTACGTGTATTTTGTCTTTTTCTTTGTTCCTCGAATATTGAAGATTACTGTTGCAGAGTCCTGCGTATGTCTCTGTGAAATTTATTAGAAAATTTTTGTTTAGAAGAGTTGGAGACAATTTTACGAAGAAAATATATCTTGATGTTGCACCCATCTATGTCATCACACACAATACCATCATTGGGGGCATTTTAATTTTACTTTTAGCTGTGCTCTAGTTTGTAATGTTTTATTTTGGTTTGCTTGCTTTGGATTGCTTATAGGGTCTCCAGACTCGTAAAACTGGGTCGCACAGGGTGGCATTGCATGGTGCAATATGAGTAGGCTTCTTGCCACCCCGAGAAATTTCATAAGCATCCACAATCAATGGTTTTTGAATTTTCCAATTTTGCACCCTTTAGAAAATAATTGAAATCAAAAAGAAAATATTGACGACAATAAGTGTGAAACACAGCAAACTTAATGATTGAAATATAATTGGGACTTGACTCTAAAAGTTGTCGTTCCGATAGTGTCCATATCCGTTTTTATGTTTTGCCTTACACCTCCCCAACATTTGAATTTTTAACCGACTACAAAGTTTTGCCACCCCGGCTTCAAAGACCTGGCTACGGGTCTGAGGAAGTTAGTGTGTTTTCCCTGTCCAACCGGACTTCCAAATATCCTTAGCTAAAATACATTTAAAATAATATCCCTACTATACATATGCCCTTTAATGAGCTATTACCTTCACAAAAAATTTTCTCATATAGAACCAAGAATAATTACATACCATAATAGATAAGTAAAGAGATTAAAAATAACAATATTTAGAATAGAAGCAGCAAAAGCTTTCCGGTAAAAACATTATCTTCAGTACTAGTAAAATCATTTCTACTTACTCAAGCAGAGCTGATTTCAAACTATAAATAAAACCTACCTTTTCCAGAATCAGCCTGCATTGCGATTTACAGTTAACCTCGAACTCGATGGTTAAGACTGAGTGCTTCTTGATGAACCCAGGAACGTCGAAAAACACACCGACTTCAGTGTCGTCAGAATGCCCCACACCGCTGTCCAGATATGTGTTGTACTGCCGCCAGCCATTCTTCGACTTGCAAGATCGATCTATAAAAGCGAATTTGAAGCAAACCAAAGTTAATGGTTGCTGTGAATCTAATTAAAGAACAGGCAAACCCTAACACTAAAACTAACCCTAACCTCTGACACTAACTCTAACCTTAACATAGCCAGAAATATGGGACACATAGTGAAGCGAACACATAGATTACTTAAGCTTTTCGCCTGACACTCAACAGAGTAATACGTCAGAAAGAGAACGAAACAGAAACCTAACTGTTTTATAAACCCAGATGTGGATCGAAATAGGCCAATTAGAAAAGAGGTGAAAGATTCGTATGGTGTGGGAAAAGGTTGAGTGTCAGATGAAAATTTTAAGCAATCAATGTGTTTGTTTCGCTATGTTTCCGACATTTCTGGCTATATTGAAGTTTTGTACCATCAAAAGACTGTTCTAACCTTAACCCAAATCCTCTTACTCTACCCTTAATTATCAAGCCTAGGGTTACCTGTACTATCAGGATTAATAAGGAAGGTCTAGGGCATGAATGTTAGGTTAGGCAGAAGTTCAAGAGCATTTATATCTCTGATGAAGCAACATGTATGGAGCTACACAATCATTTCTCATAGTCTGCCTTTGCCTAGAAATCATGAATTCATAAACATTACTAACGCATACCTGTTTTGGAGAGGCAGTAGAAATTAAAGAAATCTTTGGGTAAATTTTGCCACCACGTAAAGAATAGTCCAATATCAGCTGTTGTTGATGGGGGGCACTTTTTGCAACCTTAAAAAGCAAAACAAAATGACAACATACAACCGCATACATTATGTAAAGCTTCGTACATAGGAGATAACAGCTTTGAATTGATAGGCCCTGTGTGACTTGAATATAGTTAACCTTGGCCCGAATATAGCTGAGAATCCACACAAAAACACTTATGTCTCTTCTGTGGAAGGTTCATTAGTAAATAAATGAGGTTCTAGAAATTTCAACTTAGGCCAAAAAGTTTTAGCGAAATGAGGAAAGTCCAGTTATTCACCGATATTCTCAAAGTTCTCACCCTTTCGCCCGCCGTCATCGAAGTGAAGATGTTTGCTTATTCACTATAAGTGTGAAAATACACCGAATGAACTAAATACATTATTCATTTCATTCATTACGGTTGCATCTTAGGTTTTGTATATTATAAAGGGTCAAGTGAAGGGTTAAAGAAATTTGGTTTCCAGTAAATAAGGCATATACATTAGACTTCATGTTATTCATAATAGAATTGATTATGAATAGGGTCTAGTAGTAGGGCCGAATCGAGGAAATCACAGACTAAATCTGATTTGCAGTGCGTCAAAGGAATAAAAACTTGCTTAATCTTTTGGTTCGTTTTCTCTAACATAAAGATGACCAACTTCTTTATGGCCTCGTCAAGAGTTATTAGTAATAGAACATATACATTAGCTTATGATTATATTTGATGTGACATACACCTGACCAAAATCTAGGATAATGAACTTCTAAATCCTGCAAGTTGCCAATATCAATCATGTCCTCTGAAACATCATCAAAGCATATTATATGCCTAGTATTAGCTAAGTATTATCTCAGTATGCCTAGTATTAGCTAAGTATTATCTGAGTATGCCTAGTATTAGCTAAGTATTATCTCAGTATGCCTAGTATTGGCTAAGTATTAGCTTTATCTAGCCAATATCTTAACATCCTGAAAGTTGCCAATATCAATAATGTTTTCTGAAACATCATCAAAGCATATCAAATGCCCAGTATTAGCTAAGTATTATCTCAGTATGCCTAGTATTAGCAAAGTATTATCTTAGTATGCCTAGTATTAGCTAAGTATTATCTCAGTATGCCTAGTATCGGCTAAGTATTAGCTTTATCTAGCCAATATTTTAACATCCTGAAAGTTGCCAATATCAATCATTTTTTCTGAGACATCATCGACGTATATGATCCAGTATATTGTACTTAAGTAGCACTCACCAGACCCATCGCTGTATTCGGTAGGTTTACAGAACGAGCACGTCGTTCCATTCTTAAACTGTCCCAAGTTGCAAGGTGGGCAGGAAATTTCCTTGGTTTCTTTCGGTATGGGGATTCCTCCTTCGCAGATTTTCGGTATCACCCAGAAATACGACTTCTTTGTCTGGAAAGGAGAGAATGCCAGATGCTCGTCAAAGATGAAACCAAGCTTGCAGAAGAATCGTATATGGTTTATCTCTATAGCGATTGCGTTGTCAACGCCGCATCACAGAGCTCGATGTACGAACGTACAGAGCGATATAGAAAATAAGCAAGAAAGGAGACTGGCCCTCAGAAGCAACAGAGAGCCAGTCTCCTTTCTTGCTTCTCTTCTAGTGTATGGTTTATATGTATTGCAATGTAATTATACTATTATTATTATAACCTCGTATTCATTATTTTCTGTTCTGTTTCATCAACCTCGTGTTAGAGTGAAACTTCATTAAAAACATGTTAGTTTTAAGGCTGGTTGTTTTTTATGCTTCAAAACTTTTTGATATGCAAAAGTATCACTCACTTTGCCATTTTCGTCACAAGGTGACCACATCTCATAGAAATCCTTGTTAGTACAGGGTTGTTTCTTCAGGCATTTAGGAGCCCCACGATCTGTGAAATCAATGCAGGCCAGTAAATTTGCTTGCACTTTCAAATGTTCCAAACCAAATTCAAAATAAAGTTTCAAGTAAAATTTGTAAACACTGTAATCGTAATGTAAGTATTACTACATTGTTAGTATCTCTTAGCATTGTGATGAATTTGTTATTATTTTTTAGTATTGTGATGAATTCTAATTCAATTTTTTTTACCACTCTGTTGAGTGTAGTGCTTCTGTAAAGCATCTGCTATGGTAGAAGATAATTTTTCATGGCTTTGGCTCAAATCCACTGACGGCATTGATATCGTAGGTAGTCTAGTTGTCAGTTGTGTAGTAGGAATGGGAGCATCAACATTCAACGCTTCATTTACTAACTACTATATATTTCTAAACAAAATCTGACAATACAAAACATTGCATTCAACCAAAAACGGTCATATTGAATTCTGTAGATAACCTATTGAATATATAACTTATCTAATTGAATTTCTCAGAGTTTGTAAGGTGTCAAACCCAACAACTTTTTCGTTATTCCTACAGGTTGGGCCATGCTAATGCCTCTTAAAGACATACCTGAGTATTCGTTGCTGCCACATTTGGTACACATTGCTGCGCCTCCAGCGGAGAAGGTATTTGCATCGCATTTTTTGCAACTGGAATAAAATAGAGGTAGATTCCAGCAGATATCAGTATTGCGTTGAAATATCTAAGGCTATGAGTGAAACAGCACATCACTACGAATGTCGATAAATATACCTGTATCTATTTTTAGGTTTTGGGAAGGTATGGTTTTAAAAATGTCTGAGATATCCACGAAATTGAAAAGTCTATGAGCCAAGCCAGCATCAGCAGGAATCTGATCATTTTCATATTGAGAGCTCTTACTACTATATGTAGTGATGTGGTGCATGATGCCGTGTGCCTTTTGGAAGTAAAGCCATCCGTAGGCTAGCATGTTAAATATAAACTCACTCAATCGCAGATAGAAGCATTACACTCACTAGGACCTAATTAATTACTATATGTAGTGATGTAGTGCTTACTACCGTGCCTCTGCTGGTAAAAGATATAGCCTCTTCTGGCCTTTCACAGGCTAACACGTTAAACATACACTCAAATCTTTAGTAGTTATCGTGTATCTGATTTTTCTCGCAAACTTTTGGAAAACTCGTTGATCTACGTGTTCCAAGATAGAAGATACTCCTGACTCACCTTGAAGCACCAGCTGCACTGTATGTGCCAGCATCACACTTGGTACATTCCGAGGTGTAAGAAAGGCCTACAAAGATAGAAGTAGGTACACCGCATTTCAACGAAATAGGACATCCTTCAATGTGTTATTTTAGGAAAAACGTCACTGCAAACTAAGGCCTGGTTCTCATTATACCTCTACTTTAGTTATACCTATGGGCAGATATAGAAGAGCTCTCTATGGGAACAGCTGCTTTGAGGGTGAGCAAATTAATGAAAATTTCGAAAGGAAACAGCAAGAATCAGTTTGGCAAACAAAATTCTTAGAAAGGGAGTGCCGTTTTTGTCGAAAAAGGGAGACAACTACCTCTGAATTTGCTTTTGAATTGAGCTATTTAGAACTACTACATATTTCTTTTGTTGTTTTTGTTTCGTTCTCATTCTGACGTATAACTTTGTTGAGTGTCAGACGAAAGCTTAAGTATCCATATTTCGCTATTCTTACGATTTTTCTGGCTATATTATGACTTTGTTTGCTGGTTGTGTTTGTAGACTGTGGTGGTATGTCTATAAGATAATACCCCTGACCTCTTCCAAGAAAAAAATTGGCAAAAAAGCTATTATTACCAGTGATTTTGATTTCTTTGACCTGGATAGCTCTCCTACTAGCAATCTTCGACCTTTCGTCATCATCACCGCTATCCTTATCGTCATCCGAATCTTTCGACTCGTCATCATGGCTGCCGAATCCAAAGGTGTCCGCACCGTAAAAGTAGGCTGCTACCAGGGAAATCACATTGCGGCCTCGTTCTAGTGGGACCTGAATTTAAGTGAAATTATGAAATTCACTCGTTTGGAAAAGCGAATCAGATCCATATTGTATTGGATGTTATGCAAATGAGGCTAAGTCCGCAAGCGTTTCTTTGGCTGTGTGATGGCAGTTGCATGAAAGAGGCCTAGTAAAGGTGTCTAGATTTTATACAGAGACTTGCATGATCCTCAAAAGAGATGACTCGTGGGTTTCTCTATATTTTGTTAAAGAAGAACACAGTCATTGAATAGGAATCTTGGTAAATAAATAGAGATGAATTCGGTCATTAAATCCTGCTAAGGTTGTTTTCAATTCTCAACATGATTCGATAGAGATTGCTTGACATCTTGAAGTTAACATTTTATTTTAAGAAAAGAAATAAGTTTGACTTACAAAGGTTCTTTTCCAGGTGATTTCTGGGTCAAGAAGGAAGTTGTGTTTACCCTTTCGTGTTGCTGTGCAGAAGTTGTTGGAAACCTAGAGATCAAAATCGAGCAAATGATGAATCATTCCCACTGACTTTGGATGATAAAAAAGAAAATTCAACAAAGGATAAGCATTTCTATTTTACCACGTTGTGTCAAGGAAAAACAAGATACACTTAGTAAAAATTAGTCGCTGCGTGTGGTATTGTTAATGATTAAAAATAACAAATGAACAAATTGTATAAATAGCATCATGTAATACACAAAAAACTTTGATAACAGGCACATGCCTAAAACGTCAGTGGAAGCATTTTTATGAATTACATGGTATTATTTATAAAATTTGGTAATTCATTCTTCTCCCAAATACTCAGCCAATGCAGGCGTGAAAATGCATCGGTTAGCAGGTGCTATAAATTAAGACCGGTATTGGTTTGAAATCACCAGACCCAGTTTCGAATTAGCTAGTGGGTAGTCGTTCCAATGAGAGCTTCTTTCGTAAAAATGAGAGCAATAAACATGCTAGGCAATTAAAAGGCAATTAACAATCTAGGGCATAATTTACTATATATGTAGCCATGTAGTGCTACCATACCTTATCTGGAAAAGATATCTCATCTAGGCTACCATGTTTAACAAAAACTCAGTCAAACTTACTTGACTTGCCTTTAAGTGTACTTATTAACGTTACAATAAAATAACACATTAGAATGCATGGTAACAATGATAATAGCATCGCACGTTCAGGGGCTTCACAGGTCAATAGCAAGTTTTCATAGCTTAGGCTTCCTCCCGCCCCACCCCGATCACTGATCTCAAGATAAAAGCTGGATTGAGCATTCTGGTGTTTCTGGATTCAGATGTTGAAGCCAATTGCTTTGGCTTGCGTTTGGCCTCCCAATATGGCTGCCAAAGAAATTATATTGCCTCTATTCTTTGCTAACAATAGCTGCACGATTTTTCAGCATTCATAACACTCCAACAATCATCAGAGAAAAAAGCAGCCCCTAGTGGAATCTCAATGTATTGAATTGGGCCTACCAATATGGCCGCCATTGACTTCATTTCAGAACGACAGATGCTCAATCCAGTCTTTATTTTGAGATCAGTGGTTGAGATATATATTGGATTTTTTACACCTTGTAAATCTTGCTTTAACTAACCTTGCTACTGACTTTTATGCTGTTTAGTAAATGAATTAAGTTATTTTCTTTTGAATGAAATGAGGTAAGAAAGTATCAATGAAAACAAATGTAGCATCATGTAATTTGTATGTTAGGTAACTTATTGATAAAGTCACTAAACACCAAAACTGAAAGTAGTTGGTAAAGCATATGCATAAACGCATAGTTGAATAAATTACCTTGACATGAAAGTAGGCCATTTCATCGTCTGCTCGGTGGACTATGCTGATGTTCCCAGGTTTCTCGAGCTGTAAACAAAAGGGCTGGATATTAATGGATAACAGGTTTTCTAAATACAGGTGCAAGGAATTATGAATTTAACCATGTAGAATAGGAAGCAAAGGAGACTTTGCAGGAACGAACCACTGTTCAGGATTAAATCATGTTTTATGTTCTTTCACCTTGTTCCCCAGAGAGCCTGTTCATCAGAGAACTTTTCTAGTGAATTACTTTTCTATCATTATCTCTGATTTAGTCGAGCTTGATAAGCAAATAGGTAAATACACTTTATCTTTGTTGGGTATCGGTCAATTGGCAAAGCACAATGCTCCAACTGAATAGGTGACTAATTAAGCTGTGTGACCAAGCTTCACCCCCTTGATGTCACTAGGACTGGAATATACAGGAAGCAACTTCTGAAAAAACTTACAGTTACAGAATAAACCAGTAAAGATTTGCAGTTGTCACCAGCCGACTCTATGATTTCACCCTTTGCTTTCCATCCTTTGCTAAAATAGAATGATTGTATTAAATATTATTAATAGGCTACTTTTTAAGGTAGAATGAACACATTTCAAAACAGATGTTTCTGCTCTATACCTGTATAAACTGTAGCTAATTCAAGTTGCTCAATCGTTCCATCCAATCTCATAATTTGAAAGCAAATGTGGTAAATCTAGGAAATTGATCAATTGTCTTCCGTTGTTGAATTAGTTCACAAACTTGCATAATAACACCCCAATTAACACACTAGACAAGAATTTTTCATGCAAAACCCACAGTTATGACCACAAAGCATTGAGTTTGATAAAGAGTCTTTTAGTAATGAGATAAAAAGTACACCTTTTGCATTTGCTGTCTTCGCGATCTTCATCATCGTCCCCTACAGGATTGATTCCCCATGTGTCAAAACCAGTTGGCAGTTTGTCCCACGACGCAAATTTCAAACCTCCACTCATGCTAAAAGTACCAGGTTCACATTTTTGGCACTTCTGTGACGCAATGTCCAGGTACTGGCCTTCTGGGCATGTGAAAGCTGGAAATGAAGTTTAAAATTCATAAGTAAATACGCTCGGTTCATCAAGAGTTGGTTTGAATTATGTGCAAAATACATCCCTGTAGTTGGGGTCAGAATTCATCCATAATATCCCTGCGTATCATAAAAGGCATCTAAAAGGGTTAGCGTTAGGAATGGCATTGGATCATAAAACTTCCAAAATAAAAGTCATGGATATGTCTGGAGACAAATCCATGGACCAGTCGACCCCTGCCAGCAGGAAAAACGGCTGAAATATAAATTCTGATTGTGTTTGTTTGTGTTATGTGCAAATGGCCAACTGAATAGGTAGACTAATCGAGCAGCATGACCTTGGTCATTCCTCTCAATGTTACAACACCTCATTACTACATTTGCCTGGAGTTACAGAGAGCGAGAGCTAGCAAAGTCTCTCCTCAAACTTTATCTGACAGGACTGAAGGTGTATTTGAAACCACAACCTTCTGATCAGGGGTTTACGGATCTAACCACTCCCCCATCCCTGTCAATAAAAGAGGACATTTCAGAGATAAATTCATCCTTGGGTAATAATACCTTTATCTCATCATAAAACGAGTAGCAAGCGTATTCAGCAATCAACAACAACATATTACTTGTTGCAAGCTGAGAAAGGAATCATGAGGTGTGGTCACATCGAGAGGAAAGAAAAGGGTCGCACTGCTAGATTAGTTTACCTTATTCAGTGGGCCCTTTCTGATTACCACATAAACCAATACCTTACGAAGATAGTAAGTGAATTCGTCAATCAACTATCAATACACTGCTCCGATTAGTCTACCTATTCAGTGGGCCCTTTATGCTTATCACATAAACCCATACCTTACAAAGATAGTAAGCGTATTTGCCTATCAACTATCAACAGCAATATCTGTTCTGCAGCAGGTGTTTAGGGGCAGCTTAGGGACAATGGAGGCGTGAAATGAAAAAAGCACGGTATCTAGTTATCTCAGGTGTATGCTAAAAGAGCAAATAAATCAAACGCTTGAGATATTCAAATATAGCAGGTATTCTAGACAATCACTCGATTGCAAATTGAATATGAAAATATATTTAAGCATTAATTATTCAAGAAAAGCCTTGCAATAAAACTTATTAGTAATCTCTTTCTATTGTGTATGATTTCTAAAGGACATAGAATTGGAAAAACATGTTTGAGCAGAGCAAAAGTATGGGAAAACTTATTCAAGTGAATTAAAAATATAGACTAATTGGGCATTAAAATCTTTCAGAATACTTTATTATTAAAGCATTATTTGAAGAACATTTTATGCCCCTACAAAATATAGATAAATCGGTCAAAACTATATGAAGAAGGGGAGTTTAATTATCGTGTCAAATATAAGAATCAAAAAAATTAAAGAATCAAATATAAACAGAAATGCAATGCCATTTTACGTAAGCTTTACCAACAGTTCCCTAATACGCCCCCCCCCCCTCAAAAGTAATGGGTTTTGGTAAGCTTCCCAGAGTGCTTGATAGAGAATTTGCAGAAGGGCTTTATGCAAACAAGTATGAGGGAACAATATACACAGCCAAAAGCAGACATATCAAAAATATTGATAAGCAAACCTAATTATTTTATGAGTGTGCAATCTCCTATCAATTTTCATGCAGTGTGGTTTGCAAGATTTCAAAAACTTACATAGGAACTCACAAGCCAGAAAAATAACAAAATCATAAAACAGCCCCATGAATCTTTAATTTCTAACCTGTCTTACCACCCAACAAGTATTTTCAGTTTGAAATTGTCCTCCCAAACGATGGCCTTCTTTTTTCCAATGGCCTTTCAGAATGTTTTGCTGATCGTAGGGACAATGTTTTAAAATCTACTTGAGAAAGACCTCTACACAGTTTTTCAGTCTGTATTTAGCTACCACAGCCAAAATAGCCAAAATTACCTTTCCCAAGCGTGAAAGCACTAAGCATTGGTAAGTGACGAACAAAGAGGCAAAGTAGTGAGGGTACAAAAGTCTAAAGGTCCTGTTGGTAGTGACAGATTTTTACAATATTTCGCGTGGGCTGGGAGAGGCAATATAAAACTAGAGAAAACAGTTGTCAAATGACGTTTAGTTAGTAAATAAGCAAGTATCAGTTTGCAATAAAATAGCCTGTTGAGATAAAAGGAGAGACATCAGAAAAATAAGTTCTATCAAAAATACATATTGTTACCTAAAGTAGAGCTGATAAGTTCTGGTTGTAATATATAAAACACTACACTACAAAGGTGGCAGGAATAACATTAAAAAGTTAGTGGGACCTTATTTTTAAATAGCCAGAAATAGCGGAAACATAGCAAAACAAACACATAGATTACTTTAAGCTTTTCGTCTGACACTCAACAGAGTAATATGTCAGAAAGAGAACAAAGCAGAAACCTTACTGATTTAGTGTCAGATTTAGTGTCTGATTTAGTTTCAAACAAAAAGCTTAAAGTAATATATGTGTTCGTTTCAATATGACACAAACTCTTCCCAGTCTAGTCTCCTACATGCAAGGATAGTGGAAGTAATTATAAAAAATATTTGTAAGGAACTTACAGCATTTTGTTCCCCTCTCTGGGGCAGGGGGCTTATCTAGTTTGCAAGTTTGAGATTTTTTAGGAACAGCAACCTTCCAGCGTCCATTGTTTTGGTCACACTCTGTGTAAACATATTGAAATTCATCCTGAAATGACACAGATTTCTATTAGGAATTGCGAAACATGAAAAGTGCACATTTCATTGCAGCTGAGAAATCTTTATTTCCGCAATGGAAACACAGAATTTCATGCAGATTACACATTCAAAGCTGTAAATGTTATAAAGGATCCAGCCATGAATCTATTTCACTTGGGTAGAACACTTTCATTTGGTTATATTTCTTATCTATCTTATATCATATTATTCTTATCATACCATTCATCTACATTATTCATATCATTTTCCTTTTATCTTATCCAAACTTTGCATGGGTTACAGACCGTGGTGTAGCCTAGTAGTGATGATGCATAATTTTGAATCCTTGAAGGGCAACCTTTGTGAGTTCCTATCAACAAACGGTCAGAATCATGAACTACAAGCTGTCAGCGTACTCAGATGTTCATCCTCCTGAGGTCCCAGGATATTCGTTCAAGAATATCAATTCTGGGGTTACAAGCTGCAGGTCCATATCAGCTCCAAGCAGCCATACTCTGAGCCTCAGCTAGCAAATACATCTGCTTGCTTGTTTGCTTACAAAGGAGCACCATAATGATATGTTAGCTTATAGGTATAAACGATGGCAAACATGTTTCTGGCCCCCCTTCAGGAGATCCAGCAAGCAATATCAATGGGGGGTTACAAATCATAAAATTACCAGGGCGATGGGCTGCTCTAGGTGGCTTTTTCAAAGTAACATCTCTAAATATGGAAAGAATTTTTCTGTTTAGCCCCACTAAAATTGGTATGAACCCCTATTGGATATCTTTTTCAAAAAGATGGGTCTTAATTTTTCATGGTTGTGAAATATCAATGCCCTGGGGGCTGCAGGTATCTGATCATCATACCACTTACTTTTGCTGCATTTGATTTGCTGCACAAATAAAGATTAAAGAACAGAACAGGTACCCACAAATTACTAACATGATTTCTCAGTCCGGCAACCTGCGATGAACGTCAATCAACCGAAGTATTTTCTATTTCTGGTTGTTTTTGTGACCTGACTTCAGTAACTTTGCGACCACAAATTCGAATGATAAGATCCCTAGACCATATCCTTCCCTTGTTGGCTGAGTGAGTGTAGGCTAGCAAAGTCGCAAGAAGGGAAGTTATGAGGGCCTAAACTTTTGTTACGAAACTAACATGAATCTGCAAATTCGAGATAGCAAAATAAGAGTCGTTATCAGCTTCAATTGTTGTACGTTTCATGTTATAAAACAGCAAGAAGAGTTGATTTTAACAATACCTTTGTGCAGCTTTTTGACGATGTTGATGATGTCGTCGCTGCGGTCAGATTGGACCCTCGAGCGGTGTAAGGATGAAAGCTAAAAATTACAAACAACCCCAAAACGACAGATGAATAAGCTTCCATCTTGTCGCCACCATGAAATTCTTCGTAACTCTGTTAGTCTGTAACTTTTCTGCTCTTCTTGGCTCATGAAAAATTTATAAAGACATCATTTTCGGAGTACAGCGAGGAAAGGTTTCTCATTGTTTGTAGAATTTCAAAACTGTGAAAACCCCATCTGTCTTTTTAGCCTCGTTTTCGGTTAAATAAAAACAAAATACAAAACGCAAAATAAGAGAGAAAGAAAAGAAAATAAACTATTGACAATCACCGATTGTTCTTTGAGTTACTTCCGCATCCGCTCGTGTCATTCTCGATCTGATGATTAGGATTGAGAGAGAGAGAGGGTAAAATTTTGAGTGGGGCCTTTTTAGGTCTGTCTGAGCACGATCCCCCATAAATGCTACGTAATCCCACACAGAGCCTCAACTAATCTAGGAACGTGCAAGTATCTAGTAACTATGTGGTCATCAGCATATCGTGTCTGTGTAGCAGAGTTGAGAGAGTTAGCCTCGGACATAGTAGTAGAGCACTATTTTGTCGTACTAACGGAGGACGCCACGGGAAGGCCTCTCTCTTGTCTATGTGGTAGTTAGTTATTATTATCATTATTTAAACTAATGACTATTAATTTCATTTCATTTCATTTTTAAAAAATCCTAAAGGAAGGGTAGCCCATTCAGCAAAATGCTGGTCTTAAAGGGGCCCTTCCAAAGTAAAAGTGTAACAATATTACAAAAAGTTAGTTAAAATCTAAATCTAGGTTACAACTTACAATGACTAATAAAATATGTATAAATGTTAAAAATATGCTAACTTAAGATACTAAAACCTATACCTAAACAACTAAAAGAGCCCTAAATCATTTCTTTAAATATATTTAGGGAAGGTGCCAGTTTGGATTCAGTAGGAAGACCATTCCATGATTTTGCACCACGGTAGGAAAAGCCTTTTTTGCCCAGTGACGGTTGATTTTTGCAGTAGCTTCACATTACAGGGCCGGATCCAAGGGGGGGCGTAAGGGGCGTACGCCCCCCCTATTTTGGTAGAAAAACAATACAATTAGCTTGATAATACCCTTTTTCTCTTACATTATCCTTTGATATGTGTGTTACGCCCCCCTTTCTATGGATGCTGGATCCGGCCCTGCATTAGTCCTAGAGTTGTGTAGAGCATAAGGTAACGTTTGTGAGTTTTTAGTGAACAAGTCACTCAGGTATTGTGGAGCTTTGTCATAGAGAGATTTGTAGACCATAATTTTCAGTTCATTGTCTATAAGTTGACTAATGTTTTTCCAACCAAGACTTTGGATTAGCTTAGTGCTAGGGGTTTCGTAGCCACTGCCAGTAATAATACGAGCAGCTCAATTTTGAAGTTTTTGCAACTGGTTAACTTGTGTTACACCAGCACAACCCCAGACAGAGCAGCAGTACCTGAAATGAGGCTCGACAATACTTGTGTATAGAGTCTCCAGTGTTTTCTGAGGAAGATATTTTTTGGCACACTTCAAAATACCAAGTGCCTTCGACACTTCGGAGGATACAGTTTTGACTTGTTCTTTCCAACTTAGGGAATTGTCGATTTTTACACCAAGATATTTAGTTTTATTCTAACCTAAATAGTATGTGATGGATTTTTGGGAGTTGAATGCCTGGAGTTGAATACGCGTCGAAGCAACTGTGCAAACTCGATGTCCTGGTTAGGGACAGCGGTTAGCACACTCGCCATTGATGTTTAATACTTAGGTTCGAGACCAAGCATACGAGGATTGAAGCAGTTCTTTTCCTGGTATTGTTTTTTATTTTTTCTATTACTTAATTTATATTGCATGGTTTATATTTCCACAAAGAAAATGAAAAACTCCGTGTCCAGATGGCCGAGAGAGTTAAGTCATGGGTTTCAAATGTTCCAGACCGTAGTTTGATTCCTCATAAGTCGTAAGGTAAGACTTCTGATTACCAAGATTGATAATATTTGGTAAAAATGATACAAAAGTAATTCCTTTTTCATTATGGAAGCTTGGTGGCCAAGAGGACTAAACCAAGGGCTGAAGTTTTCGGACCGTTGTTCTATACCTCCATCAACCCTACGAGAAATCGAACCTTGGTCTGAACATTTACAGCCCTTGGTTTAGTCTATTTGGCCACCGAGATTACTTTTGTATCACTTTTACCAAATATCGTTATTCTTTGAAATCAAATGTCTTACTTTGCGAGAAACTGAACAAAGGTCCAAGCTACAAAAGCCCTTCTCTTAGTCACTCGTCCATCCAAGCTTTCTTGATGAGAGAGATATAACTTTGTTATCATTTTTCTCAAACATCTTAAATCAAAAGCTTTTTCTTGAGACTCACTCAAGTCTTGAACCCTTACCAAAGAACTAGGAAGGAAATGAACCATGGGGATTTCTTGCAATATTTTGGCTGATCAGAAAGAAAATGTTTTGGTGATCTTATGCGTTTTCCAAGGTTATTGTAGCCTAATATTACTACAAGGACAATCCTGGGGGGATCGACAGCCTATTTGGAGAAATTAATTCTAGGCCAAAATTGACCAAAAACAATTGGCTAGCCGACAAGGCTTTGTTTCCAATATTTTGGAGATTTCATGCGTTTTCTAAAGCTATTATAGCGTAATATTGCTCCATGGACAGTCCTAAGTGGATTGGAAGCCTATTTGTGAGATCCATTTGGGGTCTATTTTGGTAAGATACCATGGGCTAACCATCAGACATTTTTCTAATATTTTGGCTGATTTGAAGGACATTTTATTAGTGATTTTAAGCGTTTTCTAAGGCTATTACGGCCTAATATTTCTCAATGGACAGTCCTAAGTGGATTGAAAGCCTATACGGAAAAATCTATTTTGGGTCAATTTTGGTCAGATACCATTTGCTAACCATTAGGCTTTTCCCCAATTCAAAGCCCATTGCAGCCATTTATTTTGTTTTCATTTTGACCACAAAACCACGGAGTAACTAACCGTTAGGGATATTCCAATTTTTGGCCAATTTTGGTTTCTTGGTGATTTCGGTGAATATGTTCTCTAGTCTTATTATAGTCCAATATTGCTCCGTGAGAGGATCTGAAGCATATTTGGAACCATTTATATTTGGAGGTACCAGTGTCTGTAAAGGCCGGTAACCACTGCAACCCCTGGTGCAATTGGGGTAATTTTGGCCACGCCTAAAAAATTTTTCAAGCAACCACAATAGGTTTCTAGTTGCCCAGTGTTGAATTCAGAATATAAGTGAAGAGAAACAAGGAAGGAGACTGGCTCTCTGTTACTAAAAGTTTCATGCTTACGCAATCATCAGACAGACTATTAAGAATCACATCCCGATTTACTGAAATTTATTTTCAAGCAGCGATTGATTAAAACAAAGGAGTCATAATAGTCTATCTGATGATTGCGTAAGCATGAAACTTTTAGTAACAGAGAGCAAGTCTTCTTTCTTGTTTCTCTTCTATATTGCTCTGTAATTTTGTACATTGAGCACTGTGATGCAGCGTTGACAACGCAATCGCTTTAGAGAAGTCTGATGAGAATAAGTGTGAAAAACAGCATGTTTCATGATTGAAATACAAACGGGCCTAAATTCTGTAAGTTCCTGTAGTGTCCATGTCTGCTTTTCGTTTAGCTTTACCCCTCCCCCTACTCGAAAAATTGTTTACTGACTTCAATATTTCGCCACCCCAGCACCAAAGGCCTGGCTACGGGCCTAATTCTGCATTCGTCAATGTCAACTTACCTAACTAATGTCCACTCTTTCCACCATGCAAATACATTCACTGGTAACAATAAGAAATAGTAGAATGCTCTATTGTCTAAAGAATAATTTTTCATTAAAATCTGCATCACAAATTGGTGCATAAAAACTTACACTAGTGAAAAACGATTACACTTTATTGTCATTCCTTTTCGCGTGCTTGCTAGACCACGCATATTGCCATTGCATGTGTGCGATTGTACTCACGTTTTGATGCCACTCGTTTCATTGTAAGGTTCAAGCCTACCACAGCCTCGGATGAGACAGGGGCCGAAAGGAGAGCTTGACCGAAATTAGACCAGTATCTAAAAGTTCCTCTTGTAATCCCCATAAATCTAAGCTGGTTAAGGGTTATCTCGGCCTACGAATCAATATTGAAGAAAAAAATGTAATGATTTCCAATATTCCAGATATAACTTAACAACTGCTATGGAACGATTTTTAGTAGAGTAGGCCCGATGCTTTCTCCAGTAGTGAAAGTAAAAAGCGAGGAATTTTCCAAGTAGTTTGATATGTGCTATTTGATGTTATTTTCCTTAACTATATCAAAATGGCAAAGGAAAAACTCAATAAATATGGATGGCTTGATTAGTTTCATCACCACCAACCTGTTTTTTATCACGATCTATTGCAGCTTAAGACGGTAACACTGCAGATGACTATCATTTTTGTGCCAGCCAATAATTTCGTAACAGGGTCTGGTACTTCACTTGCTGACCCTGGAAGTGGATACCAGATGTTGGAGGTTGAATGTCGAGAGTGTAAACGTTTATTTAGGTAAAGTTTGAAAGATTAGAAAACAAAAAACAGTCCTCTGTAGATTTGATCGTCATTTGTGGATTTTAGTCGTACAATATTTTCGTTTAATCTCTATAGAGTAGTTCTCACCTATCAGCCCTTTGGACTAAGGTCTGAAATCTAGCACAGGTTTTTGTACTTGTAAAAATTCATTACCAGATGCTCTGTCATACTCAGGGGCTGCGGAGCCTAAGATATTGGGGAGGTTTTTTAGCCTCCTTCCCAATAACACTCAAAAGACAATAAAATGGGCGAGGTCAATATCTTTTGTTATTAGCCCCCAATCGAAAATATGCTCCATGGGCCATGGGCATGCTCCCTTACAGGATCATAAATAGGCAATCGAATAGGCAATGAAAGACACCATGTGAGTCTACAAGCGCACACATTGATGGAAAGGACAGGAGACTACTTAAATTTAGTATCAAACGCCATCAACAATAAGAACAAATAATGTTTTGTAAATCCATATAAAATCAATATACTCACAAGATTCATAGAGGTTTAAAACCTGATGCCACCTAAACTACACCAACCACTGATCTCTAAAAAAGGACTGGATAGAGCTTTCTATTGCATTCAGTTATTCAAATATGTTGCCAGAGAAAATTTGAAATCCGCCATCTTGGCTGTTCCCACAGCAAGTTTTAAGAGAACAAGATTTCTTCAAGAACAAAAGGATTTTCAGTGATTTAAAAGAATCTACTGCTGGGTTAGAACCAAGACATGAAAACGTTGAAGACGTAAAAGAGCTGCCAAGAAATTTCATCTTGTCTCAGTCCTCCAGATCATTAAAACCTTGATGTTTTATTATCGTTTCCATGACCAAGTGTTGGAATTGAAAATAAAAGTTGTCAGTGAAACTTTGATCAGATTAATTGCGTTTGCTCTTGCATTTGCTGCATATCATATATAGTTTTATTAGGTCTCGTGTGCTAAAATCTAGATTGTACTTAGGTAGTTTTATAACTGAGTTATGAGACCATATTAATAAACACACATATACATTAATAAATTGACTCCCAGGGGTGGTCTGATAGGCAAAATGGCGATCCTCAGGCGGGTCTTCTGCATTGAACATTGAAAATAGTGATGGGCCCTTTCTAAAGTCTTTTGCAAAGATGATTGGAAATTAAAGTACCAAGGTTACAGCAAGGGCCTACCTAAAATCTAAATATTAGTCCCCTTTACTGCCTTACTAGGGGGAGTTACATTTCTACCACACCCTAAAACGGGCCCTTTTTGCATGCCAGCCAGTCTGAAATTCTTCTGCCACAACGTCCCTATTGACTCTTAAATTCATTCCACCCCGTCGGTATATTATCAGACCGTGAAAAGAAGTGACAACTCTAAAGACGGAATAAAAATGTACATCAAGGCCATAACATCACTAAAACTATAGAAAAATCACGCTGACACGACCTTTGCCCCTTGTATTGGCTACCCCGATAATTTTAGTAGTTCTGCAGCCCACCAAGATTAAATTATCACCGACTTAAGTACTTCTAAAAACAAAAACTATGATTACGTACCAAAATATAACATTGAAGTCGATAAATTGTTCCTTGAAAAAATGGCCAACAATATGCCATAAAAGACACACCTAATATAGAATCACCTAGCATTGCTGATATAAATGCAAAATACCATTCTACAATATATAGCAGATCACATTGCACGCAATACACGTTAAGAATATACCCTTTGCAAGATATAGGAACGGTTGGTCCTTTCTACTAGCAAAAAGTGGTTTTCTTCAGTTGATCATTGATTGTACATTTGAGCACTAGAACTAGTACGGAGGTCTAAGATTGGTATCCCTGCGAAGGAGCTGTAGTATTAGCTACTTCTTAGCAAATATCTTCAGAGTCTATCATGGCATATAGAAGACCATTCTTAATTAATATCTATGATATATAAAATGTCATGAAAATACGGAAATGAAAATACAATATAGGATACATAAATTGACTGTATGGCAATAGCGCCCTCTGATAACCCCAGGTATCCACCATCTAGAACATAATATCTAAAAGAATCATCAAAGTCGACTCACCACGTCTCATAAATTAGTCTCTTCCCTTTCAGAAGTTTCTTTGACCACTTTAGCAGCAGCTGCCGCCCTGATACTGGCTATCAGCGTCGACGAGCCAGACTGGCTTCCACTGGAGGAGTCCTTTTTCTTTGGCTTCGGCCGAACAGCCGGGGCATGTGGTGGCTTATTCGTGTCCTCATTCGAACCAAGACTCATCCTCCGGTCAGAAGTAGGGGAGGGCCCGTCATCTGATGTGGTACTGGGTGGGCCCTTACGGTAAAGAGACCCACCTTGTCGCCCGAATAGCTTTGTCATGTCCCTGACACTACCTCCACGCTGCGTCGATATAGCAGATCCTTCTTGGAACTCTTCCTCTTTATTTGGGACAACATCATCAGGTGTGCCAGGTCTGAGTTTACTCTGGGTCGTCTTCAGGTCGGTAGCTGAGATAACCAGGGGCTTGAGTGGCGGTTTGTTTGACTTTGGGGCACTGAATGCCTCCCGGACTGCTGTTACTGTTGTCGATAATGAATCCGTAGTTAGAAGAGAATCGACCGACTGTTTCCTACCAATTCGGTTTAGTGAGGATGAACGCGGTTGGAAAGGTTGCGGGGTGGTTAGATTCACACCGGATCTTTGAGGCTGTGTCACGGTAACAGGTTTATTACTGTTAGGTGGCTTCGTGGCAGCAGTCGGATCGATAGACATAAAAACATTATTAGGGGATCCGGCGGCAACTTTAACAACCGCTTCTTTAGTCTCTGGAGCACTGGAATGCTCCTTCCTCGGACTTAACACCTTCTCTTCCAGTAAAAGTGGCTCTTCAGATGAATTTTCAGCCTTTGATGGTACCTAAATACCAATAAAAAACCATTCTTAACATACTATATGTATAAAAAATTTCCGCCAATAGATTATTGTACAATACCCAGCAAAACCTATAATGCTCACTGGAGTGGATACGCTTTTGCCAATCTACGACCATGTTGTCTGGGTGCTTGAACCAGGGTTCGAAACCTTGCAATGTCATATGAGACTTGCAGTAGCCTGCTTTGGTAAAAACTTATTCCTGTTTTAGACCATGACGCTAAGTAAGAATTAAAGTATGTATTTCCATATAAACATATGAACAAATGGTTTGCTTATTGCAGTGTATACACTTTCAAGGGGGCTGCATATCATCTTGAATGCAATAGTATATAAGGTCAAGTATTATCCATTGTGGGCTTTTGGCTTTTCAATGTTATTTTACCTATTTCATCCCACCTTTCAGCTTTCATTCCACCTTCCAGCGTTTAAATGAGAGGCCTTAACAAGTGAGATCTCACTTGACTGGGATGAAATATTTTCCACATGAACATAGGATGAGAAAATGGTTGGCATTGAAAGGTGAGATCTGAACTCTTAGCTTAAGACTGGAAGGTGGGTTTCTTTTGTCCATACAAAAAGCCTTCTCAGTGTTAGATTAACATTGCAGTTCATTTGCCATTTTCAAGACCGAATTACCCTTACCTCTGTCAGCCCAGAAGATGAATCATCGTTTGATACGTCTAGACGATCTACTTCCGGTGACGCGACATTGACGTAGTTGACCGGAACGAAGCCACTGAGACCATTCAATTGTGCTTCCCACCAATCATCGTTGGCCCTGCTGAAGATCATGATGATGTCGCCTTTCTTGAATGACAGCTCTTTGTGGCATCGTGCTGAATAGTCGTACAAGGCTTCTGCTTCGAAGAACTCTCCTTCGGCCTCTGTGGAGAGAAGAAATGAGTCTTTCAGATTTTATCAAGAGTATCTGGAAACTATATAGCTACCAACTATAGCAGAAACTACAATTGATAAACAGACATGTTCTTCTGTGACTCTAAGTTTCACGCTTATCCACTCGTAAGACGGACTATACTAATCATATTGGATTAATTAAAAATAAACCATGCTTATAATTACAATATTTAAAAGCACAGTTTAGTTTTGAATTAATCTATTAGAAATTTTATAAACTTAGGTAATTGGAAGAGCAAGTCTGCTTATTGAGTGAAGATTCCATTACAAAATTACTCTTTTCTCATGTATATCGAGCACTATGGTCAGAATAGGCACGCTCTATCCGAACTAGATGTAGCTATACACTAAAAGGTTCAATAGACATTTTGTCTAACATATTGGAAACGTCCTATTTGAGTTGACAACTAAAATTCTGATACAGTAAACTCCGTAAATAAGAAGCTAGGGATATGAGAAACAATAGACAGATTTTGTAGGATGGATAACCAATAAATAAGAAACACATTGTTATCTAAAATTCTATCAAGCACAAAAATTATTGTTCTCTACGTCCTAATTCTACGAGGAACTAAAACTAATGCCTTGTGTGATATGGAGAATATGGATATGGATAAACGTTAAATGGTAAATAAAATTAGAAGGGATAAAATCCTTACCGTCGTCACTGCCAAGTTCATCATCAGTATGCTCGACAGTGTCATCATCATCATCATCATTCGGCAAGTCTCTGTAACTCCCCACCGGGGGCAAATCCATTTCGTCAGGGAAAACATTGAAAAACTCGTTGATGAAAAATTCCATGAAAATGTTTATCTGTCCCTGATTGGTTATCAGATCTTCGTTTGCAGGTGCCCGGATGAGAGTAGGCCCAAACACGACTGCCAGGTTGTGAGGGTTCATTTTGTTGATCTCGCACTTCGTGGAAACCCTAGAAATTAAGAGGAATGGATTCAATCTCAATCCTTCACTTAAATAATTTGGCATGGAACATTAAACAGTAGTAAAACAATAACTCTATGATTTATTCCAAGAAATTCAGGCGATTTCGAAATGGAGCAATATCCAGGGCTAAGGCTTTGTTTAAAAGGGGAAAAGCCTCTTCTGTTTGAGATTATTTCATGTTTAAGATATTGTTCAGCTCCTTGTCTATAAAGAAAGAGAATAGCTCTCCGTACTGGGGCTATTTCATTCTGGCGTAAGAGTCTTGAATATTGACTGTTGAATTTCTTCTCAAAACGTGTCATGGACATTTGGTAATGCCTCTTACTCATTTCCCATTAACAGTTCATAATTAACAGCACATACTTATCACAGATAAAAGTAAAGTATATTGGCCTGCAGTGTTGCGAGTTCATAGATTTCCAAGTACTTTCAGACATTGCAAACGTTTATAGAATGATATTAATCAGATATTTCTATCTGTCCAAGATGAAATAAAGAATATGTTGAAAATTTGGGAAAAACTGATACTCACAAATTTAGAAATTTCAAAAGATATTTGATAATGTTGGTGTTGAGTTCTGGGAATAATGAAAATATTCTTCGAATTTCTTGGATTTGCTCTTCAACAGAACCCATTCCTAAAAGAATAAAATAATATTTCGTTCATAGAAAGAAGCTGGGCATCTGATGAAATAACAGTTGAATCGATTGCCTCACTAACTGGAGTGAAGAGCGAAAAATGCATAGTGGATAATACATATCATTAATTTTTGTGAGTTGTTTATGTCTTAGAACGACCAATTGAACTTCTCAGATAAAACGTGCTATTATAGGGTGCCTTGAGAAGCATCAAAGAGCAAGCCACTATTAATCTTGCCCCCTATACCAAGCTCGAATTAAAATAAAGAAGTTATTGGAAGTTAATAGAAGTTACTTCCAAAAATAGCGTCTCCCAAACCATTAACAAATGAGTGGGGTGACATACTAGAGTTTTGAAAGCTTCAGCTACTTCCAAAGCTTCTAAATTTGGGCTTCATCCCCCTTTTTTTCTCAACTCCTCAGGGAGATGCTTCTTCCTCTTTGAAAACTTTGGAAAATGCAGTTGATGACTTTTATGTGATGAACACATATTATTGATTTGTGTGAATTTTTATGTCTTAGGACAACTGAATGAACCTTTCAGATATGAATTTTTTTTATATTCAATCGATAAAAATCTTTACACGATTAACAATTTCTACATACATATACATAACAGGGACGATACCCTGGGAAGCAAGAGTCCATGACTATCCCAGGGCCATTACATTAAATACTTAAGTACATATACACTTACAAATTACAAGAGCAATAAATTTAAATTAATTATAATGATAAATGGTTAAACAACGATAAAGATAAGATAAGACTTACCATCTTAAAGTGCCCTATCATAAGTTACATCAAAAAACAAGTCAATATAAATCTTGTGATCTTATCCTACTACTATTTGAAAAACGAAAAAAACAAAACAAAACAAAAAACAATTCCAAATACAAAAAATTCTCCACAGGTGCTGCTTGCAGAAGTGAAAGAAAAACTTACTGCTGATTTTGATGTAGTCCATACAATATTCACTGGGAAAAAGCGGATCTTTCAATTCTCTGAAATACGCCCTGAAAACACCAGCCACTGCGTTTATGTCCTTCCAATGATTCAAACCTGCCAAAGGGTCTTTCCCTGTTTCAACAAAACGAGACAAAATATCAATTGATTGCAAAGTTTTTCTTTTCCCAACCACCTTCGCCTATGACTTATTGGAGCTCCTGAAGTGATAATAAACTACCTTCATTTAAATTAAAGACACTTTTGTGTCCATTGGCCTAATTTGAAACTAGCTTATTTATTTTAGAAACTAGCTATATCAAAAAGAAAGAGAGCCAGAATTTTATCAAATCTTCCTGGGTGTTCCCAGTAAAACATTTTCCCAAATTTTACCAAATATTCCTGCCCTCTTCAAATCTCTTCTGGATTCAGCCTCGCATGCATTAGATAGCGTTATAATAGAAACAACACCTACCTTCTTCGAATGACTTCTTCATGTCTGAAATTTCTTGTGATGTGCCAGAAACACGAAAGATGCCTTGATGCTCTAGACCTAAATAAAGAGAATTCACTTTGAAATTTCGAAACATAAGTCTATACCTAAATAATCCTGAAATGGTTTAATTGGCCCAAAGAGCAGAGAAGAAAACGGATAAGAAACACAACCCTTAATTTTTTCTATATTATTATCATCATAAGGAGATTGTTTTAGAATGATAGTTATGTAGGATGCATCAAAACCATCTTGTAACATGCTTTAGGACCTTATATATATGATTCTCCTCGTGTTCGATGAATGTAGGCTAGGTTTCGTTGTGTTTTTGATATACTTGTGTGTTTATAAAAGAGTGCAGTCATATTTTCTTCTCGTGTTTTCTCTGATACGTTTTACCAAACGTGGTCGGTCCTATCGTGGTAGTACATAATCCTAACAGAGGTATCTAACAAATTAAAGCTGTGCTGGGTGCTTGGAAACGATTCGCAATGTACTAAAACGATTTTAGCACCATTTTCAAATTATTTGAAAATGAGAGGATTTCAACAAAAAGTTTTTTAAAATTGGTTTTGCCCCTACCCCAACTAAAATATCCATGTTATATATAGAGAAGATTTAATGAATTGAACTCACCAAACTTCGTAATGAATCGAATGCAACTTTCTACAATGTCTGGAAGATCACGTCCAGTTTGCTGAAATTTATTTAAGAACAGATAGATGAACAAAAATATAGTGTAAACAAAAATATCTTCCTAAACCACTTAATATATATGCTGAACTGTGTACACTCTTCTTTCTTTATAGAATGAATTTGATAAAAATGGTCAGACTCAAAATTATCAAGAACAGTGGAAATTTAAGAATAAAAAATAGAAAAGTTGAGGCTCAGGAAAATTTTAAGTATTCTTATAAAAAAAGAGTGTAGATAGAAGTCTGGTTGCCTTGAAAAACGGACAGTCTTTGATCGGCACAGAGCCTCTAAAAATAGTAGGGAATTTTCGACCAGCTTCCCAAAAGTTGTATGCAAAATTTTGACGCAGACAAAAATCATTGACCACTTCATATGTAAAATGCCTGTATAACAAAAATGTGACGTCACAAGCTAAATTCTACGTAAGCACAATGTATTTTCCCTTCATTTTTGATTTTATACAAAATATTGTATATTAAACAAAATATTGTATATTTTTTCAAAATACTTGTAATTAATATTATCTAGGGTTAAAGCCAATTTTAAACACTAGGTCCAACAAGAAAACCGGTATTCAAATTGAAAGTAAAAATAAAACTGTGACAGAGGTGGGATTCGAACCCACGCCTCCGGAGAGACTAGAGCCTAAATCTAGCGCCTTAGACCACTCGGCCACTCTGCCGGTGAGTTGTGTTCAACCACAACAAGGGAAACACTTCAGGTCTTGATAGTTATTACCGCTAATGAGGAAATGAAGGATTTTGAAAATCAATCAAAATAACTTGTGAGTTCAAAGGCCAAATATACCAGTTCTGCATTTGAGTCCTACTTACTTAGGTGATTTGCATTCTCACAAATTATCTGGATTACCCGCTTTTTTTATAAGGAGCCTTTTATAAAGAAGCTACATGTAGAAGCTCGAAAAACTTAAGGAACTTTTACCACTATAGGTCAACTCACTAAGGAACTTAACAATTTTGAATATAGTCATCTTTCCGCGATATTCATAATCAGGAAGCCGGTTTTACTGACTTTTATTCACTATAGGCCTGACCTAAGCATCTTTGTGTTATAACATGTTTTCTTATCACGATTTTATTGCAAAAAGAATTGAATTTCTTGCTTTTCTTGCGTTGGTACTTATTCTTATCCGTTAAATGAGCACTGAAAATTAAAGAACTATTAAGGAGCTTTTAGAACTACAAAGTGGTCAAAAGAGGTCTCAAAATAAGGAAATTAAAGAACTAGGCCCTGAGCTAGGTTCCTTATGAAACAAAAGCGTGCAATTCAGATTATGTACCTGAGATTGGTGTTCAAGTGTAGTTCCGAACAATTTGATTGGCTTGACCCTGCCTGCGCCAGGAAGAGAGTTCGAAGAGCCAGAAGATTCAATGAGTTCAGATCTAAAAAACAAACACAATAGTTCTCAAGAAGTTCGATAAAAAAATACAGCTAAGTCTAAACGGAAAATCAGTGCAACAGTGCTACAGTGGGGTTAATGGCTGACCGGTTTAAGCGGTTTGCATTGCAAAGGTTTGCAGCAAAGGTTAACAGTGGTCTTGTGAGGTTAACAATTGGATGAGTAATCTTCAAGTTGTTGACAAAATTACCTACTCCACCGTCCTTCGAAAAAGCCTATAAACTGGCATTCATATTTTCCTGCCGAAAATAAGATCTCTAGCTTTTCTCAGGCTAGCATGGTAAACACAAAACTTACTTACTTACTTAGTCAAAAAATTAATTACTGAAAGACTTCTTTGGGAAACACCTTCTGACAAAACAATATATGATCCACGGTTTGATTAAGACTAGAGATTCTCCATGTTCATACTTACTGTCTCTTTAACTGATCAGATGATATTTCACCTATAAATGAAATTAGAACTTTAAATATAACAAGAAAATACAGTAGAAAATCCTGTGTTGGGGGTCGGAATTCATCCATTGAATCCCTGCCAGTCGTATGAAGCGCCTGTTGGTAAATTGTTGGTACATATCACAAAGAAATCTGTATAAAGAATCATAACTATGTCTCCTGACCATGGACCGGTCAACCCCGCTAGCAGGGAAAACGGCTGGAATATAGTAATTTGGGTGTACAGTAAAAACAATCACAGCTTTACATAAAGGGAATGGAAATAAAAGACACACAACAATCAAGCTTGTAATAAAAGTGAAATTATTTTTTGGATGGATTTAACTAATAAATTGATAAACTTTTTAGGTTATTCAAGAACTATAGACCTTACCAAGAGCTTTTGCAAGAGCATCGTATATTGCCTGTTGTCCAGTGTTTAGATTCTGACTCAAAATGAATTCTTTAAATTTCTAGAAATAAAATGAGAGTCAATAATAATTAGGTAAACTAATCGGGTAGCGGGACCCTGGTCCTTTTTCTTCATGTAACCACGCCTTGTGCCTCCTCTTGGCTTTGTGTGACAGGTTTTAAGGTAAATTCGAACCCACAACCCTTTGAATAACGGTTGAATAACAGCCACTATCTCGCCTTCTTCAAAGACTTGTTTGGTTTTGCAGAGTTGCCATCTTGGATCTAAACTTTGACATTTCATTTGGAAATTGAAATCAATGGCAACAGCTTGTCTGCCTATCTTATACAGTAAGTCAATTCACTTTCATTCTCTTTCCTTAACAGTAGTTTATATTACTTCATTTATTATCTGTTTGGCTTATAAACATGTATCTTAGTATTCTTTATCATCATATTGTAGGACTCTTGCATCGTTGATATCTACATGTTAATAAACATCGAGGAGTTCGTTTCTTCAGGTTATTGTAAGAAGATGTTATGATAAAGTCAACGTAAAGTAATAAGCGTTCCTTAAGTGCATTCCCCACTACAAAGGTATAGATTTGCTAGCATTGGGCTGCAACTCCAAAGGATTAGCGTTTCATTACTTAGAGCAAAGATACGGAACTAGCTTGGATGACCTACCAGCAGTAATCCATTTTCAAGTTCCTCCTTGCTTGTTTTCAACTGACTGCTAACTCCAACATGAGACGAAGAGGCAACTGACATGAGAGGGTGGACAGCATCAAAGCTATGAAGAGCATTCAGTTCCCCATCGTATTGTTTGTAAATTTCGTTTAATGAGTTGTTTCGATGAACCATTACATCCCCAACCTACAGAAGAGTATACACATAAATATACTAAGCATTTTCTTAAAGAGCCTATGAAACGGAAATATTTTTCAATACTACAGGTATTTCAATGACGCAGATTTCAGAAATAGCAACTAAATATGTATTTGCAGCCTAGATATTTTCTATACGAGTTTCAATGACTGCGCTTGGGCTTCAAAAAGTGTCTCCGGGATCTGGGACGAGCGACGCAAAGTTGTTGGCAAAAATGCTATTGTTTTGAAACTACTAAAGGGACAAGAGTTTCCAAATTTCTGACACAACCTCAAGCACTGGAAAGAATCGAGAACTTAGTAGTAAGTAGGCAAAGGGGTTGAAGACACATATTGGACATCCAATTAGACTGTTAAAGAATTTCTAATTGACAATCAACAATTGCTTATTCGTCAAGACAAACTAGTAAACCCATCATTATGGTGGTTTATCACGCATACTCCGCTGGTTGATAATGTTGATGTGGTGGCTGTTTAACACTACTCTGGAAAATCACTACTGCAGTGGATAATCATAGCTAATTGCAGGCTCATCAAAGTTTTGCAGCACAGCAACCGTATAGGAATGATTACCCAGCTTATATGCATTATAATCTAGCAAATTAGTGGTTATCAAGCAAAGTAGGGCACAAATTACATCACAGAAGTGGAAATCCATCACATGAGCATAATAAACTACCACACTTAACGCATTACAGTTCAAATATAACTGAATTAAGTCATTGTTACCTGAAATAGCTGATAGGTAAGTACACTCTAATGCTTTAATCCCCTTAAGATATAGAATTTGTCAAGATTGTAACAGATCTTCTGGAAAGTTGCATAGCAATCTGTTTTGAAAACAAACCTCTGCAAGCTCTGTCTTGAGTGTTTGTAGTGCGTTGTGAATTTCTTCATATTTCAAATCCAATTCCTTCTTGACTGCACCAGTCCCAGTTATTGATGCAATCTAAAACATACAAACAATTCTCAAAAACATGAGAGATTTCTATATAACCGGACACCTTTTCACTCAATCTGTTCTTGGGGGAAAAAATACAGGAAAATATATCTTTGGTGGTGACATCCTTAATATAAAGAAAATTAATGAATACTGATATCATATGAAAACATTCGAATACTTACCGCGTCTTCAGAACGTTTTAGAAAGACGAATTTCTTGTCAGGAACAAAAGCATGGCGATTGTCTTCTAGGAACGACAGTCGGTCATTGTCTGGATCCACAACACCTATTGTTCTGGCCAGCGAATCAGCAGCGGTTATGAAAGAATTAGCCAATCGCAGCTCAGAGCCACAGTAGGCCTGTAGAGCTGCAGTGAAACTGTTCTGGTAGTTGTGGTCGGATTTCTAAAAAGTAAAAATAATGCGATGATATCAAGTTATTTTCAAATAAGGTGGGGTTTTAGATCTAGAATGAATAACCTGGGTTGGGGATGAGTTTATTGCAAACTCCAGAATAGGCAGCGAACTGTGCTTATCCACTTCACAAGGTACCCAGTATCAAGTGATGTAACAATTCAGCCATCATTCTTGACAGGATAACTATCTATGAGATTCCTCAAAAAGGTATCCACAGCCACAAAAGCAAGAATAAAGATATGAATATAAGGCGACTTACCGAAACAATATCACCGATGTCGTGATCGTAATATTTGTTCAGAGCAGCAGTTGTTGACTCAAGTAGCAAGAGATATTCATTCCTTGCTCGTGTGGCTTTTATTCTACTGTCATTGTAACGAATTTCTCTCTAAAAACAAACACAAAAATAGAGTTTCATCAGAGACATTCATCTCAAATATCAGCATAATAAGGGCATGGATGCCACTCAACTGCAAGGGTCTCAGAAAATATGTTTTAGACACGTTAGAGGGGTCCTTTTCATAAGATTTTGTATGTTTTGGACTGAAATATTTGGCTGAAATGACGAGGTGGCCATATTAACAAGATGGCTGTAAGATAGGGCTCAACAGTAGAAGTAGCTTTTATATCTTCCAGGAATATTACAAATGATTCACCTTGTCTTCGTATTAGACATAGCAGATGATTCCTCCATCTCCCCCTTACCTTTTGTTTGATTCGATCAAAATTCTTGATTTTCTTCTCATTTCCTTTTTTGTTGGGAGATTCTTCAACTTTCTGCTTTGCAATATTTGTTTCTTGTAACTTTGTTTTAGCAAAAACAAACTCAGAATGTTTGGTATAGTAGTTCTTCATGGCCTAAAAAAAATTTAACAAATGCAATGAATAGTCTTTGATCGGTACAAAGCTTCAATATAGTCAGAAAAATCGGAAGCATAGTGAAGTTAAAACATGGGTTACTAAAGCTTTTCGTCTGACACTCAACAGAGTAATACGTCAGAAAGAGAACGAAAAGAAAACCTAACAGATTGTTTAGATTATTTCCATTATTTTGATATCATGATAATTCAATAGGTTTTTGTTCGGTTCTCGTACTTACGTATTACTCTGTTGAGTAGCTATCAGACTAAAAGCTTAATAATCCATGTTTTAGCTTCACTATATGCTTTCGATTTTTCTGGTTATGCTATTTTTCAGGTAAGGTAAACAGGCATTTTCTTGATCTTGCATTTATAGAACAGATGTAAGATGACTACATGTAAATAGATATACCATAGAGAAAATCTGTGAGAATGAAAAATGACCCAAGAAGTGTTTGAGTTTACGACATTGACTTTTTCATTCCTCTACAAACTGAGCTCTACCAACTTGCTCTACCAAGTGAGCTATGAGATTATATACCATACCACACCCTTGCAAATATATAAAAGGCTGTTTCGTTGAGCAAAAACCAGCTAAAGATAGCCTTGGTTATGCGAGGTCAACATCTGGATGATTGACCTTTGAGATGTTGGCTAAACAAGTCAACTCCATTGTCCTTCGAAAAGGACATTAAACTAGGGATCTTGCACGCCTGCAAAAAATAAGGCCTCTAGCATATTAAACAGAAATTTACTCACTTTCTAACTTAAACGGCAACAAATACGCTGCTTTTCATTCCCGTTAAAGAAATAAATCAGCAAAATAACATGAGGCAAAAATAAACAAAACATAGAAAGAAGCAATACTGCACCTGTTGCATATGGTGGATTCCCTTCATGATTTCTTCTTGTAAAATACAAAGAGTTTCTCTCACCTAAAAATAGAAAAAAAGGGAATAAAAGCAACGGAAATTCTGATATTTAGAAATTCCTCTGAATTTGGAAAGCAAAAATTTTAGCTTGAGCCTCAATAAGAGGGAGGAATGCTGCTTGAGTTTATTTACATTACTCAAAGTGTCCTTTGATGTTTGTTATGTTTTCCAAGCTCCAAGCATTTCTGGCAAGCATTACCAGCTACTTTTCACCAAGATATTTCAGATCACCATGCCTCAATGATTGTAGAAAATAAAGACAAATATTTCAATTATGATAATCTAAATAGCTGGATTATGAAATATAGTTTTCATAATCCAGCTATTTAGCTTATTATAATTCAAATATCTGTCATATTACTACAGCTATTTCTATATGTTGCATAATTTATTTATTTTATTACATTAGAAAATAAAGAGATTGATTTATCTGACTTACATTTCTTGAAATTCGTACGATATCTTCACTAAGGTCATTGAAACGAACAGCAATATTCTTAGTAAGAACATCACCAAGGGCTGCAGACGACTTGGCTTTATATTTTGTGTCTTTCAACAACTTATACCACAGGTTTACAGTCGCAGCTCTCTCCTTCCTGTAGAACAACATCATTAAAATCATCCACAATTTACATGAATCTTGAGCCAAATTATGTACTGAAAGTAATATAGAATCTCTAAATAATGCTGAGCATGAGTTTGGGGTTCTGTGCCCCTGCTGGAGATAAGACCTCTGGCTCTTTTACAGACTAGCATGTTAAACCAAACTAACTCATATGTATTTTCTTAGGCATTGTTCACGATTGTCAACATTTTCACGAGCATACAAAACATAGGCTTTTTAGGACCCACTCCTACCCCCAAGAAGTGTAAAAAATAAAACATTGATTTCTTAGAAGAACTATATTCAAGATATAATACACTGTGCAGTAAAAATAATATCGCATCCTGGGGTGCGAAAAGTATGTTGGAAGACATTATCCGAACTTTACATGTATAGATTCTGGAATTGAGCTGTTGTTTAGGGAAGTCTCATGCCAGGTCTTGAAGATGACAAGTCATCATGCAATGTTGTATGCTCGAATCAAAGCAAATAGTTAAAAAAGAGCTGAAATAAGCCACAGTAAAATGTGGTAAAACTTGAGCAGAAAAGCCAAAAAGCAGTGCAGGAAAAAAAGCCAAAATCCAGCAAATTTAGAAATAATAGAAATAGACATTTCTATGTTTTGAAAAAAGCGTACGCGGACCTCAGACCCCTTCACCCCTAGGGTATGGTTTATACGAAAATGTTGATAATTTTGAATGACTCCTTACTAATCAAAGAATCTTACAATAATCATTGTTGATACTAACCTTGATAATCCATAGATATTTCTGTGCTTCTGAAATCTGTCAGTGTATCGATCAGCTAAACGTTCCAGATTTTTTGCATGGTCCAACTCGCACTCTGACCTCTTTCTCAAAAACTCTTGCATGTCATTCACCAACAGCACTTTATTCTCCAGCCTCGTATCCAGGCATTTCACTTGCTCTGAGAGCTGCTGCCTTATTTCTGAAAAAGGAATGGAAATCATAGAAACATATTTAGTCAGTAACATAAGTGATAGTGCAGTAGAATCACCATAGGGAATATGGAAGATGTTTAGTATGATGGAGGATGTTCAGTATTGTGGAAGATGTTCAGTACTGTGGGAGGATGGTAAGTACAGTGGGGAGTACCATCAGTTCCACGTTGGAAAACCATCAGCACTATGTAGAGGATATTCAGCACTGTTCATCAGTACTGATGGTATCCTTCAACAATATTGAATATCTGAACAACCTCAAATTTACTGATGGTATCCTCATACACTACTAGTGATATCCCTCCCACAGTACTGAACATCCTCCGCAATATTAGATGATATCCCTCTACAGAAATGGACACCCTCAAATCTACTGATGATATCCCCCACAATACTGAACTACCTAAACAGTACTGAACTTCCTCAACAGTACTCCACTTCTTAGCATGCAAGCAAGTACATATTTGAACAGCTCTTGGTTTTCCAAAGCCTGCAATATAACGGTTTCCGTGTTCTTAATTGATTGTTTCATTGTTGAGACTGTTTGATAGAAAAGATGCATTATGTAGAAGGAATGCCTTACACAAATTAATAGATCCTGCTCTTGTGTGGATTAAATCAAGACTTATCATTCAAACCAGCTAATGATTCCAACCAAACAATTACTGTGGTCATGACATCATTGGGTAAAGTTAGAATGAAATTGGATTATAAAACCACATTAAGTAAAAGAGAGATTCAATACCTGCCCTAACAAGTTTGCTGGTGATAGAAATTTGATACAAGTGATTTTATAAATGACTCATGATATAACTTTAGCCATCTAAAGAGCTTCCTTCTTCTGGATGAGCTGCACGTATTGTTTTTCAAAAGAAACTAAGAAATCTGCCCAGTACTGAAAGTCTCTTGGATTTTTCAAATTCTAAATACTAAAAGTTCCTGAAGATTTTCTTAATTCTAGGACATGGGTTTACATTATCTAAAATTAACTAAATACTGATGATCATATTTTAAAGTGTTATTTAGTAGTTAAATTACTGACAACCTTATCATCATTGATAAAACATAACTAGGAGGCAGTCAATACTCTCAAACTAAATGGAATACAGAAAACAGCAGCTCTTGTGTCTAAGCTTACCAACAATATAGAAGTTCCTTAGCAAATATTTCCGTAGTACTGCAGTTTCTTGAATGTAAGATGTCCAAGAAAGAGTCTATGTTCCTTATAACAAGTTTCATATAAAAATGTGGGTAACCGATTTAATGTCTATCACATATTCATAGATAACTTGGGAAGAAGCAGGATTTGGAAAATCAATCAAGATAATTTTTTATTGTACCGAGTTATCTTAGTTGATAGGAAACTTGCCTGAAATAGTGACTGTGAAGCTGATTCAATCTTTACTCAATTTTGCACTGAAATTTATTCTCTACCACAATACTGAACACCCTCTAGTGCACTTTATGATACCCTCCAAAGTAATGAACAATCCCTATCATAGTACTGAACATACACCACAGTACTGATGGTATCCCTCTACAGTCCTGAACACCCTCCAGTGTACTGATAGTATCCCCCACAGAAAAGAACATCTCTTCAGTACTGAACACCCTTCAAAGTAATGATGGAACATCCTCCCACAGCACTGATGATATCCCACCCATAGTATTGGTGATATACATACCCCACATACTGAACACCCTCATCAGTACTGCACAGACATCCCCCATGGTGATTATACAGTACCTTTGTACTAATCTCAGGGCAAAATAATTGTGTTTCAAGTGTTTGTAAACTGTAAATTCAAAATCTCACAAATTTTCAACTTTCATGTAAGCACCTGCAATCCACTTTCAATGTTTACATTCAAACAATTGAGATTCTTTTCAAATTCAAAGAAAGAACATAATTAAAGTTACACCTTTTCACAATTAATTCTATGCCAATTGCTCAGTAGACAAAGATGACAGCAGGTGACGAAAACATTGAAAAGGTTATGGTTAGGAGCATGAGCATAACAATACACATGTTTTTTATAAGCAAGTGCTTTGTGAGAAAGTCAGAACTTTGCAGGGGAAAAAGTTATGCTGAGTAAGTAGTAGTAGTAGGTTAATCCTCACTAAGGAATCTACTTAATTTCATTTTCAGTACTTGATGGGAAATGTGAACTGTACCATCATGTTAACAGTAATAACCTGAGCAAGCATTGCATACCCCATTATTTGTTAATTCTCAATACTTGACAATTTATCAAGCTCTTTAACCCCGGTTTCTTAACTGTATACACAAAATATGAGCAAAGTGTTAATACACAATAGAATATATACCCAAACGAAGCCCCTATTTGCCAATTTTCAATTTAGTAAAGAGCTCTTTCTCAACACTTCCTGACTTATCTGCTTCAAGAAGCTTCCGCCGCCTTTGATATTTTCCACCACTGGAGTTACCTAAACTTTTTAGTATCTCTATATTTTTTTAGTATTTTTTTTAATTATTTTGCATTCTTCTTTTATCTAACACAAAAGCAAAAATTTGTCCTCAAAACTTAAATTACATCTACTACCTACAAATTATCAAGTGAAATAAAATTTGATGTACAAATCAGCATCAAATTTCTATCTTAAATAAAAAAGTAAAATAGGCTCCTTTCAACAGGGGGTGCTCCCTCTCCTAAATTAGTTCAGCTATTGAAAGACTTCCTCCTTTAAGAAATTCCCCTCATACAAAAGCTTTTTGAATTTATCTTGATTTATACACTTGTATTTGTATTTCACTGGACTTTCTTTATTCTTAATTTTTATATATTTTATGATATGGAATTCTGAAATTAAAAAAACTGATACTAAATTGAAACTGATTTCTAAGCTTGGATTCCTTTTTATGAGTTTCTTACAAAGTGTAATGTACAAGTACAAGTCTGTGTCATGTACATATTTTATAAGCAAGTTTAGATTAGGCTCAGTACTGAAATTGCTTAGCTGGGAGATAAAATTTAATTACGCAGAATTGCTTGAAAATATACCCTGTTTCACATCTTAAAGATAATTTCACTTACAGGAATTATATTTTGTAAAGGCATTTGAGGGTTTTTGCTTTCATGAAAATTAGTTGAATCATCCTATTAAAACCTTATCATTTTGAAGGCTCACATCACAGCTAAATCTACTTCCTTCATTAAAGTCAGCCTTAAATCAAATAAACTCCAGGGCGTAATATCTTCACAGTTTTCCACACCAGGAAGCAAGGGGAAGCAAAAACTTTATCAAATCCAAAAAATAACAAATAGTCCTTGATCAAACTTGGGCTGGACATATTAATATCTAGACTTGATCAACTATTTTCATGCTCAAAATACGAACATAACTGAGAACTGAAAATGGGCTTAACGAAATTCATCGCATCATCAACGCGTATTCAAATCGTGTGGTTAGATTTCGAAGATCAGTTTATAAACACACAGCATACCTTCCTACATCTACATCTTCCTCAATACTGAGCATAACTGATCATCGGTATAATACTCAGGGTGCAAGAAAAACGAAATAATAGTAGGAATGATAACGATTAGAAATGATTTTTATTGATGTATAAAAAGTGCTAAAGATGCCACTGATCATTAGTTAGATAGCCTACCTTTAACTTGCGAGTCCATTTCTAGAATTGTCTGCTTGTCCTTCCTGCTCAAAGCTGCCATGTTTGCTTGACTTTATCCAACGACTTCTAATCCAGAATCAACTCGACGTTGTGGGGTGTCCAGTTGTCGCAGTTCCCCGTTCTCTGACCCTGCTCCCGTTCTAGGCCAACAAGGTCACAAATCTGCTGTTCTTTACGGCAATAAATTTCTCAGCCCTGTTCCTGCATAGCTTTGATTTGCTTCATTGAATCAGCTAGAGTATGAGACACATCAAGCAGATCAGATCATTGTTCTCCGAAGGTTTAGAAAGATTTATTTGAGTTTAATTTGTGTGGAACAGCGAGAAATTGAAAACAAATTCTGGAAAGCAGAGGTTGAGAATGATGACGCCTGTGGATAAGTGGTCAGCGGTTCCTGTTTATAGCAACAACAACAACAATCTTGGAATTTCATTGTTGTTTCCCTATCTTTAATTAGATCTTTAATTCCATGGAACGGTAAAGACTCAAAGCCCGCCTCTCTAAACCAACAATGTTGTGGTAAGGGATACGATATACCTGCTGCCAGATTCTACTAAACTGTTTGCTGGGCAGGCAAAGCAAGGTGGCTGAATATGGGTGGCTGTTCGGGTAATAGCAGACAATCCTGGCGTCTGGATGGTCTTTCCACTGCTGCCTGCCACATGACCTGGCATTTTCAGGCCCATAATAGGAAGTGGGGGACAGGGGGTGGCATTTTGTGCTGCATTTTGGGCGGGCACATCATTTTCAGGCCCAGATACAAGGGGGCGTAAGGGGCGTACGCCCACCCTATTTTGTTAGACTAACAATAAGAAGCTCGACAATATCAAATTTCCCTTGATATTATCCTTTGATATATTAAGACGTGCAACCCACCTGGTTTGGTCCTTCAAGGATGAAAGGTACCATCAGTTGAAAACAATAGAGGGCGGCAAGGATAAAAAAATCCCCCGCTTTTCACACAGAGGAAGTTGGCAGGTCTGTTTATATATATCTGATATATGTCCTACCTTTTCTATTTATCCACTGGTATCCGGTCTGATCTTCATAGCTCATACAATGCCAGCCCCTTGGAATGATATACCCATGTGTGAAGAAATCACACCAGGAAAAAGGTGACAGCAGGAGAGAAAGGCTGCAAGAATGATGTTGGTTTGTACGCAGCCTTGACCTTTGTGTTGTGTTTAGGCATGTGCTTCTTGGTTACTGTGATGAAATATCTGTACTTGATACCAGGGTGGGTACTTGACCTAATTTTGGATAGGGATGTGCGGCCCATGAAGCAAATGTGTGCCTTTCTGAAAATGCATGCCCAAATTCATACCAGAATCTTGAAAAGGTATACCCATAGGTATACTGAATTTCTGAAAATGTATTTTCATCTTAACACCAAAATATTAAAACAACAACCAAACGTATACCACTGCAATCCTTTCTATTTAGATCCATTTTCAATTGAAATTTTGTCTTTTTAATGCCGGTTCCATTGTTCTCTCAAAATCTTTTGACGGCTTTTGGATCGACTGGGAATATTGGGGCCGGGGAGAGTTGTCTAACCACTGCAGTCTCTGTAATTACCATAATCTTTTAATTTTCATCCTTAGTCATCTAAACTTTCATTGCAGGATGCCTTATATCAAACAATTCTGGATCCACTGCTATGTGCATATATTCAATATAGAGAAAACCGGAATTATGTCATCATTGTCAATCACCAGTACTGTGGGGGATACCATCATACATTAGAAGCAGCTCAGTATTGTGGAGGATATTGAGTTCTGTAGGGATACCATTAGCACAGTGAAAGGATATTGTTAGTACTTTGGAGGGATATCATCAGTAGTAAAGTAGAGGATATTCACTACTTTGAAGAGATACCATCAGTGCTATGGGGGATATTTAGTACTCTGGCAGGATACCATCAGTGCTTTGGAGGATATTCAGTACTTTGAAGTGATACCATCAATACCGTCGTAGGATATCATCAGTACAGTGGAGGGATACCTTCCACAGGACCTGTGGAAGTTATACCCTAGTTACCCACTACAGCTACCTCTATTGGATGTTGTAAAACCCGAATAATAATTTTCAATGATGAATATCTCCAAATTACTGTACCCGTCTTCATTCTAAGCCTTTCCTTTGACACTATGTTAAAAAGTAGTACATCAATAAGAGAGCAAAAATGAAACCTATTGAATGATAATACCAAGAGATAAGAAGTTGATCTACATTGGTCAATCAGTAAAGTGTTGACTAAATGGTTGTGCAAAAACAACTACTCATCACCAAAAAATAGCGAGCAACGAGGATTCTTACATTAATTCATTATATGTCTCACTAGAGCACCTAGTGGCGGCGTGGCCATGGTTACTTTGGGGTGGCCAGGTCAATTTTGGTGCCCCTCGTATGTAATGTGTTTCCAAAAGCGCACAAGTTCCTACAACTTCTAACAACGGCTACAATTTGCGATGTCATTTGCAAAGGCCGATGGAAAAGAGATTTTTCAAATTAAGTTAAAATTTCATGAATACGTTTTGACAGAAAATGCAAGTTGTAAATTGAAAAATAGATCCTAATATTTGACCTTTTTGATCGTAGAATGTTTATTTTGTAAATTGTTGTTTTGGAAACGAAAAGTATAGAGCCACTGTATCTAGGCAATCAAGTGGATAATGCTCACTCTCGTAGTGAATTTATTTGAGTACCCCCGCACCCTTTGGCCTTGCCCGTTATATCATACATGCTTTTACAGCAAGAATGCGTATTTTTTATCAAAATCAACAAATAGGTCTTTCAAATCTAGTATCAGATGTCATTTTTCACTAAAGTACATTTAGTCCTACTTCTTTTCTTCTTTGTGAAGTCTTTAGGAAACCTAGCCGAAGTCATAACAAAGCCTTCCTCAGTTCTTCCGATGATCTTGCAAAAGTGTCAATGACTTTTTCTTTATCTGGCGAAAGCAAAATTCATCATTAAGAGGAGTGATTCAAGGCGATTCTGCAACATCATTGATCTGATTTTTGATTTCACTCTTTTTAAGGCGGAGAAAGATCGCTTAGCAGTTGCCGAACTTACTGGAATTGCAACTGTTATTGGAATAGACCTTGCACATAAGCATCAACAAGATGAAATGAAGGATTGGCTAGAATCTTTATTGCATCTAGGATGGGGATCTTTCCTTGGAAGCTGTGCCAGCCGCAATATATTCATCATCGCGTCTTTCTTCTGTTTCGATTTCTCGTTCGGCATCATTCTCTTCCTCGCCACTCTCTGAGACTTCATCATCTCTTTCTTTTTCGTGACCACATTGAATAACCTTATCAAAATTTGTGGCTAAGCTGTACAGTTCATCAGCACATCTGTGTGGATCAATGTCGTACGTAGAACAGAAGCTTCTGACATGAGGCTCTAGGTCATGAGATGTTTCATGTCTCCCCAGCAACTCTTTGAACTTGCTTGGCGCAAGCAACGATAATGACTGCAAAAGTGGACGATTCTTTTCAAAGCGATCTTTAAGGGAAGTTAGAATCTTATCCAGAACACAGTGGAATGTCTCCCGTTTCCACTGATTTTTGGCTGTATCTGCTGGCTGGTCACGTTGGAGCTCTCCATCCATCATTCTCCTGCGACGAATTCTCGTTACCCTCCATTCTGCTCCTTCAAACTCCCCTGTTGCTTGCTCGATTATCTTGTCGGGGATCTTCCTCATTTCTTGTAATTGCAAAACGGCAGCATTTCCAAAATCTACGCTAACACTCTGCAAGTATCGACTTAGAGGACCGGTAATAGCAAATATTTCTCTGAATAGGCGTGCAGTTGCTGTGATCTGCCTTCTTTGTAAAGATGCCAGCAATCCTTCTGCTGTCGAGCGTTGCTCTTCTTCAAATGAAGGATCTGCGGCAACTTTCTCCAACACTTTCACAATGCAGTCGAACCTTGCAAAGAACGTATTCAGGCAATATTCTCTTGCACTCCATCTAACGGTATTCAAGCGCTTTACCGAGAAAACTTTCAAGTTCTCATCCTTTTGGGTGTTTTCAAACAATGACTGCACTCTGTGCGACTTACTGAAAAGATTGTATAACTTTTCCAGATCACTAAAGAGGCTTATCACATTTATTGCGACACAAGCTGCATTAGAGAGGACCAAATTCAGAGCATGGGCATAACAATGAACGTATGCAACGTGGTTCCCAACATTTTGTTTAACGAGCACCTTGTAGTTCATTGTAACACCCACTCATATTTGAAGCGCTATCGTACGTTTGAGCCACAAGCTTCTCAAAGGTTACACCTTGCAATACGAAAGTTGTCATAATGACATTGTATGTATGTATGTTGCGAGTTAATCGCAAGGCTAAGCGTCAAGCTCGACTAATGTCTTCCTTGCGAACGCCACCGACAGTCTGGGGAGAGTAGCAAGCCACTCTAATTTCCCACGAGGGTGCCCAAACATACGCTGTCGTACTTCATCCAAAGCTGTACAGTGGACCATCCAATGTTCTACGGTGTGTTCGTTTTCTCTGCAGGCGGGACACTTCGGATCTTTTTCGTCATTTATTCTGTGTTGGTAGGCCTTGAACGCGGGGTGCTGACCAGATCTTAGACGGGCGATTAGGACTACGTCGCTGCGAGACTTGAGTTGATCCCTATCACGGCGGGCAGACTGCTTTCCGTACACGGCTACGGTTCGGCTGTGCTGAATCGGTTCGTCCCGGACTAATTTCTTCACCACGCTACATGCTGTGGAATAAGGGACCGGCGGTGGGTCTTTTGTACGGGTCGTGTTTACTTTCGTTGCTTCGGTGTGCGTGTCGTGCCACGGAGAGATTGGAAAAAGGTCCAGCGGATGTCGATGCTGTAGTTCGTCCGGAACGTCACTGGCTAGTTGTTTCGCCTTTCTTCTCCAGCTCATCCGGTTCGGTAATCGCTGGGGGACTTCTCTTTCCAGGGTCAGTCCCTTCGGGTGGTCTTCTGCCAATCGGGTTGCTTTTTCGAAGGAGCGTAGGATGGTACGTTTGCTCTCGGTGCTGTAACTGGCCACTTTCGCTTCAGCTCTGACTGCCTCGAGGGGTGCAGATTGGACTTGGCCCGTAATAATCCGGAGGGCGCGGTTTTGGGCTCGTTCCAGTTCTCCATGTTGGTGTTGGAAATCCAGGGTTGCTATCCGGGTGCTACGTAGTCCATCCGAGTTCGGATAACTGCGTAGAATAAGGCTCGCAGGTTTCGTCTTTGCCAGCCCCACTCGGTGTGAGCAACGGCTTTCAGCATCCGCATGCGAGAGGACAGATCTTTGGTCAGCTTCTCGATGTGGGCATTAAACGTCAGGCCGCGGTCGAGGGTGACGCCAAGAAGTCGTGGTGATTCGCTGTTTGGTATTTGCGAGCCGTTAACTGCCGTTAATTGCAGTTCAACGAAAAGAGCCTCCACGTTGGCGAACTGCAGATCCTGTTGACTAACTGTCGATGGGAACGAATCTTTTCAAGTTCACGGGTACCGACCTTCTGTAAGTCGTCGACTTCATGGGAGGTGCTCAAACATACGTAAGTTTCGAATGACATTGTACAATTCGACAGCTTTCGTTCCTGTTGCTCTTTGGTAGGATAGAAGATACTCAGAGCACTCTCCAGCTTCACTAAATACTCTACCACTCTGTGTTACTGTTCTATATGAGTGACGCCTGGTGCAGCCTCATCTTGGAAATCTGCACGTCGTCTGTTGACCACAGGGAACAAGATTATCCAAAACATTTCCTACCGGGTCGTGGCAATATACTGACTTCTTTCGATGCTTTTGAGTAGAGAACTCTGTACATTCGCGCTTTTTATTAGATTATTTTTAGCTAATTACTATGAAGGGTAAGATCAATTTGTATATTACCAGCCAAAGGATACAAACAAACGATTTTGGCGCCCCCATTTCCTCACTTGCGCCCCTATCCAGGGGGGGCCATGGCCCCCCTGGCCCCCCCTGCCACGCCGCCACTGAGTATTGTTTATATTATTTTGCTCTATAGCAATCATTCACACCCTTTTTCCTGATTTGCCAATTCCAATTTACTTTTGGACATGATTTTTCATTATGTTTCATTTTCGTTTCAAGAACTCTTTCTGATGGACAAACCCGTTTAAGTGCTAGACGAAAAGCTTGAGTAGTGATTATGTTTAGCTATGTTCATGATTTCTCTCGACAATTTGAAATTCTAGCCTCTTGTTTTGTTGTTTTGTTGAGCCCCTTGAAAATGAACCAGAATGGCTAATTGTTCCAAGACAACAATGAGTTGACTTGACAAGGTGCATTGATGTTCCTGTGTGCAATATCCTACAATGGTTCCTGTCCTTTAACTTCTACTTAAACTTCGTACTAACCTACTTCTTTATCTTTTTTTTCATTTTCTTCTTTAACTCCTTTTTTAACTTCTTCTTCAACTTTTTCTTTAACTTCTCTTTCAACTGATTCTTTAACTTATTCTTTAACTTCTTTTTCAACTTATTCTTTAACTTTTTTAACGTATTCTTTACCTTCGTCCTCACCTTCTTTCTTACCTTCTCTTTTAACTTCTTCTTTGACTTCTTCTTTAACTTCTTCTTTTACTTCTTTTTTAACTTCTTATTTACTTATTCTTTAACTTATTCTTTAACTTCTTCTTTAACTTCTTCTTTAACTCCTTCTTTTACTTCGTTTTTAACTTCTTCTTTAACCTATTCTTTAACTTCTTCTTTAACTTCTTCTTTAACTTCTTCTTAACTTTTTCTTTTGCAGTTAACTGCAACCTGTTAAGATCTTTGGTCTGATAGCCTTAGCAACTCTTATCTCCTCTGGCCTACTGTGTTTTAGGTTACATATCGACACTATTTGTTAAAGAGCAAACAAGAAAGATAATAGATACTGTAGCACCTTTGGAAATTTGTGCATGGAAAATGAAATTTCAAGTTTAAACTTGTTATTAAGTATCATATTTGTATAAGTTGATACTTGATAGCAAGTTAAACTAAAAACCCCATTTCCAATGATAAAGATTTCCAAAGTACTGTACCTGTATTCATTCTCATTTGCCCTTTGATTATGCTTTTCTAAGCCCAACACATTGATTTAACATATTTTCTAAAGAACTTGAGAGCCACAAGCAAACACGAAATTTATTTTTGAAATCATTTAATTGAAAAATACTTACAAACTTCCATGATATATACAATAAAACCCCCAATAACTAAACTTTGTTCATTTCCAGAATTTAACCCTTCCCCACCCCTTTTTGTTCATCTTCTTTAATCTTCTTGTGTAGTCATCTTCTTCCATCTGTCTTGCGTAATCTTGAGCCATCATGAGAATCTTTTCTTGCCGATTCATTTTTTGTTTGATTTCTTCATACGCAATTCCAAATTGATTTTTCTTTTGCTCCATTTTGCGTTTCGATTCGATGATGAGACACTTCTCGACGATGGTACGGGAGAGTTCCCAGGACAACTGTCTCTTCATCGCAGATTCTTCTTCTCCGAATTTCTTCTCGTGTGTCAATTCGTCACGAATTCGTGCATTTTCTTGTTGAAGGGCCGTGATGTTCTTGCAGATCTAAAAGAAGATTAAATATTGGATTAAGACGGTAAAGGGTTAATGTGCAGAATCAGAAGTTGTGGGCTCGAATCCCACTTGATTCATTCACACTTACACAATACATCTCAATTTTTTCTAAATCTTTTCTCTTCTCAAGTTTATTTCTCAACCATGTTTAGTGATGGTTGGAGAAAGTTTATGAGTGAGTTTATGTTTAACCTGCTAGCCTACAAAGGGTCGTTAAAGGCCTTATGTGCAGAAGAGAGTGGTAGCATACACTACACCACTTCATATCGTAGTAAATTAATTATGGTATGTTTGATACTCCTATTTGTGCAATAGAAGTTTGATTTGATAACGATTGTTCACCAGACAGCCACAAAAATTAGCTCTAAACAATGGGTTCGAACCAAGGCCTTCCAGAATCTCTAGCACGAACAGCTGGTTTGCTGCTAGATGTCATTAAATCAAATTAAATGCTCTTGATTGGCTAAATAGCAGCTGGAAGTGAATAAAGCTAGTTTAACCATAGTGATGTAAATAAAGTAACAAGAGACAAAATTATTAGTTACCTCACTCCTTTCTTTGTCAAACGTCTCTTCGGCATGTTCCAATGTCTTTTTCAGATCGATGACGACTTTCTTCAACGATTCCATGTGCTTCTCGTGCTCGGCAGTGGTTTCCTTGATATTTTCTTCATAATCTTTTATGATATCGTCGTGATTTTTTCGCAATTCTTTTAGCTGCTGTTTGGCATCCGAATGCTCTTCGGTTTCCTTCAGAATATCAATTCTCGATCTTTCCAATTCTTCAGCCCTTTCTTCCATTTTCTTTTCCAATTCTTCTCGACTTTCGTTTGATTCTGCCAACATCTTTTCTAGATCATCTACCTTTTCTTTCATTTCTTTCTCTTTACTTTCATACTCATTCTTGATTCCTCTCATTTCCCCTACTCTATCTTCAAATAACTTTTCCACATTCTTAAGTGTTTCTGTAACTTTCTCACTTCGGCTCTTTTGCCTCTTAACCAGCTTTTCATTTTCTTTCTTTAATTTCTTATTCTCCAGCAGCAATCCTCTCTTATCTTCTTCCACATCTCTAATTCTCTCTTTCAACCTGTTGGTTACATCCCAGCATACTTCTCCGTGATAAACAAACTCCATCCAGAGACTTGATTTGGAATTAGGTGGTTGACCAGGTCCTGTTCTTGTCTGCTGGTTTTTCTCTTTACACGGAGCGAACTGAAAGAAAAATAAACTGAAATAAGCATTTATATTCAGGCTTAAGTCCAGCTTACAAACAGGCGTGGGAATAGGTTGACTATTAGGAGAAGAAGAGGCGAAGAGTATTTTATAAATCAGAAATGTTATCAGTTTTAGATTTACTTACCCTTGGAGTTTTATCCTCAAGTTGCTGATTGTTGGCGAGCTTCTCTCGCTCTTCCTTCAGTTCGGCTTTGACGTGACTGAGTTCTTCGTTCAATCGTGCGATTTCGTGAAGCTGTGATTGTTCCATCGTAAACGGATTATTATTCAGAAATACGTTAAGTGATAATCAACGTGGATTTCGAAATACTTTGATTTTGAAATGCGAAGTTTGTACTTTTGATTACTTGGGTAACTTTCATGATTGTGACGTCGGATCAGCATTATTTTGATCAGTGAGATCTGACGTCAGATTTGAAGAATCTCAGGGCCTGGGAACGACGCAGCATCGCTAACGATAATTTTTTTTTTTTCTTTTTTAACAAACTCGAAATATATCATTGAATCAACATTTGGCCATGTTTTTAGACCGAAAGGCCGCCGGTTCACATGTCTCAAAAAACAAAACGAAATTCTACTTTATGTACAACATATAAATTGAAGTTAATCAATCCTGCATATTGCTTCCACCAGTTAAATGTTTGCTGTATCAACTTCAACCTTCGCTAACGATAATTACTTGAATGTTAAAAATGAAATCCAATTTATGAAAAACTTTAAAAAATATTGTAATTTCCATTCACAAAGTGAAAACATGTATTACTTACGGTTTTCGGCTGACACTCAACAGAGTAATACGCAAGAAAGACAATCAAACAACAACCCAACAGATTATCATACCCAGATGTGGATTGAAATATACCAATCAGAAAAGAGGTGAATGATTAGTATTGTGTAGAAAAACCAATCAACAACTACGATACAGCGAGCTGACCAATAAGATTACTTCCAGAGTCCTAAGGTGAAAACGAACTTTTTCTGTCTACACAAAAGGGGACCCCTGGTTTTTATGTATAGACAGATTCCAAAATAGCTAAGTGAAATGTAGATCTTGCTCTTCCAATTATTCGAAAACAATTCTCACTGTAGGCTATAGCACAATCTTGGTTGTCGAACAAATATTGACCTATAGCAGAGTCGTGTTTAAGAGTTCTTTTAGTTTTAGAGGCGTAGGATAGTTGTTTTTGGGAATGCTTCACAACCTTTGTAAGTTCTTATCTTTATCCAGTAAAGAATGGTTTTTTAACAATTTTCTTTGTACATCCGGTATTCGCATTATAAAGCCGTCTAGCCAATGCGCCCACTGTGGTGCATGCAAACTTTGATGATGGGAAATTTGCTTTGGAGATGGAACGATGCTTTTAGTGCAGGTGTTAAAAGCAAATTCTAAAAGTGGGGTTATACCATAAAGGTGGGGCATCGTGCTATAAGTACTGGGTATATATTACCCAACCTCCCAAGCTTGATGCCCTACATTCAGTGTTTGCACCCACCATTTTTGACATAATTTTCCTCCCTCTCAGCATAATATTCCAACTCCACTATTCATATCTAACACTTGAACTAGGACCTACTTTAAAGGGGGAAAAGATGAAAATTTTTCGACCAAACTGTTAAATTTACGACAGAGATTTTTACTAATTAATTATACTAGGGGTGCCTGGGGGCTCTCCAAATGGGCTAGAATGCGCTCACCTTCGAAGAATGATACCCACCTCTATCGTTGCATTCACCATTTGAAGGAAGTTCCACTTCGAAGGATAATGTCTCTCATCTACAGTGTTTGAATCCACCGCCTGCAATAAAAAATTCCAGTCCTCCCCCCAGCGTCCGCATGCGCCACAGTAGGCACATAGGTTAACTTGCTTGATTATTTTTTTGATTGGTTTTCCTGTTTCTGCTGTAAATCTAATGGACTTTGGAAACTCTGCTAGCTGCTTGTTATTCATTAATGAATTAATTACTGTAACTTTTTTACTATTGCAATTTGATATTTTACAGGCTTCAATGGCACAATATTAAAAAATAATGAACAAACGAATTAAAATACATTTAACAATTCACAAGATTGACTAATTTCAAATTTTACAATATTACAATCCAAGGTATATATATAACAGGCAAAATTGTATTTAAGATTGAATGACTAAGGAAGAGCACTCTTAGTAGTTCATCAAATGATATCAGTTAATTTGATTTGATTTAATGGTAATATTAGAAGTAACCAGGGTAGTAATCGAAATTATTGTGATGTAAACGGTGGCAAAAAGAATAATTACTTGAGAAAGATGGTAGACCAGTATGTAATTTCTGTGGAAAAGCTAAAACATGAAAGAGAGGGAAAGAGAATCATCGAATAAATGTAGAGGAAAAGACAGTGTCCTCACAGCTATGTCATAGATCACTGTTATGCTTATTTGAAGGACTATCCTGTTAAAAGAGACACTGGGGATGATGCTGTGTGAAGCAGTATCTTGTAGCAGGGAAGAGTCTACCTGAGAATGATTACCTTCAAGGAAGAGTTTATCACATTTGCAAAAGTATGCTGCCAAAACTAATTTAGAAAAGCAAAATTAACATTTTGACATTATAAAAGAGAACTGTGATTTAGAATTTGAAACCTGTATTGAAGAAATTCCTTTCTCTGCCTAAGGTCACGTGATCGTTTGAAGGACTATCCTGTTGAAAGAGACACTGGAAACATTAAAGCTCCTAAAGCTTGCAAGGTCGGAGCAACTGGTTCATAAAGACGAGAGAACGATTCCATTCATTCATCTTCTATCAAAACATTGGTGTGTACATATACTACATAGACACCTTTCCAGTGCAAAAAGTGTGGAACAAAATATGATTGATGAAGAAATACACCAACGAATAAACATTGCTGATAACCCCGAAAGTGCTTCTGGTAGAAACAAGGAAGCTGAACTACATAAAGAGTCTGAAAGCATGAGCGGAGATTTGGATGAGAAGGTATGTGGAATTCTAAGAGCTCATATGTAACTTGTTGCATTGTAATGATCATTGATCATCTGGGGAACGTCTGTGCAGTACTGGGGAGGGTATGCAGTACTATGCAGGATGTTCAGTACAAGGACTGGGAGATCTTAACCACGTACTGAATATCCTCTACAGTACTGATCTTATCTCCTCTAATCATGAAAACCCCCAATGTACAAATGGTATCCCCACAGAATAGATGATGTATTATATTGTATTTCTTCCTTTTCGATGAGGCAGGATTTGGAAAGAAAATTAAATATTTTGTGAGAATGAAAAGTTTAGTTATGTTCAAGTCTTTCTTACCTCTCAACCATATCCTGCAATGATTCTCCTGTTGGAGGGGGGGGGGGATTGTGGCCCCTCAGCAGTCCCTGTGGTTTTAAAGAGCCTAGATAGGTTTATCTATACACTTGATGAGTGGTGGTGCAATTTGTGTGATGGATGTGACTGGAGTTGGTCAATTAAATTGGTTTTCCCCGTTAGCTTAAATGGAAGATTAGGCCTAGTCAGAGGTTGTTGGTCCGAGTCCTACCCGGCTCATTTTCATTCTCACAAATGATTTTGATTGACTTTCCTAATCCTGCTTCTTCTTAGGTTTGAGAATTCAACAGCTCTTCAACGTTTCTGCCTTATCTCACAAGATCATACTTGCTAGTAATGACTCTCTGGAAGCTTTGAAAATAATTTCATTACTTGTTGTTTTAGTGAAGAGGCCGAGAGGATGATCCGCAGAAAGAAGACCAATTCAAAGTTGGTAAGTTTATTGATTTTTTTCCATATTCATTTCATTCTTTAAAATAAAGCTGAAATATATACAAACGTTAAAAACTCTACAACAACTGCTCCTAAAAATATTTTTACTAATCAAAAATTAGAGTTTATTGATTTTTGTTGTCTTGTGACCATTCATATTTTAAACATATTTGGTTCATTGTGGATATATTATTAGGGCCAGGGTCGTAAGAAGAAAACCTCCTGACTTGTCAAATTTGCTTTGAACAAGAAATATCCACTGTATTTCAACTTTAGCAATTAGCTAAAAGAAAATAGTGGTAGGCAAGCCATATATCGGAATTGGATTTTATCACTTCATGTAAGGTGGTGATCGTGTAATTGGTCATTCAACAAAAAGACAAAAAGACAAGGCATATGGAAGCTTTTAAAATACTTCGCCGTCTCTAGGAGATGCTAACAGTCTTTGATCCGTACAAAGCTTGAAGATGTTGAGAAAAATCAAATATATTAGCACAAATGATTACTACTTAAGCTTTTAATTTGACATGTCAAAAGTAGTAGGTCACAAAAAGAGCAAACCTAATGAATAATCATACCAAGAGCAAATAGGGAATATAAATTGGTCAATCAGTAAAGATATATTTTTTTATAACAATGTTATATGGGCCGAGATAGCCCTTAACCAGCTTAACTATATGGAGCTAGATTATTCCTCTTTACAGTAGAGAGGTGACTTATTGGTTATGAAAGAACAACTAATTATCACTAAACAATAGCGAGCAACTAGTATTCTTTCAGTAATTCATCATCTGTCTCACTGCAGCACCAGCTACATCAGTAGTTTTTGCATTATTCCAATCATTCACCTCTTTTCTGATTGGTCAATTCTGATCTACTTTTAAGTATAATTATTCATTATGTGTCATTTTCAGCTCAAAAACACTGGAACACTGCTCCGTTAAAGGGGTAGTCAAAAAGCTTTGTGCTATGTTTCTGGTTTTTCTCTACAGTTTGAAATTCTAGCCTCGAAATAATGTTGTTACCTCTTTACCGTGAACCAGCGTGGCTGGTTATTTCAGAGAGAACAATTAGTTTAACAAGTGCATAGGTTCTCTCCGTGTTCAATGTCTTGCAAAGGTTCTTTGTCTTTAACTTCTTCTTTTACCTCTTTACCTTCTTCTTCTTCTTATTCGTTATCTTCTTCATTGACTTCTTCGTCATTGTCCTTCTCCAAATTTGTTTGGAAAATTGGCTGTGGTAAATTGTTTCTCTTCCTTATGGTCCTTGTGGCCTACTGTGTTTTAGGTTACAAAACATATCGACACTATTTGTTAAAGAGCAACCAAGAAAAATAATAGATACTGTAGCACTTTTGGGAATTTGTGCATGGAAAATGAAATTTCAAGTTTAAACTTGTTATTAAGTATCATATTTGTATAAGTAAAACCCCATTTCCAATGATAGAGATTTCCAAAGTACTGTAACTGTATTCATTCTCGTTTACTCTTTAATTATGCTGTTCCAAGCCCAACACATTGATTTCACATATTTTCTAAAGAACTTGAGAGCCACAACCAAACACGAAATTTATTTTTGAAATCATTTAATAGAAAAATACTTACAAACTTCAATGATATATACACAAAAAATCCCTTACAATAACTAGATTAGTTCATTTCCAGAATTTAACCCTTCCCCACCCCTTGTTGTTCATCTTCTTTAATCTTCTTGTGTAGTCATCTTCTTCCATCTCTCTTGCATAATCTTGAGCCTTCATGAGAATCTTTTCTTGCTGATTCATTTTTTGTTTGATTTCTTCATACGCAATTCCAAATTGATTTTTCTTTTGCTCCATTTTGCGTTTCGATTCCATGATGAGACACTTCTCGACGATGGTACGGGAGAGTTCCCAGGACAACTGTCCCTTCATTGCAGATTCTTCTTCTCCGAGTTTCTTCTCGTGCGTCAATTCGTTGCGAATTCGTGTATTTTCTTGTTGGAGGGCTGTGATGTTCTTGCACATCTAAAAGAAGATTAAATATTGGATTAAGATTGTAAAGGGTTTATGCACAAATCAGAAGATGTGAGCTCGAATCCTACTTGATTCATTCACCCTTACACAAATCATCTCAATTTTTTCTAAATCTTTTCTCTTCTCAAGTTTACTTCTCAATCATGTTTAGTGATGGTTGGAGAAAGTTTATGAGTGAGTTTATGTTTAACCTGCTAGCCTACGAAGGGTCGTTAAAGGCCTTATGTGCAGAAGGGGGTGGTAGCATACACTAGACCAATACATATCGTAGTAAATGGTTTGTTTGATACTTCTATTCGTGCAACAGAAGTTTGATTTGATAACGATTGCCCACCAGACAGCCACCAAAATTAGCTCCAGAAAACGGGTTCGAACCAAGGCCTTCCAGAATCTCTAGCACGAAGATACTGGTATGCTGCTAGATGTTATTAAATCAAATCAAATGCCTTTAATTGGCTGAATGGCAGCTGAAAGTAAACAAAGCTGGTTTAACGATGGTACTGTAAATGAAGTAACAAGAGACAAAATTATCAGTTACCTCACTCCTTTCTTCGTCAAGCGTCTCTTCAGCATATTCCCATGTCTTTTTCAGATCGATGACGACTTTCTTCAACGACTCCTTCTCCTTCTCGTGCTCGGCAGTGGTTTCCTTGATATTTTCTTCATAATCTTTCACGGTATCATCGTGACTTTTTTGCAATTCTTTTAGCTTCTGGTTGGCATCCGAACGCTCTTCGGTTTCCTTCAGAATATCGATTCTTGATTTTTCCAATTCTTCAGCCATTCCTACCATTTTCTTTTCCAATTCTTCACGACTTTGGTTTGATTCTGCCAACATCTTTTCTAGATCATCTACCTTTTCTTTCATTTCTTTCTCTTTACTTTCATACTCATTCTTGATTCCTCTCATTTCCTCTACTCTATCTTCAAATAACTTTTCCACATTCTTAAGTGTTTCTGAAACTTTTTCACTTCGACTTTTTTGCCTCTTAATCAGCTTTTCATTTTCTTTCTTTAATTTCTTATTCTCCAGCAGCAATCCTCTCTTATCTTCTTCCACATCTCTAATTCTCTCCTTCAATCTGTTGGTTACATCCCAGCATACTTCTCCGTGATAAACAAACTCCATCCAGAGACTTGATTTGGAATTAGGTGGTTGACCAGGTCCTGTTCTTGTCTGGTGGTTTTTCTCTTTACACGGAGCGAACTGAAAGAAAATAAAACTGAAATCAGCATTTATATTCAGGCTAAAGTCCAGCTTTCAAACAGGAATTTCAAAATCAATTATCGCTTGGTTCGGAATGGGGTGACTTGTGACTATTAGGAGAAGAAGAGGCGAATAGCATTTTATAAATCAGAAATATTATCAGTTTTAAATTTACTTACCCTTGGAGTTTTATCCTCCAGTTGCTGGTTGTTGGCGAGCTTCTCTCGCTCTACCTTCAGTTCGGCTTTGACGCTACTGAGTTCTTCGTTCAATCGTGCGATTTCGTGAAGCTGTGATTGTTCCATCGTAAACGGATAATTATTGAGAAATACGTTAACTGATAATCAACGTGGATTTCGAAATACTTTGGTTTTGAAATGCGAAGTTCGTACTTTTGATTACTTGGGTAACTTTCATGATTGTGACGTCGGATCAGCATTATTTTGATTATTGAGATCTGACGTCATATTTGAAAAATCTCAGGGTCTTGGAACGACGTAGCACGACGTTAACGATAATTACTTAAATTTTAAAAATGAAATCAAATGCATGAAAAACTTATATAGTAACATAGTAATTTTCCATTAGCAAAGTGAAGACATGGATTACTTAAGGTTTTCGTCTGACACTCAACAGAGTAATACGTCAGAAAGAGAATTAAACGACAACCTAACGGATTATTATACCCAGATGTGAATCGAAATAGGCCAGTCAGAAAAGATGTGAATGATTAGTATTGTGTAGAAAAACCAATCAACATCCATGATACAGTGAGTTGACCGATAAGATTACTTCAAGAGTCTAAAGGCGAAAACGAACTCTTTCTGTCTTCACAATAGGGGATCCCTTGTTTTTATTTAGACAGATTCCAAAATACTTAAGTGAAATGTAGACTTTGCTCTGCCAATTATTCGAAAACATCATCACTGTAGGCTTGAGGACATTCTGGATTGTCGAAAGAGTCTTGACCTATTGCAGAGTCATATTTTAGAGTTCTTTTGCCTTTAGAGGCGCATGATGGTTGTTTTTAGGAATGCTTTACAACAATTGTAAGTTCTTATCTTTATCCAGTAAAGAATGGTTTTTTGATAACTTTCTTTGTACATCCGGGATCCGCATTATCTAACCGTCTCGTTAAAACCCACTGTGGTGCATGCAAACTTTGATGATGGGACATTTGCTTTAAAGATGGAACAATATTCTTTTATTGCAGGTGTTAATTGCAAATGCTGAAGGTGGGGGTATATCTTGAAGGTGGGGCATCACGCTGCAAGTAGTGGATACATAACACCCAACCTCCGAAGCCTGATGCCCGACCTTCAGTGTTTCCTCCCACCATTTTTGACATGATTGCCCACCTTCACAATATAATTCTATAATAAGCTACACCATGCATATGTACCACTTGATCTAGGATATCCTAGTAATTTTCCAGGGGTGCAGGGGTTTTCAGCCCTCAACGTTGCTTAAGAGTTGCTGATATTTTGAAAATTTGTAAAAAAAGACAAAATATATACATTTCCTTGTACCTCAAACAGTTAAACCCTATTACTAACGGGCTTTTTGGACCCTTTTACCCTTTTACTACCGGGGGGGGGCACATTTTTTCATAAATGTTCAAGTTGATAAAGTTTACAATCAAGAAAAATAAGATAAAATCACAATTCAGATTGAAAAATAGAATTTTTTCTAGTCTCTCTTTATCCAAAGAAGCCAGAAAAAGATTTTTTAATGAAAAAAATTATTGTATTTTATAGATATGACGTCATAAAACATTTGATAAACTTATACATTTTAAATTCTGCTTACGTCAGTATATACTGATAAATCATATATTTTTCAAAAGCCCTCATCAAAACAAAGCCAAAGGTGCTTCAAGCAAGTCTTTATGTGGTATACTTACAGAAATATGGGTCCTAAAACCTTTTTACACCTAACCGCTTGTTGACAAAGGATGTGTAACGTGATCAACAAAGGTGTGATAGTAACAAAAATAATTTTTAGGTGCTCTGATAATATTGAGGAAAGGTCGAACATGTTCCAGTAAAATATTACGTGTTTTGTGGGAGATACAGCATTTTCAATTTGCCGCGGGCACTTTGTGCCCCCCAGTCGTAATAGGGTTAAATTGATTGTGTACATGTAAGACAACCTTTAGAATACCAAATACCTTTCTTTTAACTATGAAACATATGTGATCAAACGAGATTAAGCAATTACAGCATAGTCACTTAAGTGCTTGGTGTTGCTGAATGTATTTCATCGAACCCTGGGGTTGCTTATTGTTTTGATCAATCCAGTTGCCTATTGACGGGTTACTTGTTAGGAAAACGTGTATATATTGATGAAGTGCCTAGTCTTTAACAGGCCAGTACGTTATACTGAAACTCCCTCACAAATGGGTGCAATGAATACAGTAGGAGCTCTCACTACTAAAATTAATGATTTTGTACTTGCTACCTTGTCCCTGCTGGAAAAAGGCCTTATCCATTGCATGCCAGGTCATGTCACAGTGTTGTACTCTAATACCCAGTCAAATTCAAGAATGAAATTGGCTAAAGATTGGAAAAAGCATGATGGTTAGTCCATTGTTTTGGTTCAAATTTGCTAAAAAATCATGTTTCCGGAAAAGCTTCAGATAGAGTAAGGGAGCCATTTTGGGCTGTAATGCAAATCAATTTCATTTTCTCCATTTTCCTTCGAAAGAGTTTTTTTCGTAGTTGAGTCCTCGTAAGGTAAGACTTATGACTTAAAAGACTTTTAACGTTTGCTTACATGATACGAAAGTGATGCCTCTTCTAAGTTCGGTTCCTCGTGAGGTAAGACTTTTGAAATATTATCATTTTTTAAATTAAAATTGTTTAGAAAAATTTCATCAATTCACTTCCTTCCTAGTTCCAATTACATTGGCGAGGGTTCGAGACTTTGGTAAGCCTAAAGGAAATGCTTTTGATCTGAGATGTTTGGTAAAATGATCAAGATAAATACCTCTCAAATCTAGATAGCATCTATTGCCGAGTGGACTAAACCAAGGGCTCTAGTTCAATTCCTAGCAAGGTAAGACTTATGATTTCTAGCATTCAAAATATTTTGTAAAAATGACAGAAAATTAATACATGTCTTATGAAGAAAGCTTTGGATGCCTGAGTTCACTAATAAGCAAGGGCTTAACAGCTGTTCGAAATGCAGTTCGATTCCTGGTAAGGCAAGACTTTTGATTTCTAAGACTATGATGTTTGATTCAATGATGCAAAAGTAATACCTTTCCGTGGTTCGGTTCCTCGTATTGAAATATTTCTTTTTTCGAAATAAAAGTTGTTTGAAATGATTAAATGAATTCAATTCCTTCCTGGTTCTAATTGCATTGGTAAGGGTTCAAGACTTGGGTAAGCCTAAAGGAAAATTTTTTGATTTATAAATTTTTGGTGAAAATGATACAGAAATAATACCTCCCAATTGGACTAAGCCAAGGGCTGCAAACGTTCATATCGCTGTTCGAATCCTCGTAAGGTAAGACTTTTCATTTCTAAGATTTATAATGTTTGGCAAAAATGATACAAAAGTGAAACCTGTCTCATCAAGAAAGCTTGGATGGCCGAGTGGACAAAGCGAAGGAGTTATGATGTGTGGACCGCAGTTCGAATCCACGTAAGGTAAGAATTTTGATTTCTAAACTCTGAATAAAGATGATATCAACTTCAAACCTCTTCTGTCGGCGGCATAGATGGCAGCGTGGAGAGGTCACTCAACTCTGGAGTAGAGGGTCGTGGGTTCGGAACCACCTTCAGAGAACTGAGGTTCGAATCTTTGTAAGGTAAGATTTTGATTTCTAAAATCTGAATAAAGATGATATCAACTTCAAACCTCTCCTGTCGGCGGCATGGATGGCAGAGTGGATAGGTCACTCAACTCTGGAGCAGAGGGTTGTGGGTTCGGAACCACCTCCAGAGAACTGAGGTTCGAATCTTCGTAAGATAAGATTTTGATTTCTAAACTCTGAATAAAGATGATATCAACTTCAAACCTCTCCTGTCGGTGGCATAGATGGCAGAGTGGAGAGGTCACTCAACTCTGGATTAAAGGTTCGTGGGCTCGGAACCACCTTCAAAGGACTGGAGTTCGAATCCACGTAAGGTAAGAATTTTTATTTCTAAACTCTGAATAAAGTTGATATCAACTTCAAACCTCTTCTGTCGGCGGCATGGACGGCAGAGTGGATAGGTCTCTCAACTCTGGAGTAGAGGGTCGTGGGTTCGGAACCACCTTCGGAGAACTGAGGTTCGAATCTTCGTAAGGTAAGATTTTGATTTCTAAACTCTGAATAAAGATGATATCAACTTCAAACCTCTCCTGTCGGCGGCATGGATGGCAGAGTTGATAGGTCACTCAACTCTGGAGCAGAGGGTCGTGGGTTCGGAACCACCTTCAAAGGACTGGAGTTCGAATCCACGTAAGGTAAGAATTTTGATTTCTAAACTCTGAATAAAGTTGATATCAACTTCAAACCTCTTCTGTCGGCGGCATGGACGGCAGAGTGGATAGGTCACTCAACTCTGGGGTAGAGGGTCGTGGGTTCGGAACCACCTTCGGAGAACTGAGGTTCGAATCTTCGTAACGTAAGATTTTGATTTCTAAACTCTGAATAAAGATGATATCAACTTCAAACCTCTCCTGTCGGCGGCATGGATGGCAGAGTAGATAAGTCACTCAACTCTGGAGCAGAGGGTCGTGGGTTCGGAACCACCTTCAGAGAACTGAGGTTCGAATCTTCGTAAGGTAAGATTTTGATTTCTAAACTCTGAATAAAGACGATATCAACTTCAAACCTCTCCTGTCGGCGGCATGGATGGCAGAGTGGATAGGTCACTCAACTCTGGAGCGAAGGGTCGTGGGTTCAGAACCACCTTCGGACCAAGCTTGAAGCTTGTAATGGAGGAGGAGCAGCAGCACCAATTAGAGGAGAGGAGGCGCAGCAGCAGGAGGAGAAGGAACAATTGGAGGAGCAGGTGCAGCACCAGGAGAAGGAGGAGGCGAAGAAGGATGAGTAGTAGCAACAGCTGGAGGAGTGAGAACATGGTAAGATTTCATAATCTAGTTAAAATTCCGTAAAAACATTAGAAAGTAGGGAGAAAAAAATAAGGGGGTGATGGCCTCCAAAGGAAAAAAGTAAGGGGGTCTTGCACAAATTTTTGATAAACCTGTAAGAGCTCTATAAGCTCTTCAAAAATTTGTGCAAGACCCCCTACTTTTTTCCTTCGGAGGCCATCACCCCCTTATTTTTTTCTCCCTACTTTCTTATTTTTTTCTCCCTACTTTCTAATGTTTTTACGGAATCTTAACTAGATTATGAAATCTTACCATGTTCTCACTCCTCCAGCTGTTGCTACTACTCTTCCCTCTGCGCCTCCTCCTTCTCCGGTTGCTGCACCTGCTCCTCCAATTGTCCCTTCTCCTCCTGCTGCTCCGCCTCCTCTCCTCCAATTGGTGCTGCTGCTCCTCCTCCATTACAAGCTTCAAGCTTGGTCCGAAGGTGGTTCTGAACCCACGACCCTTCGCTCCAGAGTTGAGTGACCTATCCACTCTGCCATCCATGCCGCCGACAGGAGAGGTTTGAAGTTGATATCGTCTTTATTCAGAGTTTAGAAATCAAAATCTTACCTTACGAAGATTCGAACCTCAGTTCTCTGAAGGTGGTTCCAAACCCACGACCCTCTGCTCCAGAGTTGAGTGACTTATCCACTCTGCCATCCATGCCGCCGACAGGAGAGGTTTGAAGTTGATATCGTCTTTATTCAGAGTTTAGAAATCAAAATCTTACCTTACGAAGATTCGAACCTCAGTTCTCTGAAGTTGGTTCCGAACCCACGACCCTTTGCTCCAGAGTGGAGTGATGTATCCACTCTGCCATCCATGCCGCCGACAGGAGAGGTTTGAAGTTGATATCATCTTTATTCAGTGTTTAGAAATCAAAATTCTTACCTTACGAGGAGTTGAACTTCGGTCCTCTGAAGGTAGTTCCGTACCCACGACCCTTTGGTCCAGAGTTGAGTGACCTATCCAATCTGCCATCCATGCCTTCGACAGAAGAGGTTTGAAGTTGATATCGTCTTTATTCAGAGTTTAGAAATCAAAATTCTTACCTTAGGAAGAGTCGAACTCCAGTCCTCTGAAGGTAGTTCCGAACCCACGACCCTTCGATCAAGTGTTGAGTGACCTATCCACTCTGCCATCCATGCCGCCGACAGGAGAGGTTTGAAGTTGATATCGTCTTTATTCAGTGTTTAGAAATCAAAATTCTTACCTTACGAGGAGTTGAACTTCGGTCCTCTAAAGTAGTTCCGTAACCACGACCCTTTGGTCCAGAGTTGAGTGACCTATCCACTCTGCCATCCATGCCTTCGACAGAAGAGGTTTGAAGTTGATATCGTCTTTATTCAGAGTTTAGAAATCAAAATTCTTACCTTAGGAAGAGTCGAACTCCAGTCCTCTGAAGTTGGTTCCGAACCCACGACCCTTCAATCATGAATTGAGTGAACTATCCACTCTGCCATCCATGCCTTCGACAGGAGAGGTTTGAAGTTGATATCGTCTTTATTCAGAGTTTAGAAATCAAAATTCTTACCTTACGAAGATTCGAACTCCAGTCCTCTGAAGTTGGTTCCGAACCCACGACCCTTCAATCATGAATTGAGTGAACTATCCACTCTGCCATCCATGCCTTCGACAGGAGAGGTTCGAAGTTGATATCGTCTTTATTCAGAGTTTAGAAATCAAAATTCTTACCTTACGAAGATTCGAACTCCAGTCCTCTGAAGGTGGTTCCGAACCCACGATCTTTTGCTCCAGAGTTGAAAAAGATGAGTGTACACACTTACCATGATATTGGATCGCATCGCAATAGCTTTCCAACTATAAAAAGGAAATAAAACAAATATCAATTTTCGCAATAAATCATGAAGATAGAAATGATGGTAGCGTAAACTAGAGAAAAATCAAAAAGCATTAGGTTGGCAAATATTTATCAACTATGATTTGATCGAGGTGCATTTCTGACATAATTCCTTTTTCATTTCTATTTATTATGATACCTATTTATTATTAGTTCTATCATTTCAATCAATGTTGATAGGAACAGCTGATCAGACATGTTAACAGGTTGTTTTCTCTTCCAAAAGAGTTCGCCCCACTCACCCTCCCCTTTTCTTAGGAAATGACGAGGTAAATGTAAAAACGGAGCACAAACATCTTGGGATGATTCTCGATTCTAAGTTAAATTTTGAGAGTCATATTAAAGAGGCCATTGTCAAGGCAAGGCGAGGGATTGGTATGATTAGATATCTTTCTAAATATGTCTCTAGAGATGTGTTGGATCAGATATATAAATTGTATGTTAGACCCCACTTGGACTATGGTGACATTATTTATCATAGAGATGACCCTCAAATGCACTTGAACTTTAGCCAAAGACTCGAACAGACACAATACTCGGCTGCGCTAGCTGTGACCGGGGCATGGAGAGGCACAAGTAAAAATAGACTCTATGATGAACTAGGCTGGGAGACCCTCTACCATAGACGATGGTATAGACGTTTGTGTCATTTCTTTAAGCTTATAAAGTCTCGCTCACCCGAATATTTGTTTTCCGAAATCCCCCCTGAGCGCCAAGTAGTGTACAATCTTAGAAATCCGCGGGTTTATGATGACATCATTTCAAGAACTGTTCGCTTTTCTAACACATACTTCAATAACGCAATCCACGAGTGGAACTTACTCGATGACGAGATTAAAAATTCCAAATCAATTTCTGAATTTAAGAGAAGAGTCCTAGAGATCATAAGGCCAGTGAGGCATTCCACTTACAATATCTCCGATATTAATGGAGTTAGACACTTGTCTCGAATTCGATTGAAATTTAGTGCTCTCAACGAACATAAATTTAGACACAAATTTGATTGTATAAGTCCGTCATGTGCCTGCGGTGAAGCGATAGAGGATGATAAACACTTTCTCCTGCACTGCCCTCTTTATGAGCCTATGCGCAGAAATCTCCTTGGTCAACTTTCTGACATCCCTGGAATTAATATCACATCATTCAATACAGAATCATTATGTGAACTGTTGCTATACGGAAGCCCAAATCTATGTGTCGTAACAAATCGCATTATATTGGAAGCAACAATTGATTATATTAAAACAACAAAGAGATTTTGTTGAAGTGGCTTTGTATTTGTTGATTATCCTGATGGGCTGAGGATTGTTTCCTTGGGCACCTGTTTTAAAGGCTCCGGGAGCAAACTTTAAGCCCCTTTAAGATGTTCCAGGTTATCATTGTTTTTCAATTGTCGCAGCCCCTTTGTAGTCTTTGTAGTGTTTGTAGTGTATTTATTGTTAATGTTGTTATTTGTACCATTTCTTTTTGATAAACTATCTTTAATTAATATTTATTGTGAGTGTTATTCATGGAGGGAACTCGATGACCACGTGTCTATTCCTGCCATGAATAGCACAATTATGTTATATTAGTTTATCTCTTGTCTGTATTTGTAGATTTTATTGCTTATAAAAAAAAAAAAAAAAAAAAAAAAAAAGACATGTTATTAGTTAGTGCTACTGCGAACATTTGAAATTCATTCCCTTGCAAGGTATGCAGTCCCTTGCTGCGATGCTGTTTTACGTCAAAATTTGCTTTAAGCTAATGTCTCGAAATAGAAGTTTTAGATCCAGTAAGGCAGCCATATTAGGCTGTATATCAAACATTATAAATCTTAGAAATCAATATTCTTACCTTACGAGGAATCGAAGCACAGCCTTTACAATTAAAGAATGTTGGCTTGGTCCACTCGCCCATCCGAGCTTTCTTCCGACGAGGGGCTCGCCAGGCCCCCTCTGGTGCCAGCATTCAGTGCTTCCACTTAGAACGAAATTGCCTTCCAAGTGGAAATGCGTATATGACAGTGGTTTCACTTTTTACTTTTTAAGTGAAAGCAGTGTCTTATAAACGCAAGTTCCTCTTGGTAGCAAATTTCCTTCTTAGTGAAAGCAAAGATAAGAATTTGGTACCTTTGCAGTGTTTTCAGGTAAAATCGGTTCATGTAAGCACAAAATTATTTTTAAAAATGTTAATTTATTGACAATTACTACCAAAAACCATGGCATTGATACGGATCCATGGAATAGACGAAGTTTAGACTAACATAAATGGAACTTATACGGGATTTATAGCATTTATAGTGTTTATGGAATGTAAATCAATCTTTCCTAGGCTCTTTCTTCCTATTCTTAAAATTTCCTCATTCTATTCTTCCTTGTATTAATTTTTCTTGTCAGTAACGTTTACAAAAGATACATAACTAACTTTCTTTTGTAGTTTCCAAGCCACTGCAGGTTTTAGTTGCTATTTTGAGTAAATATTTTAGGTGAATGGATCTTTACTAGTTGTAAATGGTACTTTTTTCAAATATTCGATTAAGAATGTGCAGCGTAGAAAATATTTCAAAACAGGCCCTTTTTTCGTCTCATTAAAGATTTTCAATCAATGTCTAAAAATGTTGCATAATGTTGAAACTTTGAAACAGGACAGGAGAAAAGCCAACAAATCGAGGCCAAATTAAAACACGTTGAAATCTTTGTTTGATAATAAAATGAGTTGGTTATCAAAATAGAGCATTAAAACAATAACATAAGGAACAATGTTATAATTGAATTCTTAAATAAAACAGCAACATTAAATTACTAAATATACACGATATACAAAATGATGCTATTTTCTCTTGCTCTCAGATATCATGGTGCAATATTTGCCTACGCAAGTCATGTCTAGCATATTTTGCTGTATATACAGTATCTATACCATAATGTATGATAATTATGTGTCGGTCCCAGGCCCCCATGGTAGGTTAGTTTTGATAGCACGAGTTAAAATGGCGTTTACTGGAGTCCTCCTTTTCAGCTTCGGTAGTATTGGACGGCATATTAGGCTTTCCATGTGTGATTCTGTTTTCATCTGCCTGCATAATCATTTTCACGTTATCCCAATGAAATATTCATATACAGTAAAGGGAGGGGGTGATGATGATGAGTTTATAACCCCTACTCTTTTTGGTAAGTGAGCTAATTTTACCCATTTTGGCTCGGCTAATCATTTCGTATCCAAACTCTAAAGATAAACGGAAGGACCCTGAGGCATTTTATAGCCTCAAAGATGCCGTGATCTCAGGAGTTCCTCTAGGCTGAGCGCTCTAGACCCTACTAGAGCACTTTCCTACCCCGTTTTATACCTATCAGCCCTAACCTAAGAACGTCTAGTTGCACCCCTGTCCTGGACACTGCAGTATTTTCCTACACGTCATGGTTTGTTTGGTTGATCTTCCAACAAAACTCTGCTATAATAGACATACCGCCCATGACGTTCAGTGTAGGGGTGTTATCCCTATAAAGGCAGATTGAATATATACGCGTGAGCTAATATTGCATCTTGAATCTGGAGCCTAAACATTTAAAGACGGAACTAAGCATCTAACCTGTCTAGATCTTGAAAAAATTTATTTCAATAAATTCTATCAGATTCCTCGTATAACCTCAACTCATGGATCCTGAATACGACTCGATGTGACATTGATTAGCTCCACCAGGCCTATACCAAAATAACATCAAAGACTTGCTCACAATAGTGCAAATTTGGAAAAGCTTGGTATTCTGTCTTCGAGAGAAACGAGTTCGTTTGAGATGAGATTACTCAGATTCAGGTTGTTCCATATTTCCAGAGGTGATTTCGGAATAGATCAGGGACCTCATTTCATACAATGCATGATGGGAAAATGCCCCCTATCAACGAATAGCTACCAAGACTGAGGACTACTGCTTGAATGCAGCTACGAAATATTTAGGCCGTTGAATATTTGGTAGCTAGGTGTTGCCAAGGCAGATACTTTCCCATCATGCATTGCATGAAATGAGATATTTTAAAGAATCGTTTAATGTTAAAGTTGTATATTACCGTTTTGGATATACCATTGGTGGAACGATGTCAAATATGGATGTCTCTGGAAATAAAACTAACTGAAATGAAAAATTGGGGCAACTTTAGAAAGAGTCGTTACTCGTGCTTGGAGTAGTAGAGCCGTTTTTATCAAAGTGTCAGTCAAAACCAATTAATAAAGGGCGAATGTAGAATCAAATATTTTTTCTTCAAAAAGCAACTAGACCCAGGTGCCAGCCCTTGAAGTTGCTCCAAGGTTCTTACTAAAACGAATAACATCTACTACCCCTCATGTCTGATCGCATGCCACTGCTGAAAATAAGGCTTCACGCAGGCTAGCACATAAGAAGTAAATTTGCTTACTTAGAAGCAAGAACGTTTTTCTCAGCACTTAAGTTCAAGTGATGAGCACTTGTGTCAAAGATATATACGCAAGGATAGAGAGGTAGTAGGTGGAATTGTTCGAAACCATCCACAGAAAAGGTGACATGAGATCTATTCAAGAAATATTCTCAATGCTTTTAGCCGGGCAATTTGAGGCCCGAGCTCTCCAATTAGTTGAAACTTAAAATTTATCATTTATTTAAAGACGAGGTAACAGTTAAGCTATTCCATGTGTGCCAAAAATGCATAATCTTTTTATCTCCTATTAGCTACCACATAGACGAAAAACGTAAAATATGCGCACACAGCCTCGCCCCAATCCAAATGAAAGCGAGAAGGTTCATTCTTGCGCCAAAATATTTTTGTAGACGCATAATGGCGGACAGGTTAGCGGTTGCAAACATGGTCCCTTAATGTTGCCTATGACAAACAAATTTTGGATATAGGCAATAAATGAATTCTCCATTCAATGAGCGTGTAAACCCTAAAGTTTTCTCGACTCTATTTACCTTAGGCACATGGTATTTTGCAGTAATATCTTATACCCCATTAAAGATTTAGCATTTTCTAGCACACACGATATATGACTTGTAGGCAAAGAAAAGCTAAGCTTTCTCTGCTACATCAAAATAATGGGTACTTCCATTTCATATTTCATCTTTGGTTTTCAAATTTATAGCTCATTTTAATATATCTTAATTGAGGCAAAATTATACTTACTTACTTACTTTTTACTTAAACAAAATGGCGACTGATTTGTTTGGGCCTAAGGTAGATGGATCCTAATCCTGTTAGTAAACTTAAAAAGGAATTGTTTTTGAAATCATAGCAGATAGCTCTGTCAAATGTTTAGGGAAAATTCTTCATACCTATCATGTATTGACAGAAACATAACTTTACTAGATTATCTCATTCTTTCAAAAAATACCTTCAAAGACAATACTTTGCTGAAAGTATCGAAATTTGTTTTCTAAAATAAGATGGAAACTCTAAATTAAAAGTATGCTTCTACCAATACCTTCAAATTCGAATACTTTACAAAGGTAAAATGTGTGACATGATTGTTACGGTGCTTGATGAAATCGTGTCCCAAATACTTTCAATTTTTTATATTAAACTCGTCACAATTTCCTAGTACAATCTCTAGTATTTCATTGCTAAAACATGAATATTACCTGAAATCATTTTTAGATTCCATGAATTGAGACAATCTGCTTCTTGAATTAGGAGCCATCTACCTCAATGCCTTTAATTGCACCCACAACTTTTGTACATCGATAATATGCTCACAACAAAAGCCATCAAACGCAGCGAATTAACTTACCAACCGAGTAAATAAAACAAATGGGGATAAAACAATTTTGAAAACACCTAGAGCATCCGTTAAGATAAGTTTTAATATATATATAATATTTATATATAAAATGTCTATATAAATAAAGGGGCGATTGTTCAACTTACATAAAACAATAGATTGATCTTTGTAGACTCTTCGTGGTTAGGAGCTGCGATGCCGAGCCTCTGGGAGGGAGCGATCCGCACGGTTCATGACGTCACAATGACGTATTTCGAAATATGCATTGACGTAAGTTATTTACACTATTTTCCTGAAAAGATAAGAAAGGCAATTGAAAAGGAGGAATTGGCCTAGTATGGAAATAAACGGAGTCAACATCTACTCTTACACAAATCGAAAGCAATTTCTTATGAAGTTGATTCTGATGCGGATAAAATCGCATCAAACTCATAAGCAAGCTGTATCGAGCTTGTATACAAATCGTATCTAGCTCAACTGTCACACAAATCCATTCACACAAGACGTTCGTTTGAATATTGACTCTAATTCGAGTATAAAGTCGTTCCAAACTCGTGTTAAAATTGTATGAATCTCGTATATGAAAAGAAGCAAATTCAACTCGTTTATAAATATCGCAGGCACTTTGTTTGAAGTTTAAAGATTGATTCTAATTCGTATCGAAATCGCATGAATCTCGTATATGAATAGAAGCAAACTCAATTCGTTTATAAATCGCATGCACTTCGTTTTAATATTGATCTAATTCGTATAGAAATGGTATCGAATCGTATATAAATAATACTTACTTAGGAGATTTGGAATTGATAATCAGCTTGGCGTTAAATTTACTTTTAAATCACTAGGACTACACATGCCACAAAATCCACCACAGCGACCGGCTACAACTCTACCATCCTGTAAGAAATTGATTTGTCATTGTTAAGAAAGCAAATTCAACAACTTTTATTTCATATTCGTCAATTAGTTGCATAGTTGTGCTTCATATCATGGCCGTCGAGGGAAGGGGGTAACGAGATTATTTACGAGGGGACTCGGAGCTTTAAGGGGGCTGCAAGAAGTAGTTGACGTGCTCTTCATCAACTATAAGCTTCCTCTCGGTGGAAATAAAGCTCCAATACCAGTCATTACCCTTGGGCTAGGCCTACCTCTCAAGCTGGCCCTGTCTCTATGTGAAACCAGGCTTCAAAGCAAGAGCATGAATATTCAAACATCACAAGTGCAGCCAGAAATCCCATTTGACCCCTAAGCTACAAATACCCGAGATCCCCATTTGACTGTTAAGTTATAAATACCAGAAAGCCTATCGGACGGAAGTTACAAAATATACCATTAAACAAGTAGACTTACCATGAATCGCTGTATTTGTTGTGAGGCGAAGTGTCCCCTACTTCTCCAACTGACAGAAGAATCAATAGCTAACCCAGTCTCCGTCAAATTCAACTTGAAAGATCCCTGAAAAGGAACAGAAAATTCGGTTCTTAAATACGCCTATCGTAAATAAACATTGATTGGCATTTACATCTTCATTCTATCAATTGACTATCGTAATTAGTTTCTCGTATTTTGAAACCAATTGCTTTGTTAGTAGACCAAGCTAGAAACTCACTCACTTTGCATGAGTTGCAATTTGTGAGTTTGTGATTTACGTGCTGGCATGGCTGCGACAGGCCTTCTTTCGAATAGGGGCACAGTAGTACAAAAGACTGCAGATAACAGTGTGAAGTACTAGTTTGTTAATTGACCCATTTGCCTTAAAGACATCCACAATTCGAAATTTACTGTTCATTAGATAGCCCCCCCCCCCCCGATTTCAAGATGGATGCACGCTGGTTTGAAACCCGTACCCTGCAGAATCGCTAGTGTAAGAATGATCTCTTACATTACCCCCTGTCCGTATTTGCATCCCTGTGGTTTCCTGGCTCTTTCCGTTAATGGCAAGTACGTCGTTTTCAAGGAGTTGTGAAAGTGTATATCTAACAGGCACGTCAATGATTCAACCTTGTTTTTGAAATTGCCTTTCGACAGTGTACCTTCTCTTAGTGGCCTTTGCAGCCTTGCCTACAAATGGTTCATTAAAATACAAGCCTTACACTTGCACGATGCAGCTAGATTACAGATATCCACTATATTGTATTTCTTATGTATGAAATTGAATTGAAATCTGAAAAAAGACAACAAGTTTTTATCATAACTTCAAGTTTCTTGCTTATGCAATCATCAGACGGTATTAACTTAAAGTTACGGTAAAACTTGTTGTCTTTGTTCAGATTTCTATCCTGCCCTGTCTTTGGTATGGAACACTTTTGTTTCAAAGCGACACACGGGAGAATATTATATTTGAAATTGCATTGACTTAAAAGGTATGGAAGTGCTTGAAGACGATAAGAAGCTCTATCCAGTCTCTTTAGAGATCAGTGCATGCAGTTGGATCACAGATGTAGGCCATATTGTATTTCCTATATATGAAATTGAATTGAATTGAAAGGTGCTGTAAGACTTACCTGTGGGCAGTATGCTTGGCTGAAACAATCTCCAGCGGATGCTAAGGGTGGTGGGTATCTGCCGAATTTAATTGCAAATGTTGTGTCTTCAGCTAAAAACACGAAATACTCGAATTAAGAAAAAGGCAAATTAAAGTAATTACCCAAAATCAGAAGTAGTTATATATTCAATGATATTGGCATGATTCTATTTATATTGAAGATGATGTTTTAAAAAAGAGCTTTTTTCAAAATGGTTAAGAAATTGAACTAAAAATCTAAAATTGGTAGAATTACAAAATTAATATGTGAAAATGTAAAATGAAAAAAATAAAGAGAAATAGAAACTAGAATAAGATAAAAGAATTATAAATGAATGGTAAATGAAATATAAGTGGAAAAGAGTTTCATACTCACGTATTAAAATAAGTCGTTTAAAATCTATTCTAATCTTGCTAAAATACGTCGTTCCAGAAGCAGAATAATCCAAGCAATTGGGACAATGTCTCATTTTTGTGCCATTATTGGGACAAATCTTTCTATTTCGTAGTCTGCAATAACAAAAAATCTGAATTAATCGAGTACAAAGCTTTAATATAAGCTTTGACATGTTTGTATTGCTTGATTGTTTCATGGATATGAAAAGCTTGTGAAGCATGAACATAACCAACAGTACTGTGAAGGGGTATTAAGTACTGTGGAGGGATACCATCAGAACTGTGCTGGGATACCATCTGTACTATGGATGGATATCAAGTACTGTAGAGGGATACCATCAGTACTATGGAGGATTTTACTGTGGAGGATTACCATCAATACTTTGGAGGGATACCATCAGTTCTGTTGAGGGATACCATCAGTTCTGTAGAGGGATATCAAGTACTCTAGAAGGATACTATTAGTACTATGGAGGATTTTCAATATTGCGAAGGGTTACCATTCGTAGTGTGGAGGGATACCATCAGTACTGTGGAGTATGTTCAGTACTCTCGTGGGAGACCCCTAAAGTACAGTACATCCTCCACAGAACTACACAGACGTTCCCCAGGGTCATGAAACAGTAAAAATACAAATAAAGAAATAACGATAAACAAAGAAAAAAACACACCTCTTTCCGAATATTTCTGAATAATTTTCAGTGCTAGCGGTTTTTAAAGTGATGTATTCACGAGGTCTATGCGTTCCCATTCCTTCGCAGTAAACCTAAAACGAAGAAAACCTATAATCAAAAGAATGTTCCATATTTCCACCTTTTTCCAGAAAATAGACTTAGCTATACGGACAGAGTACTAAAAATAGGCCTGGGAAGCGCCAACAAGCTAATTGCTACCATCAACACATAATTTCAACACAGGGCGTAAAGTTGTTGTATATAAGGATCAACTTGGTACGGGTCAGCTCTAACCTCGTCAATTCCCTTAACGAAATCCAAGCTTTTCATGGTAACTCGAAGTAGCGTATTTAGGATAACAATTTAACACGACGAAAAAAGAAATAATGAAAATAGTACGAATGCACATACAAACCTTGAGATATTTGTTATATTTTGTCATCAACATATGTTCGCCATCGAGCAGAACACCAAGTTTCCTTTGAACATCACTACATGACGTCGGTGGGCCTAAAAGAAGACAATCGTCATTAATGAATACTCTCAGCATGGAAAAAGACGACTCATTAATGAATACTCTAAGCCTGGAAAAACTAGACTTTAGGCATTAATGAATACTTTTTACACAGAGGGTCAGACGTTAAGGTCTCCTATATTGGTGTTTTATGTTGGCACGTTCTGATATGGCTTTGGAATACAACTGGTACTCGACTCCGTATCAAATATACATCGAAACACATCTTGTTGAAAGCAATGGTTGAAATATGAACGGTTGAAGTGGATCGCTTCTGTAAAGCAACTGCGTGGTGTTAGAAACTCAAGAGGGTGTTGTGACGTCAGTATCTAACAGAATATCAGGGAGTGATTAGTGGGTAGCCTATAGCACGATTAAGAGTATTAAACGCTGGTGTCTCTTATAACACTGAGACGAAAATATCCCCCTAAAATCTCGAAGATTTCGATAATCCTTCTGCTTTCATAGAATACTATCTATATTCTCCTGAAATCTGTTCTCGAAAATATCATACGCCTTGAGAGATAGGGTTCCGGGGTTTTGAGAGACTAGGGAGATATAGTTAGGGTTCCTAGTATACCACCTTATGTTGTGTTCTAGTGCAGCTAATTTGCCCTCGTTGGGAGCAAGGCCTATTTTCCCTTTCAACATGATTCATTCAATCAACAAGCGTGGAAAGCTAAAACTGAAATATTGATCAGACCAAAACGACCTTCAGTTTTCCTGTTTTTCAATCATGCTTTATAGTAGATATTCCTGAGGATTGTGAATTGGTCATCCTGATTCCAGATATCGGTATAATAATAATCATTAAAAATTTAACCCTTCACTGATTTATAATCAGATATAGTTTAAAACGACTAGATAAAAACTTAGAATTGTTAATGAGAAGCTGTGGCCAAGTGGTACAGGAACCGAGCTGAGAGCCTACAGGCTTGAGATCATCTGCCAGGATTTCTTTTACGAATTACATTGGAAACAGTTTTAATTTCAATAAACTTAATAGACTTATGACTTAGAAACCAAATATTCAATGAGAGAATGAAAAAGGCTGAGAACAAAGCCTTTATTTTAACAGTAGAGTAGCCAAGTATTATATTGAGAGAGAGGTTCTTGTTTAAAGTGCTGGGCTGACTAAAGATTTGCCTCGTTTCCAACAGGGGTACTGTAGCTTCATTTAGTATTTTGAGGTTCTAGTATGTTCTATTCCACAAGTATCCTAAAGATTTCCTAAAAATGTTCCAAAGATTGAGGGGCCATAAATCCCAAGCTGCCCCCTCTCCCCTAAGCGCTAGGATTTTTTTATCGACTCAACAAAAGACTTCTAACATTTGTTAAAGTTTCTTGCTTAATATTCTTATATTCATCGACCATTTACGGATCAGCCAATAGAACGCTAGAAATAAGCGCGTGGTCGAGCCTTTTATGGGAAGTAGAGTTTTGATTGACCCACAAAGTGGCAGTAGTGACAAATCTAGTAAAGATTTGGACTAAATAGGATTTGGACTAAATAGGACGTAACCAGTACAAACCAAGGTTTTGATAAATCATCTAAACCAGTTAAAAGCTTTATGTTTCTAGAAGGCGTTTAATGGTGAGAATACCTCCCTTACCAGGCCAGATATAAAACATAATTTGAGTAATGAAAAAATGGGACAGCCAAATAATCAAAAAACCAAAATACTGAAAAATGAATCCTGAAGCTTTTCGTCTGACACTCATCAGAGTTGTACGTCAGAAAGAGAAACATTCAGGAAATTTCTAAACCCATCTATATCAGAACCATGGATAACATATTGTGAAGACATACGGAGTTTGTTTTTCCACCAGACCCTTCTAAGTTAACAGTTTATAATTCGTATGGACTACTGGTGGTGATTGGTTGCTTCCCATCATTCACCTCTTTTGATTGGCCGCCAATTTCGATTCACCTCTGGGTACAACTAGAAGAGTGAATCAACAGGCCTAAGGTCTGGCAAGTGAAGTTTTCTCTATACAAACAAGGCCTAAATTAAAACTTCTGTCCTGGTAATCTCATATACTGTCTATACTATATACAAATATCAACTATTCTAATATCAAAGATGTTTCAAAATCCCACTCGCACAGTCCAGAAATCTTGTTCGAGTCTTTTGCTGTACACGCTACCCCCGTAAAAGTGAAGGGATTTTAGAATGTAATAACGATATAAAACTGCTAGTTAGTCATACTCTTCAATACTAGCTGCAGAAGAGAACGGGGGTTCATTGTTTTAACTGGAGTGAGATAAGTAAAAGGAGTTATAATTCACAAGGGTTATGATGTACAACCAAATGGTCCAGGATAAAGCGTTGAGCATAAAACCCAGAACCGAGAATCTGGATAGGAAGAATGGGATTTATTCACAACCAGCTATGTAGAGAATCACAGGGTTACCAGGTTAGAGTCAACAGTCCCAATGTTCTTAATATACTTACAAGAATGAGTATTGCACGCCCTTATGTTAGCTGGTCTCTTAGCAACACAGTGTCTATTTGCTTTCCTTCTTCCTAACTGGTCGACGCAATACGAGGCTCGTCTTGAAATGCCAATACCACATTTACGAGTGCACTAGAAATACAAACAATGTCAATAGTTTTCATCTAGAAATTGAATCACAGTGTAATCACCCTGGGGGACGTCTGTTGTAGTACTGTGGATTATGTTCACTACTGTGGAGGATATCGATAGTACTGCGGAGGATATCATCAAGAAATTGGAGGATGTTCATTGGGGTGGGGGATACTATCAGTACTGTGGGAAGGGATATTATTATTTATAGCACTTTCGGTATTACATCCACAGAACTGATGGTATCCTTCGGCAGTACTGAATATCCTTCAAAGTGCTTGTCGCTTCCTTCTACTATACTGAATATCCACCAAAGTGCTGATGTATCCAACTATAGTGTGATAGTATCTCTCCAAAATACTAATTGTATCCCTCTCCACAGAGCTAATGGTATTCCTCATAATGCTTGTGGTTTCCCTTCACAGTGCAAATATTCTCTACAGTACTGATAGTATCACACTATAGAAGTGCTGATAGTATCCCTCTACAGTATTGATGTTACCACTATATGTACTGATATTATCCCTCTACAGTACAGATAGTATCCCCAAGTCAATAGCATCCAGCTTCTTAAAAGGCAAGGCCAAGTGCAAGGATTCTTAAACGACCAGTGAGTTATTTCAGAAAATACGTATAAAGTGAAGTTTCCTTACCTTCGTCCAGATTCCTGACTTCCACCTGAACATATCTTGACACGGCCCCATATCACACTTGCGCCATAATGGAGGTCGATTTTGCAAGTCACAACTTGCAGTCTTCAATTGTTTCTTTAAAGATCCCTCGCAAACCATTTTCCTCTCCTGGATTCCGACCCCGCATGAAACATTGCACTGAAATGATAAATTGCAAATAAAGTAAATTCCATTCAGAAACCATGTATAATAAAATTATAGAAAACAATTAAACAATCTTTGGATGGTAGAAAACTTCAAAACGTAACACTCAAAGAGTAATACGTCAGAAAGAGAACGAAACAGAAACCTAACTGAATCCATGTGTTTATTTCGCTATGTTTCCGGTATTTCTGGCTATTCAGAACAATAATTACTTGAATTCATAAGCCATGGCCTAACATATGTTATACATGAATAAATACAGATAGAGAAATCGATTCTGGACATTACCTCGCTCCAAGGTTCGGGAATCCACTTAGCTGGACATGGACCTCCGAAGCAAGCCTGCTGTCTTTTGGGTGCTGGAGTGGTTTGGTTGCAGTAATGTTCAGATACTTGCATTTCATTCTCATCAATACATCGCACTGTTCGTATACGCACTGAATAATCACACGTTTTACTGCACTGAAATTACAAAATAAGATGCTCAATACAGGGCTAGGGAATGACAGAAGTAATAGACCGCCCGAGTTGATAACTAAAAACAGTTGCAGTAATTCCTTGTAGCCAAAAAGTAGGGCAAATGTAGAGGGGTATTAACTCTCCATATGCACAAAAGAGGATTATATTTAATTGAATACTGGTTATTAGATTTATTATCATAATACAGAATATTACAGACGTTGTTACAGATTTTATATTATAACGAAGAATATTACAGACGTTGATATTGAATACTGGTTAACAGATTTTTAAGGCTTCAGTTTTATTCTCTGAACCAAGATGACAAGAAATGATTAATGAATTACCATTGATCGCAAATCAATGATTTCCTAATCACAAATCGATGAATTTCCTAATCACAAATCAATGATTTCCTTCATTAGTGTTCTTCGGTAAGAATATCGATTAAAGCAGCTAGAGTGCATTTGCAAAATTCTTCAGGAACGTCTATTAGAGAGGGGTATTGAAAAAAAGAGGGGTGTATGTATTTCTTTCACCCTCTCCGGCCAATAAATACAACGAACCTCTAAGAAACAATTCTGGATATTTCAATATACGTCTTACCTGTCCCCATGCATTGACTTCCCAGGTATATTGTGGCGCACTGACGCAGTTCTCAGAGGGGCAGTCTGCGATTTCAGCTGGTTTCGTCTCAATACTGCAAATATTTACATCCAGGATGTCGATTCCTCTCGTGCAGTAAACCGATCTTGTTTTTTGACAGTTCTCATTGCACTAAAAAAGAAATTCATATTTCACTAATTCCGTCCTTTTTCAAGAGATGGTACCAAAACTTCTAAGAACCTAGTACTTCTTATAAAATACAATATCGAAGATGAATTATTATGCATAATTCAAAAGATTCATAAACTAAGAATCGTTATTTTATTTTAAATTCTAGAGCTTAATGTGCTGAACAATTATGGGGCTGAAGGAACGGACCCCTAGTTGCTGAATTCATCGTCCGTATTTCGAAATTCATCGATTCTTGCTAAGTTTCAGAAATCTTAAAATCATTCCTTGAAGTCAACAATCTCTCTACATTAGAACAAAGCTAAGATTCTTTCGTTAATTTCTCTTTTTACAAAAACAGTGGTTATTAAAGGCTTTCGTAGTTTTCACAGTGGAATCCCGTTACAACGAATGGGACCGAAGGGAACCCAAAAACTGTTCGTTTCATCGGGAGTTTGATTATAGTCATAAACATTTCATAGGGTAGAGTTCAAGGGAACAGACATTTTGTTCGTTATACCTGGAGGTTCGTTGTATCTAGGGTTCGTTATGTCGGGATTCTACCGTAAATTTCTGAATTTCCTTTTCAGCATAAAAACTTTGTCACACAAACCTCACTCCAATCCTCAGCCAACCATTGGGGGCAGGCTGCCAGCTGACAGGGTTTCTGTTGCGTTGGACGTTTACCAAGCGGACATCGACGCTTCGGCAGGCGTTTGCCGTCCCCGTCTTCACAGCTGATGTCCCGGTAGCGAAAGCCTGAGCCACAACTCACTGAGCACTAGAAAATATAACAACGATGTTGTCAGTATTTCAAGACTTAAAAATATACAACTTAAATACAAAGTTACATTGACCTGATAAAGCAAAGAAGACATAACGAGGATAAAGGAAGATATAACGACAATGTAATTAGCATTTCAAGGTATCAAGGACACGTAGATTGAAAGAAGTATGCCAGCTTGTCATCAACTGACACATAGAAACTCATTTAAGATAGAATTATAAAGGAATTTATCTTTGATAGGGTCCCTGTTTTATTCTCCAAAATAGGTGATTTAATTCTTATGACATCTTGCTCAAGATAAAGCTCAACAGTTCCAAGGTCCAGAGAAAAAACCAAAAAAGTGTCTACCCATTTTCCAAAGTGGGTACCTTTGTGATGTTTCTACTTATCGACTAAGAGACTAATGAGCCTGTTTTCAAGTTGTCTTTATTCTATGATGAATTTATGAATGCAAGGTTCTAATTCATCCAAACCATTCTCTTCAAGTTCATAGTTAAAAGAAAATGTGGTATAATGGTTTAATTGTGGCCAGCAGCGGACAAGCCAGTGCACTTTTAAATACAAAAATATTCCTTTTTCTGTTCACGATGAAGAGAGTAAGTATGCATTACATTTCATGACTAGAACGCATTAAACCATGGAAAAATAATTTTCCACCACCCACTAAGTACTAAGTACTAAAGTATAAAGTTGAAACTCTCTAAGTGAGTTTCTAAAAACAACACATCTCAACAAATCATCACTTTAAAGATCTTACCGGCTGCCACTGATCAGTAACCCATCTTCCGATTTGGGGGCATTTAGGCCTTTCGCATGACTGTTGACTGGCAGGCCTGAAGTTAGCGTCACATGCTCCTGCATCTAACTGCGTTCCATTGCTCAACTGGCAGACGACATGGCGGCGTTGAAGGCCTTCCCCGCATGACACTGGACACTGATAGAAAAAAGGATTAACTTTACGAACTATTCTTAAAAGACAAAGCCAAGTAGAAGGGCAAGGTGTTATCTTTTTAGAACAGTCTTCGAATGGTACAAAACTTCATAACAGCCAGAAATAATGTTTGTTTCGTTATATTTCCGATATTTCTGGCTATTTTGTTGTTCTTTTTTATTGACTTCCAGTGACTGCAAATATTTTGAAAAAAGTGGTTGAATCTCAAACGTGAGTTATGGAGGCAGTGCATTTCATAGAGAAAAACGCTATCGAGGATAGAATAACAATGTACGTATGCAATTGTACATATGCAATACAATAAGCAAGATTACAAACACAAGGTTTATGATAAACTAACTAATTGGCTGTTTTGTTTTATGATTATAGTGTGATTGAGATATTTTCAAGCAAGTTATAAACTGAAAACTTTCGAGGAGAAGATTCTGTCCATTTTCTTTTACTAATTAATGTCGTAATGGGAAAAATAACACCCTCGTGAGTAGAAATAGGAAGAAAATAAACCTATAACAATTAGATGGTCAAAAAACAGAACGCTTCTTGGCTATTCCCTTCCTACAACTAAGTCTCCAGTAAAATCTCGGGGAAAACTAGGAAATATAACAAGTATTGACAAAATTTAAAACCATCCCTTGCTCAAAGAAAAATAACATAACAAAAAGATATTTAAAGAAAATAACTAGCAATATATCATACCTGTGTCCACTCCCCGTAATGCCAGAACGGACAAGGCATGTGATTGCATCTCATCGTGGTTTGAGGCTTCTCGGAATCGAGGCAAGGAGCGTTGACGTCAGATTCACATATCGTCGTTCTGTACTTCAATCCGGAGCCACATGTCACCGAACACTAAAATGAAGGAACGTAAGTTACATATAAATTGTCTCGAACGTTTATCCAAGTCCTGCTTCTTCTCAAGTTTACTTCTCAACTTTTTCAGGCTTGCCTTAGCTTATGCAGTGCAAATGCAACCTTGAAAATCGTCAAACATACGTTGGATGTTGTTCAAGAAAAAATGCTTTATTATGTGAACCACTTCATCTTACAACCTTGAACATCATAAAATAAGTTTGCAGATGTTTGATAATGTTCGAGATATTGTAAAACCAAATTTGATGATGTTCGAGATATTGTCAAACCAAATTTGATGATGTTCAATTAAAATTCAAAGAAGTTTGATATACAATCAAATTACTTAATTTGATGTAGTATTATGATGTTTTATGTTTTGAAAACATGGCCTGACATATGTTTGTTGATGTTTTGTATGACAAATGTTTTATCGTGTGGATGAGCCTTTAGATACCAAAAATAAGGAATTCCAGGCTGACGCAAAGACCAACACCAAGGCTAAAAATCAGAAAATTTACCTTAGACCATTCTCCACTCTTCCAAACACCCCTAGGTTTCTCTGTTGTTTGTGGAATCGTTGTTGGTCTTTCAGTTGTTGTTGTTGTTGTTTTGATAACACAACCCTGAAGATTGCAGACTTGTCGTTCAGTTGGTCGCTCTTTATCGCTGCAATAGTGAGAGGCCACTGGGTGCTCGATGGCTTTGCAAGTGACTACTCTGGTCTGTATACCACCACCACACGAGGTAGAGCACTAGAAAAAAATTATATATGTGTAAATGGGGAAATTGTCTACGCAAATTAATTGGAAATGTAGTGTAATAGGTCGGAGTTTTAGAGAAAATACGCTTGAAAAGATAATCAAGAGAGATAAAAATTCTAAGACTTATTAACCTTGCTCCAAGCATCTGTCTTCCATTGAGGGCACGGTCTCTCATTGCACCTCACAACCGAGGCTGGTTCACTGTCATCATCACATAAGTTGGAGGGTGCCTGCTCCCCACCTCTGTAACGGCAGCTGACGTAACGCTGTTTGATGCCTTGCCCACAAGATTTGCTGCACTGAAATTCAAAAAGAAGGAATCATTGTCATTTTCATCACTATAACGTAAGAACCAAAAAGGGCATTATTTTTGGCAGGCTTTATACCTATATAGTCAATAAGCTCCCTTCCATCCCCCTACGGAAAAATAAAAACTTTTATTTTTGAAGAACTATAGCTAGAGGAAAATCATTGAGGGGGTTTGGGCAACCATTGTTCGAGAGCAATAGAATAGTAGATTTTCGATGCACCATGATGTTCAAAGTCACGTAACATGCTGAGAACAATTGCGTTTCGCAATCCCCCTGCCCCCAGCTTTCTACCGGCATGAATCTATACAATCTACTCATTACAAGATTTAGTACTGCCCACCATAGAGCAAATACGTTTTTGGCACACATAACAAGTCTTTTTCTGGAGCATTGATGCCTGATTATATAGGTATAGTAAATAAGAATCAAACTCACTCTTGTCCATGCACCAGTCATCCAAATGGCATCCTTTTCCTTCGTAGAGGCATCATAAACAGAACGCACCTCTGCGGGGCAGGTTATCTTCTTGCATTCTTGCCTGTCAACAGGTCTCACTGCAGCATTGCACTCTCCTTCGTTCATTCTCTCGCCATCTTCACGCATGCAGCCGATTTTACGAGTTTGGTACCCAACACCACATGTTACAGAACACTGAAAGAAACATAATTTGCAGAATGCCACCAGGCTAACCTGGGACTAGTTAAGCTATAATAGTCAAGGTTTAATGTTTTAATCAAGAAACGCAATGTTTCCCCCATCTTTCACCGCATTTACTTGAAAAATAAATGAATACCAACAACATATACTTATATCAAGTTTTTTCTTTTGATTTCTTGAGTAATCTTTGTTTATCTTGAGTAATATTCATTTCAGTACAAAATTAATTAGTCTTTTAGCAATGCGAGCACTATTAAGTTCTTGAACACCAATAATGCGTAACCGTACATCGTAAGGCCAAGGTTACGAGATAATACACAGCCAGAGTGGGGATAACTAGTAGGGCATATTAAGTCTCTTCGTCAGATACTATGCTGGTTTTTGTTGTTACTTCTTCGGCAGTCTTCGCGTATCTTGAGGCATTTTCAAACGTTTTGATATTTATTCATTGCTCCCGCAGCAATATGAAATACATTTACTCTACTCTCTACTAGAAAGATCTTAACCAAAATAAACTTACTCTTGACCAAGCTCCAAACTTCCACGCAGGACATGGTCTTAATACACATGGTCTTGTGATATCAGGTTTTTCAGTTTGGTTGCAGTAGCTGAGTTTGACATGTGAAGAGCCAAGACCATCTACGCAGTAAACAGACCGCTGCTGAATGCCATTTCCACAAGTCACTGAGCACTACAAAAATACACAAGAACTGTAAAAAAAGTGTTCCCCAATAATGAAGAAGTAATCTTGCTACTATGTGAAATAAAACAGACTTTATAGAGATAGAGAGGTGGTGAATGGAAAAACACCAAAGCCTATCAACCATTGCCTAGAAATTTTGATTTGAAGCGTCCGAAGCCTTTCAAAGATCTTGCGAAGATAGCAGAATTTCTTAGCACTAGTCATTTCAAAATCAGCCAATCCCAACATCGGCTATTTATTACTGCATAAATCATCAATATAAACGTGACTCAGACCGTAACTTATAATCCCGGTATCTTTTGGATCCGTGGGGTATTTGAAACGCCATATCCGGTACTTTTACCCATATGAAACAGCTACAACGTCTTATGGTCTACGGTGCCATTCAAATTCATACCCAGATTTATTTTAACTCTAATGAGCAGAAACGATAAAAAGCAGATTAAAACAGGTGGAGAGTGAAACATGGCTCACTTACTAGATGGATAAGTTTTAACCCTGATAAGCAGAGACAATGAAGAAAGACCAAGGGCAGCTAAAGCGTGGCTTAGTAAACGGATAAGTTTTAACCCTGATAAGCAGAGACGATGAAGACAGACCGAGAGTAGCTAAAACATGGCTTAGTAAACGGATAAGTTTTAACCCATTCACGCTTTAAACTAGGTTGCTAGAAGGGTCTCCCTACACCAAGTATCTCATATATTCCCAGTAGAACAGTACATCGTTCCCGCTTTTAAGGTTAATAAGTTAAACACTTTGTTGCGTGATCTTAATCTTCTGGATTTATAGATCTGTAATTTTCCCTGAACGGTCCTTTGAAATAGTAGACCTGTGTTTGAGCATATCCCTCAGATTTTATTGGCTTAGTTTGTTTACGACTTTGAGTAAATTCTCCTGTCTTACTGGCTCAGTTACAAACTAAATATATCTGCTGAGCTAAGTTGGAAAAGATTAGGATATTTTTTCGCCATTAATAACAAGCTGTTGGCGCTGACTTTGAAGTATCAAGAGGAATTATCCAGGAAAGTTGATCCTTGACCTTCTCAGACCTTGCTGCCCACCGTGATTTCGTGATAAAGTTCCTGAGTTTTTTCAGTTTGAGCAAATAATGAAACTAGGAGAAATTCGGTATAAACCAAATATTCATAATACTTCTTTGCCACCGCTCACAATGTGTAAACATGCAAACTTATAGCCTACTTAAATTGTTGATTTAATATAACTTGCTATGCTACTACTCTTCCGAAGATAGCTTTTAGCAGCCGGTGCACGGATAGAAGCCTCTGAGATAGGACATAGTTTGCCGAACAGGCAGGCCCTGTAAATATATATTCTTTCGTCATCTTCATTTTTGGTAGATTCCTTCAATTTCAAAGAAGAAGTAGGATTTGGAAAATCAATCGACATGAGTTGTATAAAACAAATCGAACCTAGAGCAGCGCTCGTAGCCAAAACATCTGATTTGGTACCCAAGTGCTCTAGCAAATGAGGTATTAGGCCATGATAGATAGCTCAGTGGTTACGGCATGGAGTACAAAGTCGTGGCTTCGAGTCCTGCTAGGGTGATATTGTTTAAGGGACCGTTTCCCATGGTCGTATGGCCATTGTACAGGTGTGTGCTAGGTCATCAACAGGATTTACCCCCGTCGATCCTTGTTCCAAGGGAATCAGAGTTACAAAAGATATCGGAACCTTAGAACTAGGTTCCTAGAAATCATATTGGCCTGACGGAGAATAATTGCGCAATTTTTTTGAATAACAAAATTTGGCAGGCTATATGCAAACAAAGCAAAATAATTTAATGTCAGAATATGGTTTTCTGCAATTTTTAGCAATCTGATAGCAATTCCATTTTTAGAAATTACCAACTTAGTATCAACTTAGGCGCCAACTTAGTAACCACGGTATATTTTGTATTTTTTGTATTCCAATAGGCAATACTCACAATGACCCAAACATTCAACCTGAATTTCACCAGGCCCCTTTTCAGGTAACAATGAAAGTTCACCTTTACAGAACTTTTTTCATCGTTGCTTAGGTTCCCAGAAAGAAAAATATTTTTTGCAGTTCTGGAGATAATAAACACAACAAATAAATACAAAGTCGTTATTCTTACCCGATCCCACTCGGAGAATTTCCAGTAAGGACATCCAATGTTATTACAAGATCTGCTGATCAAGCCCCTGGCAGTGATGTTGCACTCCTTGGCAGGCAGCTTTCTGAACAACTGATCCACGCAAAATGCCTTTCGAGTTTGGATGCCTCTGTTGCAGTCTTTTGAGCACTGGAAAAAGATAAACAAGTTAATACCAGATAAACCTATACAGTAAAAATCTGCCCATATGAACACCAATCTTGGCAGTTCAGGTTGATTTGGCTCTTATATAAAGGGTTAGAATCTGCTAATCAGCTTGTAAATGTTCTGAACTGTTCTTAAGACAAAGTTCTTGAAAAAGGTACATTACTAGACTACCAAGATATAGAGTCAACGTATTAATTTTGCAAATGGGCTCCATATCTTTCTGAAATCCAAGTTTCAAATTCAGATAAGAAAGAAAATCATATCATATAATTACATTGGGTTCGCTAAGAACGTTTGTAATTGAAAATCGAGTTCGAGGTTAAAAATTGAGTTTGAGATTGAAACTTGATAGAGAGGTAGTTATTCGTATTCTACTGACTTACCTTTGTCCACCCAGTGTATTCCCATCTGGTTTTCGTGCACAGAGAATGACAAGGGACTTTCTTTGGGGGTTTCGTAATTTTCAAGCAGTGTTTGCTGTCAATGACCTCTGGATTATCACTGGAGTTTTTGTATGTTTTGACGCAGTAAGATGACTGGGTTTTGAACCCATGACCGCACTTTGCTGAGCATTCCTCTTCAACTTCTGTCTTCCAACTGAAATTCAAAAATGGCACAACTCAGAACTCGTGGGCTCAAATCCTCCCCCCGGGTCATTTTGAATCTTACGAATTATCTCGATTGATTTTCAAAATCCTGTTTCGTTTAATATACAGTTAAAAGCAAGACGTATTTTGCCATTGGAGCATTGTCCAGAGGAATTTCATTATCATCTAAGGCATTATACTCTGACAAGACAGCTTGATTAAAATCAGAATCGATAAGGTGGGAATTTACTGGCAAATTTATTGGCAAATATTAACATATGGGCAATTCCATAGTTACAGACGTACAGTTCAGATTTTATTTTTGATTTGGTTTATTTTGTCTCAATATTTTGGTCTCAGTGAATGTGTAATACTAAGATTATATTAATTTTATTAAGAAAATAATTGTAAGGATTTTTGTTTTCCGATTTTTTAAGAAAATGCACCCGTTACAGACGTACGCGGAAAAAAGTAACAAATGAAACAAAATTTTCAACCACAAAAATTTCTGAAACTAAAGAAGCTGATATGGAAATTTCTTACTGAAATGATGTAGACATACATAAATAACAAAATCAGAATGTCACTTGGCCTAAACACTGAAATTGTGGGAATAGGCCCAATTCAAATCCCTTAACTATCTACTGAGAGTATCATTGCACACTTATGAGATTATTCAGTATATTCTATTTACATAAGGTATCGTATCAAAATAATAACAAGCTGGCCAATCACCTTGATTTGACAGAATTTGATGTTTTCTATCTAATATTTTGCATTTCTAGTTAATTCGTTATTTTGTCTAAATTAAGTGCAGGGCATATGGCCTTACCCCTCTATTCTCCCCCCCCCCCTAAAACCACCACTGGCCACAGGAGATACTTTAAAGTTGAATAATTCGAAAATCATGTTTCCAATAGTTGTCAATGGATAATCTTCTTACCTCACTGTGCAGCCTCGGTTGCATTTTCGCATTTTAGGAGCTGGATTTCCTTTCGTGCATTCGCTCGAAGAGACTTGCTGTTTGTCGGAGTCACGAAGACAGTGAAAAAGCTTTTGTTGGTTGCCTGGAAACAAATATTTCACAATTATAACACTTTGCAAGAGCAAAAGTTTCAACTTACTTTAGATTAATTAGTTCATTTCTTCCGAGCCAAGGTCAGATATACGTGTGAGGTGGGGTACACCAGTCAACAAGATGCTCTGTGGTAGATATCCTGGACAGCATAGGTCCAGAACCATGACAAAGGATTTAAAATCATATTCATGTTGAAAATAAAATTTCTATGGAACAAATGGGTGCGATAAAATACTTAAACACCTTTTATACTACTATGGACATTAGTCTTCTCGAAGTTAGTCAACAACTGAAACAACAATAACAACAAGAACAAGGAAAGCAACAACAACAACTCACCTTGACATTCCTGTGAACACGTGCTCCACTCTCTGTCAATCACCCAGGAGTAATTCTGCTTGCCATCAATAGGCAATATGTAACTGTATTCAATGTTAGCAGGTTCTCGCTTGCCAACTAAAAAGGCCTAAACAAAAATATATGATATGGTGAGTATATTGTGTTGGTGCAGTGACGTGTACCTCATAACTTGTGTACCTAACCTAATAATCAATTAACCTGTGTACCTAGTCTAGTAACATAATAGCCTGTGTACCTAACCTAGTAACCTAATAACCAGAGTACCTAACATAGTAACCTCACGACATGTACCTAATATCCTGTACCAAACCTAATAACCTATTAACCAGAGTAACCAACCAAATAACTGAAAAATGTGTACCTATAACCTAATAAGCAGTTGCTTGATGCTCGAAAACCCAGTCGGCGTGGGTTTTGAAGTATACGTTGAACTTATAATCGAGGGATTGCCTCAAGTATTCAGTCGTTCATAAATTGTAAACCTCTGCAACACAAATAGGTCCCTACAAAGATGTTAATATCTCACACAATCACATGTTAACACCTCACACTATTACATGTTAATACCTCACACTATCACATGGTAATACCTCACACTATCACATGTTAATACCTCATAATATCACATGTTAATACCTCATAATATCACATGTTAATACCTCATAATATCACATGTTAATACCTCATAATATCACATGTTAATGTGTAGTGCTAACAACTGATCCTTTACTGGAGATAAGTCTTATCAATTCGAAAGCTTTACTCACTCACTTACGCACAGGCCAATCGTTGCTAAATACTGCTGGAAACGAGGCTAAGCCCTAGTCAGTTTAGCAAACACTGCTTACGCACAGGCCAATCGTTGCTAAATACTGCTGGAAACTTGGCTAAGCCCTAGTCAGTTTAGCCAGTCAAATAGAAACCCACTCACACATAAATAGGGGTATCAAACAAGCAAGGCCCCTCCTTGAACCAAGGGTCAGCCTTAGTCAAGGTAGCAAGTTAAACAGAAATTCATTCATTACTATCTTCCCCGTCTTTACTAGAAACACATAGCATGAATGGGATTTCTTAAACGACAAACCTACGGGAATCTCCCACAATGAATTGGGGATTGAAATACAACGGTGCACTTATCAGGATAACTTAATTTGTGGCACATGCAATTCCTCTGCAAGAAACCAACTAAAATTGCCTTTTTAGTCTTCAGTCCTGTTATCTAAAATGCCAAACTAATTGGGAAGCAATTAAGACCGTTTAAGTTGGCGGCAAGTTTTGAGATATTGTCTGGGAAGGGATGCCACAATTGACTTACGGCCTACTGATGGCCATGAGTTAAACATTAGTATTTATCATTAAGCATTGAATGTAAAGTAATAAATCTCGCATTACGGGCTTGTTTTTGTTATTACACAGATTGGAATCTTCAGACAAAGTCAAAAAGGGCAGGGTTTTCTAAGCAAGTTAACGTTTCGGCAATCTCTGTATCGATATGCTCATTGCTTAAGAGTGGCAGGAAATGCATAGAGATAACCCAGATAAGAACACTGGGCATTTGTTGTCTGAAAAGCTAGGAGGAGAGATCAGAGGATCTGTTCCTTCGCAAATGGTGAAGCCTTTCAAAACATACAGGCTAGAAATGGGTTGCATCTAAGGGGGTCTGGATTAAAGCTGCCATGGGTGGAGTTTTCCCCAAAATTACTTGATGGAGAAGTTTGTTCTGGAATCGAAATCGAAGAATTAGGCCACGTTCAAAAGATGCCAGATTCATATCATTTCGGATCGCTTTTCCTATCAAAATGTCTTCCTGTTCACACGACACCATGCCAATCCGAAACGTATCGCATCGTTTTTCAAGAGTCAAATCACTACGCTATGAAGGATAACGTGTCGGCTCGCTTTTCATATCGTATTTTTTTTGGCTCGTGTGAACGCATGAATTCGACACGCATATTCTCCAGAACCTCTTTTTGCAACATCTATGGCGCCAACATATCAAGCCTCTCAAGAAAACGAAAGTGAATCCGGCATCGTGTGAACAGGAGATATTTCGTATCGGATTGCCTATGGAATCCGAAACGCTATGAATCCAGCATAGTGTGAGCGGGGCATTATTGTGCGACTAGTTGTAAGATGGGAAAATTCATTCAACCAGACTGGACTGCCACAATTCTGATATCCCTTCACCAGGTCTAAAACGACCACATCGTCCTTAATCAGGGGATGCATCATTTCCTGGATGAAATCATTCTCCAGAGCAATGTATATATTATTCAAATAAATCCGTAAGGCATGGCCTAGTGAATAGATGAATATAAGTAAATAGAAACTCACGTGAACTGTAAAGGCGTATCTCAACTTTCCTGGGATCCAAACCGTCTCATTGATGACATTGAAACCGGAGTATAAGATCTCTTGACCGTTCGAAACGAATTTCTTTCTGCCGAGACCAATCACGTAATTCCCATTGAAGACGTAACGACCACGGTGGTTCATCAGTGCTAATGGCAGAGAAACATTTTTTAGGATAGAGAAACCAATCATCAAAATAAAACTATTTCAATACTTTAAGGCTCTGCAAGACAAGAGGCAAAAGTATAATCTAAAAAAACTGCTGTAGCACATCCAAAAGTGAGCAAGTCTTACAAATAAAAGGAGAGAGCAAATACACATACAATTTATTTTGATACTTCATAGTTCGCCTCAATTTCGTCTAATCAAAAGTTAAAGTTGACTCCTGTAATCTTAGCAAGTGTGCCCAGCCGTATTGACGGATTAAAAGAAAGGCAAAATTCTATTCACGAAAATGTGCAGTAACTTACCAAGGGCTATTCTGTCAGGCTTATCACGTGACGAGTGCTGGATGACTTTGAAGTCCCTAGCTCCTCTTGGGACGCTGACAACAAAGTTGTAATAATCTGCAAATAAGACAAAAATGAATAATCATTATCAGAAGTCCAACAAAACAGCTATGTAATTCTTACGACAGCCTTTAAATTAGAATTTCATAAAAGCTTTTTGGCTCGGTAATGGAACACTTAATATTTATTGCCACTATCTTGTATTAATACAATTCTAACTTCTGAGAATCCTTAATGCATTGCATTGTCTTAAAAGTCGCAAAAGCTCCTGGGATCGGAGCATTTCGATTTCCTTCGTCATTGGGGGCAATTTGAAATAATCTGAAATGGTAACCTTACTGATGGTAGATACAATTGGAAAATGGTGCATTAGCAGTGTACAGTTGCAAACACCTGAAAAATAGTTCGCTGTTGCTGAAGATTCTTGAGGCTTGGGGTTTACATCACGAGGTATTTAACTTTAAAAAGAGGGGTGTGTTGTGGGTAATCATATGTAGTACAAACAAGTGTTATGAAACATACTAGGAACTCGTGAACTATTACAGTATAGTTAAATGCTTCAAAAATTGTAAAATCGTCGAATATATTTTTCCCTGAAACTTGATAGTTTCCAAGGAAAGAATCAACAAAGCAAGGTTACCAAAGCTTTGGAAGAAGACATCTAGGGAAGGTAATACCTAGGTGATATCAACACTAACCAATCGCATACAAATCTGAGACTTATAGAGTGGGACATTGCTTTTTAATGGAGTTTCAACTGGAATGAGTAATTGGTAAAAATGACAATACTGAAATTCAGAAGAGAAAAGCAGTGAGGTGAAAATCATTGGAAAGTAACTATGATTTCATAAGACATGTGATTTTACCGTTCTTCGTAATCTTGACGTGTCCCTGGTGGGTTTTGCAGGTCGAACCGTCACCATTGCAGATCCCACATTTGTCAAGTTTTGCTTTCGAGTTCATCACATGATCGCATCCACTCGGCTGAAACGTAAAAATAATCATAAATTATACAACTAGATTGTAGTCATTCGATCAAACCTGGGGGCTTGAAAAATCTCGTTGTTAAAAAGGGTGGTTGACCGGGGTAAGAGGTAACCTTCTGCACTCTGTAAGTAGGTGTGTCATAAACGAATTGTTTATAAAAGGCATAGAAATAGTCAAGAATCAGCGGGAAGAATGATTGTAAAACTCACCCTACAAATGCCCTCAACACAGACGTCAAATGATCCTTTACGACAAGGCGTCCCATCCAGAACTTTATTTGACAACTCGTAATAAACATGATGGTTTTCGATTTGACAGAATAACCGACACAAATCTGTGGAGCGGACTAGAATAGAAATACAAAGACATTAATGAAGTAACCGATTAAAAATATTTACTCCAACGAACAGGACAAATATGAAGATATGAAAATCCGAACAATAATATTAAAACCATAACTCTAACAATAACTCTAATTTTAACCCGATAAACCCCATAACCCCATAACTCTAACCCCAACTCTAAGCCTACAACTGAAATGCAGATAGAATTTCGTATACGTATACGAATAATAATGCTACCTAATGGTTGGCTACCAAAACTGAAAACTTAAAAAAGAGCATTCCATAAGAACTTATAGCATGTAACAATAACAATAATAATGATAATAATAATAGCCACTTACGTCCGTCATATTTTGGTATCCACCGGACACTTGGAGAAACTCCGTTTATTCCTAAATTTTTTCCATTAAACGCTGCACACTGCATGCTTCTGAATGACTTTGATTTCTCAGGGCAGGGCTAAGAGAAGAGAAAAACAACAGTTTTTATCAATAGTAAGGTAAAATTGTTGATAAGTATAAGTATTGATATTGTCCAGAAGTAAGGTAATATTACACTCATTTTTCAGTGAGCAAGGGTAAAATATGCAAATATCTATTAATTGAGATTATTCTTATATGTAAGATGATGCTATCGAGGGATATTTTTTTCTGCTGTTAAGGGCGTACAAATAAACATATTCTAAAGCTACATTTAATCCATCAAAGTTTAGATTAAACTAGGAAATTGAGAGAACCATGACTCACCTTTGAATTGCAAGATCTGTACCGACGACGTACGCCAAGGCAGTACGAGCCTCCATTTGCAGGTCTAGAAGAAAACAAAAGCTCATTCATATTCAGTAGCTCGTTATTTCTCCAAAAGATCAACTACAATCAAGTTCTAACATAAATAGTTTGAACACTGGGTTCTTCCTCCATGATTATTGGGATCTGAACATGGTGAAAATGTAAGTTTTACTTCTGTGGGGTATGGGCAGTAGTGTGAGGGATATTTAGTAGTGTAGAGGGATATCTTTGAGTAGTGGGGATGATAAAAAGTAGAGTTGTGGGGATGGGATGATATTCAGTAGAGTAGAGGGATATCTCCGAGTAGTTGGGATGATAAAAAGTAGAGTTGTGGGGATGGGATGATATTCAGTAGTGTAGAGGGATATCTTTGAGTAGTGGGGATGATAAAAAGTAGAGTTGTGGGGATGGGATGATATTCAGTAGAGTAGAGGGATATCTCTGAGTAGTGAGGAGGATGTTCAGAAGTGTGGAGGGATATCTTTGAGTAGTGTGCAGGATGCTGAGTAGTGTAGAAGGATATCTGCAAGTAGTGTTGGGGATATTCAGTAGTGTACATGGATATCTCTGAGAAGTGGGGAGGATATCAAGTAGTATAGAGAGATATCTCTGAGTAGTATGGGGGATGTTCAGAAGTGTAGAGGGATATCTTTGAGTAGTGGGGAAGATTTTAAAAAGGGAGAAGGCATATCTGTAAGTGGTGCGAGGGATGTTCATAAATGCGGCAGAATATCATGAGCAGTGTGGAGGATCCCCAAGCTATGGTCATCCCTAGAAATACTTAAAGAGATCACCCCCCACTAATGTACATCCCCTGAGTTACCTAGAGATAATCCCTATTATGACCAACTGAACATCCTTACACCTTTGCACATCCTCCACACCATCCTCCACACTACAGCACAAACGCACTATGGGGTGAAAACATTGCATCCTACATAACAAGGGTATGCTAACACAATCTCAGCAGCACACTTCATCCTTAGGTAGATTATGCACCCCCCGTGGTTAAGGTGGACTTTTGGGTCATCGATAATGATAGGCTCTCTCGGGTCAAGGCAATGATAAAGGAACAACGGGGAACTAAATGAGCATATATGTAACCACGCCCTCATTTGCATATGGCATTACGTTTAGGTCGTGCCATCTCTGGTTTTGACCAGTTTGATGTATGACCTAGGCCAACCACTTAAAATTGAAGCTTAGGAAAGCATGCTAATACCTTTAGTATCTTAAAGGTGTGAATCCGGTAAAATAGAAAGAATCTATTAATGTAAAACTGTCGAAATCTTCAACTCGTTTGCAATAAATACTATTAGGCACCTTCCTATCATTTAAAACCTCCTGTGGCTTGTTGAAATAAGCGTCTGCACTCTAATGCATCTTCAAGTCTAATGCATGACTACGTTTAGTTGCGTTTCGTGTGAATTCTCTTATTTAACGCTAGAATTCTTGTGAAATGCGTGAAACTGTGTCAATTCTAGCGAGTTCGTTTAGAATAGTGTCACATAAGTGTTTAAAATGGCTGCTTATCTGCATTTTCAGTGAGAAGCAGAGTTGTTCCGTTTTGCTCCTGCTGGGGACTAGCTGTGCATCTCAAAAGCAACTTCTCTCGAATGTGGCCACCCTGTTCCACCATATTGCCACCATATTTGCAGACAATTGTTCAGTACTAAGGAGGCTGTTGAGTACATTGGAAGGTGTTCAGTACAATACTTTCCACAGTGCTAGACACCCTTTAAAGTAAACTGAACATCCTCCAATATGCTGATGATATCTCCACAAAACTAATTGTATCCACTACAGTACTGAATATCCTCTACAGTACTGCACATACGTTCCACAGGGTGATAGCCTCTAAGAAAGAGAGTCGAATGGGCCTAGCCATCATTTCACGTGAGAAGACTAATCTCCAAAATCTTCAAGATAAAAGTTGGACCGCTGTTAATAAGTTGCTAATAATCTGCTATTATCGAATTGACCTACTTAGTTCTCTTTCCTTATCATGATTTTTGGTTTTCCTGCAATTCCATATCATTTCCCTCTGGCCTAAAGGCGTCTATTTCTGTCTGGGACTGTTTCCAGGAGCAGGAATTCCTCGCAAGCTTGTGGTACCAGACTCTAACCACGAGGACTCGTGCAAGGGTCCAATTCAAATCACAACAAACTAGTTGTAACCAGAGATTTCTAAAGCTCATTTCTCAAGCTGATAGTCCACGAAAATGGTGACTTTGACTGAAAAGTGGCTTTCTGATAACTAAAAATGTGCTAAGATCAATATATCCAAAATCTTGTAAGTGATGATGCCTCGAGTGATAAAAGCTCCCTTAGGACCTTCTATACATAGGTTCCTTATAAACTAGTAATTTGTTAAGAAGAAACATGTAATTGTTCTGGGAAGCAATTCGAGACTGGAAGTGACTTTCTCTTGCAAGGGGGCTTTTAGAAGGGTTCTTCTTAAGTTTACAAGCATTACCCGTCCCTATTTACATATCTAATGTCTTAAATGATATTTTGCCATATTAGTTATTTTCACCATGATTTCAGAGTTCACGATTTCTTTGATAACGGCTGTAAAATTCTTACGACAATAAATCAAGACAATTACCCTTCAGATTCATAACTAAATTCAAAACGATTGTGGGGAATTTCAAACAGGCGTCAACGAAATTGGATAAAACTGCTCTGACCAGAAAGCAAGATAAGGGCAACTTGAAATTCAAATCCTTATTGAGGACCCATTTCTTAAATATATTGAAATTGGGAATTAGATTCTGTGGTCAAGATAAGAAAATGAAAGATAACCTGTTATTTTTCTTCAAGGTCTTAAAGTTAAATATTTGATAAACAGACTTCAGTGGCGTGGTTAAGGTTGAATTGGTTCACTGGGCTCGTTCACAAAGGAGGCAGGGCAGGACAGAACAGGGCAAGGAAGCTCTGTCCGTTCGGGGGCGGTCCAGCTTTTTAAGTGACTGTTGCAGAATGAAGAAAATTATGGGGGTTTGGGCTTTACACCCTATAAATTTAAGTAGAAAGGTTTCTGCAATAAAACAAGAGAATTCAAAATAGTCTTGCCTTGGTTTTTCTAAGAATTTTTTCTAGTTATTTGTACTACACTCTTTTTTTTTATAAGAACAATTTTAAAAGAACACGAGCCTCAGATTTTGCCAAATCTTAAGAACAATTTAAGAACAAACCGAGGCTGACCATTTCAAGAATTATCCGAAATAACCACGAGCCTGACAAATAGTTACAAAACAAGCAAATAGACAGCACACAGATATATCAGATGGTCAAGAGAGTCCACATTTGAACCAATTAACACAACTGATAGCGAAAACAGGCTTCCAAATCTTTATAAAGTAAGAACAATTTAAGAACATTTCAGGCTGAAAATAGAGGAATATTTAAGAAAAGCTAGCTTCAAATCAAATTTACTGGTTCTTATAAAAAAAGAGTGTACTGTATGATCTAGAAATCTAACTATTGCAGCTGCAACCATCGCTACCGCCTGGATCCGCCCCTGTCATTTCTGTTATGCTACCAGAAAATATCGTCAGAAAGATCAGGGCAGCCTTCCATGTTCAGTTTGAGTTTACTTGAAGCCATCGCTTTCTTAATTTTACTCTTTGAAATTTCAGAGGTCTATGCATTTTGGTACCTTTTGGGGAGTGGCAGCTATAAACCAGTTGCTTGATGGTGCAGGTTCTAAACTATAATTCATTTAAGTTATCAAAGATGAAAACTGATGGTTTTCTTGTAAGCAATCGTTTTTGAATTTAAAACTTCTTAAAGGACAATCAAAATTTCATTGCCTAAATGTGGCCATTATCTCCATTATGGGACGGGAGGAAAAAAGAATGAAATAAGAAATCAACCAAGTTACCTGGGATTGTTGCATTCTCTAAGTGAGCTGCTGATGCCCCCACCACAAGTTCTTGAGCAAAGAGCATACGAGGACCAAGTACCCCAGCCCCCATTGACAGGGGCAAGAGAGTTTCTCGTTACACACTGGCCTTGTAGACACCACTAAAACAGAAAGATGAAATAGGGGTAAATATATCAATTACCTTTCTTACTCATATTTTTATAGTAGGATTCGGTAGCAATGAAGAGGATCAAGGGGAGTTTGAGGAGGGTGGAAGAGGGTTCAGAAGGTTAAAAAGTAGGTTCAGTTGAGTTCTGAAAAGTATAATAAAAAGAGAAGGCCCATTAATTCTATTTTCAACCCTTCTCTGAAGTGTGCATTGACACTTACTTTTGATTGCAGGAGGAGGCTCAGAAAAGAAAACCTAGTTCTTAGAGAGCCAAAAAAACCTTGCCTAAAATTCCATAGAGAGTTGTAAAAAATGAAAAAAATCTGAAAACACATTAATTACTAAACTACATGTTATTCAATTCTACCATGAACAGGAAATTGATTTAAAAACTTTGTTATCTAGTAGTAAAAAAGGGGGGGGGTCGTTGATCTAAGTTTTCAAAGAAGCAACTGTGTTTGGAAAACAGATTCTTTAAACAGCATTCAAACCTACGAGAAAACAAAAAACAAGAACAACGCTAAACAGCACGAGCAGCAGAACGTATAGTCGTCTTTAGGGAGACCAGAGGCAAACTAACATATCTACCTTGTTTGTATCACATTCTGTACCATCAGCAGGGGCCATATTATTTGTGGAGCATGTTGGAAGGCCATTAGAGTTTATCATTCCACCTTTTCTCTGGCAGTACAGTTTGGTGCAATCAGTCATCTGAAAAAATTATGGTATTGATTCAAAAACTACACTCTATTCTAGAATACACTAAAGTACACTCTATTTAAGAACTATTTCATAAGAATACGAGCCTCAAATTCTAACAAATACTAAGAACAAGCAGAAGCTGGCTGTTATTTCTCACTATAAGAATCATTAGAAATATCCATAAGACTGAGAATATGAAACAAATAAATTGACAACCTACTGGTATGTCAGATGCGCTAGGAAAGTAGCAATCTGTAACAATTAACACAGCTAATAGCAAAAATCAGCTTTAAAAGCATTATCAATGCAAGAACAATTTAAGAACATTTCAAGCTGAAAATGAAGGAGTTTTTAAGAACAGCCAGCTTCAAACCAATTTTACTGGTTCTTAAACAAGAAAAAGAGTGTAGGGGTATCAATGTAGCCCCCCTTCTTGAATAAAGCCCTCTTGGTCACATTCTAGTTAGAAAGTTCGCCTATCATGAAAATATTCATGACGACGAAGTAGAAATCGAGGAGGTATTAAGCTGCAGGGTTAGAAGAATGCTGAAGTAGATAAACAGACTAGTGTTTCACTTTTGAGCTTTAGCACTAACTTTTAATTACGAAAAACTGATGATGAAAACCAAAATAAGATGCAACAAGCAAGACACAGATCAGTTCAAATGGACACGAGGATTTTTGTTGTTCAGAAGATTTCCACGAAATTCCGAACATTTTTCATAATTTTCCAAGATATTTCAGGCCAAATGGTGAGGTTTTGAAGCTTTTGATTTTCATTTCTATTCACAAGTACCGAGATTATTGAGAATATTTCAACCCTAGATAAAAACTAAAACAGCCAATGAATACTAAAATAAGGTGATTAACATGGTTCCAAACACAGCAATAGACTTACAATGATGGAGCATCGTTCGTATGACTTTCCAAATACAAGTTGACATTGCTCATCCTGAGTGAACAGTTCTCCAGCCATTTTTCTCGGTAGTCGATGAGTAACTTTAGGAGAAGGTTTGTCTAGGAGACAGTTTCCATCTCCACCTCTAGGAGAAAAAGAAATCGATAAAAGAATAGTACAATCAGTACCTATCCTATCATTAGCTCCGGGCATATCAAAAGTAGAGGCATTAATTCTTGTTTAACATTATATCATTCACCAGAGCCATCTTTACAATCACATAAATTCATAAGGTATGGTCTGGCACGAGAAATTACATTCTACGAAAATGGTCTCACATCGCAATTCTAATATGGCTCCAGCCAGTCTTGCAGCCAAAACCTCACCCAACAAAGGCAAGCTCAGTAAACACCATTCTAAATCAAGCAATAGTTTTTTGAAGTATGCAGCTCCAGCCCTATCCATATCAGCGCATCGATTCGTGTTTCAGATTAAATCCTTCATCAGAACCATGCATACAAGCACATAAATTCATAAGGTATGGTCTTACACAGGGAAATATACTCTACCAAAATGGTCCAACGCAATTCTGATACGACATGTGGTTAGAATGCTTGTCCTAGTGGGTAAATTCAGAGTTCGTGGATTCATTCACCCTACAAGAGCACTAGAATGAAAAGACGAAGTATCAAGAAAACAACATACTCGAGGAAGTCGGTGATATATTTCCGGCTGCATCTGGAAAAGGACCAGGTGTGAGCATTGAGACTGAAAGACGGTGTCATGATGTGCAACTCCCCATTGCGCAGGTTACAGTCGTTTCTCATTCCATCATGCGCCATGTTGAATCTGAAAACAAGAAAACCAACATCTGAGATTGGACTTGAATGCGAAAGAAGAAGGCCGCAGGGGTTAAAGCTGATTCAAGAAAAATGCAAGTCATCTCATTTACCGTGAATTTTTGAGGTTTTAGAAAGTGGGGCAGGTGCTTTTTAAAGACGGTTTGAAGAATGAATTCTTCATTCTCAAGCATATCAAGTTAGAATTTCGCAATATTTCGATGGAATAAATCCATTAGCTATCCTTAACTCATCACAGTTTAATCTGTAGTTTCTCTTGTATGAAAAGAGACTAAAAGATAGAGGGGGCTTTTACGGTATCTAAGTTTATTCATTACAGGCGAGTACCCCGTAAATCTATGCTATCATATTTATTCATCATAAGCTCTCTTTCAGAAGAATTTAGGCCCATTGAATTTGCCTTAACTCTGGGACCTTAACTTTCCTCCAGAAAAACAACATCATATTAAATGACTATGCCCGAAATAGAGTTGTTGATAGTTCGTTACTTTTGTGACCAGTGAAGAGACAAACAGCTGTTAGTTGAAAACAGACGTAAGTATGGGGAATTATTGCTCATTGTTGCTTCAGTGAACATTGGTGCCACAACAACTGCTTGAATTGAATATAAACTGAGCATGGTATTTCCATATAAAGTCAATTCCAACCTCAATCCTTCTAAGAAAGCTTTTGAACTATGATTTATGTTTGTTTTTAATGATTTATCCAAAAGATGTCTTCAACAGAGCAATAAACACGATCGACTCGAAACTTCTAAATATAGGCCCCGATGACGTCAAACTTCAAGATCTTTATTCCATGTATTGAAACGAAAACAAAGACTCACAAATGCCCCAGCTCGTGAGCGACCGTAAAAGCAGCGGCAACTCCATTGTCCTCGACAACAGCGCAGCTTCTTTTCGTGTCACAAATCACGCCAAGTTCGGCGAGGCCTATCAAATGAAATTCACAGTTATCATAATCACTGTTAACCCAGTTAAACAACAAACGAATTTAAAGATTAATATGGCAAATATTTAATCATTTCTTGGGTTAGTTTTTCATGTCAAAGTTGTAGGGCTGGATGGAGTCATGCGTCAAAGTTCATACAATAAGTTGGTCGTAAGATTTCCAGCTACAATACTGACACAGTTTATAGAAGTAGATGGTTAGGAAACCCACAGTTGAACTAAACCTGAAAGTGCACCACTTATACCTTATCCTCATGACTGATATGGCAGTAAATACTGTTGAGCCTTTTTGTAAATAACAAGTATTTTTGATGAGGAATTATTTGGATGAGGAATTAAAGAAAGTGTCCTGGTCTATTTGCTCGACCAAGACCTTCTTGGTTGAAACAAACTGGTTGTGAAAAGTTTCAAATACTTTTTATATCATCTAACCATGTCTAAAATCGTTGAAAAATCTTACTCCATCGTCACAACATCGTTCCCAAATCGTTCTAAATCGATCGAATCAATTCGTATTGAAGAGTTGCAGACAGTGCGGCTAGCAATTATGTCCAAGTTTCAAGATCACTTTTTGCTATTTAAGTGAATAATTGGGTTTTTGGGTCTAGTTTTAAGTGGAGATTGGTTGAAGGTTAGTGCGGGTTCTGCAGGGTTCAGGAATATCTAAAAAAGTCGAGCACAATTCACTTCAATTGCACAAAGGTGATTTCAAAGCCTGGAAACAGCCCATAACCAAGGACAGTCCCTAACAGCCTTGGAAGCTCAAAAATGAAAACATGCATGGTAAATGATATTAAAAACAAGACCTAAAAATGCTAAACTTGGAAATGAAATTCACAGTTCTTAATCACCAAGGACTGAGTCAAACAACAAGCGAATTAAAAATGTTGATAGGAAATATTTAATCATGACTTGGGATAACTGATCATTTGAAACCGATGTCAGTTTATTGGGTAGGTTTAGTAAACAATATGAAGAAAAATGCAATGAATGAAATACGTTTATGGGAGCAAAAGCTTTGGAATGTGAATGAATCTAAGGGCGTTGTAGCTACAGGCCTGACAGGTCATTGCAAATAAGCTAGAAAAAAATACTAGATAGTCTGATATGATTCTCTACTTTTACGAAGAAATTCAGGGATCAAAAACTACCGTTTTAAAAATGAAAAATAAACCGAGACATCACATCACACCACACCATAACATTCTTTGAAGAATATGGAGAAGAAAATAGAGAAGCGATTGTTGATTATATTTTGCCATTGTTTTAGCCCCGAAGATGACGGTTAAAAGAACAGACCAAAAATGCTTCTTTTTGATCCATAGCAAAAATCCTTCGTTCTTAACGATACATTTCATATCATTCACCATCATATTCATGTAGGCAATAATGTGTAATGTACAATTCTAACAGTTGAGGAAGAGGCATACGGTGTGCACTTTCAGCGTCTCCTATTAACGGTGGTAACACTATTTATATAGACCCAGCTGCCTCCTAGAACTCCCTTGAATCCTGATTCTTCTCAACATCAAAGACATATGAAATTATAAATACCTAATGTGTCACATCCTCGCTGCTTTGAGCAGATATTTTTCCTGCAAAAAGAATCAAAAGCATTTAATCAAGTGATGTGATTAGTGGAGAAGGGGATCGTTGTTATGACCTACAACCGGACATGAACTTCCCTATATAGCTGAGATAAGAACATGAGTAACCCTTGGTTTATCTGTCCAAGCTTTTAAAGTTTGTATTAGGAAATCAAAGTGGGACATTCTTATCTTAGAAAAACTTTAAAATGTTTACTTTACATTAGCAAACGGAGGAAAACGCCAGCTGGGATTGCGTGACATGCAAATTAGCACTTAAACTGTTATCAGATATAAAGTAAGGTTATCGTCTTCTTAATAGCCTCGTAAAAGCTGGCTAGCTGTGAAACGATGTGAACGAGTTAAACTTATAGAAGAGTAAACAAAGCCATGGCTATACCAGGAAACAGAGTTGAATTTCTACAGTTTATTTCTCTTCTGGACTTGACAGAATGTGTATGTAAACAAAACAACATCCCGAGGATTCTGTCTGAGAGGTTATTGAAGCACGTCGAAAATAGGGAGGTGAGTGTGATTCACCTAGAAAAAAGGGGGGGAGGGGGGCTTACAAAGGTGCTGAACGGCCATACGGTCTAAACGTAGAAACATAGGTGAATAAAAAGAGTTCTCTTTTTCATAAGGTAAATTTGTGCCCAGTCAAATGACAATCCAATCCCAATCTACTTACTTCGTCAGTAGAATAGCTGTATCGTAATGTCCTTTGCCACTGTCTTCTAATACATTATATTTCCTTTGCCACTTGCAGAAATTCTTCAAAGCTGTTTCTGCACTATTGGCTCCCGAGTCTGGAATCTTCAAATGTGGCTAAAAATACAACAACAAAAAACCAGTCAATGAAAGGGAAAAATAATCTTGAAATCTAGTGAGCTTTTACGCAATACAGAAACGGCTTATTCACACCTCGAAGGGCGAGTGGATAAAGCAGTCAGTCAAACAGCTTGCATTGAGCAAGTGGAGTTAAGCTCAACCATGTGGGGTCATGGTCTGGACGGGTGACCTTCAAAATCAGAATGACTTCGAGAATATGCTCAAATTCTAAGGCAGATTCAAATCTTCATTTTTCGATATGATCAGACCAAAAAGTTAAAGTTTAAACGATTCTTAAGTGTTCAATTGAATAAAATGTTTATGCGTCATTAGTCTCAAACATCAGACAGCTAATGTTTTCTTGATTCAAATATTATTGGAAAATCTTGTAACAGGCAATGGAAAGGTTTCCCCTTTGATACAAAAATGGATTTAACTATTCAAAGGTCTTCCAGGGTTAGGCTTGTGAGTGCCCGTTAATGTCAAATAAAAACATAGTAGCTTCATATAACGCATCACAATGGTTTCGTGGTCTACAATGTAAAAGTTTCTTCTACAATGCAAATGTTTCATCCACCAAAATAACATATTGAACTTAGAGCGAGTTTATGACGTACATCATGAGTAAACGTGTTGAAAGTCAAGATGGATTGTGGTCTGTTTCAAATTCAGGGTTCCAGTTGAGAAATCTTGACCATAATATTTTAATTAATTCTTAAGTAATTAAAATGAATTAGATAAGAACTCTTTAGGGAAATGATGATGATAAGATGTAATCGCTGAAATAGTCTAATTCAGTCTTATCTGTCTGTTAAAGGAAGGGCGTATCTTGAAACTTAGAGCTTTGAATGATTCTAAATGTGATGAGATCTTCATTATCAGCACCCTTCCCAAAGTGACATTCTTTAGGGGCGAGAATAATGTTTTCAGCGTTTAGGTATGGAACGTTTAACCCTTGTTATGAAACCTTAGCATTGCATAATAGATAAGTATAGTACATAACAGGCTCGTGCATTGGAAAGTTGTTACCAGGACCAGATTAGCTCGACCAGAAAAGCAGGTCCAATTAATTCAAATGGTTAAAGTGGTAGAATTCAAATGCTTTGTCCAGATAAATTTGATCCACATCCGCTGTAAATGGTCAATTTTAATTTAAAAGGAGTCTTTTTCAAAATGGCAGAGCAAAGTGGGGCCCATTCTGATTTGCAAGCCCTTGAGTCCTTGGGAAAATCTTTGTAGCATGCGGAGAAATCTCTCCATACCTCAAACTTAGCTGAAAATGTGTGAGCTCTAGAAACATTAGAGTGTTGGCTAAGGTTTGACCGGCAGTCTTTCATTTGGATCACATAGGTTACAATGCCCTAGGACCAACATCAAACGAGCCAAGGGCGAATGATTTGAAGCTTTTCTTCAACCGAAAATTGACCACTAATAATTGTGCGAACAAAATGAATGGGTATAAATCAAATCTAACGAGGCCTACCAATTCCCTCTTGAGTATAATGAGTTTGACCACAGATATTTCAATCGAATGTCCTACGCTGGGATCTTGAAAGATATTTCTCACCTAAAAGACAAAGAAGAAATAATAAAACTTGGGAGAAAGTAGAAAACCACTCATTAACAAGCATGATTTAATGGGTATTAAATGGGTACGTAGAGCAAAGACAGAGTTCAAAAATGGATCAGTAAACGAATACGCTTGGTTACTACTTTTGTATTTGTACGGTGTATGCGCTGGTCCAACAAAGCAGTGTAACCTAGGTCCTTCATAACACTCACAATCCATTAGGACCAAGAAACGACTGGAAAATCGATTAGGTTAAGAATGTAGACAGCGGCTTAAGTGTTTACATGAGACATGTTTACGTTGGGATGGATGTTGGCTTTACCTCAGCCGAAAGTAAACAATCAGGTTTCTCTCCTTTGATAGCTATTTACCCAAGAAGCCAGACTTCTAAATGGTCCTTTTGGATGTTGCATCGCGAGGATCTTACCAAGGCCATTTCATGGGAGAGCAAGAGAGGATCCGGGGGTAAAGACAACCAAATGGTATTGGTATCGATAGATTTTGAACCATTTGAGCCCCCCCTGGAGTTTTAAGATTTTGAATGTTTTGGGCCCTAGCTTCTTATTCTTACTGCTTATTGAAAACAGACGCATAATTTGTAGGATATCCCAGTGTCTAGAACCTCAAGGAGTTGTGGTTAGTCTCTTTTGGCCGAAAATGAATCTTGTTTCAAAAATCTTTGATATAACAAGTAACTGTCTGAGTAAGTCGCATTGGCAACCGATTTGATGGCTTTTGAACTTTCTAGGCATTAGACAACAATTGGGTTTATACCCACAGTTTCCGTTTTTGAAAATATTCATCCAAAGACCAGACGTCTTGCCTGTAAACTCGAGCCAAATGCCAATTAAATGGCGTCTTGTCAATTCTATTTCTGATCTCATTAGCGAATGGTGCCCTATCAACTAGTGGTTTTCGTCTTGGGGTACGTATCAGCTGGACAAGTCGGTTTCCGCAAGTCAGTTGTCTGAGGCATCGAGTTTAGAAACTTTGCCCCTTCAGCAGCTACGACTTATTTGAGCAAGTACATTATGCAATAAAAATGGATAGTAGAGAATTTGTCAGCTCTCCATGATTCAAGACACAAAGGCAAAAGGAATCACAAGGTGTGGTCACAAAAAAAATTGTCACAACGAGAGAAAGGACCAGGTCTGCATTGCTTCGAAAGGTTTCATTTTCAGTGTGGCCTTTGTAGTTAGCGTTGCACATAAACCAATACCTTACGAATGTAGTAAGCGTATTTGCCTATCAGCTATGAACAACTGTCACCTCCTCCTCACTAAAAATGTCTCCTTGGATTTCGGGATAAACGAGTACCCAATTTAGAACCCCTTGCTCCCCACAGATTGCAAGTGACCCCTACTCGATAAGAAGGCAATCTACTCGGATGGCGATCGGACTATACTAATAACTCCAAACTCAGAGCTAGGAATAGGGTGTGTGGAAAGGCCGTGTATAAACAACCGAGCTAATACTTCCTAATCGAATAACCCAGCCCTATACGATTTCAAAGCCTTGTAATCCCGCTTTCTCCAATTTTTAGTGTGAAAACTCGGCTCTCGGAGAAAACATTTCCAGCAGAAAGTAACTCTTTCAGCAATTGTTCCAAACGCCTCGATGTGTTTTGTGCTCCTTAATCGCGTTATAAAGGATTGTTTATGAGACTGATCTTAACCCTTTAATGCCCACTGCAGCATATATGATACACCAATTTTATAAACCCCCAGAATATTGTAAAAGGACGCCCCCTGCCTTCCAACTTTCAAATATCTATGATTTGATCATAAAGCTACCATTTTAAAAACAATGTGTGAAAACGAGGCTATATAACAATAGTAACTTCAAGAAAAAAGCGTGGTGGTCAGTGAGCTGTGGAAAGTTGCGAAGTCGAAGAAATACTGTGTGGAAAAAAAATTGTTAAAAGTAAGTAATTGTTTGAGTTTTTTAACTAATATGTTTAAATAAAGGTTAGTGTTTGTTTCGAGTGTGTTTTCTTTCAAGTATCTGCAAACCTTACTTTGATACATAATATCAAATTTGGTTGTAGCAGATATGATACAATGGGCATTCCTCGAAAAATTTAGGCCAATTTAGGCCAAAAGTTTATTTTCTGCTAAACTCTTATAAATACTAGAGTAATTGACCCAACCTCTTACTGAACATCAGTAAATGAATATACTCTCGTATTTGAAAATATTTTCCATTTTCTATCCATTTATTTCCAATTTCTTATCAGGTTCATTTTTGCTTGATTCTCACAACAAAGCCTGATTCCTTTTTATTTATTATTTATTCTAGATGAGTAAACCAGATAAGCTATATTCAGTGCAAGATGCCCTAGAATTGATAATAGATGGTGATCAGAGTGATTTTGAAAGTAGTGATGATGATGAAGAGGAATTGGATTTGAGTGGTGTCGAGAAGCAAAACATTGAAGAAGAAGGAGAATGTGAACAAGAAGAAGAGTCAAGTGAGGAAGAAGAGGAGAGATTGCCAGTCAGAAAAGCCACACCAAAAGAAAGAAAATGGGAGAAAATTGCTTTTGAAGTTCCAAACGTACAATTTCTTGATGTACCCACTGACCCCCCAGCTGCTGAAGACCTAACACCATATTCATATTTCAAAATGTTTGTCACCGATAAAATGTTAGCCTCTGCAGCGTTAGAGACAAATCTATATAGCACGCAGAAATGTGGAAACTCAATCAATACTTCTGGCTTAGAAATTGAGCAAATCCTGGGCATTTATTTACGCATGGGATTGGCTCAGATGCCAAATGTAAGATGTTACTGGGAGGATTATTATAGATATCCTCTTGTTGCTGACATAATGCCTCGAAATAGATTTGAAAAATTAATGACCAGCATCCATTTCACAAATAACCTCACTTTTAGTGAAGCTGACAAATCTGACAAGATTTGGAAAATAAGGCCATGGCTCTCCTGTCTCAGAGACAATTACCTAAAAGTGAGCCCTGAAGAATTTCATTCTATTGATGAAATTATGGTGGCTTTCAAGGGGAGATCTCTCTTGAAACAATACATGCCTGCCAAACCCCATAAATGGGGATTTAAATTGTGGGGCCGAAGTGGAATATCTGGGTTTTTGTATGATTTTGATGTTTATCAAGGCAAGAATCAAACTGCTTCAAAGAGCAGTGAGTGTGGAATGAGTGGAGACATTGTCTTGAAGTTAGCTTAAACCCTTCCAGAGCAGAAAAACTTCAAGATATTTGCTGACAATTTTTTTACTAGTCTGCCCTTGATAGAGGAGCTAAAGAAAAGGTCTATTTATTTTGTTGGAACGATACGCCAGAACAGAATGAAAAACTGTCCCTTGCAGTCTGAGAAAGATCTAAAGAAGAAGGGCAGAGGATCCAGTGACTTCAGTGTCGAAACAACAAATAAAACTGTTGCTGTGCGTTGGTATGACAACAGAGCTGTTAACCTTGTCTCTTCATTTGTTGGCCCTGAACCTTTTGACAAGGTCCAACGCTATGATCGCAGAATAAGAGCCCATGTTGAAGTGCCAAGGCCAAATATAGTTAAATCGTACAATAAATATATGGGAGGCATAGACAAGCTAGATATGATGTGTGCCATTTACAAACCAAGTGTCAAATCAAGGCGCTGGTATATATATCTTTGGCTTCACAGCATTATGATGACAGTCGTGAATGCCTGGATTCTGTACCGGCGCCATCAAAAAGAGTTAGGCAAAAGAAAATATTTGCCATTGAGGCATTTCCAGGCAAGAATTGCCTCTGGCTTAGCTGCAGCAAACAAACCACACCGTGGCAGACCTTCTCTTCAGGGTGATAAGACAACAAAAAAAGAAAATCTTTGCAGAGCAGGCCAGAAAGCGATGTTAGAGCAGATCATTTGGATCACATGCCTGCATGGATGGAAAAAAGGCAGCGATGCTCGCTCTGCAAGAAACCAAGTGCATTTTCATTTGTGAAGTGTACTAAATGCAATGTTTTTCTGTGCCTCAACAAGGACAGAAACTGTTTTAGTGACTTTCATGTGTAAATAAATGTACTTTTATCTTGAAGCAAAGAAATAAATTTTTCATTTATTTACTTTATATTTGCTGAAAAAACAGTTTTCTTAAATTAATTTGCACATCTTTATGATCAAACTAATATAAATAATAATTTGTGACTTTTCAAATGGTTTCTACCATATTCTCAAAACAGAAGTCACACTAAATTTTTTTACGCAAATGCCCAATGTAGCATATATGCTACAAACCCAAAAAGGGAAAGGGGGGCTTTTTTTCCACATTTCTCACCAAATATCTGATTCTACATAAAAAATAACCAAGAATTGAAAAGGGGGGATTTTTTCAGTGATTATTTCATCTCTTGGGCATTAAAGGGTTAAAGGCGTGGCGTTGCACAGGGAAACGACAGTCAAGCCTTAAGAGTCTGTAATTCGTGGGCGGGGAGTAAATCATCTTGTAGAACGAATTATGAAAGAATGTTTTGGATTTATAACTTCATCAAATTTCTGATCCTTTCAATTTCAATACGTTGTTGAACTAAAATTAGGAGATGCTGTGAGGCGGTTTTTTAAATGATTCCCTACAAGTCCGTGCTCGATCTCGTAGAATCGTTACGATTCGATGCAAAATCGTTGCTGGTTGTTTCAGATCGTTCCTAATCGTTTCTCAACAAACTCAACTTGTCGCAAACCCTCTTATCGCCGTTGATACTGGTAACTTGGCCATAGAAGATCGTTGAAATCATTATAAAACTGTTCGATATTCGTTTCGAATCGCTTTGAAATCGTGGTTATTTGCAACATGTGTCTGTGACTTGTAGGTAGATTTTCCAAATCTTGGTGTTTATTGGTATATGGCTTCTGCATTTCAGATGTCAGGTAATAGGTAATGTTGAATTGTTACCAAATTGGCTCTGAGTGTTTTGACGTGGACGTTTCTGCTGATGGCAAGATTTGTTATAATTACATCATCATAATGACATAATCATCAGCTGACCACAGTCAAAGCCATGGGCTTCAACCTAGGCCACCCAAGACTTGGTTATCTCGTGTTGAGCTCAACAAGTCTGATACTTGTATCGTTGGAATCGCTGATGATATCAGAGAACGGAAGTCTTCTACCTCATTTCATATTGGATTAAGAGTAACAAAGAGTGGACTTTTCTCAGGTAGATGGCAATGAGCAGTGAATTTAACCCTTGTTGACATGATAGGGCGAGTAAAGTGAAGTTTAAATCGATTTCTCTTGGTGAATGGGATAACAATCTAACACGAAAGAAACGAAATTTGCTTGGCAATGGTCTTTTGCGTTACACGTGTATTTGTTTGTCTTCCCTTTTCAAACATCAAATCAGAAAGAGGAAAAAATTTCTAGACAGAATTAATTTCAACCAAAGCAGTCTTTTTGGTGCAGACCACAAACAAGTTAAGTTATTTGCAAGTGCGTTTTATCAAACATGTAAATGAATATCTATTTGGGCAGTTTATTCCAAATCCAATGACACAAAGGACACTTAATTTGTAACTGTGAAAGGAAAGAATAAATTGTTCAATTGCTTCACAAAGGATTCATTTTGAATGCAGAGCATTGGTTTGAATTGCTATACAAGGGCATCATTTTCATTACATCCTAATAGTTTTAACTGCTTTACAAGGGCTTCATTTTTAATACATCGCAATGGTTTCAAGAGCCTGATGCATAGCATTGGTTTCAATTGCTTCACAAGGGATTCATTTTCATGGCATGCAAATAGTTTTAATTGCTTTATAAGGGCTTCATTTTTAATGCATCACAATGGTTTCAATAGCATCTTAAAGGCTTCACTTGCAATGCAAGATTTCCCGGCAAATTGAACCTTTATTAAATGACTTGAACAAAATTGAACAAACTTACTACAGACATGACCGATAGTAGGTAGCTACGTAGCTCAATCTCTTTACCACCGAAAGCTTTAAACATGGAAGCATCCGCAACTATCATTGTTTCCACGTATCGCTTCCGGGAGATTGATCGTCGATTCCTTGATTTTACTTGAACAAGATTCGGTTGACCGTCCGGGCCGGTTTCCATCTTGAAATTGTGCCTGACTTTTACCATATTCTTTCTTGAATCTAAAAGAAAAGCAGATGCATTAAATAGTGATTGAGTTTGGTTGATTACAGCAAGGCTTAATAGAAACTCCCACAAATCGCAACCGCCAGTCAAAATTATTCTGCAACGAATAGGAGCGATTTGGAAGATTCTAGGACGATTGGGAAAGATTGCAGAACAGCTTGCAACGATTTTGAAATAGTCTGAAATTATTTGCAGCGAAAAAGAAACAATTTTCTACGATTATGAAACCATACACAATGATATTAAAAGGCTTTGAGTCTATAATGAATGCAAATCAAAATGCAACTAAAAGTCATTTTTAGCCAACATTTGGACTGAAACTGAGTCTTTGCTGAGCCTTTTTGGTATTTTTAAAGAAAATTATTGCTTCTTGCATGATTTTGGTTTGCCAATATACGCAAGTGTTTATCACCAAACAAGAGTAAAGGACGGAGTTTTTGGATTTATAATTACAACATTGTATCAATTAATATAGGCAAAAAATCCAAGGAAGATAAGCTTTTGCTTTTTTGTGTCGTGTAGGGTGATATATCTCAAATTTCATGATTCCAATGAAGGTTGACATTGAATTTGAATTGAACATCAGAGAGCTGGGGAAAGAAATCTCGGCGTAATTTTCTACATAATACTGCTTTATAATACGGCGGTATATGAAGCCTATTAACATTGTTATTGCCTGTCAGGTTCCAGAAAAGAAACATATTATTGCTTTGAAGGACACAGCGATACATAGAAGACACATACCCAAGAAAATTTGTCTTCACAAGATTACCATTACACGTTTGTATAAGAAAGGAACCGCTTAGTTTTATCGATGAAAGAAATTAAAACTTTAGGAATTATTCTTTTTTATATAAGGCTTAATCTTTCATCAACGTTGGACAAAGGATGCTGATTGGCTCGTTATCTGATTGAAAATCCAATCAGGGATTTATCTAATCTGACAAATTGATTTCTACTGGGTTCACAGCCTTGGTGTAACGGATAGCAGGTACAACCGTACTAGGTTCTAGGATGGTTTGAAGAATTGAGTTGCATGGCAATCCAGAAGTGAGAGCAATGAGTAACATGAATTCATTCAAGTGAGAATGCATATCTCGCTTATCGCGTTCTCTGGTTTCCTTTGCGGAGATTTTCCAAACGAGATAATCAAGTGTCTGGCCTAAGCACGACGGGCAAATATGTATTCACAAGAACAACTGCGAATTTCATTCTCAAAATAACTTTCAGGGACTCTCTTCTATTCTTCTATTTCATTTGATTTACACAGAGCTGATGAGAGGTTACCAGGGTCATTGTCAAGGTAAGGGTCAATGTCTTCCTAAATAAAGCAATAGTGATCGCCTACGTCACAGGCCAAATGAATGTGCTCCATGGCCCAACGGATATTGCATTAAGGAGAATATAGTAATCAGCCTTAGGTAGGTCTGTGCAGTACTGTACAGGGTGTTCAGTTCTATGGGGAATTCCATCAGTACATTAAAGGGTGTTCAGTGTCACGAAGAAAACCATCAGTACTGGAGAGGAATACTATCAGTACTGTGGAGGGATACCATCAGTGTGGAGGGATGCCATCAGTACTGTGTGGAAATACCATCAGTACTGTGGAGGATGTACAGTGTCATGGAGAACACCATCAGTACTGTGGAGGGATACCATCAGTACACGTTCAGTTGGAGTACCATCTGCATTCTAAGGAGATATCATCAGTACTGCGAGGAAACCACAAACACTTTAGAAATAATACCCAAACAGCTTGTGGCTTCCCTTAGTATTGAATATCTGATGGCATTCCCCCACATTACCCATGGTATCTTCTCACAGTTCTGACTCCCTCCAATGTACTGATGGTATCCCAACAGTACTGATGGTATCTCTCCACGGTTCTGACACCCTCTTATGTACTGATGGTATCCCAACAGTACTGATGGTATCTTTCTACAATTCTGGCACCATCTTATGTACTGATGGTATCCCAACAGAACTGATGATATCTTCCTACAGTCGTTGCCCAGGGTGGCAATATACACGGACTGAATTTGCCTAACCCATCCGTACCTTGATTACAATGAGGAACACGATAAAGTGCACAGTTAAGTGTAAACATTAATAGAAAGAGTGGGAAAGAGTGAGCTATCTATAAACGCAACAGGGGATGCATATAGGCTAGTCTATATTCGTTATGAAATCGGCTAAGAATTCATGAGGCAGTGAATTCAAGCAAAAGGCTACGTTCATTATAGGAAGAAATGATGTCTAGAAATAGACTTGCCCGCTTGATTAAACCGGCTTACTTGTGGAGAACAAATCTGTATATCTGACATGAACTGCCGCTAAAGGTTATTCTGGAGCTGAAGGAAAAGTAACAAATTTAGCGGTGTTTGTTGTCCGGAAATCCATTTTGCGCTCGGCTTTATAACAGTAGCAGTTACAGCCTCTCTTCCTTTGCAAAGCAAAATTCATTTGGAAAAAGGGTTCAGCGAAGCAGAAACCTCATCCTAACTACAAAAGCTCAATTTAATTGATTTTTAGTTTTCAGATAATTTGATTAAGTTACACTCGTTTTCTGTGAGAAGTTGTAGAGTGAGGGACGCTTCAGTGCATGCGTACTATACATTATGCAAGAGAAGCAGCCTAGCTACCCAGGGGGAAAACGGCATAACGAAAAAACGGGGGATAGCTCAATGTTTTTGGGGAGGATGTTCAGAACTGTGGAGACTGTGATCGGTATTTGGGGATGATACCATCAGTAATTACTGTGGAGGATATTCAGTACTGAGGGGGATATAATAGTATGTGGGGAGGGATATCATCTGTCCTGTGGGGGATTCCTTAAGTACTGTTTGGGTTTTCTATTAGCAATGTGGGGGATAATCAGTACTGTGGAGTAATTTCATTAGCATTGTGGGTAATACCCCGCAGTACTGATGATATCCCCACACAATACAGAATACCATCTACCATTCGACGTTCCCTAGGGTGATGACATAGACAGCTTGGAACGAAAGCACAAAGAATGGCATTCAATAGGAACAAGGGGGTATTCATTGCATTCGATAGGAACAGAGGAGTTTTACAAGATAGAGTTAATGAGACAATGTAGCAGTTTCAACGATAAAGTAACATTGAAAGTAATTACACCAGTACTTTGGCATTGTTGGGAGGACTTTTTAATATCATGCCTTTTGCGGTGGTTTCTTGCGGATCCCGTATCTGTATAACACGGATGTGCACGTAGGAAGGATCGCAAAGCCCCGGATGTTTAGTAATCACTGCAAGAAGGTCTGTTCTTATCTGGTTAGGGATAGGAAGGCTTAATCTCTCTTACTACTTACTGCTTTTGAGAACTGATGAAAACTTATTGTGATTTCATTTTCAAATGAGAAATTAAAAGTTATTGACCAGAGAGGCTGAATTGCTCTAGGAACTTAAGGAGCTTAAACTAGTTGGTTATTATGACTGTTGACTCATGAAAAGGTTTGTTTATCGAAACCCCGGGATGCATAGTATTGACTCGGATGAGTATTCGACACTTCAGGGGCGAATCCAGCTTTTGTTAGTGACTGTTGCAGAATGAATAAAGATATGGGGGTTTGTGGGTGTATCTCCCGAAGATGTTTTAAGGCCATGCCCTTTGAGATAGTTGGGAAACGCCTTCAAAATGAATTTCACTTGCTTTTCTTCAAGCATGTTTTCTAGTGGTAATACTGTATAAAATAGAAATCTGACTGTTGCAGCTGCAACCATTGCAACCATCTGGATCTGCCCCTGCACTTACTGTCATTTTCATGGTCAAGCATCCTATGACAAGGTTCGAAGCAAACATTGAGCTCTGTTTTACAGCAAAATTGTTTTGACTGAACGACAAGGCCTGTTTATAGGAGGCGAGCTGCCAAGATAGCAATCTACTCGACCTTCAGCAGGCTAACCGAATGGTCGTGGGTTCGAGACCTCCCCAGGTCGTTTTCATTCACACGAATTATTTCGATTGATTTTCTAAATGCTGCTTCTTCTTTGAATTGATGAATACTTTTAGTGCAAGTAAGGCATACAAGAAATGCGCGTGCAAGCCGTACCATTTCCCAGGGGGTCAAGAATGGATCACCAAGGGAAGGCTGGAGGCATTTTCCCAGAGAGCTACACACTGGACTTCTTATTTCTCACACGGTAACAAGTCAGGGCATGGTTAAAGTCATGTGATTGATGAATAGATTTGTGTGTGCCCCATCGATCGTGATAAAAGATCAAATCGTTATTCTAATACTAGGTGTTATTCAACCATAGTTTCAGGCTTAAAATGTCCGACCGATCTTTCGCATTGATTTCTCTGGGTGGCGAAGAAACATTTTCGAGTAACAGGTATTCAAAAATGCTTTATACCCACTGACCACAAACAGCTATTGAGAAGGTTGGCATGAGAGAAAAAGCCGATGAGAATTTAGGCCGTTTACAAATGCACAACTGTCAACAGATGAATATCAGTATGAATCCTCGACCCAAACCTCTTCAGTAAATAATGGGACAAAATATAGCCTCGCTCTGAAGTTTGTAAGCTTTGATAAATATCACTGTAATAGATTACTCGACTTGGCCTGGGCAAAAATGGTACTGGTAATAGACATACTCTTTGAATGACATAAAAATATTGACCTGAGTTTTTCAAAAAGGGTATGAGGCATAAATGTTCATAAGTTTTGTCTACTCCTTTCAAGTAATTTTGCATTAAACAAAAAACAGTGAATACCTACGAGAAATATTTAAGTCGGATGATTTCTTAAAAATGAGGTTCTTATAAAAAACGTGGGTTCCCAAGGTAAAACTGAGAGCTTGTTCTACTCCCCAATTGCAAGGGGCAAAGAGCAAATCCAGTGCAAATGTAATCAGGGAATTGATGGACTGTATGATCTGCTGAGGCAAAACACAAATATGCCGACAGCCTCGTAAGTCAATGTTTGAGGATCGATCGCTCGGCTAAAGAAAACACGGAGTTCGCTTGAATGGGAGCCTCCGTTATGTTTGACTAACATTAAGATCGTTAAGCTTCATTGATGCATTCATTGCAAATCAAGCATTTCAGTAAGTCCCTCCATAAGCTTTATTAAAACTTTTGGCCTAGGTCAAGAAATGTTTTTGGTTGCGAACATCAAACAATTCATCTGCATTTCGCAAGTGCATTTTGATAATAAGCTGGAGTTCCAGCCTAGTTTCATCGAAGATTAAAAACCCTTTACCGAGCCTGTACAGAATCACTGTTTACATTTGGCGTGGCGTTCTCGAAACAGTCCTTCATTCATTGTTTTCTTTTACTTTGCATTTGCCCATTCATTTTAGTCTTTTTAGCGGTCCTCCTTTGTTCTCTCATATCTGGCAAATTGAGCCATAGAGAAGGGTCCTAATTGGGGGAACTGGCCCCAATTCCTAGCATTAAACTAAAATAATAAAAAGTCACCTAATGATAAAAAGCGAATTTCTCAATAGAGACGTGTCAACCAATCTCAATTTACTTCATCATTCCCAAACCCCAGTCCTAAAAAGCCCAATCCAATTTTACCAGTTAATAAAGGCAAATCCCAGTTCCCAATTTTGACCTTTATGACCATAGTTATTCAAGACCTATCTGCTTATCAAAGACATAAATTCATAAGGCATGGTCTAGCTAGGGCAAAATTTATATTTTAGGAAATGAATGATACTTGCAGATACTTTAAGAATGTTTGTAGATACTTTTAAGGTATGAAACAATAAGAATTTCCGACAAATCCCCCCTTTTCATATCAGAATCCCCCCTTCCAACCTTCAATGCTCAAAACTTGTTGTTGCCTGACAGACTGACGACTTGAAAATAAAATTCCTTGATCTATTTAGAATGCGGAACGGATGCTAATGGGGATCATTGAGGCAACGAGATAACTTTCGAATTTTGGAAACTTTGATGTGGCTTCCAACCGAGTTTTCTGATTACAACATTGAAACTAGTATTTAATACGGGGTCTGGCAACAAGATAAGGATGCCTCCTGCTGCTGCCTTTGATGTGGTTTGTGGGCCTAATCTCGAATAACGATTTCGTCTGTCTCTTGCTTAATACTCGACCGTTACATCCTATGATGTGGTTGTCATCCCCAGCAAGCTGACAGAACGGATCGAACCAGGGTCATCCCCAATAGACGATTCCGTAAAAGACTGGGGACCTCATTTCACGCAGTGTATGATGGGAAAATTCCCCTTAGCAACGCATAGTTACCAAAGCGAACGACTGCAACTTGAGTTCAGCTACGCAAGAATAAGGCCGTTGTAGTTTTACTAAATGGTTCTAAAAGGGGGACTGATCCCAATTCCCGGCACTGAAATGATCACAATCCCAATTTCGAAGGGCAGAATAGAGAAATTCCCAATATTGAAAGGTGTTAAACAATCCCAATCCCAATTTACTTTTCATTCTCATTTACGAGTCCCAAGAAGTCCGATCCCATTTTCCCATTTAAAAAAAGTAAATCCCAGTTCCCAATTTACCCCTTGATGACCCTCTTGTTAGCTGTGCGTTATGGGGGCGTATTCTGATGTTATCCACTATTGAACCTGATCAGTTAAGTTCAAACCCCCTCAACTTTATACAGCTTTACACCATGGGCTTAATAGAGAGGGGGGCTTAAAAGAGGGGTTCGTGGCATGTTTCTAGGTACTTATCAGGCCTGTGTCATCCTTAAAATAGTTCCCCATAAATACTTGCTCATTTCTTGATGATTTTCAACAGATTTAGGCCATACTAATATCTTATTAAAGCTTGTTCACTGCAGAATGCCAATACTCACACTTTATCCACATAACAAGGACCGAAAAATAAAGCAATAGTTACAACACTAATTCGTACCTTCGGCAGCACAGTTTCCTGGATTGTATGCTTTGGAGCCAGAAAGATGCATCTTGGAAACGAGATGAAGAGAGAGCTCTCCATTGCTGTTAGCTATCTGGTCGATGGGGCGTATCGAAAAGCTTCCATGCGATGTCCTGAATGCTCCGGTCTGGAATGAAAAAGATGAACATTAAAGATTAATGAAGCAATCTATTCTTTAAGGGTTTGGGCTTGGGAAATCAATCAGAAAAATGAATTGGAGTTGGAAATAAAGCATGAAATTTAAATGGTTGAGACGGTGTGCTACAATTTTCTAAGTTTTGGAAGAAGTCCAAGTTACTTACGATTTTGAATTCTAAAGTGACGTAAGAATGGTTTTAAATTTTGGAAAGCAAACAGAGCCTCTCTACAGGCTGATATACCATCTGGGCATAACAAATTATTTACTTGTATTGGTCGAGATTTGTTGCATATTCGTTTAGTTTGAGCCCTCGAGTTGCTTTCTGCTTTGGTCCTTTTAGTCATGGTTGTTTATTTGCTAGTTACTTGTTGAAGAAAAGCGACTATTTGTTAAACAAAAGGTCCCAGAATAAATGCAATAGTTTTTGCTCTCAAGATCGATTGCTCTCAAGATCAATTGCTTTCAAAATTAATTGCTCTCAAGATCAATTTCTCTCAAGCTCAATTGCTCTCAAGATTTCTTGCACACCTGGATTTAAAATGAGAAACCCCTTTCATGCCTTGTGGGTGTTAACAATGGTCAAGGCCTATATCAAAAATAGAGAAAAAACCCACACAAAGAAAAATGGAAAGATTTCCGGAGTGTGTGCTCTATATATTTGGCAAATAAAGGAGTGGTACCGAGCTATTTTCTATTTCTGCAACAGATTATTAAAAAAAGACCATTTGAAACTGCGAAAGCAATAAATTTGATTTTGCAATATTTAAGTTGGATCAGTGGTGTGGCTGAGACGTTGTTTACGTTGATATCTGGGCGTACCACTCGAGGTCCTTTCAATGAAGAGAGGAATGGCTCGCAAGAAAGGCCCCAGCCTTAAGTTTATGTGGTGATGACGTATACAATAACATAGGGACACAAGAGACGTAGGATACATTTTATGACTCAGATGATTGTGTTTTGGTTAGTTCTTTGGGACTTCTGAATTATACGGACCATGCAGATTTTCTTTTTACTTTTTTACCAACACGTCTTGTTTATTTCAAATAAGAACACTTGGCATTCTTTGATTTTAGCCTGCCTGCTTCTAATTTTTCAAGTGAACTTCCATCTTTCACAAATTCATAACCCCCTACTCTTCTCAACAATGTGTTTAAAATGTGCTTATAGGCAAGAGCTTCACATAGGTAAACTTGGCGAGCTTATCTTATGTTAATATTCTAAAATAGTTTTGGAGAAAGCAAACAATGCCGAATGTCAGCCTTCCTGGTGTTTCTTATAAAGGTCTTTCTGATAAATTAGACTGCAAAGAATCGATCTCACTGATCAAGATATTATCTCGTCCTTGTCCAGTGATGGCTGACTGCAATGCCCCACGGGAGTTCAGAGTCGGAGCCTCGGTTTGGTGGGTCATCGACTCAGTTGTTATATCGAAATAACTACCATGGTCCTCATAGCACGCTTCGATGGGTCAGATAAAGTGTACAAACTGTTGACGTCATTTAACTTAAATCTATAAATTCACTATGAGAAAAAGTCAAAGGTTAAACAAAAAATTAAGGATGATTTCTTTATTTTGATGACACAAACGATAAAGGGCCTTTCTTGTTTGATAAGCCATTTTGATAAGAAAATTCAACATCCAGCAGATCAAAAACCTAACGGCTATCTTCTATAAATACGCTGTTGTCTTCGGATATCAACACAGAAGGCCTCCTTGAAACACTCTTTCATGTAACTGTCGTTAAGAAATGGAAATAAAAGAAAGGAGAACTGATCAAAGAGCGTTCGACATTAAATGAAATCACTTGTACATTGTTACTTGTGAGAGGAAAATGACCCGTTTCCTTACAGCCCAACTTAACAGAATGAAACTGAGTGGTAACATTTATACTGTGTGTGTGTGTGTGTGACTGTGATGTGACACACAAATGCCCGTCACTCGATAATCAATGGTGCAAGCCTATCTCTTGTTGTATGCTCTGCAATAGTTAGTCATTCTGAGGGGAATTTAGACTGCTTGGCTCCCCATCCGGATTGCTGTTCTGGCTCCGTCTTTGAACACATAAGTTTGGTTCCGCGTTCACGTCTCTGCTACGATATGACTCCCGTACTTTAACGCGTTTTCTATATGAGACTGGGAACAAGCAATTGAAATAAGGGCTGAGAAAATTTGTATTTTGTCAATCCTAAGGTGAAAGCGTTTTTGTGCACTGTTACCTTTTAGATGAACAATAGAAAATTGCACTAGTCCTTCGAGTTCCTTGAGATACACCCTACGAAATGAGTACTGACCAGAAAGAGCAGTATCAGAGCCCGGGAAGTAACATTAGGGGAGAGTTGCTATTGTTTGAAAGCATTATATGTACTCGTTGTACGCTGAGAGAACATGATTTTCGTGTCCTCCTAATTCTTTTGAGCCTTACAGTCAGTTGAACAAATTCTCAAAAGCAGGTCCCTTTCAAAAAAGGTCCCCGGATTCATAGCTGGTTGCTTATTGGCCGATTTCTGATTGAAAAATGAGCCAATAGTTGTGAGGGTTAAAATGTTGAACATCCCCCAAGGCTAAGAAATTAATGATGATTGCAGAGCCATGTTGCATAACCCCCACCGATTGAAACCGTTGGGTCCTTGAACCTTTCGAAGGAGTGGCAAGAATATAGAGATGAGATTACAGATAACCAGCAACCGTGAACCAGGGATATGAGTCGCACCCTCCCTTATCTGATAGGTTGTTAACATTTCCATAATGGCGGAGAGCAGATAAGCTGGAAGCTGCAGATGCTTAGCATTTCGTGTGACGCGTGGAGTGAATTTTAATTGATTGGTCTTTGAGTTATCATTTCTTAAAGTGTCATTACTTAACCTGTTATTTGAATGGAAATTTGTAATGGAAAAGATTTCGAAATTTCCCCTTTAAGACTTTCGAACTCTTTGGAACGACCTAGACATATTGTGAGATTTAACAATTCAATCGCCTGAGAATCGAAAGTAAGTAAGTCAGTGACACAAGGAAATAATCATTTCTGAGAGTTTTACATTCCACCTTATGTCGTTGATTTTAAGTGTGACCTCTGCTTTTAAGAGAGTAAAAGGCTTTGGGCTAAAGTTCCAAGCAAAATACTGCTTTTAACAGATTTTAGTATGGCCTTGTGCCCTCCAGAACCCCTAAAGCAGGCCTCAAGCGTCCACAAATCATCGATGCGAATCGAAACGATTTGCTACGCAATTGAAACGATTTCGAAACGATCTTTCAGGTTGAAAAGTGTTGCATGCTATGAATCAATGGCAGGCCTAAAAACGCTGTAAAGGTTACTTGTGTCGAAGATTACATTACATAGGTTAAGCAATGCACAGTTCCTCGCTCTCTTTACCCTGTCAGTTGAAATATATCCACAGTCACCCACTTCGTATGTCACAGCGACTTAAGAGCCGTTAACAGAGCCCCCAAGGGATGAAATATGGAGGAGAACCTGTTTGGATCGACAGAAAAATTTAACAAAACGTAGGAAGCATTTCTCGATTGGGGGGGCTATTGGGGAGAAACAACAGAATTAAAAGTCTTTTGCCATATCAAATATCTTACTCGGGAGAATTATTGGGCCCTTCCTACGGGCCTGCAAAAGTTGTGAAATTTAGACTTATTATACTCAAAGAACTGCTTTTTCCTTTTCATCTTAGGTGACAGAAACGACAAACAGTGAAGTAGGTCGAATGTTTATATAATTCTTCGAGTATTGGTAGACACCCCTCTAAAGTACTGAATATCCTCCACAATAATAATGGTATCCCCCACAAACAGCATTTACTAATGATATCTCCTAACAGTACTGCACACCCTGTACAGTACTAAGAAAGTTTAAGTGTAATGAACTAGCCAGCGAAAGGCCATAGGCCTTATTTCCAGCAGGACACACCTTGTCTAACGTCCCTTCCAAAGAAAGGTTGACTGGGCTGTTTGAACAAGACCTCGAAGTTCACCTATCCAGTTATTGACCGAACAAAACCAACTCAGCAATAAGTTATATGTTGTTATAGATTTTAAGATACACAAGTCTTTTTATCATACACACTTTTTTCATTATAAGGAACCGTTTATAAGGAACCTAGAACTAGAATTTCTTGTAAATACAATGATTTCCTCTATTCTATTGTTTCCTGTAATAATTGAAAACTATATTAAATTCAAGGCACTTTTAGTACTAGGCCTTGAGGAAGATTCCTTATAAAATAAAAAGCGTGTACACATGAAATTAGTGTTAAGCATTGCACAACGGTTCCTCATGGGAAACACCCTGTATTATAAAGAGCCTTTTTGATGGTTGAATTATTTTTGCTACGCTTTCGACAACTGTTACTTGCTTTAAGTTCAAACGGGTTCTCTTTAAAAGGCCTCTTACACTGACGTCACGATAACAAAGACATATCCCGGAGCTGTCTAGTCGCTCTGACATGAAATGACATCGAAAGACATTTCAAACTGAAAATAGATCGAAGTCAACACAAGACACTGGGTCAATGATCGAAATCAGCATTAAAAGAACATTGCCTCACATTAAATTAAAGTCTATTAAATCTTAAAGATAAGTGAAAGAGAGATAGATATTGGACATTGAATTGTTCTTATGGTAGCTGCAGTGGACACTTTTGTACTTGAAACTTCGAGACACAAAAAAAGTTCAGACATCGGAGACAAATTTAATGGGCGAAAACCACAGTGGTAGATAAACTGGTAAAACGTATGTCACAGAGATAGGCCCAGCGATTTGAAGAAAACTTGAGATGATAAGCAAATATTTTCGCAAAGAAACAAAATTTCAAAATACCAAGATGTTTTTTCTCGTTACATAGAGAAACCATCTGGAAGTTACATAACGTGAAATCGAAGCAACGAAGGGCCTAAATTTTGGCAGCAAATAAATGGGTGCATTGGTGCATTGTTGAGTCGCAGAGATAGCTCACAGTGAGTTTTCTGATCAACCTGAAGCACACAGCAAAGCTATGGATTTATCAACGAAAGCTTATCCTTATAACCTTAGAAGCTTCCCGGACCAGCCAGTCCTTTAGTATCGTGGGAGGTAAATCATGTAACTGAACCATAAAGCTTAGAAATTAGTCTGATACACCATAGTTGTGAAGACACAAAATCTGGCTTAATTCAACATCGAGCTGTTTTTGGCGACCTGATTGGTCAGGTAAGTTGGGAGAATATACATGTGATCACAGATAACACCCAATGAAAGATGTGCTAACTTGAGCTGGAAACTGGAAACTAGGCTTTAACATGATTATCGGTCCAAGGTCCGAGAAATTGGATGCTATGATTATAATTAAAAGTTTAGCTTCATGACCGCTTAAAATGCGATTTACTATTATCTTCTTGGCTGTAATATCACAAAGGAAGCTTTTGACAAGAAACCCAGTACTGTGTATCTGCTAAGCAGCTGAGAAACTCCCAGAGCTGCCTGATGAATATTTCAACTAACGTTATTATCGTCTTAAGGTCTCAACACATTGACTCTGCCGGACTCTGCTATGCCTACTACTCCAGAAAACTGTACCTGGGTTTCACAAGGAATTCTGCGTACGTTTTTAGCGAGGGGTATATCACTCTAAAAAATCTCGTACACATTTGGGTAAAAATCTTTAAAAATCTCTGAAAATCTTAGAAATCTCAAAAAATCTCGTACACTCTTATTGAAGTCATTTGCCCCTCAGTTTTTAGCAGAACCAACACATTTTTACAGGATTAGAAGTTTCTTGAATCTCTTAAGATTTGTGCTGAAAGTTAAATATTCTTAGATTTGAAAATGGGTTTGGTGTTGGTAATATTTCTGGGCTTATTTCTGGGCTTATTCTAGAAGGTTTTAGGCCCAGAGAAGAGAATCTATATGTTGAAGGGATTGCGAGCGAAATCGGAACAAGCTGGGTTAGGGAACTGGGAACTGGTAGGGTTCCCCAGTGATTAGAGGGAATATTTTGTGCACACGCTGAAGTTGATGAAATTCATAAAATATACATGGTAGCAAATTTATGGTTTTCAAAGGGAACAGGGGTAACAAGTACATCCAAACCTTTATTGCATACTAGGTAATTTACTAGACTGATTGCTGAAGGTTTATAAACATCACGTGAGCTTGGATAGATTAGTTCTACATCGATCGGATTCATTCAAATCTATAAGGATATAGTAGGCCTAAGAGATTTATGCTGTTTACTGCTTTCTTTAGCTTGGATCTTAAAAGTTAGTAAGGAAGCACAAGGAACACAAGCACAGAAGAAAGATTTTAATTAGCGCATTCAGGTCTTCAGAAAAACATGACTTTTGAGGAATACATAGCCAATCGTCTTAACCCATTGCTTTCTCTATTGCGAGGGGCATATCACTCGAAAAACCTCGTACACATTATGAAAAAATCACAGAAAAATCACAGAAATCGAAGGAAAATCACCAAAATCACAAAAAATTCACTGTGATTTTTGAAATCACAAAAATCTCGTTCACTTTTTTGTGAGTGATATGCCCCTCGCCCTATTGCTCTACATTAAAAATCTATGGTCTTGCATGTTCTCAAGTCATGTGCAATATTTCTTTTTTGTTACTTATTTTTGTCTCAGTACATATTGCTTATTGACAAGGTGCCTATTGAAAATAAAAGTCATTTCCCATCAATCTGGGTTGAAAAGGAACTTCTCTCACCAAGGGGGAAGCTGGTCATTTGTCTAGGCCCACGAGAAAGGAAGAGGACAAGGACCCAAAGGAAGTCATTCATAACGGCGATTGTGTTCGATAAACCTAATCTTAAAAGCCGCCTTGAAATTCTCAAAATAACAATTACCATCTTTTGTTGAATTTCTCCAAGGTTTTATAGTCACAGGATTAATCACTAGGTTTTAGAAAACTTTTCACTCAATTTGACTTGGTTTTCAATGGTCGTAAGCGTAAATCGTACTACGGGAGTAAAAATCTAGGAAGCTGCGCAACAAAGCCCTTATAGTTAAATAATTTTTCTAACCAACGAAAAAGGGATCGACTTTGGTGATGCCCATCTTCAAAACATTTTTTGGGTTGGGGAATGGTAGCTATTTTGTTATTTTTGGCCAAATCTTAAGCAGCTGAGAGGGTCTGGGTCGAAAGTTCGATTACTTATTTTTTAAAAAGTGCATCATTTTGAATTTTCAAGACAACTTTTGAAAGTCAGATACAGGTAATTTTAAAAAGGATACTTCAAAAGCATTGAGATTTCTTATAACAAAGATTCCTTTGTTATATTGTTCTTTAAAAAAATTAAGAAAGTTTCAGTACAGAGATCATTCGAGATATTTTTAGGAAAAAACGTCAATCGGCAGGCGTTATCTTAAATCCCTTTTCGGAGTTTCATAGAGATTAGAAAATGCTAGTAAGAAGCTTTGGGATCTTGAAGGATTTATGGAGTGTCTCATTATATTTAGCTAGATTTATCTGGATTTATCTCAAATTATCAGGATTTTGAATGTTTAGGATATAATTTCTCCAGGTTGATTTATGGCGCTGAAATTTTGCGGACTGTCGGATTGACCCCTCTTAACACGGGTGGGGGAAAATATTCTGGCTAAAATTTATACTTATAAAACTCCTTGCTTTGAGTTTAGAATCGTAGGATCCTTCCCAAATTTGCATAGGCCTTGAAAACCCTCGTTTGACTGACAGCGATATTTAAAAGAAGTAAAAACATTTATTTGAAAAATCAATATTATTTTTTGCCTCCTGACCCGAGTTCGATTTCAAGTAAACTAAAGGCTCATTATCTCGCCCTTTCTTTGAAGGGCCTTTCAAATTTCTATTCTTCAACGTTATCATCTGAATTTTCCCATGCACATCGAATTGTTAAGAACGATTGTTTGTGTCTAGATAAGAGAAATCGGGCAATTTCCCGTTAAACCCTCCCCGACCTGTGAAATAATTTGGAACAAGAATTGGAACAAAAGATATCATGTGAAAAATTAATGAAGCAGTGATAAGGAGAAAGTTACACAAATGACCGCTTATTTTCTCTTTTGAAATCATGGGTCTAGGTCATCTAGGAAAAACGCCTTAACCTCCTTTCTTATTTATAAGGTTGTAATAGGCCTAAACTTAATCATGTAAAAAAATCTCGATAAATCAAAATAACCGTTCTTATTCAAAAGAATTCGGAAAAATATTGCTAGGATTTAAAGATCTTGAAAATAGATAGCCTTAAAAAAACATTCCCATATTTTATACCGTATTGATTAAATCTTAAATCACTGATGGGTTTGCCCTTCAGTCTGGGGAAGCCCCAACTACGGAGGGTGGGTGTAACATTTTAAAGCACTCCCCGGGGAAGGCGAAGCGTGTAGGTGTACATAAACATTCTGAATTCAAAAACAAAGAGATAAAGTAATTAAATAATAATTGATGAAATTACTCACCAAGCCTTTACAAACATTTAGAACAACAGCAGAATCTTCAGATCCCAAAACTTTTCCAGAAAAATAACAATTATGTAGCCTCCCCCCTTCGAATCGCAATCTCGAGTCGTTCCCCATGAAATGCTCCTCGTGAAATCCAGGCGAAATTAAATTATCAGGTGTAAGAATGAATATTATTGTCTCGTTGAAAATTGTGACTTGGTAATATCTTTCCAGTTCATCTGCATCTTGATCAATTTTGCTTTTTGCACTGTTAATGTTTGGAAATGTGTTATTTACTGTCGAAAGCTGTTCCAAAGTTTTCAAATCGCTGTTTATTTTGTAAAGTCTCTTCGGGATTATTCTCTGCTCTTCACTTTCTTTTTCAGCTGTTTGAAAACAAACATAAATCAATATCAAAATTCATTCATTCAATGAAATTCAACTACTTTCGAAAACTTTTGCAAACTTTAAAGAAATCGATTTATTTCAGATTATTTCATTTCTTGTGTTTGTTCCAAACAAATAAACGGAACAGTTTTGTGTTATTTCTTCAAGATCTTTCGATGTTAAATTAAAAGTTGGTGAAATCAAGATTTTTATATTTCAAATAAAAGTTTATTAATTATGGGCAGGCCAGGCTAAGGAAATCTTGGTTACTTTCAGAGTTTCCGAGGAAAAATGCGTTAACTCAATTAAAAGATATTTAGAAAACATGGGCTGACAATAAAAATGAATGAAATAGAAGTTTCCCAGATAAGGGAAACAAAAATCTAAAAACATATTATTCAGAAACAGATGTGATTTCAAAAGTGTAATAAAGCTCTTTTATAATCAGATAAATTTCAGAAATGAGAAATGAACACTTAATGATTTCAAAAATAGACATGAAACAAGTTTCCTTCAGTGAAATAAATCGGTTTTGAGAAAATAGTTCTAAGAAACAGAGCCTAACATAAGTTTGAAATTATAAACCCCTTTAGTAAGACACCTGTAGGAAATTTTGAATAAATTAAATCTGACGAAAATTTTACATTTCTAATTCAAAATAATTAAAAACAGGCAAAAGTGCAATGAAATATATTCAGGGAAAATATTTGAGAAAGTGGCTCGATTAAACATCTTAAGAAAAAAAATCAATATATACTGCAAGAAACACCCGTCATAAATTTTCATTCAACGCCATTTGCTCTGATCTGCAGTTGTTAAAAATTGAAAAAGCTGTTGTTAATCGCAGAGGTTTACAGATCGATTTGTAAATACAAAATAAACAAATAAATATTGAGACAAACCTTTTGATATCCATGGCAAACAAATCAGTAGTAATATTACTTGGAAGTAGATGTAAAGAGAAGCCATTTTCTTGATAAATGAATATTCAGTTTGTTGGATAAAACTGCAAAGCTCCACAGCCTGTTCGAAGTGACTCGTAAGATTTGCTTACAACCCAACCATGCATCTGTGTTTTCGCCTGTAATTTCAGTCTCTTGGGGAAGGTTCTTTCTCCAAGGCACAGCGGACCTGTTGCAAGTGATTTCCTCTCACTGCATCGCGCTGGACATGTTCCACAGCCCTTAGGGGATGACCCACGGAATTTGGCAGCCAATCAGAGCGGAAAGCGGAGCCTGCAAAGAGAAATAATCGGTGTCAGCCCCCGGTTTCGTTCGATCAGGGGGTACGGGGTTTGCGAAAATGGTGCAAGCTTTGCTGAGAAAGACGCAGAGAGGAAGTTTTAAGAAAGTATCTTATAACTAAAGTATCGAAAACGCCGACAAAAAGTTAAGCAAATTCACCATTGAGCTTTATGTATCTCTCTGTTTTCTAGTGTTGTTGTTTTTTGTTAAATGTAATTGATTACCATTGGCACCAACAAATAGTCTTTATGTAAAAAATTATAGAATACTCCGATTCTTAGAATTGCCACAAAATTTGTAGTTAAACAATATAGAAGATTGAGACTGTAGTTTTAATAATTATTCCTGAGTTTTCTCGAGTGGGGGCATTTTGCTTCGGAGGTGGAACATGATTGTTGTGGGTGGTGAATGCGAAGGGTGAGATGGGGCAGTACGTTTCAGGGGGTGGTGCAAACGCTAAAGGTGGGAAATTTAACTCTGGAGGTGGGACAATATGTTGCAGTTGGTGAATGCACACACGGGAGTTGGAATATTATGCTTAGAAGGTACTAGAACCCAGGCTCTAGAAAAAGGCACTGGATGTAGGCAGAGAAGAGGTAGCTAGAAAAGAGCACAACAGACTTTCGAAATCGAGACACTTATTGAAAAAGTGTAGAATACCATCGGTGGATGCTTCGATGGTTTTGATTGTGAAAAGCAAAAAGGAAAAAATATTACTAAGTCATTATTATGTAATTCATGAATTGGAGCCGTTTCAATGAGTCAAACACATATACAAACAATTATGAATGAAACCCAAAGACAATGAATTTGTAGCAATTTTGTTTCACGGCTAACAGTGTAAACACGGGGAGTTTACGGCAGATAAAGGATTTACTTAAAGGATTTCATCTTATGATTTCAACCATCTCTCCATTGAGATGGTTTTCCTGTTAAAGGCAGCGAGACAGAGCGAGAGTTGTATTGATACAAATACACAGATTTGAATCCTTTTGAATAGGGGGGAGGTTGTAAATCTTTCTAAGTCTCCATCAATGTAAAAAACAGATTAATGACAAAAGATGGATTTGACTTTTTTCTGCTCGAGCCCACAAACACAGAGGAACAGTGTTTTAAAGCTTCTGGGTAGAGTCAGGAGCATTGAAAATTGAGGAACGATTCTCGAAATTTGAGGAAGTCTCTCAAAGTTTTGTGTCATATCACCCCTCATCCCCTTATTCACCTGAAAGCTGGGCCTTTTTGAGATTTTCAGGGATATTTTGTTAAGACATTTGACATTTTTAGAGAAATTGTTAATCATTATTGGAAGAAGTTTATCGGATATTTAGGGACAATCAACCTCTCATACTCTTCCTAAGTCTACTCCACTATATATTTCACAAGAAAAATGGATTGTAACCCTTCGAAAAATAAGACAATTCTTACAGCTTCTCTTCGACAACGAATAAATCTATTGGGCTGCTGGATGAATTGATTTCATTATAATTTTTCCTTTGTAAGAGCCCGAACAACTGTCAACAGTCAAAAGTAACTTTCGAAGTTGGAAGGAGATTCCTGTGCAATTAAAAGAGGATTTATGCAGCCTCGAATAGGATGGTTTGAGAATAGAACAGCTAGCACACTTCATTTCCACGGAGTCTCGACATATTTCCTTCCACCTACCAGCGTTTTAGAAGTATTTCACATGGGGATATCTTATATACACGTGTTTTTCATAAGAATCTGTAAAATCTGCCCAGTACTGATAGATCCTTAAATTTTTCGAGTTTGAGTTATTTCAGCATCTTGTCATATACTATCTAATGAAATTTATGTTAGCTGCAGTACGAAGAGTTCTTTAGATTTTCAAATGGGTTTAGACGCTGATGATATTTTTGGGTTTGGTCTTGAAATTTAAGCAGAAACAGTCACATTTGTTAAAAAATACAGCAGGAAAAGGCTTCACAATTTATAACTGAATAGAATACAGAAAATAACAGCTCTTACAACTACCAATAATAAAAAGGAAAACGAGGTATAGTAAAAGAAGGGGAAAGAAATTATGGCATGATTATTCAGTACAGTCTTTTTTAAATTTCCTATAAAAAATAATGGCAGCCAGCAACTCAGCAGATGGTGAACCTTTAAAACCCTTCATAAAAGTTTGGAAAGCAGTGGTAAGCTAACGTATTGAAAGAAAGATTATCCCTTAGCTTACAGATCAGAAAAGTAGCTGACTATTTGTAACTCTGTTGTACCAATAAATTAAGAAACTGAGCCTTCGTTGCTTATTTAGTACTCAAAAGGCCAAACTTGCTACTGTTAGATTACGTACACGAGGGTGTGTGTTGATTGGCTGACGCAGTTGGGAGAATTTGTACTTTATTGAATACAAATGTCTTCAAGTTTTAGTACGTCCAGGCAAAGCCATTTTCAGTTACGCCACTATGGGGGTCCTAGTATTCCAGACCTATCTACTTTTCTCAAAAACTACGATGCCCCCCATTTTATGAGAATCTTCTATTTCCAACTGTAGAATTACCTCCTAATCAGTTGCACACGTCTTTTTATGGGATAATTTGCAAAGTTTCTGATGATATAAAAGGTCTGCTTTCCAAACGTTTTGAGCTGTCTTTGCTTATTTATGCCCTTTGAGCGATTTATAAACCTGCAAATGAAAATTTCTAGCTACTACCCTGATTTTGAAGCTTCAAGTCCCTAAGTGTAATGGCGCCAACCCATCTTTATGTGGCTTGAGACCCAGCCTTGTAAGGTTTGGTCTTTGGCACCCTAGACAGAGTTCCCTTCTTGAACAACCTTCTTAAATTCTTCCTTTTATTCTCAACAAGTTAAAGGCCTATTTGGAAGATTTCCAATTTCTGACTGATTTTGAAGGAACATTTTTGATGATTTTTTGAATTCTTGAGGCTAGGATAGTTCCCTGAACATTCCTGAGTAAATTAAAGGCCTATTTGGAACCATTTATTCTGGGTAAATTTTGACCTAAACTGTCCGGTCTTTTTTCAAATGCTGGATGTATTTCGAAGAAATTCTGATTGGTGATTTTATACGTTTTCTAAAGCTATTATAGCGTAATATTGCTCCCTGAACAGTATTGTTTGTATTGTACTATTTATCTGGTGTTAATATTGACAATACTAGTGAGCATATACTAATTTATACTAGCCTGAAAAACTTCAAGGTCCTGAGTCGATTAAGGAGGGTAAATTTTGATGAAGAAAGTAACGCAAGAGATAGGGTCTGGCCTCGACATTCATACCCCCTGTATATAGTGTTACCCCCTGTGCTCAAACTTTATTTGGAAAGGGTGAAAACGGCTTGAGTCTTGAGCTACAAATAACGTGCAACATGTTAGAGTTAATTATCAACTCGTCCGTCATTCAGACGGAATAGCGTCACTTTTCACTTGTCACATGATTAATGTTCCAAACACGAGAATTTGAATAAGGGGAAGTCCAAGTAACGGGGATGGGAACGGCTGAGTTGGCTAGATCACTCAACCCTTATTCAAAGGACTACCGATTAGAGTCACCCTTCAGACCTGTCATATCAAGTGTTTTGAGGGAATTCTCTTTAATTCCAGGCAAAAAGCCAAAAGGAGTTGCGAGGTGTGGTCACATGGAAGGATCAGGGTCACCCTTTTCGATTTATCTTCCCAATCAGTGCTTTGCGTATAAACCACTTTTTCAATAATTATAACTCGATAAGCAATTAGAGTATTTTTCTGGCAATGGAGTATGAAGATGATGACTCACTTGATCTGCTTTACAAGCCTCTTCCCCTTGCCAGGAATATGCAAATGAATAGAAATAGGGTTTCAGTTTCATAGGAGACGGGGGAGTCTCTTTATCTTTGGCTAAACATTGAGCAACTACGCGGGTCTAGAGCAGACTTACAGGTCCAGTTACTCATTGAAAAAGTGTACCTTTCACATTTTCAGGTCAGTAAGCGTATTTGCTTATCAAAAATTAAAATCTCAAATTAGTCTCTTTACAGATAATGATGACGTTTACTTTTGACCCTGTACTTTTAAACGTCCAACCAAAAAATTACTTTCCGAAAACGTGCAGTCTCGCATTGTAGAAAATGTCCAGAAAAAACGACAGATGTTTTCCTATAGATGGTGGTAACGTGACTTAATGAGTACAGCAATGCTTAATTGAGTTTGCTCATTAGTAGTTGCTTTTGACATCCTGTACGAGGCTGGCCTCCAAGAGCGTCTACTACCATGGCAATCACGCTAGGACATAGGCCTTATTCCCATTTCTGGATAGACTTACTAGATTGATTCCCTGTACTTTTGGTCTGCCAGCTTAACGATGCAATTCAACTAAAACTTTTTAAAACGAGATTCCATATCCTTGCAACATCGACCTCAGTCAAAATTCAGATTACAGTCTAGAACCTTTGTATGATTACAATCGTGACATTTTGGCCTTTATTCTGTTTTGCGTAGAGGCAGAATTGGAAAAATGCCTTGCTTTCTGAAATCAGCGAGGGTTTATTAAGGTCTTAGTAAGATTTAAGGTAATATTAGTAAATCTATAACAATGGATTGGTCACATTTGAGAATATGTAGCTAACAATGGATTGGTCACATTTCAGAATACAGATTGACATATGGTAGGCCTTAGGGCATTGCTGCCTACTATAGGCCTTGGAGTATACTTCCTATCTATCATACTTCCAATTGAGGGGGGGGGGCTAAAAATGTAAAACCACTGACAACACGCTCACAACAGCTATTTTCTTAAATATTACGACGCCAATTGCGTTATCCTTCGAAAATTATTGCTCATGGCTCCCTGTAAGCTTTCTGAGACACACGGTATGACATTCGTCAGATGACCCCACCCCTCTAGAACAATGAAAGATACGAGACGAGGTCAAACTCTTCTAACAACGCCTTCTTGAAACTTTCGTGGGAATGCCCTGCAGATATTGATGAGGTTTTGTTATAATACAAAACATAACGTTCGCCAGTTTTCACAGGATTACGTTAAGACAAATTGAATTGTTGCGATATCTAATTATCAGAGAATGGCAAATCTCCTTAGCAGGACCATGGTAAAGTTGTGGCATTTGTGTTATCTATCAGGCCGTTGTTCTCTCCGAGTTTTTACGATCCACACTGGCTTGATAGACACCTTTTGACATACAAGAGCACATCAGCAGACCCATTAGTTTATCTTTCTTACAATGTGCATTGATCTAAGCTATACTCGTTCTTTATAAGAAACCATATTAAGTCTTTGTACCCGAGTTTCTTAGGTTTCACCTCACGTGCGTTTCGAAACGTTTCATAGCAATGTTTTCAAAAGCAGAGTTCGTGTAAAAAAAGGATAAGCATGACAAAGATATAAATAATAAATGAAAAAGGGGGGTCAAAAAAGGAACATATAAAATTATTAAAAAAGGAAAAATTATATCTATCTAAAGAGAGGGTATTCCTAACCCCCTAGCCATCCCATTGCCTCCCCTTCTACAAACCCCAAGCTTTAACCAACTCAGGAACGCCACAAAATTTAGAATATTAGTATTTTAGATATTTGAATTAAGGTTGCTGGTTACATTTAGACTGCTATTTTTGACTTTTTTCTTTATTGTCTGTAAAGTTTCTTGAGAAGATGGTGGTTATGTAGACATCTCAATTCTATTTGGTCATAAGTCCTTGTGCTTGAAAACTCGAGGTTTCAATTAATGAATGCATCTCAAAATTACTACCCAAGGAGAATTCAACTTTTTTCATAAGTAATGAAATAAACAAATACAGACATGAGATAAAGTGATATAACATAATTATGCTATTCATGGCAGAAATAGACACGTGGTCATCGAGTTCTCTCCATGAATAACACTTACAATGAAAATTGATTAAATCAAATATAAAAAATCAAACAGGGAGAAGTTAACTTGGCATTAGACAGGAGCTGTAAGCAGTAACATAGAGAGGCGGGTAACAAAGGTAATTAACAAAAAGGCTTGGGCTCATGACGGGTCCGTAAAATCTATGTTATATGTTTCTACATTATCAGCTTTCTTTTAGGAGTATTTAGGCTCATTGAATCAGCCTTCAGCCTAGGGTGCGGCCACTCTCTCAACAGACCTGGCTATGTGCCAATCAGAACACGTCTAATCAATGAAATTCTGAATCACGCTGTCTTTCCAGAGTCTAATGCCTTGCCTTTAGTGCCTTACCATGCCTTGCCTTTTAGAGAGTTGCCTTTAGAGTTAAGAATACTCTTTGAAATCCCTAGACTTTGGATCAAGCATTACATGTAATATACAAAAACATGTACAGTTGATAAGCAGCTAACTAAGCTGATGCATACACCCTTCATCAACTTCTTGAGATGTATTGTGTATTGTTCGGGAATCGCGAATTGTGGTTCTAGTTGCTTGAGGTTTAGGTGCTAAACTGCTAAATAAACTACACCTACTTCATCATGTCCAGATTGCAGCCTTGTCCCACTGCCACTCGTTAATTTTCTGTTTTTCTTTATAAGGACGAAAGGGTACTAGCTATGTTGCATCGACCTACTTCGATATGCGATAGCGTAGTTGAAAAGGATTTAAACAAAACATGGCTCACACGTTTTTTATAAGAATTTTGATATTACGCTCTTTGCTTCTTATTCCTAAAGTGATTTTTCACCATCTTACCACTCCTTCACCTTCTCAAAGATGCGTTGAAAATAAGTCTTAGACTGGGTTATTATGTTGCTGAAGCTGGTCTTGTGTTAATCTCGAGAAGTCGAATCCGGCTTCAGCATTGAGTAGAATACAAGTTCCTTTATCTGATTCATTGATTCCTTATAAAAAGCGTGTATCCACACACAATAGATTGATCAAGAGTTTTGCCAGAGGGTCGTCTGCGTAATGAATGGAGAATGCTCTCTAGGATAGATTGATGGTTTTGTATTTAATCAACATATGATTCTTACTCAGCTGTTTATCTCTTGTTTATCTCTTACAATTAGCTACAAACAACCCAATCTATGAAGCTCTTGTACTCCAAGAGAAGTAAATAGCTATCCGAATTTCACACGAATGCGACAGTGCCATCCTAGGAAACTTATATGCAGTACTGTGGGGGTGTTCAAAGCTGTGGAGGATGTGTTCAGTAGTTCAGTGAAGTAAAGGGTGAGAACTGTGGAGGATGTTCATTGCATTTGGGGGATATCTTCAGTACTGATACCATCAGTACCATGGAGGGTATTAAGCAGCTAGGGATACTAAGCTAGAACGGGCTAATTTTTTTGAAATTAGCTCGTTCTGGCTAATTTTAGCCCGTTTTGGCTAATAAAAAATTATTTTTTTGAAAATTTTGAAGCCCAAACGGGCTAAAACGTCGATTTCTTGGATTTCCAGGAACCGGGCCGCTATTTTGACGCGATATTTGTGTTCTACGCATCAAGAAACGGGGATTCATGTAAAAAAATTTGGGGGTTTCTCCGGCGGAAGTTTGCGAAAAATGCGACTTAAACTTTTGTGACGTTTTCTATTGTTCTTTCTGATGCGGTTAAGTCCGCGTAATGACGCCCGTGCCGTGCGGCGAAATGAAAAAAATGGATAATTCAGACTTAAACACCAGCTTTGTACGTTTCTATAATTAGGTCTTCTAATAAGATGTTTATCAATACAACGTAAATTACAAAAATGTTTAAATTAAAGTTGCACTCATAAAAGCCTTGTTTCTGAAGCTTCCCCGCACGGCACGGGTGTCATTACGCGGACTTAACCGCATCAGAAAGAACAATAGAAAACGTCACAAAAGTTAAAGTCGCATTTTTCTCAAACTTCCGCCGGAGAAACCCCCAATTTTTTTTACATGAATCCCCGTTTCTTGATGCGTAGAACACAAATATCGCGTCAAAATAGCGGCCCGGTTCCTGGAAATCCAAGAAATCGACGTTTTAGCCTGTTTGGGCTTCAAAATTTTCAAGAAAATAATTTTTTATTAGCCAAAACGGGCTAAAATTAGCCAGAACGAGCTAATTTCAAAAAAATTAGCCCGTTCTAGCTTAGTATCCCTAGCTGTTAAGTACTGTGGAGAGATACCATCAGTACTTCAGAAAGATACCTACAGTGTTATGGAGGATATTGGCATACACGCAATTTTTATAAGTAATTTCAGCTCGAGCTCAGTACTAGAAATTGCTTAGCTGGAGAGCGAATTTCAGTACTCAAAATTGCTTAGCAATTGCTTAGCTTTGTTTACTTAAAAATTCGTTTCCTAGAATAGTATCTCAGACGTTGTCGTACAGGAAATTGTCGGTGGTATCTTGCATACAAAAGTGTACCGGGGTATCAATATCCACTGTGACCTACTTCTCTATAGCTGCTGCACGATTTTCGTGGCCAATCGGGTCAGAAATAAAGTTTTCAAATTGCTTAGCATTCCTTTTAATCCAGTACTAAATTGCTTAAGTTCTCGTTTTTTGAGTACTGACTTGCTTATAAAGCAGTTACTTATAAAAAATACGTGTATGGGGCCTGTCCCTATATTCTCCCCCAAACCCCCTGACTCCATAACTAAAAACATCAGATATAAAACAGATACATAACTGAAGAGAAAATTCGAGAAACAATTATGTTATTAAACACTTTTGATCTACATTATAATGTGTCATGATTCATATGCCCTTGGGAGACAGCCTTAGACAGAAGCAGATTTTGGATACAAGGCTTATTCATACGAAACATCAACAGTAGAGTGATTACACTGATTCATCAATGTTTGCCAGAGGGGCGTGTTTTCATGAATTGGGTTGTTGTTTATTATTGGCTTTGTATCTAATCGACGCATTACTCATATCAAGGTGTTTATCTCCTCACTGTGGGCTGCAAATCGTTGTTGTTGTTGCTAATGGTTCATATTAAAATTGTTGTTGTTGTTACTAATGAATCATTCTCAAATCAAATCATTGTTGCTGTTGCTAATGAATCATATTGAAATCGTTGTTGTTGTTCCTAATGGATCATTAGACTCATTACATGAGTCCCAGAAGTCGCTCATCGTGTAACGGAGGCCAGCACTAAACCGATTCCGCTCAAACTGGTTTAGTTAATCATACTCAAATCTTTGTTGCTTTGTTCCTAATGAATCATAATGCAATCGTTGTTGTTGCTGTTGTTGTTAAAGAATCATATCCAAATCGTTGTTGTTGTTGCTAGTGAATTATATCGAAATCTTTGCTGTCTTGATTTACAACGATCTTTGAATATTTTGTATTGGTGGCTATGAGTATTTTTCTCATTGATTTTGAAGAAATCGTCTTGGTACAAATCGATCTTTACGTTGAAATATTTGCAGTATACAAGTAAAATGATTCCGAAAAGTTTTTGCATATCATTTTTATCAATGAATATATGTTTTTGATTCTTTAAAAAAATGGTAAATATTTTTACTGTTGCATAACTCCTCTCTTGCGTCTATATTCATGGGTATTAAAAAGAAAATACATGTCACAATGTGAATTATATTCTGGCAAGTAGGCTTTAACCAGTAATAGTAAAATGCCTCCCAAAGATCTCCAAGCAGGGACCTTACCAATCGTAGGCCAACATGCTAACCAATGTCTTGAATCAGAAGATAGGTAAGCATGTTGGCCATTGGTGGGTAATAATCATCACCTACGCTCTTTTTTTCATAAGAAAAATTTTAGAAGAACATGAGCCTCAGATTTTGCCAAATCTTAAGAACAAGCTAAGAACAAACCGAGCCTGACCATTTCAAGGTCAATATAAAAATTGTACGAAATAACCACGAGACTGTCAAATAATTACAAAATAAGCAGAACGACAGCACATAGATATGACAGGTGGTCAAGAGAGTCAAAATATGAACCAATCAGCACAACTGATAGCGAAAACAGGCTTCCAAATCATTATAAAGTAAGAACAATTTCAGAACATTTCAGGCTGAAAATAGAGAAATATTTAAAAACAGCGAGCTTCAAATCAAATTTACTGGTTCTTATAAAAAAGGGTGTATATCTAAATAGACACGCTACTAAAAGCTTGTGCAGTGAACGCAGCCCTAAGCTAGATAAGCTTTGCTTTTCCCGTGTCAGTTAAATTTTTCTCAGATCAATAGTTTTGTTGGCTTTTGAAAGATGAAAATTGCCAATCCCCAATAAGAGCAGTAAAGATGAGAAAAGGGGTAAAGAGGAGACGAGGGTAGCAAATATGGTGGCAGCGAGATAATGTGTGCTGCCTAAGCTTCAGACCCTCGTTCCAACCAGATGTAAAAGTGTAGATAAACTGCAATCGAGATTAATGGTGCAAGAGTAGAGAAATTGGAGATGAGAGAAATAACATAGAATTAGCTGAGAGACTGCCGGTAATGCCTAACGGATCAGAGGTTTGAGAAATTCCCAGAGAGATAGGGTATCCGAAGAGGAAATTAGGTGGCAGTAAGGACAGTTGAAAAGTCACAGACAGACAGAGCAGAAATACTTTCTTACTCAGTATATAAGAAGTTATCTATAATTTTTAATCTCACATTTAAACGAGTGCCTTATTCTAGGGATATTAGTATAAGGTTATATGTAATGTTGGATCTTACAGTTAAACGATAGTCTATTTCAGTTTGACTGAAAATCTTGGTTTACGGTCCTATTCTAACTTAAATGGAGCTGCATTGTACACATTTACAAAAAGCTGCCATCAACTCTTTAACTGACCATTTCACTTCGAGTATAGGCATTAGCTGGTCAGCCCAGCCCATCCCAGCAAAGCCTAGCCTAGACAGCTTCCAACCGCAGATGCCCATAGATCTTAGCTTTTTGGGGAAATCACTTGGAACTAGCACCGTCTTGTATTAGTGACACGGTGTATATCATTTTCCTTGCAAGTCTTTCCTTACCTTTGTCAAATGCAACATGTATCTTATTTCGTGTTATATATAACTGGCATCATACTCGACCATGTCACCTGATTTAACCATGCACTCTACGATGCCTCAGAATCACCCTGAGGAACGATTGTGCAGCATTGTGAAGGGTGTTCAGTACTGTGGAGGATGTTCAGTACTGTGTAGGTAATACCCAAAACTTATGGTCTTCCTCCACAGTATACTGAATATCCTCTACCATACTGATGTTATTCCTCCAAAGCACTGATCACATGCCCCCACAGCACTAATGGCATCCCGTACAGCACTGATGATATCCCCCACAGCACTGATGATATGCTCCATAGTTCTGATGGTATCCCCCAACAGTACTAATTGTATCCCCTAAAACAGTACTGATGATATCCCCCACATTACTGATGGTATCTCCCACAATACTAAACACCCTTCAAAGCACAAAATCTGATTGGTTCACAACAGACCAATTAGGCCCTTGTTCAAAACAATAGAGCCGATATCTCATTTCCCCAGCAAGTCTATACCTTAAAGTAACACGTATTTTATTTTGCACAATGTATTACTGCCATCTCACCACATCAAACACAGGGCATATCATAATGCAGGATGCATTTACAGTTTATTTCATATTGCCTTGGAACAAACCTATGTTCTCAACCGAGGCTAACACGTATCTTATTTCAAGATACAGTATTACTGGTATCATACCAGACGACTATATCAGCTCATTGAGCATCGTAGCCTACTATATGATGCTTCGATGTATCTTTTTTTATTTGTGCATTTATTTTCATAATGATAATAATGATAATGATAAAGAATAATAATTTAATTCGATTATCATTATCATTAGTATTATTATTTATCTATTTTCATTCGATAAATTTCACTACAATAGCTAACAATATATACGGATATATACAAGTTACCTAATCAAAATCGAGAAAAAAAATTAGAATTTACATGAAATAATAATCATATCAATAATAATAATAGAAGATTAGTTGAAATACTGGGATAATTGGCACTGACAGGCACAGAGGTTTCAGGCTTAACCCGTTATCAAGTAAATTTGTTTGATTAGGCCTGACATTGGCTAAGTTATTTGGATTTCTGATAGAATAGTTTGAGGAACGTCGGTTACGGTGATCAGAAAATGCAAGCAAAGAATAGTCTGTCTCAGACTGTGAATAGACTAAAAGATTCTTAGGGGAGGTTAAGTTTTGCCAGCTAACCAGCCAAAGCTTGCCTCTTGCCTGTTTGGTATGCAAATTTCATGCATTATTTGTTGCAATTCGCACTTTATCCTGACTGCGCTACTATTTGATATTTGTAACGACAAAGCGATGTCAGTCAACTCCTTAGAATCTTGTATCATATGAGTGGCAAATTCTTGATATATTTGATAGCTTAGCAACGCCTTAGCAACCACAATGTTAAAATATATTACATTTTTCCCAAATTTTGAGAGTGTTTTGAACCAATTCTTTCCAAGTATCAAAATTTCATGGGGCCTAATTCATTCTGTGCTTGGGTATTGTGTTTCTGCGTATTGTATGTTATTCTAAAATAAGTAGGTCGTAGCCTTAAAATGATATGGAGGGGCATACAGATTATATCAGAATCCCCTTTTTGGCCTCCAAAGGAGGGAGAGGGTCTGTGTATTATAAACGATTTTTGATATTTTCTATTCGAGCTCGGCCAGTATTGAGAAATTTCTTGGGTTCGTATCACCTTAATAGTAACTTTCTCTGGAACCCCATTTAGGCCTGAAAAAATATATTATTAACTACTAATTTCAAAAGAAGCAGTAAGAACCGGTAAGAGCGAAATATTATCCGGTTGTATTTCTCCAGAAATAACATGCACTAGTATGTTATTTGTCAACACCCATTAAGACGCATTTTGAAACCAAACAAATATCTCTCAAAACGGCATAAGCCAGCACTGGTGTTAAATGTTAGCACTTTCTTAGGACAGGGCATTTTAAGTTTCATGTTTTATCCCTTGACCAAAATGTAATCTTTGAACACCCTAAGCTCATCCCGTTGAAGGAAGGAGTTATCGGCGAAAATCGTATTTCCTTCGTCCTAGGCCCATCCATGTTGGCAAATGAAAGGTGCTAGGCCAAGCTTAACTTTTTTACTGTCGTCACGCTAGAAATGATTGGCATGAGGGTTATGTTGAATACCAAGCTGATTCAGAAATCACTGATGCAATAATCACCAAAAATTATGTTTCGTTAAAAGTTTAAGGCAAGCTATATTGGGAATGAGCCAGCTTAGGCCTGGTTTAAAAGGTTACCGAGAAAGACACTCAAAGTCACGCTAGAAATGATTGGACCACATTTAATCATCAGACAATAAGAAAGGAGTTCTGGGATGCCGTATGAGGGCTCGATCCAAATAAAACAAGCAGTCATACTGAAAAATCTCGTCTTTGGGTGCCTAAGTTTTATTGTTCAAGCAAAATTAGTGTCTATTTTAAAGGAACATCACTGGGGGCAGCTCAATATCTTATACAAAAAAGGTTTTGGAGGACATCGTTCAGAAGAATCGGAAGGCCTTATGCCTGGAGGAAGGAGAAATCCCCCATTTAGCACGTAAAGGCTTCAAGAGCCAATTATCTCTTCGCCAATCATAATTTTCTTTTCCACATTCATCATAAGTCGGAGTCATTTGTCGTACCTGAGCATAGTCTAAAACTGTAACGGCCTAAATCCTTTGTAGCTAGAGGTGCAGTGGCTCGTTTTGGTAACTATGCGTTGTTAAGGGGAATATGCCTGCATGATATCCACCATCTTTTATGGTCTGAATAGGCACCAAGCACAATTTTCTAACTTTCATGACTAGCTGCGGGATACATAGATTGGCTGCATGGCAAGTCAAGAGCTGGAGAAAGCGTGAAAATATGATGTGTGACGATGTGGTGCTCCGGTTCGCCACGATGAAAGAAATCTGACCATGCATCAGTCGGATGCTGTTGACTCCTGACTCTCGTAACCGCCACTGAGACCTCACAGATTGAGCACTAAGCAGTGATGAGTTCTCAGTAAATGTATTAGGCGGATTCGAAGACACCATTAGATTTGGCCATCTGAACTGAAAATCAGGGACATATGAAGTATTTGTCATTCTAGAGCACAAAACACTTCTAAGGTACTTTTTCACCAAGCTTAACAAATTTCTGAAACTTGAGGAGAAGCAGGATTTGGAAAATTAATCGAGATAATTTCAGGAAGCCCCGGTACCACAGTGGTAGCGCATTAGTGTACGAATCTAGAAGTTGTGGGATCGAGTCCTACTCGGGTCATTTTCATTCCCATAAAGTATCTCAATTCACTTTCTGAAAGTAAGAAGTACACCTCATTGTTTTTTGCATAATATAAGGGGGATGTGCTCCTAGTGCCCCCAATTTTCTACGTCCCTCCTGAAAACTATATCTGTTTACTATGCTGGGAACCAAAATCAGATGAAAAGATATAAAAAAAATACAGTCAGAGGCAAGACATTATCAAGATATTATCCAAATAGTGAAGTAGCCAGATCTTTTACTGAAGCCAGCCCTTGAGATCAGAGCATTGGCAGTAATTTAGGACAGTAGCTATAAACAATATCATGGAGACTAGTTTCCAGGAATCTTTTAGTCAGAAGATCTGAAATTATCGTTTGGACTCTTTGCTAGCCTATTAGATGGCCTATCGTAAACGAAATACAACTTCGGAAATACGAGCAACCTTTAATGTATGAGCAGCCCATGGTCAGAAGAGTTTTCTTACAAGCTACCCCTATAACAAACCTTTAGTGTATGCGCAGCCCATGGTCAGAAGAGTTTTCTTACAAGCTACCACCATAACTCTAAGATGATACAAAGCACTTATTAGGAAAACTCCACCGACAAATCTCAGATATCGATATGCAAGTAAATGAATTGAGATCAAGCTGAACCTCGTAAGAGGATTCAGCACGCGTGATCTTTCCCACAAGGGTGGTGAAGAATCGAATAAAACGTGGTTGGATGCCAAACCACCCCTGACAAATGCATACCAGAACACAAAATCTCAGATGAAAGATGTCCATTGCCTAGAAAAATCGCATAAGCTAGTGCATTGTACATACATTTTTCTGATTTTCAAACAATACAAGACCAAGGGCTAAATAGTTTAGTTTATCAGATCAGGAAGGCGAATAATCCTACTTCACAGTAATGAACACCATTCAACGTACTGATGGTATCTTCAAAAGTACTGAACACCCTTTAATGTACTGATGGTATCCCTCCATAGTACTGGACACCCTCCAATCTATTGATGGTATCCCCCACAGTAATGATGATATCTTCCCAGAGTACTAAATATTCTCCAATTTACTGATGGTTTCCCCAACAGTACTGAATATCCTACACAGTACTGATGGCATCTCTTTGATATTATGATTAACTCTTTTACGCAATGAAGAATCAAAGTATTGAATATCCTTTATCAAAATCCCTCCACAGTAATGATGGTATCCCTTAATAGTTCTGATGGTATACCCTCAAAGTACTGATGTTATCCAACCACAGCACTAATGGTATCCCTCCAAAGTGCTGAACACACTCCAATGTACTGATGATATCCCTCCAAGGTACTTATGATATCCCCAATAGTAATGATGATTTTCCATATAATACTGAACATCCTTCTTCTACTGAACACCCTACATTGTACTTCAAATACTTTCCCCAGGGTAATACTGGTAATAAACCCTGTCTACAAATCTTTCATAGGCTGTAACATTGCATAACTTACTCTCCTTCGCTATAAAACCCTGACTACCCTACTCTCGAGTCAATACAGTTTTCGTTTTTGAAAGCTTCTTGAGGCGAATAGATTGGGGAATAGATGCGCGCCACTAGCATCTGTTATCTCTAAAACTATCATGATCACCACAAATTGGCTTTGTCCTGCAGCGACCGAGTCGTGAAACGGCTCACCACAGCACACAAAAAATCCCAAACCACATCAAGGGGACTTTCTAGAAATGATTACCCTTTGTACGCGTCGCAGTTGACTTGAAAGGCGAGCGCCACAGAAGAGATACGTCTTGTTAACGTAGTTGGCCATTTATCGTAATATCAGGTCTGTTATGTTGTATTGTGCTGTGAAAGGCTCACTCAAAATGATCACACAGATAAAACGATAAGGATGGAAAAGCCAATTAGCTTAGAAATAGGGATAAATGAATGATACAGAGCGACTCTAGCCATCTATCAATGAGTTTATATTGCTTTATTGTTACACTGTGGTTATATTGAAATAATATCAAAGTGACTTATGAAGGCTTTCCTGTGAGCCGTTTGCCCTCTGAGGCAAAGATGGATAGTTGCAACTGCTAAATCTACAAGTCTTACCTTACAAGCATACTAGAGATTAGCTAAGTAGTACTCGTAGTGGCGTATGCATCTTTCAATACTTGGGGTGGTCATGGGGCTATCTTTTGTCATGTAGGTTAAAATTCCCCATTGCTTCCTTCGCACGATCTTCTTCACATAGATCAAGCAAACCTAGCGAGGGTAGCAGATTAAGAAGAGGAAGGACTACAGCTTCAGTAGTAAGATTGAATTGACCCCTAACAAGGTTCGAAACCAAGGACCTTCAAACCTCGGACCATCTTACCGAGGGTATCAGATTTAGAAGAGGAAGGACTACAGCTTCAGTAGTAAGATTGAATCGACCCCTAACAAGGTTCGAACCGAGGACCTTCAAACCTCGGACCATCTTAGCGAGGGTATCAGATTTAGAAGAGGAAGGACTACAGTATCAGTGGTAAGAACGAATTGACTTCTGACCAGGTTCGAACCCAGGACCTTAATGGCTAGGACCATACTAGCTAAAGAAAACTGATTTATCAAAGGTAGAGCTACAGTATCAATTATAGGGTCAAATTGACCCCTGACTAGGATCGTACCAAGGTCCTTTAAAGCTCAGACCATGTTAGCGAGGGTAGCAGATTCAGAAGAAAAGTGACAGCAGGATTAGTGGTAGGATCAAATTGACTCCTGACTAGGATCGAGCCCAGGACCTTAAAAGCTCGGTTCATCCTAACTAAAGAAGCTGATTTATCAGAGGTAGAACTACAGCATCTGTGGTAAGAAATTGAACCAAAACTAATATCGAACCAAGGACTTTCAGAAATCGAGCCATTCGAGCTAAAAAAAGCAGGTATACCAGAGTTAGGACCACAGTATCAGTGGAAGAATCGCATTTTCCTTTGACTAGGATTGAGCTGAGGCTTTTCAGAGATCAAACCGAGGGCTTTCAGGGATCGAAACCTCCAACCAAGAAGCAAAAGATTTGTATAAGGTAGGACTACAGTATCAGTGGTAGGATCGAAAAGACCCCTTTTATCCATAGATGAGTAAAGTATGTTTAACGTCTACCTGTTTAAGGCTGAGTCTTGTTTCAACCAGAAGGATGTTAACATGTAATACATCAATGCATAAAAGTAGTAAGAGGTTGAACTACATTATTGGTGGTAGGACCGAATTGAGCCAAGACTAAGATCGAACAAAGGTTCGACCCTAGTTAGGATAAAATTTGATCCTACCACTATTCCTGCAGTCATTCCTCTTCTGAATGATAAACAATTTAGCAATGATTACTGCTAACTAGCCAACCCTTGATTTTAAGTTAGATACAAGGTGGTTTCGAACCCACATCAGTCACCGCCTCACACCACTGCACTCGTTCAACTGTTTAGTGGTTGTGTCAATGATTCTAAACCTCTTGGTTTCGAAAATTAAATGTAACCAGGCAGAAACTCAGCTTACTAATCACTAACTAAATACTGTACCACCAGAGCAGAGATGGAGGAACAGAGAGCCTAGGGGGGTATTGCCACGCACCATTTTCATATGCAGCAAGAGTAAACAAAGCCAAGCTCGCTTGAGAAGAAGCAGGATTTGGGAAATCAATCGAGATAATTTGTGGAAATGAAAATCACCGAGTAGGACTCGAACCCACGACCTCTAAATTAGTACTCTAGTGCGCTAACACTGCACAACAGAGGCTTCGAGGAACCCAGGTCATTTCATTCACACAAATTGCACTTTCACCCATCTTCAGTGGTAGCGCTCTAGAGTACGAATCTAGAGGTCGTGGGTTCGAATCCTACTCGGGTCATTTTTATCTCAAAAATCATCTTGATTGAAATTCACATTCCCTTTAAGTCTCGTGTCCCCCCACATGGAAGATACATTGTACTTCCTTGTTGAAAAGCAATCAAAGTAATGGATTCATGGAACATAAGCGATTTTATGATTTTGACTTGACAGCTGCCAATCTTGTAGGAATCATCGAAATAATTTGACTGACACGAAACCCAAATAATCAACTCCAAAATACACATCCAATTACATACCTGGGATGACCAAATTGGCTTTCAAATTGACACCATGTTTTCAATATGACCTGAAAGATACAAGATGAATTAGAAATCATTACAGTTATCCTGTTAGGTAGGATGTCTGTTTTAGCAATGATTTGAGCGTCAATTAACAATAAGCTCACTGAAAAGGCAGAGTTTAGCGTTAAGAAAGGTTTAATATTTCGCTAATTAACGTGAACAACTCAGTGCTTTGTTTATTTTCAAGCAAACATGTTGATTAGTTTTCAAGGCATGGCACGTCATACCTCGCTTATTTACTTACGCAGATTCTCCATTCTTCTAATTGATAAGCAGCTTGGCTTAAGTCCAGCCCATGGGTATCCCCTTTGGCAAACTGATCAAACCGGGTTTCCATATGATCACAAAAGGTCGAAATTTCTCTATCTCTGCGACTGCTTGCAACAGCAATCGCAAGAAGTCTCAAGGAGTCGCAAACTTCAACCAGTTTCCATAAGACTGTAAAGAGTCGCAAACACTCTCGGTCATCTTTATTGCAACTCGCTACGACTCCTTGCGACTCCTTGCGATCATATGGAAACCAGGCTTTAGTTTAATGAAGGCAGTTGGAGCAAATGAGTATATGTTCAATAGGTTTAACGTATGCAAGCCTGTGATAGAGTAAAATAGCCTACAGTTAAAGATAGCTAAGGGAGGCCCTGCCTTCATTTAGCTAATCCTTTTTGCGGAAAAAATACATTGAATCTAGGGATTGTAGATTATTAAAAAAAGTGTGAATGCTGAAGTCTTTCTACCAAGGTTTAGATTGCTCAAGATGAAAAGACTTTGGGAATCACATTTATCCAATAAGCAACTGTCATTAAAAGCAACAAGCTATGGATTGACGGCATGACGGTATTTCCTGCAGAAAGGCATTAAATGAAAGCTACGACTCCCTTGGATATCTTTAATAGAGTTCTCCTGCCATGAACATTTAAATATCCGGACTTTGGGGTAGGGGTAGGTATGTAGTCTTTTCTAAGCAAAATATCAATTTTGATTTGATTCTGTTTTAGATTCTTTTGGCTCAATTCATTTCAGTTCTTTCAATTTCAATATTCCACAACATACGATACAATCTAAATTAGGATAGAGAAAATTGAATTAAAGTTGAATAATACCAAATACAAGATACATTTAGAAAATTGTTGAAGCTATTGTATGTTGGGAATTTCTCAAGGAAGTAAAATCAATGAGAGAGCACTCCCTGCTGATAAATGACTATTTCAATCTTAGATTAGTAATTCTGTCCCATCATTTTGCAATTTTTTAAGGTTGTATAATAAATATCTACATAGTTAATTTTAGCAGTTTCTTATGTTTTGGAGTAAGTGGTACTAAATTTTCTAATTTTTGCATCTCAGGATTTTGTTCTTTGTACAAGGCTTCTGATTTTAGTATAATTACGCATCACAAGTTTTCTACGCATGCGTACTGATTGTGTCGCATCATTTTAACAGTGGTATTTTTTGTTCAAAGTTGGCCTAGAGTTCCAGCTTCAAAAGTTTTGCATCAGGGGGTCAGTTGTTAAAAGGGCTTCTGATGCAAGATGCAAAGCAACTTGTAAAAATGTTACTATATTGCGATGAAAAACTTTCAAATGATGTTAATGCAAAGATTCTTTAATCAACTTTAGATTTTATCTACAAAATAGGTCGCTTTGATTAAATAAACAGCACTGACCCTTGTTTTATGACACACAGCAACTAGAAACCTTTTCTGTTTTTCATGTATCTTTACTTTTCTCTTCGTATGTTATTTATCGTGCCTATGTATTTAGTGTAATGGCCCTGGGGTAGCCATAGACTTTGCTTCCCAAGGTATCGTCCATGTGATGTATTTGACAATAGCACCGTTAGTATTTAGCTATTGATTATATAAAAAGAAAATAAATTCAAGATGCATTGGAAATCTCAGCAGCAGCAGCATAACACCCATCAAATACCTAGGTCATACAACCTCCACCAGGCTCTAGATCTCGGAGAACAAAGCAATGATTGTATCGAAGACTACACAACAAGACAATGCATAAGATACATCCTCTCCTTTAGGCTACATAAAACTATTTCAATCATTCCTATAACAACTATGAAACATTCAATAATCAGCTAATTCGAATGTTATGGAATCGGCAAGGAAAGCTTATGAAGAATCCTCACCACAACCTTCCTAACAAAATCTTTTTATATTTTCCCACCATGCTTTAATCTCGATTCTGAAAACTTTGAAAGGCAGAAGAACAGCGCCGCGTACATACGGAAGCAACTAAAATACAATTCTGCAACGTGTTTTGTCTGTGTGGTTAGAATACAGTTACCAAATTCAGTTAGTAAATGCCTTTACAGTTATCTTAGTCTATCACAGGTACCGTTAAGATGCATGATTGAATGAGGCTTTCAGTCGACTCGTGGCTGTTAAACCTTAGCCTGTGTCCATGCCAAAAACTTTCTTAGTCTTCAGGACGCAGCATGCATCTCAAACTTTGCGGGGGGGAGGCGTGAAGCTTCAAGGGCCTGATTTTCATTAAGGACGAGAGCTAACTTCTGATATAATAGTTAAAGGGGCACTATATTGACTGCAAAATCTTGGGGAGAGGCGGTAATTACATCCCTGTTCATCTTACTCTTTCCGTTAGGAGAGTTTTTGGCACACGCAGGGTATAACGGTACCTGCATTTTAAGTCTGCATCAGTGGGGTATGTAGCCTCTAGATAATAGGCTGGTCCTAAACTTTTCTAAGGGATACTTCCGTGATTCCGCACCCTTCGAACCCCGAAGCCAAGGTTAGGAATTATCATTATTATTGTTCTTGTTATCATCATCATTATTATCATCATCATCATTATTATCATTATTATTACGAGATTTGAAGATTTATCATCCTAAGACACATAGATGTCTACCCCGGAAAATGCTCCTATTTATTTGTATTACATTTTTGCAAATATCTCAAGCCTCAACCTTTTGCAAGTAGGAGGGGGTTGGAACCCCTCCTCCATTTCCCACTTGCAATGGCCACTGGTCATTATCAAAGTTTATTCGAGTGCCAAGCCTTGTCAATACTTTTCTTGCATGATATATATACAATGACTCGCTTGATAGATCCAAACTAAATGCGAGAAAAACTACCCTTTCGTGCTGGAAACCTAAATTTCATGCGCAAGACGTATATAGGAAAAAAGTAATATATTTAAAGTATATTGAGCTTATGATTAACGTGCTACCCTACGAAAGGCCACAAGATACCTTTTATTCAGAAGGAGTACGGTAGCACGCACTTCATCACTGTATAAAGCAGTAGATAAGGTCCTGATAGATAATGTTTAATGCTCCCATTTTACAAAAGAAGTTCATATTTGACTAGTTCTCTGTAATTCTGGGCCAAAAGCTAAAAGGAAACAAGAGGTGTGGTCACATTGAAAGGAGAGACCATTGTTGCATTGCTTCAATCAGCCTAACCTGTCTCGTAGGCCCTTTACGCTTGGTGCATATCTCGAAACCTTATGGAGACAATACGTTTATAAATTCATAGTTGATAGTTGAAAGTTGATAGGCAAATACACTAACTTTCTTCGTTGGGTATTGGTTTATGTGAAAAGCACAAAGGGCACACTGAGTAGCTAGACTAATCGAGCAGTGCATTGATAGTTGATAGGTAAATACGCTTACCTTTTTCGTAAGGTATTGGTTTATGTGCAAAGCACAAAAGGCCCACTGAGTAGCTAGACTAATCGAGCAGTGCGACCCTGGTCCTTCCTCTCGATGTGACCACACCTCGTGATTCCTTTTGCCTTTTCGCCTGGCATTGCGAAGAGCTCGCTAATTCTCTCCTTTATGTGACAGGTCTTAAGGTGGTTTCGAACCAGGAACCCTTTAAGCAAGGATCGAGTAATCTAACCACTCGGCCATTCCTGTCACAAAGGTGTGGTTACATTGAGGAGAGGGCCAATGGTTCAATTGCTTTGATCAGCATTCCTGTTTAGTAGGCTCTTTACGCTTGGTGCATATCTCGAAACCTTATGAAGACAGTGCGTTTATACATTTATTAAGACTATCAAATATAAGGGTATATCTGATCTTAACAATATCTTATAGCGTATTTGCCTATCAACCAATCAGATTACTTCTTGATAAAACTGCCCCCTACACAAACAGCCCCCTGGAATTTTGATAGTATAATCATCTTCACCAGCAGCAATATTCACAACGTTTATTCTAAGCTAGAGATAAGTCATCAAATGTTATATAAATGTACGTTCAAAAGAATTTTTTGCTTTCTCGTTAATTTCTTGTTGAACCAAAGCAATAAATTAGATTAAATTTTCAATATGGAGAGAAGAAATATTTGTAACCACTGACATCGGAGTTTGTTTGTTCTTTTATTCGTATTGTGGATTCCATATATTCTTAAAGAATTTTCATTAACAGGAACATTACAATTTTCTACTACAGTGAATTCTGTTAAAAAGGTCAGTGTAACACACTCCTTCGCACGTCAACTGTGTATCGTTTGTTCGGTTAAGTCCAGTGCTAGCCGATTAAAAGGCTCCTCCGTAGGGGCGAAGGGAAGCTGTTATGGAGTAATTGGAAGACCAAGAGCTGTCAGACGATTTTTCTAACATAACATTGAGTTTCATCATTTTACATTAATCATCCATTGATTTTCGCACTGCCCCTTTCAAAGAAAATTTGGGGAGTCAATCTTTTGACCCTGTCCTGACGAAAAATCAGAACTAGCTACAATGATGGGGTAAAAAATTGACGTAATTTCCTTTACAAAAGTGCGATGAGTTCGATTCCTACATTTCAGTGCATTCTGAGATCGAGCCCTTTACCCTGCATTTCTTATTCCCTGCTGGTACCAGGCGTTCCTCTGTTCAGCAGCACTGCATTTATTCGTTGTTCTAGTAACACCTCCCAGGAATAAGGTAACAACAATCAAAACTATATGCCATAAATAAATCTTTTGAATCCCAACTTTTTCCCTCCCCCAATTCTATCATCATTAATTTCTATGATGAATACGACCAAATTCATTTGCAACACCAGCTTAGGTAAATTCAGCCCATCCTAGCCTTAGCTTTCGTGGCATCAAGCACAATTGCTTTGGCACTTAGTTTCAATACAAAGAGGATGTGAGTTCGATAACTGCCACTGCATCATTCAACTCAATTTGATATCGATACCTTACCACTGCCTTATCAAACGTCATACATACGCCAATTCATTTGCAACACCAGCTTAGGTAAATTCAGCCCCTCCTAGTCTTAGCTTTCCTGGTATCAAGCGCAATTACAATGGTTTCTAAGGCACTTGGTTTCTAAGGGGCTGTGGGTTCCATAACTGCATCATTTGACTCCATTTGATATCGATACCGTACCTAGTCAAGTGTATCTAGTCAACAAGCTGATTTAAAAGCTCCTCCGAAGGGGCGAAGGAAAGCTGCTATGAATTGATTAGAAGACCGAGAGCTGTCATAGACGATTTTTGTAACACAACGATTATACATTCATTATAACACGTGCCTTATCAAACGTCTTATTTTCTACTGGCATATGTCGAAGCGCGCAGGTACGTTTACTCAAAATCCATTCGTGTGAGCAACTCTTCCAAATTTCACCTTTTTCTCTCCCCTAATTCCAGCACCGTAGCTTGGGAAAATTATTGGGGGGGGGGGGGTAACTATTGTTCGAGATCAATAGGAATACTAGGACTATGCTGTGAACAGTTCAATTTTAGGATTATTTGGGGGGGGGTTTCCTACGGGCCTGCCTAGTTCTGCCCTGGATTGCATCTTTATGATACATTCAGCCTGATTTGCAAATTCAAGCATGTTTCAAATTCTTTTTGTATCATTCTTCTTGCATAAATCACCAATACCACGATAAAGAACCTATCTTTTGATGAGCACCTCTTTAAGGACTTCGCATCCTGTCCTTTAAGAAATAATCATAAGGATAAGACTTAAAGAGGGTAGCTTAGAAATTCAAGGTTCTTTTGTGCAGAATTAGATGCGTAAATTTTTGTTGTCTCCGAATAGCTGCCTGTTCTTTAGTTGTGCCGATTAAAGAATGTTCCGAAATACTGCCATCGACTCGATGCTCGTTTATTCGATTTTCCATATTGCAAAGGGTTTAATCCAAGGCCTGAACCTTACTAGAAATACAATAGTGGGTGCAGTGACTTGAGCTGGCAAGCAAGCTGCTTAGTTCTCGAACTGGGGAACGTCTGTGCGACACTGTGGAGTATGCTCAGTACTTTGGAGTGTTACTATCAAGTACTATGGAGGGCGTTTAGTATTGTTGAGTAAGTTGAGTACTGTGAGGAGATACCATTTGTACTGTAGAGGAATACCATCGGTATATTGTTGAGTGCTTAGTTGTACTAAGCACTCAACAATGTTGACTCAACTGTAAGCACTCAACTGTACAGTGGGGGATACCATCAAAACTGTGAAGGGATATACTTTCCAGTACTGTACAGGGTGTTCAGCATTGTTGAGTATGTTCAATACTGTGGGGAGATATCATCAGAATTGTGGAGGGAAACCATCGGTACATTGTTGAATTTTTAGTACTGGGGGATACCATCAACACTGTGGAGGGATAATATCCAGTACTGTGGGGGAATCATGTTCAACAAAAATTATATTTTCACTAGTAGATATTTTACAGCTCTTCTCCATTATCTTATATATCACGAAATGAAAACTCACAATAAACAAAAAGCACCCTTCCAAAGTTTCAATGTGAAGTAAATTGTACACTGCAGAATAGAATCATACGGAAATTTCAGATTTTATAGAAAAAGAGCTACAAGATTTTCAATCTATCTCTGGGGAAGGGCTCTTTCAGGCTTACAAGGTGCCGTGAATAAATTGTATAGCCGTTTTCTAACAAAGGCTGAAGCAAGACTGATTCTCTTAGTACAAAACAACCCTATTGTCTAGAGCTACCATAAGCTTACCTAATAAACATAAACATAGACAGATTGTACAACAAAATTAAAATCTATTAAAAACTTGTTTTCCATATAACTATTAACAGCTTTTCCGTCAACTACCGTGGGATACCGTCCAGGCACTTGGTTACTTTTGAAATGGTTTTAATCGTAACAATTACTAGGACTTAATATTTTACCCACCCAGGTCTGCATTAACCCAATTAGGAACACCATCATAGCCGAACTAATTACGGAAAGACAAAACACAGCCAAGATGTGATAGATTCTTTTGCCAATTAATATTCCAAAGTTCACTCCATCCTGAACTAAAACTCAGATCCGTTAAACACAATGAACACCTATTTTTCCTCTTTAACCCTTCATTTCCTTTCCCATGGCTCTCTCGAAAGGCTTTCCATTATTGCCTCTAACCGCCATGAGCCAGGCTCGAGTCTAGCATGAAAGTTTGGGTTGGTCAATCTGAAAAATTCGGGGGGGTAGGGCTTGTTCTAACGTGGATTTGGGCCCTCTTCTCATGGCTATAATTCCACTCAACAGCCCCAGAACATTGAGCTATTATACTTTATAATGGTTATTTTTCTAAGAACAGACCCTGCATAGGGGCAGGGAACTTGGGTGGAATTTTTCATGGCCACACCCCTTAAACTCACGGAAAAGTTGATGGTTGAGTTTATAATTGATAGGAGAATACACTTACTATCTTCGTAAGGTATGGGTTTATGCACAAAGTATAATGGGCCCACTGGATAGGTAAACTAATCTAGCAGTGCGACTCAAGTCCTTCCTCTTGATGTCTACCTTTTAGCCTTGAATTACAGAGAGCTGGAAAATTATCTCCTCACTCTTTGTGATAGGTCTGAGGGTGGCTTCGAACCCTGGACCCTTTCATCAAGGGTGGAGTGATCTAGCCACTTGGCAATCCCCGCCAAAAGGTGGACAATCCCCTGCGTGTAGAAAAAAGTTAGCTATGTTTCTAAACGAGAAACTAATATACTAAGAAAAAAACTAGTATGATGATAACTAGTAAAGAATGTTAGATCCCACTTGGTGTGTCCAAGTATCAAAAGCAAAGCTATTTCATGGGGTTTCCAGTTGTGTATTCCTTTTTCTAAAAATAGTAGTACATATGAATACAAAGATGACAACAATCAGAAAATAACCCTCTTTTTTAAAAAGACCCGAATAGTTTCTACAAACTAAAAGAAATTAGTTCTCCATTGAAATATAATCTATATCGAGCCAACATTGGCGATAAAAAGTCATACTCAGTTCAATACAACACTATCTATCATCCATTATTGTCTACACAATTGTCTAACTACATCCTAAGAGGCTTACCTATAATTTACAAACACAGAGAGACTGCATTCTCAAATTATCAAGTTTGTTTTGCTTAACTATTATGCGAGGTTTTCCGCAGGCTAATACCGTGGGATACCCTCCTGGCACATAGCTAGTGTTGAGAACGGGTTAAATCGTAACAATTACACAGACGCAATATCGCATTAATGCAAGCCCGTATTAACCCAATTAGGAACGCAATTATGGTCCAAGCTAATTAGGAAAAGACTAAACACAGCCAAATCACAGACGAGTTTGACATAATGCGTGTCTATCGAGATAAAAACCCTTCTTTGATTATTGTAGGTTTTATAAAATTATGCCCGAAAGTCACACGGTTATTTTAAGACGGCCACTCCTTATAAGGAAGTACTAGTTAATCTCAGACAGCGAGCCTTAAATCCCTCGTGAATATGCAGCTTTGCCTTGATTATATCGAGCGTTATTACATAAGGTGCATATCTCCCGGCGTTTCATTGGATTTGGCAGTCTGAAATCCATACTCTGCTGGCTGATCTAATCACAAGGCTGGCTTCATAATGCATATTCGTTTATGGTTTGAATTCCGACCCAAGTTTCAGCATCGTTGCCGTTCTAGCGCAGTGGAATGCATCATTGGATTAAGCAATCTGAAAGTTTACTTCATTAAGTTGAATCTACTGCCTCTCACTAAGCTGGCTTTTTGCAAAGTCTTTGATATTCAAAATATCTGGGAGTTTAGTTAAATTCCTTTTTGTCATGGTCTTAATAATACACACTTGTTATTGTTTCAGATTCTGAGCTTAAGGTCGCATCTCTAGAGTAGTGGAATGCATCATTGGATTAAGCAATCTGAAAGTTTACCTCACTTAGTTGAATCTACTGCCTCTCACTAAGTTGGCTTTTTGCAAAGTATTAGAAATGTCTGTGAGTTTAGTCTAATGCCTTTTATTGGCATGGTCTTAATAATACACACTTGATGATGATTCAGATTCTGAGCTTAAGGTTGCATCTCTAGAGTATTGGAATGCATCATTGGATTAAGCAATCTGAAAGTTTACTTCATTTAGTTTCATCTACTGCCTCTCACTAAGTTGGCTTTTTGCAAAGTATTAGAAATGTCTGGGAGTTTAGTCTGATGTCTTTTATTGGCATGGTCTTAATAATACACACTTGTTAATACTTCAGATTCTAAGCTTAAGTTTGTATCTCTAGAGTAGTGGAATGCATCATTGGATTAAGCAATCTGAAAGTTTACTTCACTTTGTTGAATCTACTGCCTCTCACTAAGTTGGCTTTTTGCAAAGTATTAGAAATGTCTGTGAGTTTAGTCTAATGCCTTTTATTGGCATGGTCTTAATAATACACACTTGATGATGATTCAGATTCTGAGCTTAAGGTTGCATCTCTAGAGTATTGGAATGCATCATTGGATTAAGCAATCTGAAAGTTTACTTCATTTAGTTTCATCTACTGCCTCTCACTAAGTTGGCTTTTTGCAAAGTATTAGAAATGTCTGGGAGTTTAGTCTGATGTCTTTTATTGGCATGGTCTTAATAATACACACTTGTTAATACTTCAGATTCTAAGCTTAAGTTTGTATCTCTAGAGTAGTGGAATGCATCATTGGATTAAGCAATCTGAAAGTTTACTTCACTTTGTTGAATCTACTGCCTCTTACTAAGTTGGCTTTTTGTAAAGTATTAGAAATGTCTGGGAGTTCAGTCTAATGCCTTTTATTGGCATGGTCTTCATGATACACAGTTGTTAATGATTCAGATTCTGCCTCTTATACTGCCTCTCACTAAGTTGGCCTTATGCAAAATTATTGATATTGAAAACATATCATAGTTTAGTCTAATGCCTCTTACTAGCATCGTACACATACACATTACACAATCGTTAATTCCACCAACATTATCGCATCTCTGGCGTATTAGATTTCATCAATGGGTCAAGCAATCTAAAATCCCACTTCACTTTGTCTTTATTACCTCCATTGCCTCTCACTAAGTTGGCTTTATGCAAACTCGCTGATATTGGAAACTGCGTGCAGTTTAGTTTACTTTTTTTTACTTTCAGGGTCGCAATTAGAATCTGAATTCAGACTGCCCCCTCTAATTCATATCGACTGCTTCTTACTATAAGGTTGATAGTGATAATTTAGCAGGAGACTTTTTAAAAGTGATACGTGTTTTCATTTTTGTTTTTCAGGAAGGACACAGTTTAAGCTATCTTGGTGATTCCTTCATCGCTGCAGTACAACAGGGGGTCATTGCCAAATTCTATGAATGATTTAAAATTTCTTAGAGTACAGAATGACCCCCTGACAATTGACAAAATGTAATATGGTTCGATACATGCCCATCAAAGATTTTTCTTTCATTATTGTATGTCAGAAAAAATAGACAGCCAAAACTCCCACGGTTATTTCAAAAAGAAGTCTTCCTTTAGGAAATATCTCCAGACAGCCAACATTAAATCCTATTTTACTGTTTGGAGTTTTGACTGGATATATTAGATATTCTAAACACAGTAAATATAGCTACTCTTTAAACTCCTTGTAAATCAATAGAGTATTCACCAGTTATAAACAACCAGGTTTAGATCAACCAAAATATAAACAAACCCAAGAATCTATCGATTGAGAAGCTACCTGGTGGGAAGTCAGCCCAAATTAAAGAATTCTGGGTCATGTAGCAGCTTTAGTTTAACCATCTCCTATTGGATACCAAACGACATCTCCTTAGGCTATTTTGATTACCCTGCTCTATTTAAAGCTCTAGTAAAGTTAACAGGGAGCTCATTTAATTTCCGAAGCTCTAGATGGGTGCTTTTAAAAGAGGGTTTAGGGAAGAAATTCTTCACGCTCAAGCATATCAAGTTGAAAATTCACAACATTACGATGGAATACATCATTAGCTATTCCTAACTCATCACATTTCACTCTGTAGTCTTTCTTGTGTGCAGAGGGGGGGGGGGGGGGGTTAAAAGAGAGGGGGCTTAATAGAGCTTTCACGGAAACACTGTGTTCTCTAACATATATAGTGAATTTGAGAAGAAGCAGGATTTAGAATATCAATCGAGATATTTTGTGAGAATGAAAATGACCCGAGTAGGACTCGAACCCACGACCTCTAGATTCGTACACTATAGTGCACAACCTGGGCAACGGTGGCCAGAGTAGGACACGAGTGGTAGCAAACAAGAGTACGAATCTAGAGGTCGCGGGTTCGAGTCTTACTCGGTCGGGTCATTTTCATCCTCACAAATTATCTAGATAAACAAATATGTATTGTGTTCTGAAGAACGAAAAAGCATTTTTCAGAGCAGAAGAACCACCCAGACTCCCTCTTACTAAGGCTGCTCCCCTACTGAGAGTTCGACTACTTGAATACTACTGGTTACCTGCAAGAAACAAAACACGTCCTTAACCAGGCTGGCACGTCAAACAGAAGCTCGCTCAATCATTAATAGATGCAATAAACATACTAAGACCTCGTCTTCTACTATTCTTAGTGCATACTACCAATTCAGTGCACGCTATTATACCCCTGGTAGCAGAGTTTAGAAAAGTCTTCAACCTTCTCCGGATAAAATTTCCAGTAGCCAATGTTCTTCCTCGCTTAGGTTAGGTTATATACTAGGAGGACTAAGTTGTTATTTCCATGCGGAGATATGGAAACATTATTTTTACCAAATAATCCTAAAAACATTAAAAAAACTTCAACACAGCTAGAATTGTTCAATTTACAATGTTATCAAACGGCACTTTCATACCGTTCAATTACAATATGTTGGAATTCTTCATCAATTTCTCAATATTTTCTTAACCTTCCTCCGGTCAATGACCTTGCGACCGTTATGTTTTTTTTTTTTTTATATAATCAATGGATAAAAACTTACAGGACTATTGACAAATACATTACATAGACGATACCCTGGGAAGCAAAGTTCATGGCTATCCCAGGGCCATTACACTAAATACATAAAAACACTAAGATTTAAGGCACAACAAATTACATCCGAAGAGAAAGGAAAATATTGTAGCAAAAGAGGAAAGGTGTTAGTGGCTGTGTGTCAAAACAAAGGGCCGGTACTTCTTGTTTAATCAAAACGATCTGTTTTGTAAATAAAATGTAAAGTTAAGTTGAGAATCTTTTTATTATCATCATTGGAAAGTTTTTCATCGCCATATAGTAAGATTTTTACAAGATCATTGTTCGAAAGTCTGTTGATTTCAACAAATGGTCGTAGGACTTCTGATACTCCAGCAAGAAGGTCTTGTCGCTGGCTATCAAATGAATGGCAAAGCAACAGATAGTGCTCCGTGTCTTCAATACCATCATAAGACGGGCAAATGGGGTTTGTAGTGTCCTGAAAATTGTGATTGTATTTGTGAAATTTCAATTTGCTGAGACCAACCCTAATTTGGGAAAGATACGACAAGCCTAATGGGTCATGAATACCAAAGACAGGTTTTGCGGGAGGTCGTATTATTGATAGCAGCCTCGACTTGAATACAGCAAAAGATGGTGCAAGCCTTATTTCAGAATCTAATTTGTTCCACTCGGTTGCGCAGTTAGGATAAAAACTGGATTGAAATTTTCCTGTTCTTGCCCTTATTCGCCCGATAGCATCTTGATTGCGAAGTGAGTAATTGGACTCATAACGACCTGGAACTGGCTCCTTTGTGTACAGGGGGGTAAGGTTATTCATAATCTTATAAAACAAGGTAAGGCGCCTGCTCCATCTTCAGGAATTCAGTGACTCCCAACTAAGTTCCGCATACAGTTTATCACGTGATGTTCCTTTCCATGCTCTTGTTATAGCAAGAGCAGCTGAATACTGCACAGATTCTAACTTATCCATTAAGTTCGGCAAGATAATGGCATGACTAAATTCACAAACTTTAGATGGAGTATGATAGATAACGTCACCATAGTCAAGATGAGGCCGTACATAAAGCTTATATAGATCATTTAACGTAGACCTGGGTAAGTATTTGGAGAGATATCTTAACAACCCAATGCCCTTTCTCGTTTTTGAGATGGCAGATTTAATATGAGCTGAAAAGGAAAGCTTAGAGTCCAGTGTCATACCCAAATGTTTGAGCTCGCTTACTTTTTCCACAGGTATGTCATTGAAAATAATTACTGGGTGATCCGTCGCTAGCCTTTTCTTGGAAAATAGCAATTCCACTGCTTGTTTTTGTGGGTCAGGATTAAATAACATCCTCCAGTTATGTGCCCATTGGGTTATTAACTTCAGATCATGATTCATGTCCTCTGCAGCTGCATTTGGATCTTCAACAACAGTAAAAAGGGATGTATCATCAGCAAAAAGTTTTGCATTACATTTCAAATCTGAAGTGAGATCATTTATATACACAAGAAAAAACAGTGGTCCTAGTATAGAACCCTGAGGCACTCCTGCTGATATATCTCCCCAATTAGAACACTGACCATTCAACACAGTTCGCTGTTTTCGATCCTTTAGAAAACTTTGAATGAGAGAAAGAAGTGGCCCTGAAACGCCAGAACGTTTTAACTTATGAATGAGACCATCATGCCATACCCTGTCGAACGCTTTGGAAATATCAAGAAAAACCGAGCGGACATCTAGAGGGGGATTGCAATCAAACGCTTTGAATATTGTATGCGTAATGGAAATCAGTTGGTTGACAGTCGAGTCACCTGGACGAAGGCCTGACTGATTTGGGTTGAGTAGCTCACATGAAGTAAGATGTGAGTATAAAGAATCATATATGAGCTTTTCAAGTACTTTCCCAAAAATTGGTAAAAGAGAAATAGGACGATAGTTACTCTTTACATTCTTTTCATTCTTCTTGTGAACTGGAACTACATTCGCACACTTCCATATTTCGGGAAATATGCCTTGTTTCAAACAGTTAGAAAATATAATTTGGAGAGGAGTGACCAGCGCTGCGTCGCTTAGTTTTATCATTCTTATAGAGATGTCATCCCAGCCGTGTGCCTTGCTAGGATTAAGGGATCTTATAACGCTCAATATCTTTTCCTCACTAATAGTAAAGTCACCTATTAAAGTAGAATTTCCTTGTTCTTCTGATGGGATCTCACTGCCTGTGTCTATTGTTGTGGATTGAAGTATGAAGTAGTCATTAAATAACTGCGCCTTTTCAGTAAAATCTGTTGCAAATAACCCATTATCCAACAGGGGTGGTATTATAGGGATTTTTGCCTTGTTGAGAACGCTGTTGATAAGGGACCAATATCTTTTACTAGAGGTCCCAGGATTTGCTAAAGTTCGCCCTATCTTACGCAGGTAGTTTTGTTTGGCATTTTCAATCATTTTTGCTCCTTCAGAGATCATAGTTTTTATCCCATCAAGCTTACTATCCGGGCGCCCATTTTTTACAAAATTTTTGTAGGCGTGGTTTTTTTTCCTGAGGAATTTCTTCACAGATTGAGTAAACACGTAATGTTTTCCTGTCTAGTAGAAACCGTACCCAGCCAAAGTGACAATACCAGCATTAAATATAATGGGACTACATACGACATATGCAGTGATAACGTGCATGCTACCGTGCACCGGCTGGAGATAATGCCAGGCCTTTCAAAAGCTAGTATGCTAAACATAAACTCATATTTCTGAGTCATTAGGTATCTGGACCTACAATTCTGTACCTTGTATTACAACAAGGATAACATGTTTAAAAAACTGCAAAAAGACCAAAAAGCCACTTACATCTATGGATATCTCTGAGAGGATTTCAGTCAAACTTTCCTTCTCTCTGGCCGTCACCTTCCTTTATGATATTTGGGCTGTTACAGTAGTCCTTTCCCTTTCCCTTGCTACCGGCCTTGAATTGAAAAACGTTCATTTGACAAAACAGTGGGAAACTAAAAATATTTAAAGGGAGACTATATATAACATTTTGCGTGTCTGAAAATCTCAGCAGGAAAACACTAAACTGGGAAGGAGAATAGCAAAAGCAAATCAAAAGAGACAAAAGCTAGAATTTTCCATCCATACTTTTCAAAGTCTCGTAGTCCACATCAAGAGTCGTCGACTCATCGTGTAAAGCGTGGTTTACAGGGCAAGTTTTCTTTGGGAATCAATACTGACAATTTAGCTTGTTTAGAAGCAGCACAATCACACAGACACTACCCAATATCTAACTGCAATCTTAGATCTTTTGATATTACGATGGAATACATCTATTACCTATCCCTAACTCATCACATTTTACTCTTTAGTTTTTCTTGTATGCAGAGGGGGGGACTTAAAAGAGAGGAGGAATTAGTAGAGCTTTTACGTTATTTGGTATTCTCTGAAGCACCCAGAAACCCTCTTACTAAGCTACTCCCTACTGAGAATTCGACTACTCGAATGCAACTAATTACCTGCTAGAGACAAACCACGGCCAGGACCAGGCTGGCACGTCAAACAGAAGCTTGCTCACTCATCATAAATAGTGACTCAAACACACTATAGGATCTCGTATAACACAAATCTTAGTGCATACTACCCATGGCTTTCTCAAACGAGTCAACTTTTTCTGGTGCAGACTATTAATTCTGCTTCAAGCTGACTTGTCGCAGCACTTTTTGAGCAAAGCAATGCAGCGTCAGAATATCCCTGTTTATCCTATTGCAAAAGTGGGAGCTATGAACTGAGAAAAGAATAAGGAAGTTCAAGAAGATTTTACAATCCATATAAAAATTCAAATTAGAGAAAGTAATATGATGAATTTAAACATACAAGCAATCCGCTTTGCAGTGTTTTAACTGTGCACTATATTCCAATGACCCGTGGAGAGTTTATCAGAGAGCAAAATCTCGCAAAGGCAGGCAAAGTCAAAATACTGATTCATCCATAGGAAGCTTGATTATATTAATTGAACACTTAAATAGACTAGAGGCGAAAAGGAAAAGAAGTCCGGTGTTGCAGGTATTGATGATAGGAGTGGCCGAGTGACTAAATCACTAACCCTTGTTCAAAGGGTCGTGGGTTCGAAACTACATTTAGACCTGTCAAGAGAGAGAATTTTTCAGCTGTCTGTAATTCCAGATAAAAAGGCGCGAGGTGTGGTCACATCGAAAGAAAGGACCAGGGTTGCACTGCTCAATTATTCTACCATATTAGAACCTTTGTGCTTGCAAAAATTAATACCATACGAAGATAGTAATAAGTGTATTTGACAATCAACAATCAATGCACTGCTCGATTAGTCAACCTATTCAGTAGATACTGTGTGCTTTGCTGATAATCCAATACTTTACCAAGATAGTAAGGGTATTAGCGTACCAACAACTTATCGAGTTTTGTGCATGGGTTTTTGTATGGACGCAAGATTGATTTTCATAAATGGGCTCAGTAGTTTGGTAGCATTATCAAATAATTGCTTATTGCTTACACAAGTGGGTTCGAGGCTGAGGCTGAACCCTTCCATACGTCATAATTCCTTCTGAGAATGACTAGATCGACAGTCAAAGTATGCATTTTTGAGAGAAGGCTGATCTGCCATTCCAAATAAGATAGGAAATATCAATGTATAAGATCTATAGACGCACACACTTCTTTATGATACTGCTATGTTGACAAGTAGATTGAAGAACCTTTATTGTCACTCTAAACTTGTATCAAAAATCATCCCTCAAGTCAAGCTATCACCCGTTTCACTTTATTAATATTGGAAAACGCCCTTTTCCGACAGGAAACTTTGAAAACAGTTCCAAGCTTAAACCTCTTCCTCTCACTATGCATCAGCAAGGAAACCTAGTGACGTCAGAATATTGGGAACAAAGCTAGCCAATGACTTCCGAAGAATATAAGACGTTGAACTTCAGATTAAAGTATATATTTTGCAATTAATGAGTTTCTGGGCTTTTAGACGCAAACCTCTTAAAATGATATTATGAGTAAGAAGACAAGGTAATACCAACATCCCAAAGAAATTAAGGGAAACAAGGAGAGGCTTGAACAGTTATCTAATGTTGACGTTTAGATTAAAAACATAATCTGCTAACAATGAATTTCTAGGCTTTACAAGGTAAACCCTTCATTACGGTATAACTATATTGACGTTCAGATTTAAGATGGAAAATCAATGTAATGCTTTCTAGGATATTACTCAATTGCCTCAAACAGAAGATACTTTATAGTCCATCGATAATAACCATCCAGGAAATAGTTAATCTTTTCAATATTTTTCAGTCTTATATATAAATCTTCGATATAGTTTCCATCGAGATAATTTTTGAGAATGAAAATGACCCGAGTAGGACTAGAGGCCACGACCTCTAGATCGAGTTTGAGTCCTACTCGGGTCATTTTAATTCTCACAAATTATCTCGATTGGAAGACATTAGTCCGAAAGGCTTAAGTATGCTGTATAAAGGTTGTGTTTCTTTGGCTCTTTTATCCACCAATGTTTGGTAATCCTGTTTACATTATAAACTGAGGATATATGTAATGGGTGCCATAAACATGATAGGACTTCATACTAATATTGCAGTGATGTGGTGCTACCGTGTCCTTGCTAGAAACAAGGCCCAGCTTTACAGAGGTTAAGCTAGCACAAGTGATTCACTAGTCAAGAACAATTCGGTTTGCGAGGGCCTACTTTATCAGAGCTTATCCTTGGAAAAACATCCAGCTCTTCAAATGATTTTAATATGATAATGAATCAATTGCTAAATGGTGAAACATAAATCCACGTTGTAACAATCTCTGTATCCCAAAACTTAATACGTTCTACATTCAGTCAGTGTACAATGCATTATTGGTAAAGCCTCTTTCTGGTTCAACCTTCTCTAGTCCATGCACAGCAATGAGATCAAAGAGGTAAAACATGTGTAACATTGTCATGAAATTTTCCAAACAATCAATTTATCCAAAAAGTTCAATCTTTATGATCATTTGACGTCAATCGTCGATTATGACCCGGCTGTGTTGAAAATTTGATTAAACCATTTAAGGCCTTCTTTTCCTAATATTTTTAGCCTTAATAGAATAACACAATTGAATGTCATATTGGCAATTTACTCATTACGAACGGCCCGTTTCGTCCCGGAATTTTAGCAAACGAACAAACAAACAAAGGAGCTTGTGACGCACATACTAAAAGAGGAATAATCGCAAAATGAAAGAACGTTCCATTTCTATTTTCAATTAAGTTGATGTGCTGTGTGAAAAAAATTCACTCTTTTTTATAAGGACAACTTAATCAGCACAGAATGGTCAAATATTGTCAAAGTTTTACAAGCAAGAAGAAGTCTAGGCTGGCCATTTCCAGTCCTAGATTACAACACATGACTCCACGACAGATCAACTATCTCATGCAATGCATGATGGTAATACGCCCCTTAGCAACGCATAGCTACAAAATTTTAGTGGCCTAAATCTACTACCGACAAACACGCTGCAGCAGACGTTTGTTTTGGTAACTATGCATTACTAGGAGGCATATGAATATAATGCAGTCCGTTGAATGTTAGCCTGGGTCAGCTACAGTAAAAACCTGCGTAAAATTTAAGGGATGAGTTAGGGGGTATTATGAGGGACATAAACGGAATTCAGCTCTCACTTCCTGAAGGTTTTGTACCCTCTTTGAAGAATTGATTGTTGATGTCTCTGTCCAAGAGTGGCTATTATCAGTGCCCCCCCCCCCGAGTCCCACCTCCGTCAGTTTTCTTCTCTGAGCAAAAAAATGGGACAACTGCAGTAAAAACCCACGTATAGGAACATATGGATTAAGGATACCCAGGCCTGATTATAGGTAATAAAGTACCATTTATGTAAGAACACTTTCAACCTGAAAAACGAAAATTTGTTCTTATATGAAAAAATATCAAAGAACAGCACTAATTTTCACTGCTCACATAGTTTCACCCCATCATTATATGAAGCTTACATGTAATTTTTCATTATATCTAATTCTAAAATGAATCAAAATTGTGGTGAATACATTGACTCTATCTCTTGATAGTCTAGTAATGTTCCTTTTTCAAAAATTTTGTTTTAAGAACAGTTAAAGAGATTTACAAGCTGATTAGCAAATTCTAGCCCTTAATACTCTGATTGAGTTGACCAGCATTGACTTGGAAAACCCTTTGAAAAACCAACCTGGTCTAACAGGTAAAAGTTGATGTTGGTAGGCACATACGCTTACTATCTTTGCAAGGTATGGGTTTATGTGCTAAGCACACAGGGTTTATGTGCTAAGCACAAAGGGTTTATGTGCTAAGCTAATAGAGCAGTGCAACCTGGTCCTTCCTCTCGATAAACCCTACCCTGAAGAGGGTTATTGACCACCTCGATAGGTTGACCCAGGCATGTTTCATTTTTTTTGATAAGGTAGGTCTACTTGAGGCAAGAATGGTGTAGAGTACTAAGTTAGGTATACTACTAGGTTCATTTAAATAATTGAGAAGCCCTGGAGAGATTTGAATTGAGAAGGACTAGTGTAAACAAGCGTTGAGTAATACTCTCTGGTCTCTAATAGACCCTGCATATCAATCTTTATAAAATTTTCCAGCCAGGACATTCTTATTCCAATCCCCTGGTAATTAATGCTCGTAACGAGTTGCAAGCAAAACAAGATTGCCCTACAAAAATCTATGAGATTGAGAATTTTGAGAAAAATCAGTGAAGTTATTGCACTGTATCTCTATTGTCTCACTGTTGCCATATTCTGTCCTTGACGATTGTCCTTTTTCTAAAAATTTTCAGAAACTTTTCCACCCAGGACATTTTTATTCCAGCCCCCCTCCCACTTAATAGTTTTTGAGATTTTTCAGACCCCCCTAATATTCCAGCCCCCCTGTCTATAAGAGACCAGAATGTATAGAAAAACAAGCAACTCGTGTAGTGGGGAACCAAGAAGCAAGTATGTAAGGCAGGTTGGGGATAGGCAAATCAGCAGGAAAATAGCAGAAATAGGCTTCCAAAGCATTGCAAAAGTAATAATAAGACAATTTTAGATGAAATGAAATATCTGAGAACAGCCGGCCTCAAAATTTGTATACTTGGTTTAATAAAAAAGATTGTAGCTGTTGTCTGAGAGATCACTTCTGTCCATCCAAGAAATATCATGAAACATTGTCTTGATTAGGTTTCAAAATTAATCATGGTCGTAGTCACTAGCAGTATTTAAAACTACTGTGTTTTGTTGCTTCTCACACTCAAGCAAGTGGGGTAGGTTTGGCTTGTTCTCCCTGGCCTGGCATATAGATATGTCATAAATGAGATCACACGTGAAAAGCATTACCTGAACATTTCAGCCTGAAAGCATGTCATCAAAAAAGCTTGGAAAGCAGGTTTGGCAAGCCTGTGAGCCGTTGTCCAACCAAGGCTGACAAATCCGGCAAGGCCAAAATAGGCCTAAATTTGAATTTCACGTATAATAAATGGCTTCGACCCCAGGCTGAACTCTTCTCTGGCATTTCTTTGGCTTTCATCTTTCTTTGAGTTTCAAATACGTAAAACATGGCTTACTCAGGTTTACTCAAATTATAGAAGTCTTATCGTTGGTTTATTCAATATCAATCGTGGTTTTTATAGATTACCTAAATATTTTTCCTGAGAAGTTCCGCCATTATGCGCCATCTTCAAAAATAACATTCCCGCGTTAGGCTAATCAGGAGTCTGGGTATGAAAGGGATAAAAAGGAGCAATACAAACTATGCTAATGCTAATAAAGCTTATACCTATCTCCTGCTAGTAAAAACCAAGAAAGCCCTAAATAATTTCAAAGAAACCTGTGGGATAGCCAACGATGTGGGTCTAAAAGTTTGGAGGCTAAACATTGGTCATATGATAAGAGCTGCATGCTGCATGCAAAGTGGAGGGAGGCAAGTACGAAGAACAATGGAGGGAGGATGTTATTCCTTTTGGGAACAGTGCCCCTAGTACCCTTCCTAGAGCTCGTATGGGTGTTGCATGAGTCCAAAACAGGGGGACCATTAACGCAGCGAAGGGAATCTTCAAATTTTAGTAAATATAGATTCTGAAAACGACAAAAGCCACACAATAACTCTTAACAAGCAAGATAACGGATGACAACAGATAGTTGAACAACGAAAATCAGATTTTGAAATAAACAAAGAGATGCAGCAAATTAAGATTAAGAACGAGTTTCGCAACAGAGGCAAGATAATTGTAAAATTTAACCATAATTCGATTGTAGATAAAATGCATGAGAAAATGATATGCTACACAAATGCCTTTATTCAATTCATGGGCACTAGGGAACAAGACGTGTGCAGAATGGGCCTAGGTTATGCAAATTGTGAGCGGAGGGAACAGCAACAAATGTAAAAACGGGCTAAATTTATCTCACCCCTGACTTAGGGAAAGACTTTGAAAATGGATAGAACTTTAGAAAAATGGGTAAATAATGGCCTCTCTCTCTTTGAAGGAGGGGAGCCCTTGAAAGTATTGGTGATACTAGCTCTGAATAAGTTACTTAACACAATAACTTAAAAACTTCTCAACTTTCTTATTCAACTTTATTATAAGCCCTATTCTTTCTGAAAGGATTGCCAAGCTTAGTGCATCAGCTTTAAAAGTTTCAACATTTAAGTAATCTTGCAAAATACACCGCAGTAGTATCAAAATATTACCGAATTAATTAGCAGTATATATGTACTATTCACCAAGCAAATTTATGCAATATACAGTCTTCTAATTAGCATATAATTTACATGAATAATTGCATGAATTAGCAGCATATATTCATTACTCACAAGCAAATATTTGCAATATCTACTCAGCTAATTGGCATATAATTTGCATGAATAAATGCATACCCTAAAGATAGCTAAAACAGGCAAAATCAACAAGAATTCTACGTAGTTGAATACAATAAACATACCTTGATTTCGTGCTGTATATCCTTTTAAGAATACCTCAAGCTTGGCTTTCCATCGGCAATCTCAGCAGCAGCAACCGAGTTTTCGAGATACGATTGTCTGCAAAAGACTTTGCTGCTGATCTGGTCAGGGTTGGTTAGGGCCTAAATTAAGAGTTATTGTTCGGAGACTTTTGATTTTTAAAAGTTATTAAACAACAAAGCACGCTGCAAACTTAATTAGGCGATACTCTGTAGCTAAGAAAGAGATGCATTACGTTTAACCATGATTTAACCCCTAAAGTTGCTTAGAATTCTCATATCTTAACCCTCTAAGTTCCTTAAGAGCTTAAAAGGGGCTTATATGATGTGAATGAAAAACTAAGCATGCATACAGCTCCGTATCCACAGGCATTATGGATATGGGTAAAATTGAGGTATTAAAGCATTTTTATGCTTTAGAACGCCTCTGTCAAATACCGTAAAGCTTTATGAAATATACTGTAAATTCTAAGGCCTTTTAACTAATAAGAATGTCGATTAAACTAAAATATCATTGCCAATTCGCCTATATCAATGACGATTTATCTACACGTCTTTATAAGAACAACCTTGATGACAAGACCAGGCTGAAATGCTGGTCAGGATTCTCAGTTATCCCCAAACCTTTTTGAGATGAACACGAGTCAAGCTCAATAATGTAAGGCCCTTCCCAGAAAACCACTTTAAACTCCCTGGGGTACTCCCAAACCTTCAATAGAGGGAGGTTCATGTGATAATTCGGGGTCGGATTTTCCATGTAATCAATATTTGAGGTCCAGAAAACCAAATTTAGTTTGACTTATCCAGACACCACAATATGTCATTTTGATAAATAACAATACTTGGGATATTGAAAAAATTTTATATTTAATATTTGGGGTGCCAAAACATTTTCCATGTAATCAATATTTGGGGTCCAGAAAACCAAATTTAGTTTGACTTATCCAGACACCAAAATATGTAAATTTTGATAAATAACAATACTTGGGATATTCAAAAATTTTATATTTAATATTTGGGGTCCCAAAACATTAGGTTTGATATTTAGGGGGTCAATACAGTAGCGAAGAAATAGTGGTATGGAGCATGGACGCCCTCATGTTGTAAGATATGGAGTATCCCCTCGGTTTTAAACACATCTTTGAGAAGAATAGGGGCTGTAATTTGGGGGAAAACATCTCAAAAATAAGAAACAGGCCGGTAGAAATCAGAGCCAAGTGTTCTCATAAATACCCCAATGAATGGAAGCTTACACGTGTGTTTTCTTATAAGCAACAGCATTATAAGCAAATCAGTACTCGACAAGACAAAAAAATGTCAGTACTGGATAAAGGGATGCTAATCAATTTGAAAATGTAGTTCTGATCCAATTGGCCATGAAAATCGTGCAGCAGCTATAGAGAAGTAGGTCACAGTGGATATCAGTACTCCGGCACACTTTTGTATGCAAGATACCATCGACATTTGTTGTACAAAAACTTGTGAGATAGTATTCTAAGAAAAAAGATTCAAGTAAAAAAAGTTAAGCAAATTTGAGTACTCGACTTTGCCCTCTAGCTAAGTCATTTTTAGTGCTGACCTCAAGCTGAAAATACTTATAAAAAATGCGTTTAGAAGAAAAAACAAGAAAACGGTTCTGGGTAATGACATTATTTTCAATTATTCATGACAACCAAGAGTAAGAGTATTACAGTAGACAGGTGGAGAATAATGATCAATAATGAATCACAAACTGGAAAGCTTATAAACATGTTTTGACCTACAGCACCGTAATGTATATACTGTACAGTGGTGGGTATGCGTTGGAAGACATGCAGTAGCTACATACGGTGGAGGGATACCATAAATACTGTGGAGGGATGCCACGGGAAGATATTCAGTACTGTTGAGGTTAATCATAAGTAGCACGGTGGGAGAGTATTCAGCGCTGTGGAATATCCTCCGTCTTACTGAAGATATTCCTCCACCGCACTGAAGATATCCCTCCACTGTATTGAATAACCTCTACCGTAGTGGAAACCCTTCACTTTAATGTTCATACATTACCCAGGGTGCACAGTAGGTTGCTGCATATAAGAAACCTCTAGTGCAAGAATCCAGCCTGAAATTCTTTTCAAGTGTCTCCTTTTACATAGAAACATTGGTCAGATATTGAAAAATTTCTTATTTTGATAAATACGATAAGAGATAATCCTGCAGTCTTCTACCTTTCTCCCCGCATTATGTTTCGAAAAGAAATTTAGGTACATTTCATTTAAAATCTAAAGCAACCTTTGAAGAGGAATTAGTTATTTGATGATTACTTTCATAAAAAGGGACCTACTTTGGCCTAGCTGGACATGGTCATACACTAAAAGCATTGCTGCTTCTTGCAACAGTACGTCAACTGTCACTGGGTCAGCACATTCTAACTAGAAACATGCTTCTCTTCTAAAATTCAGAATCAAGTTTCTGTCATTGCCAATTCGCAGAATACACCATTTGCTGATTTTGAATATCATGAATACATGATAATCTAAATAGCTAGGCTTTATTGTGTTCGATCTGAAAACGATAGAAGCAATATTAAGTATCAAAAATAAGAACGGAAATATTTCTGTGTATCTGCGCTTCAAGTTAGCCTACTCTATCCCCTCTCTAACGAGTGGATCTGTAGACGTACTTCTGGGAGATATTTATATCATTGTGTGTTGTTAATAATACGAGAGCCTAATTAACTAAGTTTATAAAATTCTAATAGATAAATTCAAAAATAAACCATACTTGTCTTAAACGTTTCGATAAAATCTTCATCAGTAACTGTGACAGTTACTGATGAAGATTTTATCGAAACGTTTAAGACAAGTATGGTTTATTTTTGAATTTATCTATTGTGTGTTGTTGATATTCTAAATCAACAGATGTTATTCTCTGCCAGCTGGTAATGACACAAACATGATACTAAATTAGAAAAGAAACATATTACTGGTTATAACGTGCAGACTTTTTGTGAACCTATATAAGAACCTATATAAGAACCTATATAAGAACCTATATAAGAACCTATATAAGGTTCATCTTATATGCGGGAACCTACTATTCATTGGTGGAGGGATATTAATTCTAAATAACGATAAAAAAGTGACAAAGAAAACAAAACAATTACGAATAAAATTATGAAAACTTGAAGAACCTCTGTATTATTTTTGAGCTGGCAGATTTAAAGAACACGAAAAGAACTCAACAATTTAATTTTCAGGATGGCAAGGAAATTGAAAACACAACAAAATATTATAAATACTAAAGCTTTACGTCTGACAATCCTTAGAGTAGTATGTCAAAAAAAGAATGAAAATGAAACCTAACCCATTGTAAATGAAACATAATAATACTAATTATCAAAGCTTTGCATCTGACACTCATCAGAGTAGTATGACAGAAAGAAAACGAAAATGAAACCCAACGAATTCTAAATAAACCATACTAATTACTAAAGCTTTGCATCTGACACTCATCAGAGTAGTATGACAGAAAGAAAACGAAAATGAAACCCAACGAATTCTAAATAAACCATACTAATTACTAAAGCTTCGCATCTGACACTCATCAGAGTAGTATGACAGAAAGAGAACGAAAGCGAAACCTAAAGAATTCTAAATGAAACATAATAACTACTAAAGTTTTACGTCTGACACTCATCAGAGCTAAATATGTCAGAAAGAAAACAAGATTGAAACCTAACAAGTTATTATACCAAGAGCTGGATCAAAATTTGCCAATCAGAAATGAGGTGATAGTGAAAAAAACCCATCATTCACCACCTTTCTGATTGCTCCATATTGATCCACCTTTGGGTATAACAACTCGTTAGCTCTCATTCTACTTTCTTTCTGACGCACTACTCAGTCCCTGCTATGCCCAAGTTCTGTACTGATCAAGACTGAAAATAAATTTTTTACAGGTGGGGTAGTTAGCGTCTTACCTTTTTCTGGCTCTTGTTGAAGTCTCTCAGGACGTTATTTTTGCCTGTATCATATGATCTATAATCAACAACGAGATTAAATATCCATCATTCGAGTTTCCGTTTGATCTTGGCCACTAAGTTATGAAAATGTCTAGGAATAAAAGAGAAAAAATATTCTCTTTCTCGCCTGGATTGTTCAATCTGTTTCACGAATTTTTCAACTTTGTGTTTGTAAGGTTCTTTGCATTTCGTCTTCAAGTTGTAAAATTCAGAAAGTTTAACTTGGGAATGCTTTTTAAATGTCTGCGAGTGTAGATTCAAACACAACTTGCAGTAGATATCGTATAAGGGTAGAATATCAGTAGTGTAATGGGATTTCCATTTGAAATATTGGTTATATGCCGTGTCATTTGAGTCTAAGTATATAAGGTAGTCAGCTAGAGACTTGATTGAGTCAAACTCACTAGCGTCAATGTAAGATCCGGGAATGACGAGTCTTTTGTCATATGTGGCTCCCATGACAACTGGCACCGTCTCCTGGTCAATTCGTTCCCAGTACTTTTCTGTCACGTAATCCTCACAGAAGTCGTTTTCGAAAGCGAGGAAAAATTTGTAACTAGAAAGTTCCTTGTCGCAGTCTACATTGAAATGTTTGCAGTTTCTTTGGTTGTTGAAGAAATGCCGACATTTCCCGTAGACTGTTAAGTTGAGGTAGTGCTGCAGTTCTTGAGCGTAGTCTTGACGCATAATGCCACAATGGCTGACTGCCCAAGCAACTAGGCCCTTTTTTCCAGCAGCGTAATTCCTCTCTGGCACTTTCAAACTATCATCCTTTTTATACCACGCATAGGGAATAAAAACATCGGAGTTGACTCTGAACGTGGCTGTCCAATTGAAAACACCATCATAAGGTTTGTAGACATAAGGCTCAAACAACGGATTTTCGTGGCTCAAAAACACCCATTTCTGTTTCTCTGGAACCTTTTTACGCAACTCCTTGAGAAGCTCTGCACTATACCTGTCATAACGATGCCGCTCAACATCCATGGCGTGAAAAATAGCCGCATCGACCCTCGGTAGTCTCTTCCTGTTATACGTAACCAGGCAATTCCTCGTGGGGCATTTCATGTCGTCGAAAAACGTGTGCAATTTAGAGCCTTGCATGTTGTGCCATTTCGGGGTATTGAATATGGTTGTGTATATCAGTATGACCTTGGTGTCACTATGTAGGTTCGATTCCCAGTCTTTGGCTATCTCTCCCCCTGTGTAGTCCTCGAACGGGTCTTCCGAACTTGGCCGTCGATTACGAAGTAGTATCCACATTGAAATTACTAGGATGACGAATAGCAGAATCGATTTTCTTCTGGATCGCATCTCGAAACAGATGCGAAGCATGGTAACAAGGACCTGCAAAGGTAAACAAAACTGGGTGAAACCCATTGTTGTTGTTTTTGTTGCTTTACTTAATCTTTATAGGCTCGCACGGGACTCGTCATAATGAGTTGTAAATATCGCCATTGAATTGAATTCTTAATTCAATTCAATAAGACAAGTTCGACTCATAGTGATAAAGTTAAGGATTACAAACCACGACAGCAACGCCCTCGAGGACGTCATTTGGTATGATAGAAAATAAGTTAAAAATTGAAAATGATTCGCAATATCATTGTTTATAGAATTAGGTGGTTAGGAAACCTGTTGTACGTCTTCGTTTCATATTTGATGTTGAGGATTGCATAACGTATGCTTCATCCTGTCTCGTGACTGTTCAAATTTTACCTGTCATTACTGCGCACATAAATATGATGCTGGATATGGTAAAATCTTTTCGAGACAACGAATATTTCTGGATAGGGAACTAAAGGAAGTGTTTTGGTCTATTCGCTCAACCGTGACCTTGTTGGCGAAACCAATGGCAAAACAATACACTGTGCACTCTCAATTTCGAAAAACTTATACAAAAAGATACAGCAATTGGTTTCTAAACCATATTCTTCTATCAACTATGGTAATATGCTGTTATGAACAAGAAAAACAGACATTGACATCGTGATGAAAATCAGAAACATAGCGAAATATAATAACTACTGAAGCTTTGCATGTGATACTCAACAAAATTAGTACGTCAAAAAAGAATGAAAATAAAACCTAACGAATTGTAAATAAAACATAATAACTACTAAAGCTATGCGTCTGACACTAATCAGAGTTAAATATGTCAAAGAAGGAATGAAAATGAAACCTTACGAATTGTAAATGAAACATAATAACCAAAAAAAGTTTTGCATGTAACATCCAACAAATTAGTATGTCAGAAAAGATAAGAAATTGAAACCTAACGAATTTTAAATGAAACATAATAACTTGACATCTGAGGGGACTATTATGGAAATTAGGTCTCTTGGACCCTTTTAATGCTATCCATAGCACTGTCGTTAAGAATGTTGTTTTATTCTATATTTTAAAGTTTTTACAATCAATCAATGTTTGGTCCATTTTTAACCATTTTATTTCATATTTTTAACATTATAAACAGTTTTTAGTGGCAAATATATACATACATCCAAACTTTGCACCTAACACTCACCAGAGTAGTATGTCAGAAAGAGAATGACAATTAAACCTGACGAACAATTATACCCAGATGCGTATAGAAACAAGACAATCAGAAAATATGTGAATAATTCCTTCTCCCTATACCAATCAGCAGTTTTTATGTTACGCCAATTCCAACATAATCATGAGACCATAATTAGAGTCTTGCGATAAGAGATGGGTATAAAACTTACTCTCGTCTGCAAATAGCATTCTCAGTCTAAAATCCCCTTAATCTTTGCCACAACATTGTGAAAATGTCTATGAATGGACGAGAAAGCGTTCTCTCTATATTCCCGCGATTCTGCTATTTGTTTTTTGAACTTCTCTACTTTCTCTTTATTGGGCCTCTCGCACGTATTTTCGTAACTGAAAAATTCAGATAGAGCGATTTGTGAAGGCTCTGTTTCTTCCGAGTTTAAAGCCATGCATATTTGGCAATACAGATTAAAAGATGCTTCATTGCTGATACCATAGTGAGCTTTCCATGCGAAGTATTGATTATATGCCGTATCATTGGAGTCTAGGTATAATAAATATTTCGCAAGTTCTTTGATAGAGTCAAACTGGCTTGCATCTATGTACGAATCGGGAATGACAACCCTTTTATCGTAATTCGCACCCATCACAATCGGTACACTCTCTTGTACTATTCGCTCCCAATATTTCTCAGTCACGTAATCTTCACAGAAATCATTCTCAAATGCCAGGAAGAATTTGTATTTTGAAATCTCTTTCCGGCACGCTTCACTTGTGTGTTTACAACTCCTCTGATTGTTGAAGTAATGCCTGCATTTTCCGTATACCGTGAGGTTGACATAATACTGCAACTCCATGGCATACTCCTGCCTCATTAGGCTGCAATGACTGACAGCCCATGCCACTATACCAGTTTTACCTTCAGCATAATTCTTCTTCATAACCACCGCGTGGTCAATTTTTTCATAATTGCCATACCGGAAGAAAATACGCGATCGTTCTCTAAAAGAAGCGGTCCAATTAAACACCCCGTCATACGGGGAATAAAACGATGAAGCATATTTTGGGTTCTCATGACTGAAAAATATCCATTCTTGCTTATTTGGAACTTTACTTCGCAGTGATTTCAGTAATTTAGGGCTATATCGATCTCCTTTATGGTTCTCTATATCTCGGCCGTGGAACAGTACAGCATTGGCGCGTTGGAGTCTTCGCCTGTCGTATGTGACGAGACAATTCTGCTGCTTGCATCCAATGTCTTTGAAATAGGTATGCAGTTTATTGCCTGAAAGATCCGACCACTGGTTTCTACCGAACACAGTCGTGTATAAGAGGATGACATTGGTACTTCTGTTTAGCATAGCATGCCATTCTTGCATTTCTCCGCCTACGTAGTGCTCCAGTGGGTCGGTCATGTCCTGATAGGAGTTCCAATACCATAAGATTATGATCAGACACACAGCTATGCAAATCAGCATGATCTTTCGGCGATCCATATTGATTTTCATGTATTCGATGACTGCAGAATAGCTCCCACAATGACTGCTGTATCAGCAGATTCTCTGCCTGATGGTAAGACTCTCTGGCCTGTTGCTGTATAAGACTCTCTGTCCTGGCCTGTTGAATCTCTGTCCTAGCTGTTGACTCTCTGGCCTGGCCGGTTGCTGTAAATAACATTACACAGTGTCACTTGTGTTCACAATGAAATTTTCCAAAGAAAATCAAGGAGGTCCTTAGTTGTTTTCTGTTTTTGTTATTCAAGGTACATAGGCTGGTTTATATCTTCTTTCTCGTGTTGATTTTCATCAGAACAGATGAAAGCTAACAGCAGAGTGAAATGACATATATCTAAAAACCAGCTACTTTATGCTAATTTACTGATGTTAGCAATTATAAATTCAGTTCATTGGCAAAAGCCAAATTTCCTTATTTATTCATTCCCTCCCAGATATCTTTTCCTCGTCTTCTCACTTCTTGCAGTTCTCTACGTCGCAGCCTTACAAATTTGGTCTGTTACCCCATCTCTCGATTTTCAACTTAAAACTCCAAGGGGTTCTCATTTATCTTGGTTGATTGAATGCTTTGATTGATTGATTGATAGGCAAATACGCTTACTATCTTCGTAAGGTATTGGTTTATGTGCAAAGCACAAAGAGCCCATGGAATAGGTAGACTAATCGAAGCATTGCATTGATAGTTGATAGGTAAATACACTTATTATCTTCGTAAGGTATTGGTTTATGTGCTAAGCACAAAGGCCCACTGAATAGGTAGACTAATCGAGCAGAAAATTCATATTTGATAGGCAAATACGCTTACTATCTTCGTAAGGTATTGATTTATGTGCAAAGCACGAAGGGCCCATGGAATAGGTAGACTAATCGAAGCAGTGCATTGATATTTGATAGGTAAATACACTTACTATCGTCGTAAGGTATTGGTTTATGTGCAAAGCACAAAGGCCCACTGAATAGGTAGACTAATCGAGCAGAAAATTCATAGTTGATAGGCAAATACGCTTACTATCTTCGTAAGGTATTGATTTATGTGCAAAGCACAAAGGTCCCATGGAATAGGTAGACTAATCGAAGCAGTGCATTGATAGTTGATAGGTAAATACACTTACTATCGTCGTAAGGTATTGGTTTATGTGCAAAGCACAAAGGGGCCACTGAATAGGTAGTATCATCGAAGCAGTGCATTGATAGTTGATAGGTAAATACACTTACTATCGTCGTAAGGTATTGGTTTATGTGCAAAGCACAAAGGCCCACTGAATAGGTAGACTAATTGAGCAGAAAATTCATAGTTGATAGGCAAATACACTTACTATCTTCGTAAGGTATTGGTTTATGTGCAAAGCACAAAGGGGCCACTGAATAGGTAGTATCATCGAAGCAGTGCATTGATAGTTGATAGGTAAATACACTTACTATCGTCGTAAGGTATTGGTTTATGTGCAAACCACAAAGGCCCACTGAATAGGTAGACTAATCGAGCAGAAAATTCATAGTTGATAGGCAAATACGCTTACTATCTTCGTAAGGTATTGATTTATGTGCAAAGCACAAAGGTCCCATGGAATAGGTAGACTAATCGAAGTAGTGCATTGATATTTGATAGGTAAATACACTTACTATCTTCGTAAGGTATTGGTTTATGTGCTAAGCACAAAGGCCCACTGACTAGGTAGACTAATCGAGGAGAGCAACCCTGGTCCTTCCCCTCAATGTGACCAAACCGTCGTGATTCCTTATACCTTTTTGCCTGGAATTACAGAGAGCTGGCTAATTCTCTCCTCACACTTTGTGACAGGTCTGAAGGTATTTGTGACAGGTCTGAAGGTATTTGGAACCCGGGACTCTTTGATCAAGGGTCTGGTGATCTAACCACTCGGCAATCTCCGCCTACATGTGCAACCACCCACTTGGCCATCTCTAGGATAGGGGTGCTTGGATTGCTTTTTTGGGTCTAGAATTTCAGTAAAATTTATTCTTTCCGGTCCGGCTATCCCACAACTATCTTTTTAGGTTCGTAAAAGTCAAAATTATTTCTTGGTTCCCAAATATAATTGTACAGTTCAGTCATTCACAAATAAGACATCAGAAAGTGGTATAAAATTCAGTAAGTATACTATTTGTTGCTATGCATAATTATCAATGTGAAAGACAAATTTCTTCATTTCATTCACTGACATACATCTACTTCCATTACGCCAAGATATATAAAGCCTATTATTTTTCCGATCTGCAAAGCAAGCGAAAGTATTTTGGGTCCATTTTCTTGCTTTATATTTTTTCTAAGCTGATGGTTGGAGCCTCAATCCAGCACCACTATCCTAAAAAAACATTAGTACCCCTGGGTTAAAATTATCAGTTGTCTCGTGAGCATTAATAGTTTCCAAATGGAAAACGCCTGTAGCACACGTAGGTGCAATCATTCTAGGACCTCATAGGTCTATCTACAAGTACCAGATACTGTCTTCCTCATAAAAATAATATTTGTTCAAATAATTGAGAAATAATGAAGTAAAGTAGCCCATGATTGGAGTTATCAGCCCTACAGGCTGTTCCCGTGAGCCTCCACTCTAAATAATCAAATGGAAATTATTACGTACTTTCAACTCTGGATGTCACAGCAGGCTAAAGAATATACACATGTATAAAAACGTTTTTATCTTTGAAGAGGTCATTGCTTCAACATAAAAACATTCTCAGGAGCAAACCCATTCTCTTTGTGAATTCATGATTTATTCAACACATATTATTTTGATTCATGAAAAGCAGACTATGCATGACATTTGTTTCGCAATGCTCATGAAAATAAAATAATATATTATCCTTATCAATTTGACATATAATTGATTTCAATTTACATTACATACTGTATTTGAGTAGGTTAGAATATTTATTACAGGTAACTATAACTAGTTGATGATCTTGAATTAATAATTCATGTAATGATATGATATGACCCAGAGAAAGAAACAACAAAAATTATGCAGATATCTATTAAGCCTCTTTAAATAAAAAAACTTCAGCCAGGCCGGGGGAATGTTGTCAAAGAGCCTGGATAGAATTGTCTCCATACTTGGTAAGTGGTGGTTTTATTTGTGAGATTGATGCGACTCTGGTTGGTGGATTAAGGCTAAAATACACGATCAGTTTTTTTCTTCAGTTTTTAACGTCTGTCTTTTTCATAAGATACGTTTGAAAAAAACTGAAGAGGCGTGTATTTACCCGATCAGTTAAAAATAGTCAGTTTTTTTGTTGAGCAATGGAGAGAGACAAAGAATTCGCTGCTGCAGCTTTATTGTTGATGTTTTTTTCAAATAATTCATGTCCATCTTTCGAAAAGACTGATCAGTTTTGGGTAATCATTCGAAAAACGGCAGAAACCGTCTCCAATTTCGACTGAAGAGAAAAAACTGACAAAAAAAACTGATCGTGTATTTTACCCTTTAGAAATTAACTGCCCTGAGACTCAGTTTGTATTGGCACTGATGCGCCAAATCAGTGGTGATGGGTTGGAATCCTACTTGGATCATTTTTTACTCTTACAAATTAATTTGATTGAAATCAGATTCCCAAGTAGAGAATGAACACTATATTCTTCAGCTTTATATTTTGGCTGGTGCTGGTGCTGGGATATGAAGGTCAAGATGAAAGTCAACTACGACGTAAGAAGATTGATAGGAAGGAGTTTCAGCAACTGCTATCCATGTAATTAGTAATGCTAGGATGGCGGGAGCACCTGATGAGGACCAGTCCTCCAAAACTGATGATGATGATGATGGTATGAAAATAAAAAGCCTCAGAATCCTCATGTGACACAAAGCAAAGGACAGCAACCACTGATCTCAAGATAAAGACTGGCAAATATTCTGTTGTTCCTGGAGCCAAATGTTTGAGGTCAATTGCTTTGGCTTCCACTTGGCCTCCCAATATGGCTACCAATGAAAACATATTGACTTAATTCTTTGTAAAACAAAAGCTGCACAATTATTCAGTCTCGTACTGATTATTCATAACATTTCATCAATTATCACAAAAACCATGCCCTAGTGGAATTTCAATGTATTGAATTGGACCTTCCAATATGGCTGCCAATGACTTCATTTTCAAACCACAGATGCTCGATCCAGTCTTTATTTTGAGATCAGTGACAGCATCCCTCCCATCAATTATCTTGACTTCAAACATGCTTTCACCAAGAATTCTACACCATCACCTCACTGTAGTAGGATCAGTTGTTGATGAACAACAATTACTTTTACGCTTTGTTGAACTGAGAATTAGCGCAAGAAATGGGAAAAACTGAATGCAAATAAATGTGAATATTTGAGATGCAAATGTTTGATGGGAAGGATGCTGTCCGTAGCAGTGAGTCCTCATGGGCTGATATAACATATCTACCTTATCAGTTTGGTACAGGAACTCCAAGATTGATTGACAAAATCAACACTGATATAAAAATTAGTACTTGACAACATGCAGCCATTAGACAAGGACCTTTCAGTGCATATTGTTTTTAGTTACTGGAAATAAAATTTTTGAATTAGCTTAGGAGACTTCCATTAATTGATAAAATTGCTTAGACTTTTTCTGTTGTGAAAAGCCGCCTTTACAGTAAATACTTATAAAAATGAGTGTTTAGATGATATTCTCGAATCACTTATCTAAGATTTTTAGCTATACCTAATTCACACTGCACGTACACAACTTCACTCTTCATTCCTACTTTAGGCCATCATAGGTGTTTGAAAGCATGTAAACAAAGCATCACAAGGCACCAGGGGGGGGCGCTTTTAAATATAAGCTATCTATTTTGATCTAAAGCATGCTGATACTACTGAACATGCACAAGAGCATGCGCAACCATGTATAAACACTATATTGGCAATTTTACATGTCTTTCAGACATTTTCAGACATCATGTCAATCCTTGAAAATAACACTTCTCAATTGGGAAGCAGTTTCTCAATCAAGAAGCAACTTCCATATCAAGAAGCAAAATTGTTTCTAGGTCAGGAAGCAACTTCCCGATCAAAGAGCTTAGAAAACGCTGTCCTGGAAATTGCTTCCTGATTTACCTTAAATCCTGAGCTGCACTGGCAACAACTTACCTTGGAACAATATAATCTATTTCATTTCGGCGTATATCACAAAATCTTCGCCGTGGACATAACATGGAATGCACCCTGGTTGCAGGGAATACCATTTTCAAGTAGAATAAATGCTTATAGAAACAATGAACCAAAAAGCATCAGTCAGAATGTCTGACAATGTTATCAGCATAGCTGAGAGAATTTAAAACTAATTAACTGTAAGTGGCCTACCGCTGACCGGGTGGGACTTGGCCCAGCTAGGCAGGCCGAAACGCAGTACACAGTTTGGCCAAACAGAACGAAAGCTCAATCGCAATATTTGAAATAAAAGTTCTAATTGCTCACCTTGACTTGGACCTTCTTCCGATGGACTTTGTAACTTGAAACAGTTCGGTCTAACTTCCCCAGCTTAGTTGCTTTGGTTGGAGTAGGACGGTAGACTTGCTGCACAACCCATCTGTTCCTCTACGATGCTAGATTGACAGAAAAAACAACAACAACAAAGGTCTTGTGGTTCACTGCGCATGCATAAAGCAAAGCAGATGGTAAAAAGCCAAAATAATAAGAAAACCACTCTAAAAAGGCTACAATCAGCCAAAATATTTTCAACTAAAATCAACCAGGATCAGAATCAACCTAAATCAACTACCAAACAGAATCGCTAAATAACTACCTAAGCTTCCGACTGCAACGCCATAATAAGAGTCATCAATGAACCTGGAACAATTAATACAAGGCTGATACTTAAAAAGATGAATTTAAATGAGGACAGACAATGTAGACATGTATTTAAAGAGCAGATACGAATGGAATGGAGACAGTATTGGTATGGAGAGATGGCAGAGGAAGGAGAGAGTTATAGGATACCAGTGCAGGAAGTGGAAAAATATCAGAAAAAGGAATGGAAGAAGATTGCAACAGAGTGTAGTGAGAAAAATATCAAAGAAGATTCAGAAAAGGCAAAGGAAGTAATGAAGAAATTAGAGTGGCAAAAAGAACAGAAATGGGAGAGAGGAATATACGAGACAGAATGGGATCGAAACAGTATCCATGAAAGTGAAGATAAACTTGAAAATATGGGACATTGGGAAACATTTGGGAGGAGCAAGAATGTATTATGGATGAAAAATTAGGAAGAAACTACGGAGCATGTTTATAAATGCAAACCAGTAAAAGAGACCCTAGATGGAATCGGGAGAATGCAGCTGCTGCAGAAACCAAGCATTTCAAACAATACGTTACAAAAAGACAACAGAACAGAAATATAACCATTTAGAATATCCCTCAAAATTTCCTATTATATACTTTTCATGATATTTTTCAAGAAACTCCCTACGAAAACTATAATTACTTTGGTGCGAGCAAAGTCATGTAGCCATATTCTTGTGCTGCAATACCCAGTTGATTTTAACAGTTAAATAGGCCAAAAACTGGTAAAAGAGAGTATGATGAACCCTTCGTTTTTTGACCACAGTTTTCCCAAAATTAATTGTTCAAAATATACTCTTTTACTTAGAATTGTCCATGGAGCAATATCAAGCTATAATAAGCACAGAGAGTTTCCAATTCCAAATTTCCAATTCCAATAGGTTTTAGACCCAGTAAGTGAGCCGTATAGGGCTTTGATACAAACAAATTTAAAATCATTTAAGGTTCCTTCGAAAATGCTAGTTTTTTTTACAGGAGGAAATTTCCGCATTAGAGGAAGCACCTTTAAGAATCGAGTCCGTTTTCATCATTTTCATGTAAAATTGGTTCGTGTAAAAATTCAAAACTTTTTCAAAAACGTTTATTTCTTACCAATCTTTACCACAAACCATGGTATTCATAAGGATTTATGGATTCTAGGGAGTTTACACGAATTCAAACGGAATTTACTAAGGATTTATGGAGCTTACAGCATCTACAAAGTTTATGGAATGTATGGAATGTTCGGTACTCTCCCCCTAATTTTCACAGAATCTAAAGGAAAAATTTCCTTCTTTTTTATCTTCCCTTTCTTCAATTTCCTTAGGCTATCCCTCGAATTTGCCTTTATATTCTTTTCATGATATCTTTTCAAGAAACTCCGTAAAGAAACTTGAATAACTTTGGAATTGGAAGCCAAGTGATGTAGCCATATTTTTGTACTGCAATACCCAGTCAGATTTAAAAATTAAATAGGCCAAAAATTGGTAGAAGAGAATATGATGAACCCTTGGTTTTTTATCATAGTTTGCCCAAAATAAATGGTTCGTGTAAAATTCAAAAAGTTTATTTCTTACCAATTTTTACCAAAAACTACGGTAGTCATACGGATTAACAGATTATAGGAAATTTACACGAATTCAAACGGAATTTACTAAGGATTTATGAAATTTACAGCAACTACAGAGTCTAGGGAATGTAAGGATTGTTCAGTGCTCTCTTCCTCAACATTTTTTCACGATGTGGAGGATAAATTTCTCTTGGCGTTCTTTCTCTTTCTTCAATTTCCTAAAATAGAGATAGGAAAAAATGATTAAGTACTTAAGCAAAGTCTTGCACGCCATCACAAGATGGAGTTGTCTTGCAAGAAACAGTTGTTGTAAGAAGAAAATATAGACATGTACCCTAAACAGAGATGTACTCTAACCATAAGTCTAGGGCCTCCGACAATTTTGAGAGGCTCTCCGATAAAAAGCTCTTTGTTTACTAAGCTTTTTGCCCAACTGAAGGCAAAGTATTGCCCAAATAGTTCTCATTTTCAAAGCAACTTGTAAAGTTTGGGGGCTAACCCCCAAAGCCCCCTAGCCCATACGCCAATGGCTCTTACAGCTTCCCTGCACCCTAAATCTGAATATAATTTTACTAAAGGAACATCAAAGGCTAAGACCAAGGTCAAGGCCAAGACCAAGAGAACCCTACGCCTAAGCCTTAGCCTACGCCTAATCCTAACCTTTGGTCAGGGTAAAAGCCAAGGTCAAATGTGAGGTCAAAGCCGAGGCCAAAGATGAGGTCAAAGCCAAGACCGAAGCCAAGGCAAAAGAAAAAGCAGGGGCCAAGGACGAAGCCCAAACCTAGAACTAAGCCAGATCTCATCCCCAATATTAAACGATCGATCTCTAAAAGGTGTGCCATTGTGGGAGGATAAAACGAAATCAACTACTCATGCGCGAAATTTATGGTGTGTATGGTACAAGGCAATGATCTAGGGATTACACTGAGCGATTAAGGCCTCCACACTCATCCGGAGGATTTTGTTTGGAGGTAAAGGTGTCCTGCATAGACATGTACCCTAACGGCTTTCCTGCACCCAAAATCTGAACATAATTTTACGTAAGCCAAATTCAGAGCCAAGATCATTGCAAAGGCAAAGGACAAGGCAAACGCCAAGGGCAAGGCCAAGCTAATGCCCAGAGTTTGTTTAGTTAGATTCCACAAATAATGATGATAATGTTAATAAATCGAGATAATTCAAAGAGGTATCATATCTATATTTTTCATATCATATTTCGTATCATTATTATATAAATCATATTCATACGGATTGTAGTATCCTCATCTTTTTTGAGGAGATCGTTGTAGCTTTGTGAATAATCAATGTGGATCATGCGTAGGACTCTTTCATTATTTTCTTTATCATACTACTACTTTTTTGCTATAGAAGGGCCATATGAAGGGTGAATAACTACTTCCAATTGTGCTAATGAATAAAGGTTTATTGCTTCATTTGTATTAGTTTTATTTTGCTGCAAGAGAAATACTCAGCATAGGATTGATTTATCAAGCCTTAGCAGGAACAAACCCAAAAATATATAGTGATTTTTTTTATTCCAATAAAATCTTACAATAACAAGCAAAATTTACATGACGATGCCACGAGGAGCATGGAAATACACGGTCACCACCACCATAAGCATGGCAGAGCGGCAAAAAAGTGTTCCGTATAATGATTATATGCTAAATACTGTAACCAAAGGTATACTAAGCATCTTTTTCCTAACCAAAAATGCCTGATACCCCAGTCACTACCTGTGGGAAGTCCCCATTAAAAAAACCAAAAAACACAAATTTCAGATGGAAGCAATGGGTTTGGTTTTGAAGACGATAGGCACCTGTTCCAATCAAATACGCTTTGAATACGATGAAGTGTTCACACAGCTCCTGTCGAATACGACGGTTCTAATCCCATTTCCAGACAAATATTTCCATTCAAAGAAATACGTTCCTGATTGAAATGTCCCTCATATTATATTAATAGTGGATGTCTAGTCAGTCGAAAAAGACGTAAACCAAAAGAAAAGTCTTGTAGACCCAGGAAACTTTATAGAGTTTGACGCAGACCCATGTTGAAAGCAGTTTTCTGACCGACTTGAAAGCAATGTCAGTGATTATTCTAAGATTATTCTGAATTTGATGTTTTTTCTTGGAGTTGAAAAAGTATCGTGGATCTGTAAATTGAAATTTGTGACTTTGAAAATTTCCCTCCACTCTTTGATCATCAAGATGCTTGAATTAAATAATATGATTGCTATTTCAAAAAGGCGGAGGACATTCAAAATAGCAAAGGTGGGGGATGTCTCCGTTCTGTTTGAGATATTGCTTTATTCGGTAATAACCATGAAACCTCTTTTTGTAATGAAAGACATCTAACTAGAATCGAAAGGAAACCTAATGAAATCTGCCATAAACTGGAGTTTCATTTTTCACCAATCTAGGAGGCTTAAATTTCAAAATTTTCCCGAGAAAGTAGCACACACACACACAAACCCCTGAGATATTTTTCTTTTACGCAAGCCTCAATCCTCTGCACTTTAACCTATATTTGTTGAGTTGTAAATTGTCCTTTGGCCTCGTCCACACTGCTCCGTATTTTTTTGCATCCGCATTTGAAGACGAAAATAGTGCCTGCCCGTTTTCAAGCAAATACGCTATGAATACGATGAAGTGTTCACACTGCTCTAGGCAAATACGGTGCTTATAATGCCATTTCCAGACAAATATTTCCATCGAAAGAATACCGTCGTATTCAAATGTCTCTGTATTTGGTATTCACACTGAAAACGGAGCGTATTCGATACGCATCGTATTCGACAGTATGCGTATTTGTTCGCGTATTCGAACAGCTCCGTATTTGAAGCGTATTAGTGTGAACGCAAGGCCGAAACGAAAAGGTTTTGCTCCGTTTTCATTCAAATATGGAGCAGTGTGAACAGGACCTTAGAACAATCAATGAGCAATATTTTCATCATGCTTGTTCATAAACTAACTCTTTTTGTGATGAATCAGAAAGAAGCATGTTTTAAGGGCAGTGATTCTAACTGATCTGTTAAAAGCAACCATTCCTTGATTTATTTTTTAAGCATATCCAAACTTCTTCTAATAGAAAAGCCAAAATATAGATAGACACAAAAATAATTGAGCTAGATTCAAAGATTTACAGTAGACCGAAGTCAAAAGTGTAAATGGGTCTGACTAGGACATCCCGTAACACACTGAATTCAGATACGATTGAAATATAAAATACAAAGCGCTTGGATTGATGCAATGGGCCACGTGGAGGAGTAAAAAGACGCTTCAGGCACGAAATATCAGAAATCAAACAGACTTGCTTGAAAATTCAGCGATCGAATCCGACGGTCCTTAAGGAGAAAGAAAGAAAAGCACAAAATTTCCAACTATGAAAATAAAAGATACATCGATATCGAAAGAATGGTTACATCAATAAAATACAGTAACTGCTGGTGGGTGGATCAGAAAAAAGTATACAGACGCACTGCAATATGGGGCAGCAATATGGGACAGCAATATTTTACTACATACTCATTAACGGGATATGGTAATACATCAGGAAGAAACACGTTCTCAGAGTGATTATAATAGGTCTGCTAAAAACAATTAAACCTTGGTAATTTTTTTCGAATATATCCATACTTCTTCTAGAAAGAAGTCATTTGGAATAGAGACTTAAGGGACTTAATATATCATGAAGTATGTAGGCCCAATTATCTCAAGAGGCGGCCTAATTCCCTTCGTCTTTGTGTTGTTTTAAATATCCAACGAAATTCGAGCTTTATCTGTTGCACGTCAATGCACATTTAGAAACCGTGGACAATCGGAAGCATCTTTTATGTTCGGACGCATCTCTAGGCATGCGTAAATCAAATATTGCATACTTTTGAAAAATATTTCTGACCTCGCATATGAGCAAACGATTCTTTCAAAGAGCCTACACTATCCCCTCCCTAATGATTGGATCTATGCTTCCATGGATTCAGAATCTCCTCACGGTCCAAACTAAAATTTTTCATTAAGTTTTTACTCTCGTACATTTATGGGTACATATTTACTGCGCATGACATTATGCTTCCAACCATCAAAGATGCTTCAGACCATCTACGGTTTCGAAACAAGTTGCGTCGTTATACTTCTTTCTGGCACACCATGTTTAATACATGATTATCAATCATCCTTTTGAATACAATATCTAATAATTATTTCGCTAGTCTCAGAGTCATTGTCAGAATCATTCATCGTGGTGCAGATTTCGGAGGATATGTAACAGCGAGCGGATATATTCTCGACGCGCCATCTTTCTGAAGGCAACTTTGGAAAACGCGTCAGATTTCAATTCGGCATCGCGAGCTTGTTCTTGCTCTATCCTTGCCGCTGACTCGTGGAGAAAATCGTTGTTATTGAAGTCATGACTGGCCTGAAATCAATGAGAATAAAGTCTATGAGTTCACAAAGTCTTGATTGTTTACGTGTAATAGCTTATTACAGTCCATTTCCACACAGTCTGCAAGAAAGCTGATTGCAATTTCAAAAGCGAATAAGATACAGACCTCAGGAATAATAGGAAGGCTCAATTGAACAGTGTTTGGATGGTACAAAACTTCAATATAGCCAGAAATACCGGAAACGTAGCGAAACGGACACATGGATTACTTAAGCTTTTCGTGTGACACTCAACGGAGTAATACATCAGAAAGAGAACGAAACAGAAACCTCACTGATTTATATACCCAGATGATACCAAAACCTAACTGATTTCCAATATTTCTGGCTATATTGAAGGCTCAATTATTGGCATGATAAAACTTTCCACAATAGAAATAGCACGCACTGACAATCCTAGATCATAATTTCTTTAAAAGCTTTTGAAATTAAAATGAATAGCTGTTGTCGGGTTCAATTCGATCAAAGTCAAAATCTTCAAGTAGGACGCGGAATTTCTTTAATGACGTAAGAACGTGCATGTGAAAGCACCAACGCTTCCTGCTGAAATTAGTAATGACGTCAAGGCAATTGCTAGATCGAGAGAGCTGTAGCATGGGAGTCGAGAGCATTTGCCACCTAGTGCTCATCATGGGTCGATGTTTGTAGAGCATTTTCGTGTTAAATCGTTCAGCTGAGGCTTATGCAGACCAGCAAGGCTCTAAAAAGGGGCAAGACATCCTCAAAGAAGAACTTAAATTGTTCAGTCATAAAGCTTGGTTGTGGCAATTGAATAATTTGTTGGAGTGAAGAGGATTGACTGATGGATGAAGGGGAAGATATTTCTGATAGGCGTCATCAAAATAAACGTTATTTCAACTCACCTCGACCGATCTCTTCTTTCCGGGGCATTGTGACCAGCGGTAAAATGCACAAGTGCTGTCCAGCTGTCTTCTGAAAAACTCTTTCTCTTTTTCCAAGTGCGTTCCCTCTAACCTCTTGACCGGTTGACAATTCGCCACCATCAAACACCCCAAAGCGACAAAAGACAAGACGAGCTTCATTTTCAGCTGTGAAATTATCAACTTCACTCTCACAGTCTGGAATATTGCCTTATATCCTGTAAACTTACAGCGTTCTGATCAGTTCTGGTCCTCAATTCTTGTTCCACTACGAACTTCTGAAAAGCTATTAAACTAACAGCTTATTTATAGATAGAAAGTACTAACAGAATATACTGAAAATGAGAAGATTCATCATTCTTCAATCAACAATTGTAAAGAATTAACCACCCATTATACTGTCTATAAAGAAGTGCATAGAACCAGCACAGCAGCTGGCCCGCATTACTACGTTACAGTAAACACGTACGCTTTAGTTTTCCTTTCACGAGAAATTAAATACATTAATTGACTGACTAAGTTGTTTGCCTCCAATATTTGTTGAAACAGAACGGGGGATGATTTGCTTGTGATTAATAGAGTGGGCAGCAGATGGAACCAGCTGTATACAGCCATGTACAGCGGTCTACCGTCTAAATAGGCCTAGGCCTAATTTCGGTTTCACCCCAACTGGCTTGTGGTTGTCCTCTGTTCACTGGGTCTGGGCAGATTTTCGTTGCAACAGGTGTCTACAGAGATCTTATACAAGCACTTCAACCATCATACAAAAAGATATCCATAGGTTTCTTTGTGCTTCATGAAAAAAAAACCATGGAGAACGTCTACAGTATTGCAGAATCGTTAGTAATCAGTACTTGAGTACTGATGTTATCCCTCCATACACAGTACCGAACATCCTCCACAGCACTGAATGGTATCCCTCAACAGTACTGATTGTATCCCTCAACAGTACTGATGGTATTCCCTACTGCACTGAATATCCTTCACAGCTGCACAGATGTTTCCCAGGGTGTTAATACGTAAGATAGCCCCTGATAACGATCACTCTCTCCCAAATACCGTTTTGGTGCCATTACTGAATGACCGGATTTGGCCTAGCCATTAAAGGTTCATATAAGTCTAATCCTATCCTTGCTTTGACGACCTGTAGTGGATTTAGACATTCCACTATCAGTTGTTTAGGCCTACATTTCCTTGCTCATACAATTGCTATCAGAACTTTCTTTCTAAACGTTTTGCTTCTTAAAGTTTACTAGTCCCTTCGCTATAAAGACCATCCAATTTCTCTCGCAGGTGCGCTGTATACGCACACACTAATGACCTTAAGTTGGAAAGCTCGAGATTATTACAGATTCGTAACTAATCGAACTAGCAAAAGCCGGAACTCAATTGTTGGAAACACGAGGTCACGTCTTGATTCGCAAAGCAATTATCTTTTGCTTATTAGCTACAATGACCTGAAATGTGATCATAAAAAATGCGACGGCCATGTTTGTTTGCACATGTGCTGTAGAGGAGATTGAAGGCGTAGCGAGGCAACTAAACACATAGGAATTGAATTAATTCTTCATTTATACTTCAAATAAAACTCGCAGTCGGTGGGACTTGAGCCTCGGATAATTAACGATTTGAATGAAAATCGATGAAGCTTCTGACTTTATCGACGTGCCACTTTACCACGCGTTTTTCAGATGTTTTACGTCACACTGAGGGTGTGGTTTTGCGATAGGTACGAGGACAACTTTTCCTTCTTGCTTGACAGTACTTTTATCGATCGATAACTCAACTCTTGTCAAGGACTCACTGAAGATTCAATTTATAGGATTTTCAGCCTTCAATTTCGCCTAAAGAGACGCTGTAACGTCCTATACATGTCTCCAGAGCTCCGTTCAAATTATCAGATATTGAAGCTCATTCATTTAACGAAATCTTTATAAAAATGAATAAAAACCATCTTTGAATGGTACAGAACTTTAAAATAGCCAGAAAAATCGGAAACATAGCGAAGTGAAAACGTGGATTAGCTACTTAAGCTTTCCATCTTCCAGGTACGTAGGACGCACTTCTCAGTGGTTATGTGGTAGCATAAAACAACGCGCGATATCTAGCATACACCAAAAGACTGTGTCACAACCAGAGAGAACAACCATCTTGTACCTCTCAACCTAAAAGAGCTCTCGAACATGACTCTGCTATAGGTAAACATTTGCTCGACAACCCCAGAATGTGCTCAAGCCTACAGTGATAATTCTTTTTTTTCCGAATAACTGGCAGAGCAAGATCTATATTTCATTAATGTATTTTAAAATCCGTCTACATAAAAACTGGGGATTCCCTATTGTGTAGACAGAAAGAGTTGGCTTTTACCTTGGGACTCTTTGAAGTTATCTCATTGGTCAGCTCACTGACCACGGATGATGATTGGTTTTCCACACTATAACTAATCATTCACCTCTTTCCTGATTGGCCTATTTCGATCCATGTCTGGGTATAATAATCCATTTGGTCTTTGTTTCGTTCTGTATAGATGTATCTCTCTACATTACGGAGCATCGCCCAACATCCCCCAAACTACTGATAGATATCCCTGAACAACTACTGAATATCCAAACACTACTTAGAGATATCACCCCACACTAATAAACATCCCCCACACTACTGATAGATTTCCCTGAACAACTACTGTATCTTCCAGTTATTACTACTCACACTTTTTTATGAGGTTAAAAAGTTCCCAGAATAATGGTTTTTACGGGGGCCTAATTTCCATCGTTAGGAACTAACGTAATAAAATAGATAAATAATGCGACGTACGGCGATGGCTGTAGCAAAATGATAAATATATGAATTATAATGAGCTACATAGCTAGATTATGAAAAACTAAACGTATCTTGGCCCTTCCTCAGTAGTCACTCATATTTGACTACTGAGGAAGGGCTATGCTCGATACGTTTATTTTTTCATAATCTGGCTATTTAGCTCATTACACTAGGCTATCAAAATTATTGCACAGGTCGATTCAAAATGGCGGCAAAATTGCAAAGCTGTGAGGGCTAGGCCTAAATTAAAATTCCCATAACTTGTGTCAGACAGCTCACAAATAAAAGGTTTTGGTGGCAAAATTTTGAAAATTTTATTGACACCATAGCTCATAACAACAAGCAATAATAAATTGGGGAGAAATTATGTATGACTTGGGATTTGAGTGATGGTCAAAATATCAGAAAGAAGATTTTTGAGAAGGAGTTGTCATCTAAAATCAGTACAAAAGTGTTTTAAAAAGTCATTAATATGGTAAAGTGCTTTGTTACTTTGTTGCTCCTGCTTTGTGGAATCCCATGGGTTTTGTTTCTTCTCTGTATGGTAACTTGAAGGGAAAATGAAGGAGGCTCAAAATATTTCAAGGGAGGGGGAGAGTTTTTCATCTTGCATCCCACACATCAGTTGCAATTTTGTCATTCTTCAGGTAAACATGTTGTTTGTTCTCCTTCTAATACCCCTATAATCTATATCTACGGAGTATTTTACTTGGTGGCTGACCTAAAACACAGCAATAATGGTTACAATCATGTTTATCAGATAAATTTCTTTATTTACAAAACTTTGCTTTAAAATTCAAGGTCTCCTCCTTCCATTAAGATTTTTGAGACTCCCAACTTATTTCTTGCCTCACCACAGGGACAGCTAGGACAAAACCCATGGGATTCCACAAAGCAGGAGCAACAAAGTAACAAAGCACTTTACCATATTAATGACTTTTTACAACACTTTTGTACTGATTCTAGATGACAACTCCTTCTCAAAAATCTTCTTTCTGATATTTTGACCATCACTCAAATCTCAAGTCATACATAATTTCTCCCCAATTTATTATTGCTTGTTGTGATGAGCTATGGTGTCAATAACATTTCCTAAATTTTGCCACCAAAACCTTGTATTTGTGAGCTGTCTGACACTAGTTATGGGAATTTTAATTTAGGCCTAGCCCTCACAGCTTTGCAATTTTGCCGCCATTTTAAATCGACCTGTGCAATAATTTTGATAGCCTAGTGTATAATTGAAATATTTATCATATTAAAAAACTAACAGTAATATTTTCAGCCATCAAATGAAAAACAATGGCTTGAAAAGTTAGCGATCGATCTGGACGACGGCCTCTTATGAAAAAATGACGCACATGAACATGATGTTGATTTGAAAAATCGAAGCCAGAAACAGACAAAAATGATTACTCAAAAACATATCATCAATTTTCGATTTTATTCACTTATTTTTAAGACACCAATTTAAACATAGAAAGACTGAAATGCACATAGCATAGTCTAATATGCGTAACTCTAACACCCACAAATATAACAAGGAGATAAACAAATCATAGTCTGCAGAGCCAATCATTTCTGTCCGTAAACTAGCTTATACGCTGCTCTGATTAAAGCTCTTCTTTTTGACACCACCCTCTGAGCTATGGTATTTCGCGTTCTGAAATTCTCACCACGTTCGTTTGGCATATTGTTGGCAATCGAATTCAGATCGTCATCCAACCGTTCGAAATCAAGATTGTTTGATTGATCGCTGTCGATTCCCTTCTTTACGATTGACGGAGCTGCAATTTTCTGTAGGAAGAAAAGATATGACGTCATGAGCTTGAACGTAATTGTAGAAAATACAGGAAAAGCAGTGTTTGTTTGGTACAGAGCTTGAAGAGATCTTAAGGAGATGGCGAAGAAAATCGTGAACATAGCGAAATTTGATTACTACTAAAGCTTTGAAACAGAGACCCATCAGAGTATTACGTCAGAAAGAGAACAAAAATGAAACCTTACGAATAATTACACCGATCCAATTGGCCAATCAGAAAGAGGTGAATGATTGGTATAAAGGAAAGAACCCATCATCGCCAAGAGTCCAGTGAGGGAGTAATAAACTGTTACGGAGAGAGCAACGAGTATCTAAACATCAAAGAAAACGAACTCCTTCTGCACAATAGGGGGTCCATTGTTTTGAAGTAGACAGACACTTAAATTCCTAGGTAAAATGCAGACCTATAACGGTTTAGAGATGAGTCGTTTGTTCGTTCTCGTCTCACTCTCTGTCAGTATTGCTCTTTGCCAAAGCAAATACTATTTCGACTCAGGCTCGCTAAATATTCATGGAGATGCGAAGAAATGAATATGAGATTTCATTGACGTCCTTCACTGCCTTAAACCGCATTTCCCCTTCACCCCTGTGCGGTTCCATGAATTGGTCGGCCTGAACCGAAATAGTCTTGCGCAGGCCTATCTCGCGAAAATTCTCTAAAAACACATTGTCGTTATTAGCTCTAAAAGGCACCGACGGCAAATGTTTAGTCGAGTTCTGAACGACCGACTGCTGACTTTCTACACTTGTTGTACGATACCTTGTCTCCCTGTGCTCACTGCACCGGAGTGACGTCAGAGTATCAGAAAACGCAGGGAAACAAGGACTCTCGAAGCAAGTCTAATGACTTTCTCATCAATAAAATAACGAGAATGCCTAGCAGGCTGAAAATCATGCGAAGCACATGGTTTGCATAGAGAAGCAGATGATCGCAAGGCTGAGCAGTTAATTCCTGATTAAATATCATATTAAAGTCATGATGACAGGGTTAAGGGGAAGTTGCAATGCTTTTGCTATGAAAATGATGATTGAATGAAGAAAAAACGGTGTTTGTTTCTCTGTTAAATTTGTTTTAATCAAGATAACTCTAATTTGTAATCAAAGTCGGGTTATTTGACCGTTCCTTAACCTAATTGATTAATCAGTGGTGTTTTCCGAATGAGAATTTTGCCACGTGCTCCATTAGTTATTATTCGTAATGTGTGGGCAACCTCCGCAGTGCATTAAACACTTGAAAGCAGAGCTCTCCACCTGAAAAGCAACTGAGATTCACAACACCCTCGTAGCTCGATCAAGACTTTAGGTTAGAGGGGGCGGGGGCAAAGAAAATATCAATGACGGGCTGTACATGAGATAAATGGATTTGACATTGTTTGGGACCCCAAGTAGCAACGTGGGTGATCTACTAGACCCCCTATCCTACTGAAAGCAACTGAGATTCACAACGTCCACGTAGCTCGATCAAATCTTTAAGGGTGAGGGGCAAAGAGTTTCAAAAACAATAACAACAATGGGGGCTTTACTTTGCAAAAGTTCAATTTGACATAGTTTGGGGGGCTCAAGCAGCAAAACGTATTTTCATAGATTTTTCGCAATAAGCTCCATTAATCAACGATTTTGTGAACACTTCTTTTTAGGCAGTTCAAGATTGAAATCTACGAAGCAGTTGAAAATTGTGATTCTTAACATGGAAACAACATACAGCTATAAACATAAGAAAACACAATTTGTTGAAATGACTAGGCCATTATGAATCCCTGCTTTCACCTGTCGTGTTTCGTTTCAAAATTAATTTTTCTGCTTGTAGTTTTGTTAGGATACAAATGGGTCTCCAAACTGTTTTCAATGCAACTAATCGAATCGTCAATAAGCAGAATAAATCAGCTTTCAATAATTTAGCTGTTCTGAAATAACCAACAACTCAAATCTTTGCAATCGACTTGATACGAGAATTTACAAAGCCCATCGACGATTAAGCGTTTTCTAAGTAGGCCAGCCAATCAGGAGCATTAGAATCATCAAGTTGACCAATCAGGGCCCCCATCAAAAATCTTTGTTTCCTTTAAGCTAGCTTAACTGCCGTAGGGAAGGCGGTAATAATAAACATATGAATAATGATACATGTTTAAAGTAGGGACCCTACAATAACTAACAAGGTTGAGTTAATTTTTTACATCATTGTTCACTGAAAAAATTGAAACAAGTTAAAAAGAAATATGTCAAGGGTATAAAAATGTACTAAAGAGTTTATTAGAGTTCATAATGGAATATTTTCATGATGAAAAAAGAAAAGTTTTGAATCGTAAAATACTATTTATTGATGTTACTACCCCGGGTAGATCATACCAGATCTTTGCCTATCGCGTAGTGCACGTGGATCTTACTTAAGGTATAAGTAGCCTTAAGATGAACGCCCACCAAAACCACCAGCATCGTATCATAATAATAATAATCAACAAAAACAGTTGATCTCTGGCAGGTGCAGCTGTGGCCATCCCAAAGTTCTGTTTTCAATTTCGCAAGAGAAGTTGTCGATTTAGAATCATCACAATCAACTGCTTCTAAATGATAGCACATTTATTTTGTAGCACTGAGAACTTATAAAGGGGATCTTGCATAGTTCCTTAGTGCGTTGGTTGTCGGTGATGTCTTTGTAATTCTGTTTGCAGGTGAGGCCTCAAATCCCACATCTATTCATGATCGAGATGATTCATTCATTCTAGACTTCGATCATGAGATTCTCTGGAATCGTCTTGACTTTCTGCCCAGGGGGAATCACATTGCAAGGGACGGGGGTCAAGTTTGAAAAAAGATTCCTGGACTAGTATACCTTTGGGTTACCTTACGCTGATAATAAAACATTTTACCACACAAAAAAGGATATAAAACCGAATCATGCTTGCCTTTTTATTTGTTAAAATTATATCCTTTAATGTAACCAAATCATAATGTAACCATATATTTATTTTGGGGATAAAGATATACAGAATTTATGTCTGACCCTCCGTCACTCACTAAGGGGCACAGTGGAAGGGGGGGGGGGTTAAGAGGATGAAACTTTTGGTAAATTTGTCGCAAAAACTGCTCAAAAAGCTGCTCCTCGGCAAATGAAGGTGAATTCGCCCTCCCCCATCTGTCCTGTCAATTCCAAGATTAACATCTCTGACATCCAGGGTACATAAACTAAAACATTTTGCTCGCTACCCTTTCTGACCGTTTTTCTATCTTTCTATCATCTATATGGAAGACACTTTCATATTCGATGCATTCAAACTTTTCTTTGATAAACACAAAATTTCTAAACATCACCATAACATTACTATAACATGACTATGATCTCTAAAATATACTGCTGGTTGCTAGTCATTTATGGCACAACTGTATTTTAGATTTCCAATGGTTTTCCTAAGCTTTTTCAAAAAAACCTAAAATTTTTCGCTCGGTACGCTCGCAACCATTTCTTCAACCAAAAATCAACTATTCAGATGCGTGAAGCAAAATCGATGTTATGTTTTTATAAATTAGTAATATGTGCATTTTAAGCCCATTTGGAGAGCCCCTAGACACACCTATAAGAATAATCATAAAAATCTCTGTTGGAAATTTTGCGATTTTTTCGGAAAAATTTCTAATGCTTCCCCTAGAAACAAGGCCCCATTGCACTCCTGAACTTTGGTGTGACCCCTCCCTATAAGTTCCTCAAATGTGGAGTACCTATCGCTATATTAACTCAGCGTGAAAATGTGGGCTCTATTCATTTAGTTATTTGCAGCTTTGCTAGGGCAATAACAAAAGTTGACATTATCACTAAGAAGTATTGATTTCTGTTCTCCCTCATCAGCAGCAGTTATTCTGTCTATTATCTGTTCTGATGTTATTTATGTATGTTATTTGTTTACGCATTTCTGCCTTTGTTCGCATAAGTGATTGTTAGGCCACGTTTACGCGATATCGGATTCAAATGAATACTGTGTCTTGTAAACGGCCGAATCCGATACGATTTCGAAACGGATCGATAAGGAGGCCATTGTGTGCGTCGAACGAATGGCCTCCTTATCGATCCGTATCGAATTCGTATCAGATTCGGCCGTTTACACAACACCATATTCATTTCATACCGTATTCATCAGCGTCTTCATGTAAACGGTAGGCCAATACGATATGAAATCGTACCGTATTCGTTTGAATCCGATATCGTGTAAACGTAGCCTAACAATAACCCCATACAACGTATGTTCAGTAATTGGGGGATGTTCAGTAGTGAGTGAAGATGTTCAGTAGTGAGTGAAGATGTTCAGTGGTGTGTGAAGATGTTCAGTAGTGAGTGAAGATGTTCAGTAGTGAGTGAAGATGTTCAGTGGTGAGTGAAGATGTTCAGTAGTGAGTGAAGATGTTCAGTAGTGAGTGAAGATGTTCAGTGGTGAGTGAAGATGTTCAGTAGTGAGTGAAGATGTTCAGTAGCGAGTGAAGATGTTCAGTAGCGAGTGAAGATGTTCAGTAGCGAGTGAAAATGTTCAGAAGTGAGTGACAATGTTTGGTAAAGTGTGGAGATTTCCAGTAGTGTGTGAAGATGTTCAGTAGCGAGTGAAAATGTTCAGAAGTGAGTGACAATGTTCAGCAGTGTGTGAAGATGTTCAGTAGTGAGTGAAAATGTTTAGTAGTGAGTGAAAATGTTCAGCAGTGTGTGAAGATGTTCAGCAGTGTGTGAAGATGTTCAGTAGTGAGTGAAGATGTTCAGAAGTGAGTGACAATGTTCAGTAAAGTGTGAAGATGTCCAGTAGCGAGTGAAGATGTTCAGTAGCGAGTGAAGATGTTCAGTAGCGAGTGAAAATGTTCAGAAGTGAGTGACAATGTTTGGTAAAGTGTGGAGATTTCCAGTAGTGTGTGAAGATGTTCAGTAGCGAGTGAAGATGTTCAGTAGTGAGTGAAGATGTTCAGTGGTGAGTGAAGATGTTCAGTAGTGAGTGAAGATGTTCAGTAGTGAGTGAAGATGTTCAGTGGTGAGTGAAGATGTTCAGTAGTGAGTGAAGATGTTCAGTAGCGAGTGAAGATGTTCAGTAGCGAGTGAAGATGTTCAGTAGCGAGTGAAAATGTTCAGAAGTGAGTGACAATGTTTGGTAAAGTGTGAAGATGTTCAGTAGTGAGTGAAGATGTTCAGAAGTGAGTGAAAATGTTCGGTAAAGTGTGAAGATGTTCAGTAGTGTGTGAAGATGTTCAGTAGTGAGTGAAGATGTTCAGTAGGGTGTGAAGATGTTCAGTAGTGAGTCAAGATGTTCAGTAGCGAGTGAAGATGTTCAGTAGCGAGTGAAAATGTTCAGAAGTGAGTGACAATGTTCAGTAAAGTGTGAAGATGTCCAGTAGTGTGTGAAGATGTTCAGTAGTGAGTGAAGATGTTCAGTAGCGTGTGAAAATGTTCAGAAGTGAGTGAAAATGTTTGGTAAAGTGTGGAGATTTCCAGTAGTGTGTGAAGATGTTCAGTAGTGAGTGAAGATGTTCAGTAGCGTGTGAAAATGTTCAGAAGTGAGTGACAATGTTTGGTAAAGTGTGGAGATTTCCAGTAGTGTGTGAAGATGTTCAGTAGTGAGTGAAGATGTTCAGTAGTGAGTGAAGATGTTCAGTGGTGAGTGAAGATGTTCAGTAGTGAGTGAAGATGTTCAGTAGTGAGTGAAGATGTTCAGTGGTGAGTGAAGATGTTCAGTAGTGAGTGAAGATGTTCAGTAGCGAGTGAAGATGTTCAGTAGCGAGTGAAGATGTTCAGTAGCGAGTGAAAATGTTCAGAAGTGAGTGACAATGTTTGGTAAAGTGTGAAGATGTTCAGTAGTGAGTGAAGATGTTCAGAAGTGAGTGAAAATGTTCGGTAAAGTGTGAAGATGTTCAGTAGTGTGTGAAGATGTTCAGTAGTGAGTGAAGATGTTCAGTAGGGTGTGAAGATGTTCAGTAGTGAGTCAAGATGTTCAGTAGCGAGTGAAGATGTTCAGTAGCGAGTGAAAATGTTCAGAAGTGAGTGACAATGTTCAGTAAAGTGTGAAGATGTCCAGTAGTGTGTGAAGATGTTCAGTAGTGAGTGAAGATGTTCAGTAGCGTGTGAAAATGTTCAGAAGTGAGTGAAAATGTTCGGTAAAGTGTGAAGATGTCCAGTAGTGTGTGAAGATGTTCAGTAGTGAGTGAAGATGTTCAGAAGTGAGTGAAAATGTTCGGTAAAGAGTGAAGATGTCCAGTAGTGTGTGAAGATGTTCAGTAGTGAGTGAAGATGTTCAGAAGTGAGTGAAAATGTTCGGTAAAGAGTGAAGATGTCCAGTAGTGTGTGAAGATGTTCAGTAGTGAGTGGAGATGTTCAGAAGTGAGTGAAAATGTTCGGTAAAGAGTGAAGATGTCCAGTAGTGTGTGAAGATGTTCAGTAGTGAGTGAAGATGTTCAGTAGTGAGTGAAGATGTTCAGTAGTGAGTGAAGATGTTCAGTAGTGAGTGAAGATGTTCAGTAGTGTGTGAAGATGTTTAGTAGTGAGTGAAGATGTTCAGCAGTGTGTGAAGATGTTCAGTAGTGAGTGAAGATGTTCAGTAGTGAGGGAAGATGTTCAGTAGTGTGTGAAGATGTTTAGTAGTGAGTGAAGATGTTCAGCAGTGTGTGAAGATGTTCAGTAGTGAGTGAAGATGTTCAGTAGTGTGTGAAGATGTTTAGTAGTGAGTGAAGATGTTCAGCAGTGTGTGAAGATGTTCAGTAGTGAGTGAAGATGTTCAGTAGTGTGTGAAGATGTTTAGTAGTGAGTGAAGATGTTCAGTAGTGAGTGAAGATGTTCAGTAGTGTGTGAAGATGTTTAGTAGTGAGTGAAAATGTTCAGCAGTGTGTGAAGATGTTCAGTAGTGAGTGAAGATGTTCAGCAGTGTGTGAAGATGTTCAGTAGTGAGTGAAGATGTTCAGTAGTGAGGGAAGATGTTCAGTAGTGTGTGAAGATGTTTAGTAGTGATTGAAGATGTTCAGTAGTGAGTGAAGATGTTCAGTAGTGTGTGAAGATGTTTAGTAACGTAGAAGGATATCACTAGCTTCGGTAGTTTGGGGATGGTCTGTACGTTGAGCAATGTTAAGGAATGTCGAGAGATATCTCTGAGAAGTGCGAGAAATGTTCGGTAGCGTGGGGGTCCTTTTACATGATCGTTTAAACCCAATACCTAATATTATGGGTGTCTCGGGAAAAAAAGCACTCCTGTTTGTTCAAGAATAATAAAAAGATGGGCGGTTTAAAGTTTTCTAACGTAACATGGATAGACTCATATCTTATATTAACTGCAAAAGATTCAATCGTTCGTTTAAAGCATTGTTTATTCCTGAGTTTTTCTTTTGTTCACTTATAGTTAGGAACCTTGTTCATGGATATCAACTGCTAGAAACGAAAGATGTGGTCAAGTTTAATCTTTGGCAAAACTGAAAATCAGACGAACGGAGAAACTACCACATCGCTGGCAGAGTTTTCGTGCGGTGTGAACAGGCTAGTTAATAGTTGTTGAGTTGATAGACAAATACACTTACTATCTTCGTTAGTTATTGGTTTATGTGCAAAGCACAAAGGGCGCAGTGAATTAGTAGACTAATTGAAGTAGTGTATTGATAGTTGATAGGTAAATACACCTACTATCTCAATAAGGTATTTGTTTATGTGCAAAGCACAAAGGACCCACTGAATAGGTAGACTAATCGAACAGTGCAACCCTGGTCCTTCCTCTCGACTTGACCACACCTCGTGATTCCTTTTGCCTTTTTGTCTGGAATTACAGAGAGCTGGTTACCTCTCTCAACACACTTTATGTGACAGGTCTGAAGGTGGTAAGTATAATATTGAAATTAGTTGATATTTCTGTTCAGTTTCATTATTTCATTACTTCCTAGAAAAAGTAATGCTGGAAAGGTGAAACTGCAGGTTATATAAAACCTACACGCCGTAGACTAGGTACCTAACCCGATTTTAGCTATTGTTCTTTTGAAATTGTAAATATGGTAGCTATAATTGCCAAATAAATGTATTCTATTAATTAGTAGACCTCAATTAACTAAATCGGCTATATCATATTGTAGATAGCTTACTTTAGATAAATTGATGATGATGATGATTATTAAAATGTAGACTCACCGCACGACACTTAGACCATCTCCAATAGCTGCAAGTCGTGTCCCATTGCCGTTTGCCCCTGATCTGCGCTGTATCCTTCGAATCAGCCATTGGCAATCCAGTCGCGTAGCCAATCAAAACGAGGAGTAGAAACACGATATCACAACGCATGATTGCCAAATTAGATAGGATATCTTTGAATATTCCGCTTGAGTTGAGTAGGATGTCTGTCTTCCAACGGGCGTCGACACCAATAGCCTGATAGCGTTACAGCGTTCTTCAAGATAGATTCTTTAGAGGCGTTTTGGTTTGACTCCTCAGAATCAATTGGATGAATGCTTGACTATATCGGACGCTTGATGTGTGGGGCTCATCACTCGCCGGCGCATTTATACGAATCTAGGTCTAAACCTAATTGCATTGATTAGGGCGAAAACACAAAAAGCAGCGAATTAGTGAGGAAGCAGGAGACAAGTCACTCCCCTAATGCCAGATTTTTGAGCGCGCAACAGAATAACACAGCGCTTCGTTAACTTACCAAGCTGTGAGGCGCACCCGTACGCTCATTTTCCATAATTTCATTCCGGATTAAAGTTCGCTGTATGGGTTAAGAATTGAGACGGATGTAATTCGAATCAAGTCACATGGTCTGGAAGCATGTGGTTCGGCCGAAATCGCGATGTTAGGTTCTATGAAATAATTAAGTTTAAATCTATGAATTCGCGAGTTACGCAAGTTCTGCTTTTAGGTTGAGAAATGCGTTTGCTGGGCTGGTTTTTGACAAGTCCATTCATTACAAGCCAAGTCTGACTGAAGATATCAACAGGCAAAAGAAGGTGAACACGAAATTCCATACAAATTACGTTCCGATTTTTAAGCGAAAAATTCCAAATATAACCGAGTATTACCAAGTAATTTCAGAATAAAGAGTGAGTCGACATAAATTCATTGAAGAGAAACACGGCAATTGAATGAGAAGCGTTTGTCATTGATTCATTGTTCTTAAAACGACTTTGATGACATTTTCAGGATTCCATGCTCCTCATCTTTTACCTGTTTGATATCATTGATCTACCGACTGAGGCTTTCAGAGTGGCTGCGCGCTACTTTCCATAGGCAAGAGTAGCTTCTCCGCGTTCCGCGTTTTATACCAAACTATCAGCCGAGGTGCTTATTTTGGGCTTAGTTTACAAAAAGAGCAGGTCGGAAAGCCTATTGAATATTCCATCTTTGTGAGAAAAATTTTTCTTGATCGATATTGCTTGACTATTATTCTAGCTAAGAAGGTTGTCTTTAAGGCTATTTTGTATTTGAGATCGCGATATCGACCACTATATTGATGCAGTTAATGCGTTCATGTAAAGTCACCCTGGTGAACTTATGTGCAGTACACTGAAGAGTGTTCAGTACTGTTGAGGATATTCAGTATTGTGGAGGATGTTCAGTTCTGTGGAGAGTGTTGTCCAGTGCTGTGTTGGATGTTAAGTATGTCATGTTCAGTTATGTGGAGAATATACAGTACTGTGGGGGGGGGGGGATGGGGGGGGGGGAGCGGGGTACCATCAGTGCTTTGGGAGATATCCAGATCTATGGAGGATATTCAGTGTTGTGGGGGGTGATCAGTACTGTGGAGGATATTCAGTTCTGTAAAGGGTGTTCAGTATTATGTAGGATATTCAGAACATTGGAGGATGTTTAGTAGTGTTGACAATGTTTAGTACTTTGTGTTTAGTCCTGTGTAGGATGTTAAGTATTTCATGTTCAGTGATGTGGAGAATATACTGTAGGTACTATTGAGGATTACCATCAGTACTGTGGAGGAGGGGGTACCAACAGTACTTTGGAGGGTGTTCAGTACTGTAGGGAGGGATCATCGGTACTAAGGAAGATAATACCAAGATTGCTAACAGTATCCCCTACAATCCTGAGCACCCTCAAATTTACTGATGGTATCATCACACAGTACTGATGGTATTATCCCACAATAATGATGATATTACCCCACAGTACTGATGGTATTATTCCACAGTACTGATGGTATTACCCCACAGTACTGATGGTATCATCCCACAGTACTGACACTAATAAGAGTAGTACGTCAGAAAGAGAACGAAAATGAAACCTTTTGAGTTGTAAATGAAACATAATAACTACTAAATCTTTGCGTCTGAAACTAATCAGAGTAGTACGTCAGAAAGAGAACGAAAAATAAACCTAACGAAATGTTAATGAAACATAATAACTACTAAAGCTTCGCATCTGAAACTCATCAGAGTAGTACAGGAGAAAGAGAACGAAAATGAAACATAACGAATTGTAAATGAAACATAATAACTACTAAAGCTTTGCATCTGACACTCATCAGAGTAGTACGTCAGAAAGAAAAAGAAAATGTAACCTATTGAGTTGTAAATGAAACATGATAGCTACTAAAGCTTTGCGTCTGAAACTCATCGGAGTAGTACGTCAAAAAGAGAAAGAAAATGAAACCTTTTGAGTTGTAAATGAAACATAATAACTACTAAATCTTTGCGTCTGAAACTAATCAGAGTAGTACGCCAGAAAGAGAACGAAAATTAAACCTAACGAAATGTTAATGAAACATAATAACTACTAAAGCTTCGCATCTGAAACTCATCAGAGTAGTACAGGAGAAAGAGAACGAAAATGAAACATAACGAATTGAAAATGAAACATAATAACTACTAAAGCTTTGCATCTGACACTCATCAGAGTAGTACGTCAGAAAGAAAAAGAAAATGTAACCTATTGAGTTGTAAATGAAACATGATAACTACTAAAGCTTTGCGTCTGACACTCATCAGAGTAGTACGTCAAGAAAGAGAACGAAAATGAAACCTTTTGAGTTGTAAATGAAACATGATAACTACTAAAGCTTTGCGTCTGACACTCATCAGAGTAGTACGTCAAAAAGAGAACGAAAATGTAACCTAACGAATTGTAAATGAAACATAATAACTACTAAAGCTTTGCATCTGACACTCATCAGAGTAGTACGTCAGAAAGAAAAAGAAAATGTAACCTATTGAGTTGTAAATGAAACATGATAACTACTAAAGCTTTGCGTCTGACACTCATCAGAGTAGTACGTCAAGAAAGAGAACGAAAATGAAACCTTTTGAGTTGTAAATGAAACATGATAACTACTAAAGCTTTGCGTCTGACACTCATCAGAGTAGTACGTCAAAAAGAGAACGAAAATGTAACCTAACGAATTGTAAATGAAACATAATAACTACTAAAGCTTTCATCTGACACTCAGCAGAGTAGTACAACAGAAAGAAAAAGAAAATGTGACATGACGAATTTTAAATGAAACATAATAACTACTAAAGCTTTGCGTCTGACACTCATCAGAGTAGTACGTCAAAAAGAGAACGAAAATGTAACCTAACGAATTGTAAATGAAACATAATAACTACTAAAGCTTTCATCTGACACTCAGCAGAGTAGTACAACAGAAAGAAAAAGAAAATGTGACATGACGAATTTTAAATGAAACAAAATAACTACTAAAACTTTGCGTCTGAAACTCATCGGAGTAGTACGTCAAAAAGAGAACGGAAATGAAACCTATTGAGTTGTAAATGAAACATGATAACTACTAAAGCTTTGCGTCTGAAACTCATCGGAGTAGTACGTCAAAAAGAGAACGAAAATGAAACCTTTTGAGTTGTAAATGAAACATAATAACTACTAAATCTTTGCGTCTGAAACTAATCAGAGTAGTACGTCAGAAAGAGAACGAAAATTAAACCTAACGAAATGTTAATGAAACATAATAACTACTAAAGCTTCGCATCTGAAACCCATCAGAATAGTACCCGAGAAAGAGAACGAGAATGAAACCTAACGAATCATGATAAACTTTAGCTTCAATATCTATTATGTTTTACTTTGTTTCCGATTTCCCTCGCCACCCTCTAGTTATGCACCCATCAAGATTGTGACAAAAAATAGACAGTAAATAGTAGAAATAGTGAACAAACTATGTCGTTTTATCATTCACATGTTGTTGTCTAGTAAACTTTGTGCTGATAAAAAAGACGCGAGCCTCAATACTCATCTGGTCAAAACTCGCCATTTGGACGATAATAGTTAAGAACATGGCTACCAACTGCGAGGAGATCCCTTGTTTTGCTTTTCATTAAGCAGGTGGATAAAGACATCTGAAAGAATTGGGTTCCTTTAAACAGAGTTTAGCAGGCTAAGGAGAATGAATGGAGTTATTTTTCGAAGACGTCATTTTCTGAAAATATTCTTGTTCAACTCGAACTATAGTTATCGTTAGAATAACGTAATTCAAAAATAAACCATGCTTTCTAAAGGTTTCGATATAATCTTCATCAGTAAACTTTTCTTACAATGATTTGAGGACTAACTTAGAAACCTAATTTACAAAGCACAGGGTTACAAGGAGATAAACCTAAAAAAGTACGTACTTAATACAACCACGGTTAAAACGAATGTTGAGCTGTGAAAACAAAGAGAAGTTAACAAAGGTAGAAAAGTGATGAATTTGGATATTAGATTGGGAATGCCGCTGTCGTTTGAATAACAAGATGATCGCATCAGTCCAGGCAATAAGATAAGGAATATTCATGACTGCACAAATGACCAAGTAAGTGGCTAGCCTGGTAGAGTATTTCACGCGGTAGTCCATCCCTAGTATTTCACCCCCTTTGAATGGAACCTGCTAGATGAAGATACCAGAAACTCGGTATCGATCGGGGAGTTTAAACGCAAATTGCTTGTTCAAATACGACCTCCGTGTAGATCTGTTTACAATGTGCATAATGTTAAAGGTATAAAAAATCTGACGAAACTTAGACTTGGATTTAGCCCTCTTAATGAGCATCGATTTAGACATAGCTTTGATTGCTTAAGTCCCTTGTGTGTGTGCGGTATAGGAAATGAGGATAATGAACATTATCTCCTACACTGCCCCCTTTTTCACCACGCTCGTAGCGATCTCTTTGGTCAGCTTAGAGATATTCCCCTTTTAGACTTTTCAATTTTAGACAACGAGGCACTCAGTAACCTCTTGTTGTATGGTGATGACAAATTAAACATCGTCTCAAATAGAATTATTCTAGAAGCTACAATTTCTTTCATCGATAAAACTAAGCGGTTCTTATAGCATTCTAATGTGTAATAACAATCCTGTGTAGCAACCTTTTCTTCGGCTTTTGTCTGTTACGTCTCTCTGTATTTTCTTTTTCTGTGTTGTCTTTTCTTAAATTGTAAATTAACAGTTGATTTGTAAGTGTCATGCATGGTAGGGACCAGATGACCTCGTGTCTTTCCCCGCCATGCATGGCACATTTAAAATGTATTCTTCTATTTAGCTTTAGGTTTTGTTGTTATAAAAAAAAAAAAAAAAAACCGCGGTAGTCCAGTCGTTTTAGTGAAAATATAGCGTGAACCCAAGACAAAATAGTATAAGGCTGAAATTTCGTCAGTTGATGCACAAAGGTATCAGTAGTTACCAAAAAAAATCCCCATGAATCCCAGCCCAGAAAAGGGGTTTTGGGGGCAAGATTCATAATGGCGGATGCCCCCATGGACTAAAATTTTTATCTCGCCAAAATTACATGTGTTCCAGTTCATTTGAAAGAGAATTTAACGCTGATTCCAAATTGTATAAGAACAATACCCCTGAAATATATAGCTTTTGATTATTCATTGAATATGATGATATGAGCCCAAAACAAGTTAGGGAAATAACAAAAATAACGAACAAAGTCAATATCCAAAATGTATTCGAAAATGTTCTTTCCTCGTCATTCTCATCGATTTTACCAAAAATAAAGAAATTTCTACGGTAGGAGATTAGACAACAAGTTTCAAAAATATCGTTCAGACTTATGACTTTAATAATGCCTATAATATGATAGTGTTTGGTAGAGAAATAAAGCTAAATCACCCCATACAACGTAGCTATGTTCAGTAATTGGAGGATGTTCAGTAGTGAGTGAGGATGTTCAGTAGTGTGTGAAGATGTCCAGTAGCGAGTGAAGATGTTCAGAAGTGAGTGAAAATGTTCGGTAAAGTGTGAAGATGTCCAGTAGTGTGTGAAGATGTTCAGTAGTGAGTGAAGATGTTCAGTAGTGTGTGAAGATGTTCAGTAGCGAGTGAAGATGTTCAGAAGTGAGTGAAAATGTTCGGTAAAGTGTGAAGATGTCCAGTGATGCCTATAATATTATAGTGTTTGGTAGAGAAATAAAGCTAAAAGGTATTAATGCTTAGAACGTGCTGTGGGGGACAAAATTATGGTAATGATGGTCTAAATTTACGACATCCAAAACCCAAATCGAGATTGTGCAATTTTACAAAAACATTTTCGCGCGAAAAAATTAAAGCTGACGTGACCAAAAACAAACGTGCCTTTCCTAGAGATTATTGATTAAGCCTCGTTTAGCGTGTTTGCTGTCGTAACTTTATGCCTATCTTTCCCATAATTAAATGCCCCTACATTTGTTTGAGACATCTTTTAGCACTAAGAGTGGTACGGAAATAGCCTAAAGAACCTATTTATTACCTGCTCCTGAAGAGAGAGGGTGCATGGGGTATAATTGGTACAGAGGTGTTTTGTTCACAATCGGAGTTTTTCATGTAGAAATCTCTAAACACGGGTACCGATTTTCTGTCAAATCTCATGTAAATATGAAATTATTGTGCGAATAAAAATTTTGCTTGAAGACAGAAATTAGGATTCCCAGGGCTCAGAAATTAGAAGGGCCAAAAAGAAATGCAGGAGGAAGGCGACAACAAAAACACAACCAATGAATTCCAAGTCTCCAACCAAATACCTCTTGAGTCTTTTCAGCTAGCCAAGGGTACCATTCTCGCGTGAAATTTAGGCAACGGTATCATTTTCAATAAAAGTAATTATCTTTATAAGCAAGTTCAGCAACCATTTGTTGGTGTTCTTTTTTAAATAGACATGAAAAAGGTTGATATAGTTGATTGATTCGCGAGAACGCCCAATAGCATAGACTAGTATGCAACACTAACAAAAATGAAGGTAGACACTGCTTACACTAGTAAATAAGATGGTGATAAGAAACATTTCATCGTTTTGAAAATATTCTTTTTAACGCGCAAAAGATTGAAATTACTAGTCCCGTATTGGATCTGGCTATTTATTGAGCCTGTTAGAATCTATACCCTTTCAAACACTGCCATAGTAATTTTCCGAATATGTACTCGTTATGACGTCATAAATCGATTCTTGATTTCGCATTTAGTGCCTAATTTCAAAAAATGATTAAAAATACTTTTAGTTATCCAAGAAGCATGAAATCAACACCAACATGATCAGGAAAGATTAAATTTTGATATTAGTTAATAAATCGATTTTAATTTTTTCGTTGCATAAGGCCTTTAAGATTGACAAATAGAACTTTTGAATGCCTTAGCATTCTTAGATCCAGTACTGGAATTTCTAAAATCTTTTCCTTCGAGGGTACTCATCACCATAATCATATAGCAATACCTACATGGTTAGGTAAGGCAGCTAAGTAACAAACAAATAGAATAAAATGATATACAGGCAAAAAGAACGAAAAGAAGCAAACGGGAACAATAGAAAAAAAACGGGATCAATAGAACAATTTTTTCAAATCGATTTGTCGTGTTGGGAGCATGCAGAGGGCTATCTTGCATTCAACAGAAGTTTTCTGAGCATCATCGCATCGGTAATGGACGGGGCCGAATCTAGTGAGGGGGGCTGTCACTTTTAAGCAATTTTTCGTCTATATTTGCTTGAAGATGTGGGAAAATGCTTGTTGTCGGAAATTTAAGATTGCTTGCCCCCCCCCCCCCTTTGAAAGACAGGCTGGTATCGGCCCTAACAATGAACTTGGGTAAGGGGCGGATAACTCCACTGGTTTCACTACTCAGATTCTGGTGAATTGTCTTCCAGGATTGGAGATTTTAATTTAGGCCGCTAAGAATAGAACAGCTCTCAGATCATCAGTATCTCCCCATCTCAATCATAAGCAAATGACCACTACATCTGAATAAACGAGCTATTTTCCTGTGTTCAAAAGTTACGACTCGAATCTTAGGATGAGATTCCAGTTTAGAATCAAATTTTCTATTTCATATCGAGTTTGAATCAACAAAGGATAATCCAAAAAGCCCATAGGTTTCTAACAGGGATATTAGATTGCCTTTAACTTTATAATGTGCGTAGTGGTTAGACAATTTGCAGGACATATCCAGATAGGAGTCATCTCTTATGCCTTCAAAGTAGTTTCAACAGTATCCAGCCAGTTTGAGGTATTACACTCTTTTTCTATAAGAATCAGTAAATTTGATTTGAAGCTAGCTATTCTTAAATATTCTTCAAATTTCAGCCTGAAATGTTCTTAAATAGTTCTTACTTTATGATGGTTGGGAAGCCTTTTTTTGCTATCTGTTGTGTTAATTGGTAAGAAATGTGGACTCTCTTGACCATCTGATATATCTGTCTCCTGTAAATATACTTGTTTTGTTTTTATTTGTCAGTCTCATGGTTATTTCGTACAATTCTAATATCGACCTTGAAATTGCCAGCCTCGGTTCGTTCTTAGCTTGTTCTTAAGTTTTGGCAAAATCTGAGGTTCATGTTCTTATAAAATTGTTCTTATATAGAAAATGAGTGTATGCAGTGGCGAAGCTAAAGGTCATGCTGGTCATGCTCAGCATGACTAAAAATTTTCAAGCACAAATTTTTTCATTTTACCATTTTTTGCTAAAAGCAGCTTCAACAGGATCCAAAACGACCCTCCACCCCTCCACAGGGTCGATCTCCTTTCTGTCGGCATTTTCAAGTTCCTGTGTCCCTGTGTTTAATCGATCATAGGGTTTCCATATTATGATACGAATACGTTCATTTTGCAAATTTCTTCTCCTGCTCTACAAATATAGCAGGACTAAACCCTATGTTCGGTCATGCTTAACAATGGAGCCTTCCCATATGCCTTTGCGTTTGGTCATGCTTAACAATAGAAAAAGACAATAGAAGGACTGCTCATCTGAAATAGCAGGACCTCGGCAATAATAATCATCAGAACTCTGGGAGGATAATTGATTCTGATTGGCTGAAATTACCCCGTCACGCGGTTTCAGAGACCTTCAAGTCCTGCTCATTTCCGAAAGCATGATTCACGCACGAACCCCCTGTTTTGTTGCAGTTCACACTTCTTCGAGAAACGCGTTTGTTGTTGTGGCCTTGCCGTAGTTTTCTTTCTCGTTCCCTCAAGGTTTACTGCTATCGCTGAATCTAAAAACGGCTGAAAGTTTAGCTGAACGTCTTACTGATTGAGACAGCGTTTCTCGGTTGTTGAACAAGTCATTTGGTGCAAGTAATCTAAGTGAGCAGGAGGCTATTGTGCAATCTAGGCCCTTGAAATTTTCCAAAGTCAAAACCAAAGATCCAGTTTGTCAGGAACACACAAGGAAGGACTGGCTTTATGGAAGTGAAAGTTTACAATGTCTTTATTGCTGGCCATGTTTGCTGACAAATTTAAGAAACTTCTGCTCCTGAAATTCATTGATGTGATCTATTATACCAAAGTTTCTCTATTTGTTGATATAATCATGATGTCCCCCAGGTACTTTTTCCATAATCCAGGTCTTAAGTACTTCTATTTTGAAAAAGTCATCTGCTTTTGAATGCATCTATTTATCAGCTATTCATGGGAATTTCCTAATATCCAATCTCAAAAATTTCAAGAAATTATAAAACTGACAGTTGGTACATAATATTTTCATGATATTAGTATACTTGAAACATTGTTATAGCTACTTATGCTAAAATACATAAATTGGTCTTGTTTGATGTATCTTACAATCTGCATTTCCAAAGACTGGCTCCCTTCTCATAGCTAAGCTATCTCCTATAAGCACCCTTTCATTTATCTAAGGCTTTTTGATTTCATAACACAGTTGGATTTTTTGGATCCTAAGCCATCCGGACACCCCAGAAATAGCAAAGTGATCATTGCATGTGTACATATGGCACACCTTACACACTTTTTGCCATCATCAAAATTTTTCCCAGATAGCATGACCACTCATTGCTACCTAGCTTCGCCACTGAGTGTATGCAGCTAACGTGGATATATTTCTCTTTAAACCTAGAGTAAGCTTCGAAAATTTTAGCTTTTTCTGGTTGCGGTGAGTCAAGAAGGTATATACAAAAAAAAGTTGGGTCTTTGGCAATAGAGCTAAACTGGTGGTGAGCTACGAGAGGCCTCTCACTCCCTTTCAAAGCGTAGGAGAACTTTGCAAGAAATAAAGGATTTCCAGAGATTTTCAGGAGATTTTCATTACAACAATAGGATTTTTAAGAAAAGCGTGCGAGATTTTAGGGACTGATTTGCCACTCGGTGAGTGAAAGGACCCAAAACTTCACTCCCAAAAGGTTGAATGAGTTTGTCGAACAGATCTATCGACATTGGTATACCCAAGTTGAATCTAAAAGATATATCTAAGGGAGGGAACAGGGCCTTATTTGCATTATCATTTGGTGCTTGGATTGTTTTAGCAAAGAACCCATTTATATAAAACGTGAACCCAGAACTGACTTGCTTATAAAGTACTTGCTTATAGAAAGAATATGTATAAGACAAAGACAGACCCCTACCAAAGATTCGGCCGCCGACCCCTGTGGGTTTAAGCTGGCTAGCACAGCCAAGGTGAGCAGCTGGCTGCAGATGACGTCACTCAACACAAAGTCTTGTAAACACGAGTAAAAATAGGTTCACTATTCAATAAAAAGACTAACGACTTCCCGTTACTGCGCGAACTGTTATTCAAATCAGAATTCTGTCAATTTAGAAATCATCAGTAAGGATAAAACGTAGCTAGTCTCCAAACATTACAGCTAAAGCTGATTCTCCTTAATCAAATTAGCAATCACCCACCTCTCACATTAACATCATGTTTGATTACACCCACCCAAAACATTTGCTCTTTTTTAATAAGCAGCACGCTAGTAAGCAACAAGGGCTGGAATGACCAAAATTATAAGCAACACCAGGCCTTGATGAAATGAATCAAGCCGCAGACCCTGTGTCACTTGATAACGCAAGACTTCATTGTTGAAAGAATAGGAAGAAAATCTTAGCTCTGAACAGCACACTTGTAAAGTAACGGCAAGAGCTTGTAAAACAAATAAGCAGAGCGCTTAGTCGTCCTATGAGAAATTTTCTTAATGAAAAAGATATTGTTACTAATGCTCTACTTACAATTGCCACCATCATTTGATGCTTATTAAACGTTGCTAGAATATATGAATAAACTTTTTGAACATCTCCCTCTTTTTAAAGCCCCAGCCCCAAAGTATTGAAACAATTGAACAAAAACCCCTAGGGTTTAATAAAGGCATTAAAGTGTTCTAGATCCATAGTTCCACAGATTTATACTACCCTATCCTCATCTCGAATTTCAAGTGTGATATTGAATAAATGTTATCTTGAATAAGTGACTCCTGACAGACAACATCTAGATGTGATATTTAACCAGGCTGAGGGGATGGCCCTTCCTGACTAGATCTTGCAAGTGCTCAAGTCACTTCGTATTGTTTTCACATGCCACGGTCTGGGGATATCTGAATAGTTGTTTCCTTCCAACCATAGTTCAATTGAAAGAAAATAATGGACATAAGTTACCTTTTATCTGCCCCAGTCTGATTGCAAGGTCATTCTTTCCATACCAGATTACAGACAAGAGCCAAGTGATCTGACGGGATGACGATGGAAGGCAACGCAACATTCAGTGATAGAACTGGCTCTTCTGGCAAGGGCACACAATTCTGCACATCCAAATGATCACTGTCCGGTAGAATATAATCTAACGTAGCCTTAAATCCTGCCACGTAGTTTGTGAATTTGGGAAACCCGCATGCACTGAATAGCTTGAAATCTTGGTTGAGGTCTATATCCAATGAGTGTTCATTGTTTGCTTTCCATACGCTATGTCCAGACGGGATGAGATTTTTCAGTAGCAAGTCCACTACAGCAGTATCAGGGGTGCTATTAAGATCGCCACATATCAGGACTGCAACTTTATCAATTTCCTCATGATTTTCTTTGACTTTGTTGACCAAGTCTCGTAAGCAGTTTAGCAAAACCATCATTTGTAATAATCTGATGTCGGATGCTGTTGGCCTGAAATACAAGTGCGTGTTCAGGATACATATTGCACGGTTTGAAGTTGCATACCTCAATGCCAGCATCTGACCAACGGCAGTGCGTTTTTTCAGGCTTGCTAGTAGTTCAGGGCTCTTTTCGAGAGCGGCATGCAAAAGTTCATTACACGGAAAATTTATCGCTTCATTGATAACCACATTGAATTCTTCAATAAGTGAAAATTTAGCCTCCCTGAAAAATATAGCCTCTCCTTCAGGCATCTCACCAGCCTTACGTTTATAATTCCCTTCAAACCCCTCATCCTTCAAAACAGGCAGAAGAAAATTGTCAAATACCTTATGATCACATTCTTGAAGACAAATAATGTCCGCATTATATCCGAGCAGTTCTTTCATAATGAGCTGGCCTCTATAGCTAAACTCGGTGGCATACGTGCTGCAATACGGGTACAAGCAAGTGCGGGCGTATTCTGAGGCGCAGTATATATCAGCAAGGATGTTGTAAGATACAACACGGAATTGGTCGATGCCATCTAATGGCTTTGATGTGTACAAATGACGCTCATCAAAGGGGCACATCCCAGGACCGGCCTCTACATCTACTGCAGACACAGCTTCATCAGAAAACCCAATTGCATCATCTCTTCTCGGAATGCATATAAATTTCAGCTTGTACCCTATATCTTGATTGCTAGGGGTGTACATGAATTTGTTGCTTAGAAATTCCCAAGAGATGTTTTTCGTGCAACAATCTTCATCTTGATTAGCTTTCTTATTTTTCATTTCCTTCTTGCACGCCTCAGAATTTTTTGATCTCAACCAAATGAACTTTGAGCTCTCTCTATTGGCAAATTCCAAGTCCAAATTGGGAACTATGGGGAAGCCGGCCATCAAGGAATTCGGTAGAGAAACTGACAAAACTGCAGGGGCATTGACTATTATTTTGAACTCTTCCTTTCCAATTGTAAGAACATGTCCATTTGTGAATGCTTCCAAGTTGCTTGAGTCTTCATTAATTTTGATTTGTTCCAAATTTTGGATCCTCTTTACTTCAATGATGACGTCATTCTTCTGATCGGGCTCTCTTTCGAGATGGCCTAAATTCAGGCCCTGTCCACCAACATCCTCCTGCGCCTTTCTTTTTTGTTTTTTCTTGTTATTCGGCCGGAACAGGCTGATATGAATTCTAGCCAAAGTGTTTTTGAGTGGTTCATCCTTTTCTCTGACAAAATGTCTTTGCTTTCCGTTGATGTTCGTATTTATTGAAATCTTGCTTTCGTTTTCAACGCAACGAACGGACATCGTTTTTTCTGCCTGGTTAATTCTCGGCTCTTGGTCATAGAATTTGTGAAGTACCGTGCATAATTTGTGACAGTTCTTGGCTGCTGACATCTTGAAATTTTTATTCCGAATCAAAATGGAGGCACTTGGTTTCCACATTAAAATGGTAGTTCAAATCAGATCCACTTTAGTAGCAGGCAGAATTTACTTACGAGAAAAAATTGAGCTGAATGTTTTTGCACAAAGGTATGCACAAAAACAGTCTTTTTCCGAAAAATTGTTTTGGTGAATGCTAAATTTCTTGCTGTCACCACGTGAAGTCTGAAGTTCTGCTAGCCATAGCAAATCTAGGTGAGTACTCCCCGTCGATCTTAGTAGGCATCATTATATATCAGCTGCTCTATTTTCATTCTTCTTATAGTTTTAACTTTTTCTAAAAGTGGTCTCACAGTGCTGAAAGGTTTTTCTTTGTTGTTTCAGTAGGGACGACAAGATTTCCACCCTGCTTTAAGGGCCTAGATATAAACAAATAAGCAGTTGAATAATCCTATTGTCTCAAATAAGTAGGATCTCGAAATCGGCGAAAATGACGTCAGAGTTGGTGTCTAAACTACATCATGAGGCAGATTACCTTACTTCCACCACTCTCACCAAAAAGAAGTTGGAATCGAGTAACAGACCTAGTGTTAAATTTGTGCAGTATCAATTTGTGTCCACCAAGGTCACGTTTTCGGCCATCCTGCAGAGTTCCTCAGGACCAGTTTTGATCTTCCCATGGGCATATTTGTAAACCTTGCATAAGTCACCTATCGAGATCTTGTCGTCTTGTCTCAAGAGAGGGCAACCCAATAACTTCATTTGAGAGACGCAACGTTCTTGAATTTTGCCAATATTCTATATCTTTACTATAGTGGGTACTCCACGTTGGAGCCCCATACTTGAGTACTGAACGAATCATAGTTGTATATAATGCATTAACTTTCTTCACATCTTTGTCTTGTCATCCTAATTCGTTGATTAGCTTTCTTCAAAATCTCAATGATTTGTGAACGTGGAGAGACGTTGTTGGTTGTTTGACACCTAGATCTTTCTGATCATTCACTTTTCAAGGCACACACCATTCAATTTGTATTTGTTACTAAACTTGTTTCTCAAACTCAATACAACACACTTCCCAGCAATATATTTCAACCTCCACGTGTTACTCCACACACAGAGATATTTCAAATAATTCTGTAATTCATTGCAATCATCAATTGAATGATTTTTGCAATAAATTTATGAATCGTCAGCAAACAGTTTCGATTTGGACAGAACAACATTGGGCAAGTGGTTTATGTATGTAGATCAAGAATGAAATGGGCCCCGTGGTTGACCCCTGGGGAACACCCTTGATCACATCTGTCCATTGAGAGTATGCATTTTGTAATGATAATTAATGATAATAATATTTGAATATTTTAACAGGATGACCTATCAGTGCGATAAGTACTGTTATTACAAAATGATCTGTAAACGTGATCAATAGTAAGAGATCTAAAAACTAATCACTTGAGTCCAAAACAGTCCAATCCAGAGATAGAATAATGTTACATCATGTAAAATGATCTTCCAAAAATCGTCTAAAAAGAAGTCTAGATTTGTAGAGTTACTCTCTGTCAGCGATTGGATAGGAACGACTGTATCCAACAAATGGCTTGTTTGGAGTACCAACCTGTTTCAATTTCAGGAGAAGAGGCTTGTGAAGCACCAAATCGAAAGCCTTGACAACATCCATATAAATCACATCCGTTTATATGTAATCACACCAACTTCTTTCCATAAAAAAACTGTTTATAAGAAACCATTTAGCCAGATTTTCAAAACTTGAGAAACTTTGGTAGCAGATTTGTGTGAAACTTTTTATATTTTTCTTAACATATTGTAATAATATATGAATGATTTATTTTAGCTGTTTGCGCTGAAATGTGCATTTATTTTTGGTTCTCTATATTCAATTCATGATTGACAGTGATAGAAAATGAAGAAGTGACAGTATATGGAGAAAAACTAGGTTTTTATGTTAAGAAACTTGCTAAGAAACTTTTCGTAAAGATTTAGAATAGTTTCTTATATAAAAATGAGTGAATCAAATCTTGCAGTATAGTCCTTAAATACATATACACTTATAAATTTCAAGAGAAATGAATTAATTATAATCATACTATAAACAGTTAAACAAAGATAAAGAAAGGAAAAGAAGAATTGGACTTCAATGTTAATTAACAACAACACGTGTGATACTATTCAAATCAACCTGTTTTGTGAATTTAGTTTTGTATTGTATTGTATAAATTATTTGTTGTTAGTTTTAGCAATAGTGCAACTTCACTAATTTAGACTAACATAAAGCAAATCTAAGGATTGCATCAGACAAGTCATCTACTAAAAATGTGCAGGATCATTTATTCTCAAGAAACCAAATTTTGATAAGATCTTTGAAATTTTTAATGTTGTGGGCCGTTTTTATTTCATCAGCAAGTGTATTCCAAATTTTCGGCCCTTGAAAAATGTGTGATTTAATTCCATAGTTAGTAGTTTTAGCCTAATTGCAAGAGCGTTTTTAACTCGAAGGTTGCAACCTGTTATTTTCTGTAAGAAATAATCCTGCATAAAAGGAGAGAGTTTTATATACTTCAAGTGCTAAAACTTTTACTGACTGAATATAGTATTTTTTTTCGAAGTCTGGGGTTACTTTTAGTAATTCATTATTGTCACTATCGAAATATTTTTCATTGCCATGTATTAAAAGTGTATAATAAAACTTTTATTAGCCAGGTCTTTCCTTGTGCAAGGGAGCAAAATTTGCATCCCTCCAGTCCTTAGGCACACAATGTACTTTGGTGAAAGCAAAGCAGCCCTCGACAAGGCAAAAACTTGAGCAATTCTATTACTGGATAGAGGAATGCTAAGCAATTTGAAATTTTACTTCTTAGTCATTTGGTAATGGAAATCGTGCAGCAGTTACAGAGAAGTAGGTTATAGTGGATTTTAATACCCCGGCACACTTTTGTATGCAAGATACCATCGACATTTGTTATGCAACAACTTGTGAGATACATATTTGTCCACAAGTTTGTTGTTTATACGTTTAAAGCGGGCCCAGTTCACTTCAATGGATATGATGTTCAACCGTAATTTCAAATCTAGACTTTGGAGTTTTATGTTCAAACATTAGTAGCCACCTTCACTTTAAAGGTAAACTTTTCTCTTTGCAAATGTAGTCTTGCATCACGTGTGCTCTGCGGCAACAACCAAAAAAGGGTAGACATTCCAAAGAGCTAAAGGAGGCATTTTAATAACAATACATATCAAGTGACAGAAAATAATTAATGGCTTTACTTTGTAAAACATCCGACGAATATCTGTTACGAATCTTTGTGGATGAATTAAATTTACGCAAATTAAGTCATTTTTTGTGTTTGTTTTGTCGTTTTCTATATCTAGTCAAGATATTTACCCTTAACATTAAATTCATCCCAACGTCGTAAATTCTCTGTTTGCGGTTACAGATTTTAAGTTAGGATTCAAATATATTCCCTGTGGCATGGTACCAAACCTTTAAAGTTCCATTATTGCCTCTATATAATGGAAGAACAAAATACCCATAAAAACTTGCTACCCAAATGTTAATTCCCTAATTCTAATCGACCGCAATGCCTGCAAATGACTTGATTAGGTTTGTAGTATATTCATCTCAAATCTCAAAGCATAGCGAAACATAATGACAACTGAAGAATTTCTTCCGATACTCATCAGAGTAGAAAGTATAAGAGAAACCAAGAATGAAACAAAATGTTCGCTCAATTTTTAAACCTGGAGGTGGATGGAAACTGGAAATAGACCAATCAGAAAGGAGAGGGATCATCGGTATGGTGAGAAACAACCAATATTCACCTCAGGCCCAGTGAGATGTTCGCACAAGTGTCTTGGAACAAAAATAATTAACATGTATAGACTGCACAATGCTAGTTTTTCTTGCTATCCTCAAGTCTAGTACCGATCAAAGACAATTTTAGAGTATAAGCATTTCAATATAGCCGGAAATATCGGAAACATAGCAAAACGAACACATGGATTACTTAAGCTTTTCGTCTGACACTTAATAGAGTAAAGAGTCAGAAAGAGAACGAAACAGAAACCTAACTGATTTATATACCCAGATGTGGATCGAAATTGGCCAATCAGAAAAGAGGTGAGTGATTGGTATGGTGTGGGAAAACCAATCAACACCCACGATACAGTGAGCTGACCAATAAGATTACTTTAAGAGTCCTAAGGCGAAAACGAACTCTTTCTATCTACACAATAGGGGATCCCTTGTTTAAGTAAGCATTTCACATGTTACAGTTAGCATTTCACATTTTGATTTTGATATTTCAAACCAACACAGTTTAAGAAGAGCACCGTTATTTTCTAGACCTTCACTCTCCAATCTGTGAAGATAGAAAATGAATGATGACAAACAAAGAAGAGAGAAGAATTCGCAATTCAAGGAGCAAAGCTACTGGGAAAAGCGGTTTGAAACTGAAGACCAGTATGAATGGCTTTGTTCGTACAATGACGTCAAAGATTACCTCACTCGAGACTTGAAAAAACAAGATAAAATTCTCATTCTCGGTGGTGGAAACTCAAAATTCAGCGCAGACTTATGTGATGCAGGATTCGAAAACACAACCAGTGTGGATTTCAGCAATGTTGTTATTAATGCCATGAGGGAAAAGTACTCTAATTCGCACCCGTCTCTTCAATGGACGGTATGTGATGTTCGCAATTTGCAAGAGATTAAGGATGGATCATTTGATGTTGTCATCGACAAGGCTTGTCTGGATGCATTGGTTTGTGACGAGGGGGATCCCTGGAGCCCAAATGATGAAACAAAAGAGGACATGGAAAAATCTCTGACGTCGGTTGTGCGTGTTCTCAAGAAAAATTCTTCGGCCATCTTTATTTCAATTGGATTCCAACAGCCTCATTTTCGGAAACGTTATTTGATTTCAGATAGTTGTAGGTATGGCTGGGAGCAAGATGTTGAGACATTTGATATAGATGTTGGTATGGGATATTTTTATACTAGGTGCAAAATGAATAATATTTATCACTGAATACCTCCTTGGTAGGCCTATGCATATTTTATATGTTTGTGTGGGTTATTTTCTATATCAAGTGCAAGATGGCAAAGATAATTTCTATTTGATATTTTTATACCAAGTGCAAAATGAATAATATTTATCGCTGAAAATCCCCTTGGTAGGCCCATGCATATTTCATATGTTGATATTGGATATTTTCTATATCAAGTGCAAGATTTCAACTATAATTTCTATTTGATATTTTTATACCAAGTGCAAAATGAATAATATTTATCGCTGAAAATCCCCTTGGTAGGCCCATGCATATTTCATATGTTGATATTGGATATTTTCTATATCAAGTGCAAGATTTCAACTATAATTTCTATTTGATATTTTTATACCAAGTGCAAAATGAATAATATTTATCACTGAATATCCCCTTGGTAGGCCCATGCATATTTCATATGTTGATATGGGATATTTTCTTTATCAAGTGCAAGATGGCAAAGATAATTTCTATTTGATATTTTTATACCATGTGCAAAATGAATAATATTTATCACTGAATATCCCCTTGGTAGGCCCATGCATATTTCATATGTTGATATGGGATATTTTCTTTATCAAGTGCAAGATGGCAAAGATAATTTCTATTTGATATTTTTATACCAAGTGCAAAATGAATAATATTTATCACTGAATATCCCCTTGATGGGCCTATGCATATTTTATGTTGATATTGGATATTTTCTATATCAAGTGCAAGATGTCAAATATATTTTCTCTTTGATATTTTTATACCCAGTGCAAAATAGAAAATGATATTAAACACTGAAAATCCCTTGGATGGGCCTATGCATATTTTATATGTTGATATGGGATATTTTCTATATCAAATGCAAGGAGTCAAATATATTTTCTGTTTGATATCTTTATACCCAGTGCAAAATGAAAAATGATATTAAACACTGAAAATCCCCTTGATGCATATTTTATATGTCCATACAGTACATCCTCGATTATCCGAACCTCGATTATCCGAACCTCGATTATCCGAACGCCAAAAGTTTTCATCAAAAAATTACAAATCGTTGTTATCGTTGTTATTATTACAAATCGTTGTTGAGATTCACAAACAACTGTTGCCTTAGTTATGTTGTTGGTCTTTCCGTTTGCCAAGCTTTTCAATTTGCATTCAGTTTGAGCATCCTGTGACTGTTCAGGACGATGATAATAACCTTTATAGCAAGTTTAGTAGGTAAAATGTTCTTCCTCGATTATCCGAATTTTTTGCGTATCCGAACGGCTCAACAAAAATTTGAGTTCAACCTGTTCGGATAATCGAGGATGTACTGTACTGGATATTTTCTATATCAAGTGCAAGATGTCAAATATATTTTCTATTTGATATTTTTATACCAAGTGCAAAATAGAAAATGATATTAAACACTGAAAATCCCTTTGATAGGCCTATGCATATTTTATATATTGATATTGAATAATTTCTATATCAAGGGCAAGATGTCAAAGATACTTTCTACTTCATATTTCTAATCAATAACAAACAAAATATTCATCAAAATCAACTGGGGAATTATCGTTGGAAATGACCTAGGAAAGTAGTGTATAAGTTTTTTCCTAAGAAACATCAGAGTTGGGCCTAACTGATTCTTGAGAAATCATCGATAACCACAGCAGCCAGAGAATTTGAAATATATATTCGTTCTTTGAATCGAATCGTGCGTGATTTAATATGGGATTTGACAAAGAGTAATAAAACTATCAAGGGAGATAGCAAGTAGAGATAGGAAACATACTCGGGGAGGGTACCTTTGGGAGTTAAATGATAGGGATGTGCCATTCTGAAAAATTAATTGGGGCCATAATTCCGCGTGGCAAATTGAAAAAAGGGACCCATAATTCCGTGTCACGGAATATGTGAAAGAAGAAAATTTTCAGTAGCACCATATGATTGTATCTGAATTCGCCAAAATACTCCTAAATAAAAGTCTCATACCACACATCAGTGTCAATGATGTCATTCTTCTTCTTCGGGTTGAACTACGATCACCACATTCCTCTTGTCTTTATTTTTTCTCAAAATCGATACCCATAATTCCGGATACAACAGACTTATTAAGTGAAAATGTACACCCATAATTCCGTATTTGGTTTAAAAAAGGTACCCCTAAAAATGGCACATCCCCGCTACCATATCGTTGTTAAGATACCCCCCGAGGAAACATAGCAAAACATATTAATTATAAGCTTGGCGTCTGACAATCATCAAAGAAGTAGGTCGAAAATGGAAGGACAATTAAACCTAACAATAGACTACTAAAACTTAAACTTGAGAAATCTAGTAGGTGGGCAGTGAATCGTCCTCCTCGCTGCTGTTTGGTATCCTATCCTTTTCTAAACGAGCATATCATGGTAGATCTCCTTCGAATTCGATAAATAAGGCGGATGACTCATCACCCTCCTGGAGTGACTAAGGAGAGCAATGAGGTGAAGCAGGGCTATTGCCAACCTCAAATAGGTAGTGTATTTAATTTCCTATCAAAGCCCCTCCCACCTCAAAACAATATTATTTTCAAAAGGATTTCATCAGACTATATCTGAATGTTATTGAGCTTATTTTGTTATCAGAAACAACATCGATAAGGGGGAGGGGAGAGGGCAAAATGTTGAAAATTGTAAAAATCTTGCAAGTGTTCCAAGGCTTGTGGCAGGGATTGTAGATCTAATCACTCTGATTGAGTGTCAGAGGCAAAGCTTAAAAGAGCACATGAAGCAAAAAATTGATTGCATTTCCCTTGGAAATGGAGTCATCGTGGTAAATTTTCTGGACCTTTTACAAACAAATGTGACGTCATCAGCTAATCCTACGAAATAGTGGATAACTTGAAAACCAAATGAGATATTAACAAACCTTTCACAAAGTTTCTTGTCATTCAACAGTACCTGTCATTTCACCAATAAACTTTTTTGCTTCATGTGCTCTTTGAGTTGTAATTTTTACTGTATTTCTACTTGCTCTTGTTATCTTACCCAGGCCCGGATCCAGGGGGGGGGGGCGTAAGGGGCGTACGCCCACTCTATTTCGGTAGACAAATAATACAATCAGCTTGATAATACCCTATTTGACTTACATTATCCTTTGATATATGTGTTACGCCCCCTCCCCCCTTTCAGTGCGTGCTGGATCCGGCGCTGTTACGTATGTGTTATATTGTGAGTGACACCTGTAATCATCAACCAATATCATATTACGCCCTTGTTACTCTTAATATTGCGTGCACACAAAAAATACTCCAATGACATGGTATCATTTTCACATGTAATTAAAATTTCCGTAAAAAACTTGGCTCCCATAAGTAAAAGTAACAAAAAATAAGAATTTACATGGTTTGCTAAGAGTGAGGGGCAAATCGCTAAAAAAGTATTTTATACTTGGACTGAAATTCTTTAGAAATCGGAAAATTCCTCGAGAATTTCTTAAAATCATATAAACACTTTACTCAATATAAGCACTTTTATTACCCGTGTTAGACCATGCCTTATGAATTAATGTTACTCAAAGAGATTTACCCCTGACGAAAGTATTTTAGTACTTTATAATAATCCAAAAGAGCCATTATTAAACTTATGGATAGTCTGAGTTTTTTGCGTCTATTTTCGACTCAAAATGATGTAAACCTTAATTTAGTTATCCTGTTTTGCAACTGATTTTTGCCTCTTCACTTGAGCTGTATTAAGTATGCAAAATTTAATCGTAATACGAACCAAATGTCCCTTTCCTTTTTGCGGGCTTTACGATAAATCTATTGTCTGTCTATCGTGCAAACTATTGAAATTCTCTTGTGTTAGTGCAGGTTTTTTATTTTGCCTTGCATAAGAAGAACTCAAAAAATTGACCTTCCCTGGGGGCCTTCAGAAGGGGTTAAGAAGCAGTCGGCGTTAAAAAGTTCTGCTATTATTTATGCAGACAATCTTCACTATATTCTCTTGCTCTTTAATTAGTTATGTTACCTGATGTCCCCAACACCAAAGATGCGACAAATTGTTGTCTATTTTCTCACCAGACTCGAATACAAGGTTTTAGGCCGTGTCCATATCTTCGCTTCGGATGCTTTGAATTGAACGGTAGGTGAGTTCTGAAATGAAACAGCGTTCAGTGATTTAGCGTCTTTCCGTGTCTTACAAAAACAATGACATGGATGTTATGAAATCAGAACGCAGAGGAGCCACGGGAAAACATTGAGTTGTTACAATCCCCGCCAAAAGTCTTGAAATACTTGCATGACTTCTCCAGTTTCCTACATTTTGCCCCATTTCATTTCAAATAAAATCCCCTCCCCCTTTAAAATGTTATTTCTGATAACAAAAACTAGCCCAATAACAATCAGCTAGTCTTTGGCGTAGTCTCACAAAGTTCCTTTAGAAAAAAACATTATTTTGAGGGGGGAGGGGGATTTGATTTGAAATAATATGCTAGGAAAGCTAAAATAAGTAGTTATTTGTCAAGAAAAACAAGGGTGTTCCAACTACTTTTGACGGGGATTGTAACATAAAAGCAAATGGTCATGCCGTCAAATAAAATTTGAGCACCGACTTGTAAATTGGGCTGAAAATAGCACCTAATGACATCGATGCCCATTTTGTTTTGCTCTGCCATCTTTACCAATCGAAAAACTTCAAAACTGGAACTCATAACCACGCTATACGTTTTAGGAGCCTCCATTCATTGTTAACGCACAGAAAGGTTTGCATAGCTGCTGAGGCCTAAGTTAGCGAAAAAAGGCCCTTTTCAGTTTTAAAAATCCTGTGTTACTTCTTGAAGAAGAAACGGCTTCTCTGCTAAGCAATTGTGTTTTTTCAGTAATGATGAGAGATTAAATTAACTTCGAATTGCCAAACTCAAGTCAGACTGAGAAGATTTGTTTTTGCTTTGCTGAGGACACTTTGAGTTGAGCCCAGTATCACTTTTTGAATGCTTCATTGGACGCCAATATGGTCCCTAGTTTTGATTCCTCTTGAAGACTTATACATTGAGCGTCCATCAGAATATTACATCAAACACAGTACTAACCATTAAAAACAGAATGTTGCAAAACCAGGCTGCCTAGTTTCTCATAGGATGAGAAGAAATAATTGAAGAATTCGAAATATACCCAATAGAACAGGCACTGAGTTTGCATTTGATGCCAAATCTTTTAAAACAAAATTATTTTCTGGAGCAATTTAAATACTCAGGCTGAAAAATCTAATCTTCGAGTAAAGATGCGCTACTATCTAGCAGACTGAAATTTCTTATAAGTCAGTTTCTAAGTAGCGGGTTAATACTGTATCCTACAACTGCTCTTGTAATCAGTACATATCAATTTGCATTGTGTTATAGTTACGGAATAAAATTCTCTGACATCAATGATACCTAGGATGATGGCATGAAAAATAAAAAAGCGACAAAATAACATCAAACAATTCTTAATACCTCTCCACTGTCCAACATCAAACTCTGCATTTTCATAATTATCGACGAATGGTTCTCCAGTTGGCTGAAATTTCAATAAATAAACTCAGAAAGAAGTCTAAAAAATTAAAATCAACTGTCTAAGTTAAACATCCCATTCCCCGTTAACCCAACCTTCTAACTGAAGGGCTCCTTCACAGTTCCCAATCATCAGAGAATCGTAGAATCGTCATGAAATCAACCAAATTTAAGTATCGTTTTCAATTTGCGATTAAACTTCATACATCATGGTTTACCAACCTCATCATCCGGGTCATGGTATTTCACCAAATAAGGATGCTTTATGGCATCTTCTGATGTGATTCTTTGATCGGGGTCTAATTTCAGCATCGCTTCTAGAAGTTCGATGGCTATAAGAAAATGCATAATCAGACATGTTTTTGTCAGCAGGGGTCTAATAGGTGAATGGAAATCCTTTATTCATTGCCATATCCCTCTACTGGTGTTTGCTTGAGAGCGCATGTTGTTTATTACAGAAAACTGCAACTGAAACTACAATAATTTGTGAATCTACTTAAAACCTTATCATAAAATAGTACTGGGATTACAAACAAAATTATCCTATTGGCAACCTACTTAATACACACGTGTTATAGATAAAATTGAAAAAATAGGGGGCCTGGGCTGAGAGCCATAGAACAGATCTAGCAGAGAAAGATTTGAACAGAGCTGGGGACCAACAGCCAGAAGCGCTATACGTAACACCTTGAAAAATAGAAATAGCTATAAACCCAAATAAAAAAACAATATGAGTATACACAAGAGAAAGACGGAGGTAAAATATGAGAAAACAGAAGCCTAATATATGACCACCTGCAAACAACAAGAGAAGCAAACCATGAATGAAAGATGATGGGTATGACATTGGGCCCCTCAGGTGCAAATCTATCCGACTAAAATTGTCAAAAACCTTCTCTAACCCATGACTAACCTTACAATCTATAAACTGTTGCTTATTTGTATGCTCAACATTGATTTTCTGAAATATCAGTGGAGGAAACTCACCTTGTGGATTGGCGCCGATAAATATCTCTGAAAATGAGCGTTTCGTGAAGTCGGGCATGCATTTGATGTAATTCTTTGCCTGTCAATAGTTAATAATACCATCAAAAGGGCAAAGAAATTGCAAATGATATTACTATTACTACTATTACAAGAAATTAAAGCAACTCCCTAAGAAATCTGGCCACTGAAATCATTAGAAGCTTCATTCTCTATTCTGCTTGACTTTTCCAAGATTGTCGACTCCAAGGAATATCATCATCAAGGACACGAACATCAAAATTGATTTCAATTTCAAATCATAAAATAATATTTCCACACTCACACTATCGCTTGTTATTTTCTGCAAAAATTCAGGAGAAGGTTTTCCAACGAGTTGCATTATTTTAGTTAGTTGATCAATATCTTTCACAACAGTAAAGGAACATTTTGGCAATTCTGTCATTCCTGCATAGATTTTGAATGATATATCCGGATGATTCAAAGGGGTGCAAAGCTACCAAAAGAGACTCGGGCTGCAAAGCAATTAAGATGCAAATTCAACAATAGAACAATAGGATAGAACATTCCAAAATGGCTCTTTCACGCAAGAGATCTCGTTGAGAAGTGCTATACTCTGCAAAGGGGTGCATTGGGACTCTGCGATACTAAGGTTTGAGATAACTGCCTAACGAAACATAGGGTTTCTTTTTGCTCTAGATAACATCGCCTTGAGTTCATGGAACATCATAAAGGACTCTATGGGTAGATTATTATTCGTCATGATTAATATTCATTCAAAAATATTTACAAACAAATAAGTAAAAGCTTTTCGGCTTTCTCCATCTTAAGTACACAATAAATGACGTTAAAAAGTTTATTTACAAGTTTAAAACGTGAAGGTGTTTAGAATTACAATAAGAAACCATACAAACAAGATGGCAAAAGCCGAAAACCTTTTACTTATTTTTTTATAAATATATTTAAATGATTCTATGGGGTTTCTCAAGTATCCCAGAAGAACATATCAGTTTGGAAAACCCTCTGGTGAACTTTACGATAGCGAGAAAAATAATAAACTATTAAGGTAAAGCATATGATTGATGAAAATACTTTTGTTAATCTTCCTTACGGGTGCATAACAATAAAGCCATCCCCGCCAACTTCAATCAACAAATATTTCTAGTCCTGAAGAAGCCCTGTATGCCAGGGCGAAATATTGACAATACTTTTTTATATATAATATCTAATCAATCTAAGTTTTTTCTGTTTTTGTCGTCTTGCGATGTTCCTGTCTTACTTTATTTTACTTACTTTGCCGCAAGCATAGAAAAGGATCCGGCACAAAGCCTAGTATTGTGGACTTTCTTCGTTTTAATATTTCTAGGCGAATGAAACAATGAAAAGATACGATCTCCGCCAGGGAATAAGACTTTCGATGTTAATAGCTCAGCCATGATGCAGCCAACGGACCATATATCAACTACAGAAAGAAAAACATTGATAAAAGAAACTACAGTAATTCTCTACCAACGAGTAACTGGGTGTTATATGATCACATGGCCAATGGTCAGAGGGAATGAAAGGCAATATGTTAGCCCTAATTGCTTTGAGCATATACACCAAATACCTAATGAAGATGGCAAGAAAATTTGTCTATCAACTTTCAAATTTTCGAAAAAACTGATACAAAGGGTGCTGTTTGAAAGAAGGAGCTTAGAGTAAACAGAGTGATACGTTAGAAAAGAACGAAACAAAAACCTAACAAATTATTATATCCAGATCTGGATTAAAATAGGCCAATCAGAAAAGAGGTGTTGATTGGTATAGTGTAGGATAAGACTGCGTCTACACGGTAGCAGATCACTTTTGATCCGATGAAAAATTGATGCGGATCAGCCTTCCGTCTATACAAACACGAACTGATCTCATACACTTTTGCTCAGCTATCCGCATCGATTCTGATCCTGCTCTGAAAGCGAACTAGTTTCGTTTGGATCACTTTTGTGTTGGATCACTTCTGCTGTGCGGCGTGTAGATGCAAGTGATCCGCACTATTTTATCATTTTCACAAGTAAGCTCAATAATAATTGCAACAACAATAGGAAAGCATGTGATGAGATATGAAAAGAAAAGTGTCTCCTTTGATCCGGCACCGTATAGATGGGAGAGTGATCCATATAACTTTGATCCACTATCGTGTAGACGTGAGGGTGATTCGCATAACTTTCATCTTCATTCCACTATGCTTTCGATTTTTCAGGCTATAAATTGTTTTTTCATATTTTCTGTATAAGAATATTTGAAAGAAATGTGAAAGGATAATAGGACACCACCCCCTTAATCAAACAGACATGAATAAAAACGGAAGTGAAGAGAAAAATACCTGTTTGATTGTAGTGCATCCAATTTAGCATGATTTCAGGTGCACGATACCATCTCGTCGCAACATACCCCGTCATTGAATCGTCTGTCAATCGAGCTAACCCAAAATCTAAAATCTGCAAACAGAATGAATGGTTAAGAACTGCTGATCTCAAAAAGACTGGATCTTAAGAATGTAAAACCTAGTATGTTTTATGGAGCGAAATCAAGAATATCTATGAAAACCCAAACACCTAAAAACATATGACATGATGAGGACACACATTCAAATAAAATCCATATTTTTATTTCAAAGATCAGAACTCAAAAATGAAAGTGTTATAAACAGTATAAACATACGTTTTGAAAATATAGAAATCAATTTTATGTAAGAAGAGAACAAAAACCAATTAAAAAACTCTAGCACTTAACAGAATTTTAAAAGCATGAAACAAATACTTTAACTCCCTATCTTATGATGATTCCAGCTGTCCTCCATTTTGAAATTTTGTGGAGCAGGCCAAAAGACGCGTGGTCATGGCACGTAGAATGTAGGGGACAAGGTCTTGCAGTTGGGAGCGGTATCGTCTTTGCTCAATGGAGGTCTTTTTACAAAAAGATGCCCAGACACCCAAATACATCATCATCTTTGAATTTTGTTTTCTTCATATAAATGAATACCTGGTGACTTTAGTGTAAATCTTAAAAACTTGCAAGAAAAACCAACTCGCAACTTGCAACTAACAATTGAAAACTTGCTAAAAATAATTCCTCAAAATAAGCAACATATAAACATAAAACATTAGCATCAAACATACCTTTAACTCGCAATCTTCATTTACAGCTATATTACTTGGTTTTAGATCCTACAAAACCATTTACATTCCAGGTTTCAAAAATGGGTTTCAATTGGTGGGTTTCAAATCAATAGGTACCGAGGGGATATTGCTAAAATGCTACGCTCATAAGCTGCACAAATGAAAAGGAATTGTAACACTGTCATAGAACATGTTGCAAGAAGTAGGAGTCTCTCAAATGACAAATATGTTCACTTGCCTTTGAATTGCTTTTAATCAAGATTTTTACTCTTAAGTAGATATCCAAAATACAGCATCAAAATATTCTTTCAAATCGAAACTGAAAAGTCACTTATTGAACAAGGTCAACCGATGATTGATTATCTTCTAAGCTATCTTTGAACTGAAATTATGCAAAATCTATAAATCTTGCATTAATTTACACTATCAAATTTAAAGATAGGGGGCTCTCTCCTCGATTAGTTTATCTATAGAGAGAGCTCCTCCTTTAAGTAATTCCCTCAATGCAATTTATCTAGCTCCTTTTTGTATTGTATATCAATTTCTTTATTATCAATTATTTGTAATATTCATGATCTGTAAGTTGTGTTTTAGGAGATATCAATATAATGTGGAGAGTTTAGATAATGAAACTGAAACTAAAACTTAAGGCCAGTTTGCTGATTTTTCTTCCTGGAATTCCGCCTATGTTCCAATTCAAAGTTTATCGTATTCAATTTAGATAACATGCTTAAATCAATAGATAAAATATTATGGAAAGAAGAAGATAGGAGGAGGAAAGAGGAATATAGGAGGAGAAAAGAGGAAGATGGGAGGAGGAAAAATGTAGATAGGAGGAGGAAAGAGGAAGATAGGAGAAGGAAAGAGGAAGATAGTAGGAGGAAAGATGAAGATAGGAGGAGGAAAGAGGAAGATAGGAGAAGGAAAGATGAAGATAGGAGGAGGAAAGAGAAATATAGGAGGAGGAAAGAGGAAAATAGGAGGAGGAAAGAGGAAGATAGGAGGAGGAAAGATGAAGATAGGAGGAGGAAAGATGAAGATAGGAGGAGGAAAGATGAAGATAGGAAGAGGAAAGATGAAGATAGGAGGAGGGAAGAGGAATATAGGAGGAGGAAAGAGGAAGATAGGAGGAGGAAAGAGGAAGATAGGAGGAGGAAAGATGAAGATAGGAGGAGGGAAGAGGAATATAGGAGGAGGAAAGAGGAAGATAGGAGGAGGAAAGAGGAAGATAGGAGGAGGAAAGATGAAGATAGGAGGAGGAAAGATGAAGATAGGAGGAGGAAAGAGGAAGATAGGAAGAGGAAAGATGAAGATAGGAGGAGGAAAGATGAAGATAGGAGGAGGAAAGATGAAGATAGGAGGAGGAAAGAGGAAGATAGGAGGAGGAAAGATGAAGATAGGAGAAGGAAAGATGAAAATAGGAGAAGAAAAGATGAAGATAGGAGGAGGAAAGATGAAGATAGGAGGAGGAAAGATGAAGATAGGAGGAGGAAAGAGGAAGATAGGAAGAGGAAAGATGAAGATAGGAGGAGGAAAGATGAAGATAGGAGGAGGAAAGATGAAGATAGGAGGAGGAAAGAGGAAGATAGGAGGAGGAAAGATGAAGATAGGAGAAGGAAAGATGAAAATAGGAGAAGGAAAGATGAAGATAGGAGAAGGAAGGATGAGGATAGGAGAAGGAAAGATGAAAATAGGAGAAGGAAAGATGAAGATAGGAGAAGGAAGGATGAGGATAGGAGAAGGAAAGATGAAGATAGGAGAAGGAAAGATGAAGATAGGAGAAGGAAGGATGAAGATAGGAGAAGGAAGGATGAAGATAGGAGGAGGAAAATAGGAGGAAGATAGGAGAAGGAAAATAGGAGGAAAATAGGAGGAGGAAAGACAAAGAAATAAGCACTCACCCTATGTATTATTCCTGCTGAGTGTACATACTGAAAAACAGAAAAAATAGTAAGTCATAAAAATAAAATCAATCTTTTAAAAATGATAAAGACATTTTATTTTCCAACGTGACATTTTCTGCCGATTTGTCCTCATGTTGTAGACTTAATGACTTCAGCAAGGCTAAACTATCAATAGGTATTCCATTCCATCCAATTTAGCTACAAAAACATGTTAAAATAAAATTATTGGGCAGTTTGTAAAGTATTGAAGTTGAAGAGCTTTATACCTTTAGACCCCGCAAGATTTGGTAAATCAAGAATTGAACATGATCATCGGATAATTTTTGAACTTTTCCAACACTGTTCAGATCAGCTCCCATGAGTGGCGTTACCAGGTAACTGAATAAATGTAAACAAATAATCTATCAATTTGAATGAGAAGAAGCAGGTTTTGGAGAATCCACCAAGATAATTTGTGTAAATGATCCAAGTAGGACACGAACCAAAAACCTTTAGATTAATAATTTAGTGTACCCTTCTGCTGTGCCATTTGGGCACTCTAGGAAACAAAGCCAAATCAATCCAGAAAAATTCCACCACAAGTCACTGAAGGCAGAGACTAACCTATCTACAATCCCCACCAAAAGTCTTGGAACACTTTTTTACAGTTTTCTACATTTTGTCACCCCCCCTTTCCCCTTTACAATGTTGTTTTTGATAACAGAAACTAGCGCAATATCATCCAGCTAGTGTTTGGGGTGGTCTCATAAAGTTCCTTTTGTAGAAAACATTTTTTGAGGGGGAGGGGGGGTTTAACTGGAAATAAAATGGTAGGAAAGCTAAAATAAAGTAGTTATTTGTTGAAAAATTAGGGTTTTCCAACTACTTTTGGCGGGGATAGTAGGTCCTTTAGCAGATCCTGGATAGATTTGTTTCTGCAAACAGTTAGGGTGGTGCAGTTTGGGTTATTTATATGGCTTTGGTTGCGGTGTTGTAGGGCACTAGAGTACTAATCTAGAGATTGTGGGTTCAAGTCCTACTCTGGTCATTTTCAATCTGACAAACCATCTTGATTGATTTATTAACTCAAGCGCTTTTTGATTGACTAAGATCATGAAACTTCCAGTTCTACAATTCAACTTAAAATTACAATGAGGTCAGGCCTTTTCAGGAAGAACTTTACACCAGAGTGGCTAATTGATCTGGTCATTTGGTTTACAAGCTCTAGAGGCTACTTTACCAGTGTGCTGACAAGAACTAAGAGTGATTGCTCTGATCAGAATAAAGGCCTGTGTTTTTTTGCTAATCAAAGGCCTCTTAATTGTCCTAGAGGTATGTATGATATTGGAAAATCTTAGTTAGTTGTGGCTGCATGATAAAACAGATAACATTGAATATAAACAAAAATTTAAAAAAAAGGCTCTGTGAGCAGCGTTACATCTTCTAGTCCAACTGATAGAACAAAACATAATAATGGACCTACACATCATCAAAATCATCCAGAGAAGAAGCTGTTGTGAAGACATCTGTGAGACCGATAACCTGAAACCAATTTTGGTAAAAGATAAATGGCTAAAGTCTTTTTTCATATATTATGCAGTGATCTTTCATGACCTAATAATCTACCTATCGCCAACCCTTTTATTTGTCTCATACAACAAGCAGGGATATGGTGGATGAATTCTGACCCCCAGCTACCAGGGGTATACTCTGACCTCCAATAATTATGGAAACGACTATGAGGCTAATATGGCGGAGCAAATGTCAATCAAAGCGATGACAGAAGTGTAACAATGAGTTTCTGTGAAATTTAAACCTATGGCAGAGAAATAATTATTGTATTCAGAAATTGTTTTCATCGTTTCAATACTTTCCCTCTCAATTCGAAATTTCATTCTTTTTCTGGAAGCTTAGTAGGCAAGAAACGGCTTCGAAAGTCTTGAAAATTATTGTTCAAGTTTGTGGATAAGCCAGTTTTAGGTCGTTTTAGGTCGTCGTCCAGTTTTACAACAATTTTTGCTAAGGGATTATTCTTCAGTCCATAACAAGTATTTTTATCCAAGACCTTCAACCTTTTCAAAGAAATTGATATCGAGTTGTATTGAGTGATCGACTAGGCCCAAGTTGACGTTTAATGGCAAGACGGCAAGTTATATTTTGATGAAGCAAGTTACATGGTTAATATGTGAACTTTCTTACGCTTAAAAGGCATCAGAGAAAACCCTTATTCATATTGTTTGCATCACTGAATTTTCTTCCAAAGCTTTTGACAGTAGTAAGTAGTTATCATGGGGCAAGTGTATATAACAGGAAATTCTTTTCTCCACTGCAAATTCACCTTTTAACAACCTTGCTGATGCCAAATATGTTTTGGTTGGCTTGGCATTTTGTAAATGGAGAGAGAACGAGCACACTTGTTAAATTTCATTATTATTAAGGTTATTAACTGGCTTTTGCAATTTTTTTACAATTGGCATTTTTTTGTGAACCACTCAGTCTTCAAATAAAATTTTCAAGCATCTCACCATGCTTAAGATTTTCAATAAAAACTTGTCATCTCTAACTTTAATTTTACATTTGTTTAATTTTTCATTACTAATTTCTCAACAGGTTGATGTGAAATTCGGCCAATGTAGGAAGATGAACGAGAGACAAAAAGAAAATCTATTTTTGAGTCTTACTATGAAAATGATATAATTTAGGCCTAAAATTCAAAACGTTTCCATATTTATTGGAGGTTAGAGTAAAGGAGTAAGCATACACAAACACAAATGACTTAAATCTATTTCAGATATAGAGCAAATCCTTATGATTGGATCACCCTTTTAATTGCCTCTCACAATGCGCAGAATTACAGTGGATGAATTCTGACCCCTAGCCAGAAGGGAATAAATGGGTAAGTTTGACATGTTTGATAAGCCATACATTTTGTGAGACTCACTAAAAATATTTTGCATTGATGCCAACAAGTTGTTTAACAACTAGCAACTCAAAGGTCCAGATGTTGGCCTTACAACTAATGGTTCAGTTTGACTTCAACTGCCATATTAGAAACCACTTGAGTTGCTCAGCCTTGTGTTATCGGAAAGTTTATTTCCCTTGCATTAATCTCTATCATTGTAGTCATATTTATTCAGAAAAAGGAAAGCTTACATTTTCATGTTTGAGATACCGCAACATCTGTAATTCTCTGTAAGTTCTTTTCGCATGGATGACTGACTGGAAAGGCCTTGACAACTTCTTCACAGCAACCATCTGATCTACTTTTGTATCATTTGCGGAGCTAAAGAGAAGAAGAAAATCAGGTTTAAAGTTGCAGCTAAAAAATTTTGAAATCAAACTTACAATTTGGAGGATGACTTTTTGTCTGGGCACTGATTTCCTTCACTGGTCACAAAACTCTGAGGGGCCTTTGGCTGAAGGGGTGGCTTAAGAAAGTTTGATGTGCAAACCATTGGGAAAAAAGAGAAGGAATCTATCTGATATAAATGAAACTCATCAGCCCAAAGTAACTATTTTGCTCCAGAAGAAGCATTCTTTATGTCAACAACATTAACTAGATGCCCAGGCACTGCTTGCCGAGTGAGCAGACAGGCTGAATACTTCTAGTCTTATCAGACTACGGAAAGCTGTGTGATTCAACCACATTTGAAAAGGGAAAAAAAGGTGCACCAGCATGGAATTAAGTTCCCATTGATTAGAGTAATCTTCTTACAGCCTGATGAGAAGATCCACAGCTGTTCGGGTTTATCGTATTTAAAGTAGCAATAATGATAATAGCTTGAAAAAGATAAATAAATCATTAAATAGCTGTTCTTGTGTGGGAGGAAAGTAGAGGTTTCAAGAAAAGTCGAAATCCTCTGGCAGAATATCAGTAAACATGCTGAGGATTATAAAGTATTCTACATTCCCCAAAATCAAGGGCTTTCTAAGAACGATAAACCTTTGCTTAATTGCTAAGAAGAAGGGTAACTGAAACTACAAAATATATTCTTCTAAAAGCCATTGATAAATGAATGAAATTCTTTGTCCTGGGTGGTATCCTAGCTCTTTTGTTGTTGTCACAGCAGTTTGGACATGTGCTCAATTTCTATAGCCAGCTATGAAATAACAACTATTTGTATTTAGCAGTGCATGTGTGCTGCTACTCTAAGTATCTACTATAAGTATCTGGAATTCTAAGTATCTACTTTTGAGTCAGTGGTGCACAAGGTTTCCCCCAACAAGGTGGCAAGATCCTCCGACGGATGCTATTTCCCTTAATAATCTCATTATCTATCTTCCAAAGGCAGAGCTTGCACTAGCTTGGTTTTCCAAGTTTAGAAAAGCTTTCTTGTGCCTTAATAAATGCCCTGGGATTAGGTCAATTTGAATAGAGCTGACATCAGTGGGAAATATCCCATAGAAAAACATGGGTTTGGTTTCAGCTCCATCCAAATATCTCTGACAGAGGCTATGTGGTTTCCATTCCTGGCCTGGACTCTATCACAGTACCCTTACTATTTCTTATTGGCAACAAAAACTTGGAATTGTTGCAAAAATATTTCATTTCTCATTTCCTAATATACAATCAAACTTTTGTTAATGCAATCACATACAAAGAAGGGTATTAAAAGAAATCTCTGGATAATCAAAGGATATTGCTCATAATATATTCAGTTCGTTAGGCTAATGTTAATGATAACACCAATTAAACAGGAAACACTCTTCTTAGATTCTTCACTTTAGTGGCCTAAATTTTTACATAATCCTCACCTAACTTGACCAAAAGCACCACCACCGATGGCTGTTAATTCAGTGTAGCGATAAGGAACAATCCATTCGGTTGTATGAAGTTCTTCTCGATAAAATCCATCGGGCACATCGACCTCCATTTTAGTGAGAAAACCAGAGTTGGAGAATTGCAGTGCAATAGGTAGGAACCCCTCCCGCTGACGAAATGACAAAGCCTCTCTTGCCTTTCCTCTTGTGTTTATGCTGCATCGAATCGAGGCATGCTTTCCTCTCGCTTCGTTTTCTTGGAAATCGAACAGGGAAGTTGCAAGTTTCGACAAACAATGTAGTTGTTAATCCTGGTAACACGATTGGACAATGAGTGATTCAGACACTAGTTTAATGTATTCCCTAGGTTGGTGATTGCACGTACACTATCTAGGCCAGCAGAGAACCGAAAAGATAATTTCCGGTTTCTTTTCCTCAGGTTTCTATTTCGTTCTCTTTCTGACGTATTATTCTGTTGAGTGTCAGACAAAAAGCTTCAGTAATCTATGTGTTTGTTTTGCTATGTTTCCGGTATTTCTGACTATTTTGAAGTTTTGAACCATCTAAAGCCTTCTCAATACTAGATAGTGCAAGCAACCTCTTATCTCCGCCTGATTAAGGGATTTTTCAAGCTACTGGTTTGCTTCATATCATCTATTTTGATAGAATTGATAGCCCAAACCGAAACCCTAACTCTAAATTGCAATTATCCCTAGTTTTTTTCAGTATATCTTAGCAAATAAATGCAATCTAGCAATCAATTACAAATAAAAATGAAATTACATTAAGTGCTTATATACCTAAACAAGTAAAACGTAAAAATATTTTATTCGACTAAAACAAAAGCCTTTCAGTTAGCTGCCCTGTTGTTTTTAAATCCGCTCCTAGTCTTCAGAGTTGAATTTCGTGTGGCCTCCATCATGGGTAAAATATTTTCTTGATTATTTCATACTAAATCGTTGTGATCGATAAAAAATAGCTTGGATCAAAGACTGCTTATTAATAATTTTGACAACAACCATCAACTCCTAATTTGATTGTTTGCTTGGGTGTTTAAACGGACAAAGCTGAATTTGTTCTTTGCACAATCTGCATCATAGTTATCAAATCATAAAACGGGTAGGAAACAGGCAGATGTTGCTGGAAGGACTCAATTCATCCCCTCCAAAATGCATGGGTCTAAAAATAATGCAAACCTTCTCATTTCCTAATCATTTTTACAAGTTTCTACTTGTTTCCTAACCATTTCTACTGGATTAATGCTTTATTGCAAGTCTACACAGCATTACAATTGAGATCAACGTACAACCTTATTGGACAGATCGCCTATTCACAAGCTAAATCCTATACACATGAAATTCTGGCTTTAGTTGGTTCAAAAACATCATGAGATTATGATGTCATTCCATAGAAATCAGAATTCGCTTCACGGGGCTAGGTCACTGAGGATGTCTTCTTGATCAAAAACAGCTAGCATTTGTGTGAGCAAAACACGAGGAAAAGACCTCCACGTGGAGAGGGGTGTTCTGCTGAAATTTTGTTTACACCCTTCAGAAAAGATATAGTCTGCACAAAGGATATAACCCTGAATGAACAATACAATGAATAAATTCATTTGAAAGTGATCTGGCTATGATGCTTCATTTCATATTTATAATCACGATTTAATGAAGATTCATGTCATTTAAAGCCGCCTGCATTATAAGCATTTTGTTCTTGAGGAAATCGGAATTTGGTGAATAAGTTGATAGAGTTGGGAAATACCTCTGTATTCTATATCAAAGATCCATATCAAACACCTGGAAAGCATAAGCTATCTTCCATTGCTCTTTCCTATTGTCCCATTGTTGACCAGGCCAAGTGCAAGTGCCGCACTCTCCATTTTTCTCCTAACATCTCCAACACGCTTTTTTTTACAAAGAACCTTTTATAAGGAACCTACATGTCGAAGGTCGAAGAACTTGAGGAACTTTTACTACTAAAGGTCAAAACACTAAGGAACTTTATGATATTGCATATATTCATTGGTGTAGATATGCAACTTCTCTAATGACTATGTAATTAACTTTTACGTTTTATAGGCCTAGCCTAAGCTTCTTTGTGTTATAATATGTTTCATGTTTCCTTATCACGAGTTTATTCCAAAATGTTGAATTTTAATGCTTTTCTTGCGTCGATACTTATTCCTATCTACTAAGTAAACACTTAAAATTAAGGAACTACCAAGGAACTTTTAGATCTACAAAGTGGTCAAAAGAGGTCTCAAAATAAGGAACTTAACGAACTAGGCCCTGAGCTAGGCTCTTTATAAAAAAAAGCGTGTATCACCATGCATCCCTGTATAAATACCAGGGACAAAGTCACAGGGAGGAAAACTAGGAGATCTGTCACTTCTCCCTTTTAGAAGGGAAGTCTAAAAGCATTGCGAGTAGAGACCACTTTTCAAGTGTTATTATCCACAAGTGAATGCTGAAAATGATCTCTTCCCTTGTGGTGTTTCTGGCTACGCTCCTGATTAATAATGAACCCGAGAATTTTGAAATAGATGCAGACCCCTCTCTTTCAATTTCAATTTATTGTGAATATTATTTCGTTCCTAAACTTATAAGTACCAAACTCTGTAGTTTGGTCATAGGCATTCTTTTCATAATTACAATAGGAGGGGGTCATCAGAAAGTAGATTTTGGCTGTTCTGTGCTATTTACTGTAAAAATCTGCTATTTCCAATGATATGAATGACATGTAATTCTATGGCAAGTTCTTGAATAATTCCGCCAATCCAGAAACCCTTATGATTCTCACGAATAGGCTGGAAAAGACTACATATTCCAATAGGGAAATTTTCAGTTTGTAATTGCGTGATAGGGCATATCATGGTATCCAAAAAAATAAAAGCGATAGTCAAGTCTGCAGCCCCTACTCTCTTTGTAGAATAAAAAACGTTTGATTATAGCTCGGTGTGCAGCAAAATCAAATGCAGAGAAGACACACTCAACAATGCAGAAGGTAATTCTAGGAATAATTATAAGCTATTTTAGATAGGTTAGGCCTGCTACAAAACATGCTTACCAAACTTGACCGTAGGCCCCAACACCGATGGAGTTAAGGTTTTGATATCGATCAGGAACGATCCATTCAGTTCTGTTCAGCTCTTCGCGGTAAAATCCAGTTGGAATCAACATCTCGAATTTGGATTGCTTCAGCAGAGCGCATGGAAATTGCTTCTGCAGATATTCTGTCTTCCAGTGCAGGTGGACAGCGAGGTCGAAGCTGTGTTTTTCTTGAAACTGCACAATCGGCAGGCCGGATTACAGATTATTCAGATAATTTATGCTTTGAAAATATCATAAATTATGATTTTCGTTGTTGTTGGTGTTTTGAATTCGGCAGAAAGCGAAATGATAAAAGACGAAATCCCTCTATTAGTCAATCTATTGAGAGAGCGTCTCCTTTCAGTAATTTCAGGGCATTTTTTAATTAATTTGACTACTGGGCCAAGACCATACGAAGGCCCGCATCCAGGGCCCACGCCACCGGGGGGGCCACAGGGGCCGTGGCCCCCCCCACAAATTTGGCCAAAAAAATTTTTACTTTTCCAAATTTTAGAAAATAAAGCAAAACTAGAGCTTTATTCTCGTCAGCACGAAGAATTCTAAAGCGTTTTTGCGGGGGCAAACACGTTTGGCTGAGAATTATTGGAAAATTCATTAGTTTAAGTGTTTAGTTCAACCATTCTGCACAAGAAGGCATCTATAGGAAAATTTTTGGAGAGAGTCATGCCTGAACTTATCGGCGAATGAGAGTAAATTCAACCTCCCTCATCTGTTCTCTCAACTCTTAGCCTAGCTCTCTCTCTGACATCCAGAGAAAGTAAGTAAAAAATTTTTCTCGCTACGCTCGCCTTCTGTTTTTCTATTTCATTTCCTTTATATGGAAGACACTTAAGATAGGTTAGGTTAAAACTTTCCTATTCGTGAAAGCATAACTATAATTTCTAAAATGTACTGCTGGTTGATGATCATTTAATGACACTTCTGTGTTTTAGACTTCCAATGGTTTTTCTACACCTTTGCAGAAAAAACCTAAAAAATTTTCGCTCGCTACGCTCGCAAGCACTTCCTCTAAAAAATCACCCATACAGATCCGTGAGCCTAACTAGAAGAGCCCCTAGTATGAACAATCAGTAAAAACCATGGTCGGAGATTTTTCATTTTTGATCTTCGTGCTCTTGTTAGTTGAGTTCTGTTATAAAATTGATATTTGTTACACCTATGTTCAGATTTGGGAGTGAATATGAGAATCGAGTGTCCATTATCAAAAGAGAATATGTCATTTTCCCTTATCTAGATATCTACGTGGTTTGCAGTGCAGGAAGAGAATTTAAAGATTCTAAGCCATTTTAAGGCCAGAGAAGTGGAATGCTGTACAATTTTTCATATTTCAATTTTGGCCCCCCCACAACAAAATTCATGGCGTGGGCCCTGGCATCTTCGTGACCGGCGCTCTTGATTCACTGAGACCCCCAGGCTCCTAAAAACCTCCGAAAACTCCAGAAAGAGACTTTGCAAAGGGCCTTGCTTTCTACACTCAATCTTAGTTGCAAAATATGGCATATGAAATATTGCACCACTTATTTATTGTATATTCTTTAAAGATATTCATGAAAAGGGCCCAAAGTAGAGGGGCAAAGGCCTTAATTTTTGCATTTTTACTGGACTGGGAGAAGGGCCCACTGCGCCAATGGCTCCAGTACCAGTAGTGACAGTATTAACAATGCCCTGAGTAATTCCATCGTGCAATTTATTTAGTTCCTTTTTGTGATTGTATTGGTAGATTATATTAGCATGCCAGAACAATCGTTGATTGGAACATGCTTCCACGAGAACAACCTGAATTCTTTTAAATCAGCATTGAGACTTCAGTTGAAATTTAATCAATTGTTCTCTCTTTGTACTAGATATAAATGTTTGTTGCTGCATGTGGTAACTTTGTCAGGTAAAGTATTTGTTTAGCCGCATAAGGGACTGATCCCTCAACCTGCAAACAATATTCAGGTCTTTCAATCACCACTCTATACAGTACAGTGGAGTGGATCTATTTATCATTTTCTGTTTCAGTTTTACTTTTTAACTTGTTTGCGAGTTTAGTGATCTGAACCTCATCAGTGTGATGCCCATTATGGGCTTTACAGATTAACAAGCTAGATGTAGATGTAGATGTAGAGTTTGAGCTGAGCTGAACTAAAAAAAAAACAGGCACTACAGTATAATCTTATACGGGATTGTGCTCCTGTGCCGTTTGGGCAAGAGAAATGACATTGCTTTCACTTCTTAGATGAAAAACTTTTCTTTTCTTATGAGAAATTGCCAAGGGGAAATTAACCTAAAAAACCTCGTAAACTCTTAACTAGAAATCTATGAAAATCTAAAAATCTTTAAAAAATCTTTACGAATTCGGCCTCAAAAATCTGGAAAAATCTTAGAAATCCATATAAATCTCTAAAACATCTCTATAAATCTTACAAAATCTCCAAAAATCTCGCAGACTTGATTTAAAGTGGTTTGCCCCTCGGAGATGACAGTAACTTGGTACGCACAATGCAATTTAAATTTTTATCTTGGGTTACTGGTTTACTACCACGGTAGACTACTGTGGTGTTTGCGCCAGGATGAGCAGGGGAGATGATGGAACAAGATTTGTATGGCTACAAAACACAGAAGCACAGCGGAACATCATTAACTCCTTGGTTTTGACACTTATCAGAGTAGAGAGAGATGAAAAATGAAACCTAACCAATTACCATACCCGGAGATGGATCGAAACTGGCCTTTCAGAAAGACAAAAAAGAGAAAACAAATTCGAATTGCTAATCAACTATGTATGATACAAATACAACATATTTACAAAAACATTTGAGAATACACAGTAGGTTAATCGTCATATAATGCAGGGGGAGGCAAGTTTGTTTTTGACACCGAATGGTGGTTACAATCTTTCAATATAAGCAATCAGTACTGAAATATTCGAAACCGTAAGTCACTCGAAGGCACGTTTCGAAACTTTTGAGAGGAAGGGAGTAGCTATTGTAAATTAATTGGGGACTTGGGGCTTTAAGGAGCCTGCACAATAGATGTATTCTTTGTCAAATATAAGGTTTCTCTAGGGAGGAAGTTAGACCCTCCTTTCGTTTTTTGTTACTGAGCAGTTTTGCAAAGACACTGCAAACCTACAAACTTGGTTTAGAGGAAGATTCTGAATGAAATCGAGAATTTTTGCTCACAAATACAAGCCATCATTAGAAGTTTCACCTATCGATACCACTGATACAAAAAATAGAGCTAACTGCAAGTGCTTCTGGGATACATAATGGCTATAATCCAAAAACAGATTACACGTCTTTTTATTCTGTCGGTATATTTACAGGACATCTAAAGTTAATTCTAATGTGCTCTGTAAAGGTTAAATATCTATATTGGTAATACACAAAGGGAGATTTGGGCACGCATATTTGGCTCTTTTGAACCCCAAGGAGGGCAATCGCACATTTCTTTTACAAGGATGCTTATCCAAGAACAATTTTCAACTACCCAAAAGAATAAAGTTGAACCCTCAAAAAATAAAACTACCTGAAATTCTTCAAAATTCAAACCCAAAAAAGAATTACCCATAATGCACACTGTCAATGAACAATTCGATAAATAGCTGGAGATCGATAAGGCCCCCAAAAGTAGCAGAATAACCCAGAAAATAGTTGAAAATGTAATCCCCACGATAAATAAAATCAGGAGAGATTTCAAGCCCAGAAAAGTAGGACGAGCATCGCTGTCAAAAATTTTGACGAGTACCTCCCTTGGGTTTGAACACAAAAAGCATCAGGAAGGTAGGAAGCCTTTCAAACTTGGGACGCTTTCTTAGCTCTTTATTAATGAACTTAAGGGGCACTTTCGGAAATCAAAAGGGGCCCTTCATTGTCTTTTAAAAAATTTTGTACCCCCAGTGCCCCTCAGTCCCTGCGACCCTGAATAACATCTCTGAACATGGTACACACAACCATTGCCAAACATTCATGGTACACTAAAGCTGAAAAGTCTTTTTTTATTTTACCAGCTTGGGAGCTTGGGAGTTTACATAGAACAAGCTCTAATAGTTGGGCAACAATCGTATGCATCTCGCTTATGAGACAAGCTTAAATGGCTCAGAAAGTCAGGATAAAATATTTGAAAACAAACTGTGCATTTTCTGATAGGCAAAATACAATTTCATAGTGTTTTAGTAACATGCGTTAATAAAAATTGAAAGTAACCTGTTTTGAAAACAGAATAGAGATTATAGGGAGGAAAGCTCCGTTTTAGAGGTGGAATTAAAACAGAAAAATGTTGCGCAAAAAAACGACTTGAAGTAATATTTTTCATAACAGTTTTCATAGTTTTTCAGTAACATGTGTGAATAAGAATTGAAATGGTTGGGCTTTGTTATACCTTGAAAACCTAATTCTTCATTCATTAGGAGCTCACGTTACAGACAGCTGCTCTGGTCAAAGAATATCAAGATGAAATTGCTCTTTGCCATCAAAAACATATGTCCTATATAAGTTAAAAGCACTGATTTTCAGAACACAGACAAAACCTATGATTTACGACTTTACAAACCGTTGTTAAAGCTCCATGTCTTGAGCTTCATCTTCACTAAAGTCACTCAATGAGCTCTCGCTTGACGTCGACATGTTGTCTTGTTTTTCATTCATCGCATCTGCGGATGCGTAACGTCGTACATATTCTGAAAAAGATGAAAAATTGTGGTATCATCTCAAACGAGGTACATAGCATAGAATTTTTACAGGGGCTGTTCTGCTCATATAGGTTATATAATATAACTCTTAATATGGGCACAAATTTTCTGATGAATCCCAAAGGTAGGTTTGAAATCTAAAAAAAGTTTTGAAGGGGGTCTTTACATAAAGTTGGGTCTATCATTTCCAACATCATCATGGACCCACCAAAATAGAAAATTCTAAACAGAACATAATATAAAGCAGATTTTGACAATTTGCATGATAAATGTACTAAAGATGTAATTAAAGGATAAAAATGTAATTTCATATTCTTTATATCTAGGTAAATACTGAAGCGCTGTACAAGGTACCCCTAGTCATTTTCACATAGCATGGTGGAGCCACAAGTGGCCCATCCATAACTACTGAATGATGGGTACCAGTTTAAACTCCTGGGTGGGGAGAGGCACAATTGTGTTCACATCTTGCCTAAGGATGTCATCTTCATTTTGCAACGGCTTAGTTTTGAACCAACTACCTTTTGGCTGACGAGGCCAACCCCTTACCACTACATTATTGAGGACTACTACTGAACGTAACATATTGAACACAAGGAAGACCCCAGAGATGAGGTGGATCAAAACCATCGAAGGAGTTAACAATATTATGACAAAAAGTGACATCTGTTGCCCATGGCCAGCTGATTAATCCACCGTCCCTTTGTTCAAAGAATAAAAAGCCAAAATACTAACCCCTAATTCTTGCTTTATAATCTTCTGGTTTGTGCAGGTACAAAGCAGCAGCGTCACCGTTTAATGGATCAATGGGATTAGGGTACGCCAAAAGCTGAGGCAAGAACGATTCAAATACATTGTTCAAGTCTGAAAAGAAGATAGAAATGACTCAAAAATATAATAAGCAGACCACTAAGGAGTATTAGAGTTGCAATGCTCTTAAAGATGGTGGATGTGACTTTCAGCAATGCATCATGGGAAAATACCCCATAGCAACGGAATATACCTGGCTACCTGCCAACTTTCTCAGTATAGAAAATAGGAGATTCTTTCATCATTGCCGCCTTCTATTGTTCTTTGCTGGCAGTGCCCTTCATTTTAAAGGAGAAACCAGGACTCTCCTGGTGATATAGGGAGAATTGGCAGGTCTGTACCTAATTGTCCTATTCTATTAATACAAAATTTTGAGCATAAGGTTTCTACAAACAAAGGAGGTCCACAATACTAGGCTCTGTGCCATATCCTCTTCAAATGCTTCCGGTGAAATAAGTAAAATCAAATGAGACAGGAACAGCGCAAGGCGACACAAACAGAAAAAACATGGAAAGATCAAGTATTATATATGAAAAATATTGCAAATATTTTGCCCTGGGATATAGGGCTTCTTCAGGACTAAGTTCACAAACAAAAGAAAACCATTATTTTTTATAAATAAAATTTGATCTATCCACATTCTTTTTGTTTGTGTTGTCTTCTGCTGTTCCTGTCTCATTTGAGCAGGGCCGGATCCAAGGGGGGCATGAGGGGCACACGCCCCCCTATTTTGGTCGAAAAACAATACAATTAGCTTGATAATACCTTCCTTCTCTTACATTATCCTTTGATATGTGTGTTACGCCCCCCCCCCCTTTCTATGAATGCTGGATCCACCCCTGTTTGAGGTTTCTAAGCCAGACTTTATCTTGTATGAATAGCTCATCATGGCAAACAGTTCTTTTGAACGGAATCCAAATGTCTTTTAATGCTATTTGATCTTCTTTGATCGCAGCATTTCATGAAATCCATTTACATCCAACAACATTTCTATAAAGTGGGTCACTTAAACTGCATTCTAGTCGAAAGGACCAGCTTTAAAGAATAGCCTAATGATTTTTCTGTTGCTTATAATTCTTGACGAGGCCATAAAGGAGTTAGTCAACTTCATGTTTGAGAAGAATAAATCAAAAGATTACTCACGTTTAACTCCTTTGACGCACTGCAAAGCTTTAGTCATCTGCTTTACAGTGCGTCAAAGGGGTTAAACTTGAGTAATCTTTTCATTCATTTTTTTAATGAATTTATAGAGAGTTGAATGGAAATTTCATCATAAAACTTACCATAAAGTGCTGTCCATGCCTGATTGATGACATCAAGACAAACTGTTCCAGAACTAAAAACACAAAAAGTCAATTCAACCAAATTCTAAATTCATTTGACCTGTAAAAATTCCAACCAAGATCCATCGGAATTTCCTTCAACTCATAATCATTCAACTACCATGTGGGTCAAAAAAAATATTGTAGAGGGAATATGAAATCTTATATTTAGCTGAATGCCAAGATTCAAGGTCCAAAAAATGTGAAATTGTGATTTGCTTGACCACTGGTTAGTGAAGGCTTTAAAAGACTTACGCTTCATCAATATTTGGATGGAATATCTTATTTATGAAACCTGAAAAAGAAAAACAACTCATTTACAAATGCATCTGATAAACTTTTGAGAATGAAAAATGATTTTTGCAAGGTTCAAAATCCATTTTCTTACACTAACACTACATCTCCTTATGAGTTGGAAACCACTAAACAGCCTTGTCAAGATAAACTGCCTGTTTTTGATCACTCTCAAAAATAAATCTGGATTCATTCTTACCTATTGAGGGTGATTTAAAAGGATATTTATCTGGTAAATCCACTCTAACATTCCAAACACCACCTTCGTAAGGAGCTAAAAAAAATTAAAAGTATTCTAAACTTCAGTACCATCAGGCAGATATTTTGCATTGGAAAATAATGTATAATCATTGTGAATATCTTTTGAGCATCCGATTAGGGTACTTTCAAATTGCCATTGGCATGGGTACATGTTACTAAGCACTTCCTGTCTCATGTGTCTCAACTTGGCAACTTGCTAACAAGGAGACCACATTTGATCACAAACATACCCAAATAGGTAGGGGCAGCTGTAAAAAACATTCGAAGAGGCAGTTGCATTGTGGGTTCAAAGGCAAACTCCTATCCTAAACAGAAATGTCAAGAACCAGCTTTTAGAAAAATCAATGCAAGACTCCCCAAGAGCGGGCTCTGCAAATCATTAATGTTTACGTAGGGGGAAACTGCCCCTATAACTGCACCAGCCCCGCCCTAAACCCAGCCACCACTGCCTGCAAGCTCTTGTTTGTTTAAATCTTTGGAAGATTATTGAATCAAATTTCTTATCTAAAACTTACTATTACCTTGACCACGAGAATAAGTAAACATAATATTCCTACCACCATTGAAAGAAATCATTCATTACGCGATGGTGTATTGTTTCAATTATTCAATGGACTGAATGCAAACAGAACTTGATAGGGAGTCCCCAAGCACAAAACCTGCTCTGAGATTCACCCCAAATTTGATGTCAGTTTACTGAAATACATCTAAACGGTAAATAATTGTTGATCGTTTGAATTGAAGACATAAATATATCTGGTCGATGATCAATTTCGTCAACAAAGAAATTATGACGTATCATTTTCTAAACAGAGACAGAATTTGGAATCTGTTTTGGTTGGGGAAACCTGCTTGCATTCCTGTAATTTGCATACTTAATTTGCATACTTACTGCCTTTCGGTCCAGTAAACTTGACAAGAAACTCATTCAAACCACCCAGTATCGTTACTTCATGATTGCTTTCGATTCTAAAAGTTGAAAATTGGACTTTAACATGAGTAAACAATCATTAATTGTGCTGTAAATTAAGATATGAAAAGGGCCTAAATAAAGGTAGACGAGCGGTAACAACAGCTACTTGCAAACTTACAGTTTCACGACATCTGTGTCCATCCGGCGTTTGCCTGGCGAAGGGGACGACATTTTGAAGCTTTGCTCTTTACAAATTCGTAAAGTGGAGTTAAAAAGCAAGGATATCGTGTTTTTGATGATTCAAATTCATTGTATGGACTATTTTTCCATCACTCCTTTCGATGATCTGTAAACCATAACAAAGATGGCTGAAGAAAAATTTGGCAACTAGTTACCATGCCCACTGATCTGATTGGTCAACGTCTTAAAACCCAATACTCTGATTGGTCAAATATTTCAGCGGAAATAAATTGCACCGGAAATCGTAATAGGGAGCTCAGTTTCATTTGCATTTCTTTGCATTCTGAGTCAGGTGACATGGAATTTTTGCACATTTTCCTTAATTCATTTTGCTCTTCCATTGAAATCATTGTAAAAACCTGCACTCAACCTGTTAGCTTGGCTTCGTGGTGAAACAGGCAAACAATTTTATGCTTTAGATAGTGTGATTTATTATTCATTTATGATATTCAAAAACAATTTACTCAACTACCTGGACAATTACCTCGAGAAACTTGAATTCGTAAGGCATGGCCTAGCGCGGGAAATTATATTTTACCAAAAAGGCATACCCCAATTTTGATATGCGGAATACAGTAAAAGAACGTTAAAAAGGCTTGGACTTATAGTAAATATTTTTTCAAAAGCAATTTCAGCTCGAGCTCAGTACTAAAATTTGCTTAGCTGGAGGGCAAATCTGAGTACTACAAATTGCTATTGCTTAGTTTTTTTCCCCTAAACATTTGTCTCTTAGGATACTATCTCACAAGTTGTTGAACAACAAATATCAGTGGTATCTTGCATATCAAAGTGTGCCAGGGTACTAATATCCACTGTAACCTACTTTTCTATATTTGCTGCAAGATTGTAATTGCCAATTGGATCTGAACTAAATTTTCAAATCGCCTGCATTCCTCTATCCAGTACTAGAAATGCGTAAGTTTTTGTCTTTTCGAGTTCTGCCTTTTCTATAAAGCACCACATCCCGTTTCAAGATGTACACTTTTTTGGTTTACACGGTAGTTTTGTTTTCTATCTCGTTCTTCATACATTCTTGTTTTAACTTTCTGAGACGATTCCCCGAAAAAGCAATACAATGCTTTATGGGAATATACTTCTTAGCAACGCCATAGCTACCAGGACTGCAGCAGAAAACTTGGCCAGTATTACTTCATTTCATTTTCTTTAATTCATAATCCACCAGGATTTCGACAGCGTAATTTCATCATTGAACTACGCACTAGCATCGCTGTCGAATTTCAGGATAATTCGCATCAGTATAACTACAATCCCCGCCAAAAGTCTTGAAACACTTGCATGATTTTTACAGTTTTCTACATTTTTTCTACTCCCCTCCCCCTTTTACAATGTTGTTTCTGATAACAAAAATTGACCCAATAACATCAGGCTAGTGTTTAGTGTGGTCTCATAAAGTACCTTGTATAAACAGAGGGGGCCAAAGGGGCCCCCCATTGGCATTCCGTGAGTTCAAAGACAGGGCATTCTGTGGATAATTTTTTGACCACACCCAAAAAATCTAACAAGGGCTGGGCCACGCCCTTATAAAGATGAACAGATATCAAATTAGTTGATTTTCGCTGCTTTACTTTAGCTTAAACAACAACAATAGTAAGATATAAAATATTCTTTACCTAAATATTCTTCAACCTAGTATCTTTCTGTCTTTTGCAACATCAACATTAAGATTCTAAAAGCTTCCCTTCTTTCTTGCTAATACTATTTGACAAATCTATGTTTCTTCCCTTTATTCGATTTTGTTTATGTCGTTCGTTAAATTGATATGAAAAACGCGCCTCGTGAACATGAAGGTATTTACCAACACAGTGTGAGAGTTAGATAACAAAGGAAAGGAAATTTCGTGTACGGGTCTGAAAAACTTATTGGCAAGGGGCCCCAGTCCTCCTACTTCACTAAGGGCCCCACACACTTTAGCTACGCCACTCAGTGGTGGCGCTAGGTTTCCTCCGACAAAGGGGCTAGCACTTCCGACGGAGGGGCTAATTTTTTTAGAGAACGATAGGGCTAGGGGGCGACAAGGAATCGTAAGGTCACTGGAGACCGAATGCAAGCGGTGCGAGCCGAAAAATTGGGGGTCCGGGGGTACTCCCCCGGGAAAATTTTGGTGGCTACACCCGTTAGATTGGCTAAAAATGCTATCAAAATGGTGTAATCGTGTTTTTTACTACGTTTTTTGACATATTACCCCGACATATTACTCCGACAAAAAAATTCAAGCATAATTTATCTTCCGACGGAGGGGCTCCTTTCTCCCCTGCCCCCCCCCCCCTCTGGCGCCACCACTGAGCCACTGAGAAGTTTGAATTCTCTTTTAAGATAAAGGTAGCAGCTGTTTTTGACGCTCTTGTACGTTTCAAACAGATTACGGTTGATTCATTTTCATTTCTTCAAAAATTCCACAATTTCAAACAAAGCCCACCTAGATCGACACTTTTTTAGTTAATTATTAGTAGATACATACCACAATATATTGCAACAGCCTAAGCTCTGCATTACGTCTCATATCTGTCTAAGTAAAGTAACCAGCGTCGCCTCCCTTAGCCCATGGTTTAGCACTTTGCCCACCTCCCCAAACCCTTAAGAAGTTCGGACGGAATAAAATACAACAATATCTTTTCGTACACATTATTTACAATCTATTACGAAAACAGTGAGAAGACTAAAAGCTAAATTACAATATATCAGACATAGGAGAAAATCTCCTTTCTCCTCCGCGTGCAATGATAAAATCTATCTACGTGCAACGCTGCTAATTACAAAAACTTCAGAGTGTTCACAACATCAAAAATAGATGCTAATAAATAATAGGTATCAGCCAGAATTCAAGTATTGATGAATACCAAAAGCCAGAAGCAGTCGGAACCGGTCAGAACCGGCACAAAATAGCCAGGGCCTGGATGATATAATGGGTACAGTGCACTTAAATATAGCTGTTTGAGACTGGACATTCTGGATGGCGAGGATTCTAAACCCTTATGCGTGGAAATTGAAATCTAGGATCCATCTAAGTATAGAGGGCAATGATTCAAATGTCAACCACTGAAGCACTAATGAGTGCACTAAACAAACTCGGACCTAATTTGTAGCATTATATCAAGTGCTGCAGTAAATGTAAATTATACGTTCCCCTGCTGCAAGCAAGCACCTATGAGCCATCTGTTTGCTGCAAGAGATAATGGCTGGTGCGGGTTCCAAATCCCAATGCGTGGAGCTTAAAATATGAGGCTGACATAAAACCCACAATAGGAAAGGGTATCTTCAGTTGTTCAGTTTTCCACTTGTGGCTTGCTGAAGGATTGGTGGTAATTCATCATCTATATATCTATATTCAGCATCCGAGAAACAAAAGAACCTATCCAGAAAATATGAGCCTTTCATAGTTTGTTCCTAAATCTTAAGCTCAAAACGCAGAGCCTCTATGCAGTTTCTACGTGTCTTCTGGTCGGTAGGCTCTATTTCAGTTTCAAGGCTTTGCACGTCTTTGACAGGCTCCAACCGGTTCTGACTGGTTCCGGGTGTATAGAAATACCACCAGAATTTCATTCTGATGTTCTCTTGGTTTACCCTGAGGAAAGGCAGGTAGGTATGGCACCCATTACAAGTGACCACAATAGTGGGATATTTCAATCAAATACAACCACAGCAAAGTAGTTCCTGGGAGTTTTTGGAGTTGCTGTCATGGCTAATTCAAGTTAGGTCTGTATGAGCAAACCATAAAGCTTAACTAAAAATATCGGGATACCAGGGATATTAGAGATACAACGGCAAAGAGTACCAGCAATAAATGCAATATCATTACTAAAGCCGTGGACTCCAAATTTCCCCTCTAGAAATCAACAAGTAATAGTACTGCCTGGACAGTAATAGTACTGCCTGGTTTCCATACATCTATTCCTCTCCGCCATTTTTTCCGCATGCAATACATGAAAAAATACCGTTACACAAATACAAAAATAATAAAGTGCACAAAATTCAAAATATAAGATTTCAAATCAAAATTAAAAAGTTAAAGATTGAGCTTCTACAACTCAACGTCATGCTAGCCATATTCAATTCTAGATGCGCGTAACCCAAAAACATCTCCTGATTTACCGGGTGCGCCATACAAAAGTAGACGCGTTTGGATCAAGTCAAGTAGCTGCAAGAAGCCCAGCATCCAAAAGAAACTTATGATTGAATATCGAAATAAATGAAAAGTTCACGTTAACTTACTTGAGAGATGTAGAGTAGATCATTTACATCCTGGTCACTAGGACAAGACCTCGTGTTGACATTCAGAGATAATATACTAATCACTAGAACGAGGCCTGTTTTAGTTACGTTGACATAGAGAAGACACGTTTTATCAATCTGCAATTCATTCACCTATATTGATCCAATGTTCGACTCGTTCGCTATTAAACTCGTCTTCCACAAACTCTGAAAATGATTTATTCGTTACTTTGTAGACCAAAGCAAAATCAGACTTGATCCTTCTCTTTTCTCTGAAGCTCCCTAATGTTTGACGTGATTTTTGGGCATGACGCTTGCAACAAAATTCTGAGGGCCTTGCACTAGACCCCAAACCCATCATATGACGTCACAACTAGAACAGCATTTTAAGTCATTAATTAATCAGGACATAATCGCACATAAAAAGGGTTAATGTTAAACCCTGAAAATTGGAAAGAGCCTGCAAATAGTATCAAGCAAGCATGGCATGGATTTGTCAAAAAATAAACACATCACGTGTCTGCAATTAAGAATTGTTTTACAAACATGTTCACCTTGCATCCGCTGATATACATTAAAAAGCGTGGTTCTCAAAATCTGTTCATCGCCACCAAAAATTCTGCAGAAATTCATGATGATAACGGGGAAAATTTGCTGACAGAACGGGCGTTTTCTTCTTTTCTATCCTAATTGAAATATCCAGGGTGTTTTCATCTGGAATGGAATAAAAATAACTATAAGATAGCAAGATGAATGGAAGCAATAAAAACATGACAGTGTGAAGGTTTTTATTAACCCACGGGGTCAATAAAGTGAATTTGCTCAAAGGACAGGAAGGCCATTGGCCTATATACATCCAAGATTGTCTATGGGTACACTCTTTTTATCTATAAGAACAATTTTATAAGAACACCAGCCTCAAATTTGGCCAAAACTTATAAATAAGCTAAGAACAAACCGAGGCTGACCATTTTTGACTCAATATGAAAATTCTACGAAATAACTACAAGACTGAGAAATGATTACAAAACAAGCTGTTTACAGCACACAGATAATGTTGGATGGTTAAGAGATTCAAACTTTTAAACATTTAACATTTTGGATAGAAAACAATCTAAGGACATTTCAGGCTGAAAATAGAGAATATTCAAGAACAGCCAGCTTCAAAATCAATTTTACTGGTTCTTATAAAAAAAGAGTGTAATGATCTAGTTGAGTTCGAATAAGAAGTTTGCGTAAAAACCCATAAAGAAACACGATTTACTAATAGGTGGGGCTGAAGATTTTGTAAGTAAACTCACTAATACTGCCAATTTTTGGATAGGATTTATAAGAAATATTTTACCCCTTCAACGAAAAGCCCCTTGAGTGGCACATCCCCGTACCAATGTTATGCTATGTAAAATTATCAAATTATATAAATATGTTACCTTTCAAATTTTGCTTGAAATAACACATCTTTTATCACACTTGAGAATCTTGGAAACTGAAAAAAATTTAAATTTTGAATTAAAATAATATTGAAGTAAAAGTTGAGATAACCAAATACAAAATAAATATATGACATAAATAAATATCAAAGTAAATAAAATCATATGCATTTATTTGCTTTTATTTAGATAGGCTAGACACGAATAAAGGTTTATAAAATTTCAACTTAAATCCCTTAAAAATTGATAGAAAATAAAGTGCCACCAAGTTAAAAAGAAGCAAACAAATAAATATTACTTTGAAATAAAAATCATTCTAAGTTAACAAATATATACACAAATACTTAAAGTTGATAAAATAACTTAAAAATCATAAAATCAAACTTAAAAAGAAATACAAAAATAAGACAAAAGTCACAAAGACAAAAATAAGTTTTTGGTGGTATTAGAACCTGGAACTTCAAGGTAAAGAAATGTTAAATGCAAAGAGAGTTTCAAAAATTCCTACAAAAATGTAAAGAAAGTGCGTCGGCCGGGAGTCGAACCCGGATCGACTGCTTGGAAGGCAACCATGCTAACCGCTACACCACCGACGCGTTGCATAAATGGGAATTAAACTTGACATGATCCTATAATGTCAACGTTCTCCCTTTCCGACTCAATTCAATTACACTCCATTCACCTCAATTTAAGTGAATGCGTCTTTATGTAATCTTATTAAGAAAAACACGGATACAATCCCTGACATTTAAAAATATACTCACTCGGGGTTTTCTCTCTCGATTTTCAGCAAGGGTCTTTTTTGTTTATCTGAAATCCTAACTCTGACCTTGCCTCGTCTCTCACTGTCCGAATCAGTGGCACTTCCATATTTGGACGTCTTCTTCAGAATTGATTGTGGCCTTCCACCAGGACCGACTCTGCTTGAAAGAGAAAAAGATGAACACAATTTTAAACGAGGAATTCTAACACTGCATTGTGGTTCTTTTACACACATTTTTCTAATAAGCAAATCAGCTCGAGCTCAGTACTCAATATGCCTAGCAATTGCTTAGCTTTCTTTACTCAAAAATTTGTTTCTTAGAATACTATCTCATAAGTTGTTGTACAAAAAATGTCCGTGTTATCTTGCAAGTGTCTATAGCTGCTGCACGATTTTCAATGCCAATTGGATCAATACTAGAATTTTCAAATTGCTTAGCATTCCTCTATCCAGTACCAGAACTGCTTAAAAGTTTTGTTTGGTCAATAAAGCTGAGAACAGTTGCTTCTAAAAAAATACGTGACCTGAAAGCAATTGCCTGTACCAGTCAATCAGCTGTTTGGTTGTACTAACCACCATCTAAAAACTTAAATCGAGGGGCTGTCTAGGGAGTATAAATTTTCACCTTAAAGATTTCTGTAACACAAAGGGGTGCAATGAACACACTACGATCTCCCAAAAAACAACGTGTAGTAATATGGTGCATGCTAGCATGTCCCTGATTGAAACAATGCCTGGCTCTAGTCAGGCTAGCAAGCTCAACAAAAATACACTCAGTCACTCACAGTGAGGGTATCAAGTTCATTTGCCCATCAACAAGTTGGGTAAAAGTTAAGTTAAAACCTTCCATAATACCAGATAGAAGACAGTAACTGATATACGTATTCAAAGCCCTTAGCTTCCTATCATCCTCCTGGCAGCCTCTGCTCTACTGCCAGTCTTAGACTGAGGTCCATCCCATGCTAGAACGTGTACAATGAAGGAATTGGGGAGGGTATGGACATCGCCCCCGCGGTCTTGGTAAAACTACAGAAACCCAACAGCTACCGATCATCACCCTTATTCTAGCTCTTCAAGGGGTCATACTGCCAAAACACTTCATCTTATTCATTCTTTCTCTTAGATTTACTGACATACTAACCATTGTACGTAATACTTATATAAAGGTCAATGTACAGTAATTGTAGATAGATAGGATGAAAGTTCACTTGTTACTACTACTATAATGCTTGGGATTTTTTCGTAAGGATGGTAAAAATGAAATACATAAAGCCAACTTGCAAGAGTTTTTTCAACTCAGTTACCGAGTTAGTAAAAGAAACCTTCCTTACCTTATAACAGATGGCAACGATGAAACTTCACTGGTGTCGCTACTGCTGCTATGCTCGGGCCTATTTTTCCTCAAAGACGACAGCAGTGGATCTTCTGGCCCATCCTGGTCTTCACTGACAACTGTGACTTCCGTCAAGTCTAGCACAGGGTTCTTCTCATCTTGCTGTGGCCATTTCTTCTTGCTCCTCTTTTCAGAGTTGTCCGAATTATCTGATGAAAATCAAAAATATTGACGTAACATTTGAGGCATTTAGTGTGAATTAAGTTTGTCGATCAAATAATTATGAAGCTAATATGAAAAAATGAATTTTCGACGTATAAAATACCGAGGATATTAGATAAATGAATTTTACCTGATGGCGTGCTGTGCATTGGTCCATCTGATGCGTAAAGTGGTGCAGCTGAAAAAAATTATGAAATCATGAGAACTCACAATGCTCCTATAGGTTAAGTGACAATAAGTTAGAAAACAGGCCTAGCAATGGATATACATTAAGGCAACAGTGACATCCGGCAGTAAACCTAAAGATTGGCGCAAGAGATTGTAGATGGCTTTGGTTCTAGGTTACCATGCTTCTAGCTGAAAATCAAGGGGTTATCCCGTAAGCAGTCGTTTTCAAATTACTATCTTCTGCAGCATAAATAATCATATAATCAGTATTGTAAATTGGAGGTTCCAGACATGGCTATTTGAGGTGGATGATTGCCCTGCTCCTCCTCAATGCCCTCCTCAGCAACTTGAGGCGGGCGATGAAATGCAATCCAATTTGCTTGATTTATAAAGGAACTGCATGCCTTGTGCTTTATTTCACTAAAGAATAGCCCCAATTTACATCGTCTGGGGGAGGTGATTTAATGCCCGACTTCTAAAATTCTTGTGGGAAAGTCTAGAAGTTGCATATTCTAGCATATTCTTACATTCAGGCACTTGGTTATGGAGGCACTGTTGCCCATCCATCAGACTGACAAATGAAACAACTAGAATCACTTACTTCTCAATTTCTTCTGGCTTGCTACTTTCCAATCAGGTGTTCTAGAGCCATTCATGGGTGGGGAAGTTGCGCCAGTTGCGCGTTCTTTGCTGTTAGTTGGCGATCGCGCCCCAGCTGGTGAGCGGGCTCCACTTGGTGGTTTTGTCGAGTTGGATGATCGAGATGAGTTGGGAGACATTGTCGAGTTGATTTGGCCTTTTGCTATCTTGTTGATTGGGAGAGGAACTAAAACAATAAATAATCCAAATTGAACATTAAAATACAAGTGATGAAATTGATAGGCTAAAACTTTCAACATCAAGAAGTTGCCTGATGCTCATGCTAAATTTTAAAGTCAAGGATATGGAAAACGTTTAGTTGCCAGATTTATTTTCTTACACTTAATGTTGACATTTAAGTAAAGATACACAAATTGACCATTAGAATCAGAGGGCCATAGAGAGTCCAGTAAGTAAAAAAGTTGGTCGACCACAGTGGGAGGGTAAAAGGATGTCAACATTATTGGCGAATTCTAGAAGCTTTTTAGGTAGATTTTATAAAGTAAATAGCCATTCCTGGTTTATTCGGTACAGCTGAGTACAGCTTATTCGGTACAGCCGAGTGCCACAAATATAAAGAATCCTTTTTTAGCTTCTTAACTTATTTGAAAATATGAGCTTCATGATTTGGTTATTATTGAAAGAATACCGTTTATCAATGATCAAGTGGTTTACCAATTACAAAGCCAACGAGGGTCATATAGGGAAGGGGGTCATTACCCCCAGTTCTCTTATAAAAACTGCAAATGTTACCTCATTGTTCTAAGAATAAATGTTGATCTTTTGCGTTCCCTGATCCCTGCTTGCTGTAAATGTTCCCTTGTCCCCTGTTTAATTTGTCTAATGTTCCCCTTTATACTTTTTTAATTTTGGGCATGTTACCCTGTTCCCTGGATCCCCTATATGACCCTTGCAAATGACCAGTAATTAATTATCTACCTCCGATATCATCATCGTCACTTGAGTCTGAAGAATCTGATACATTTGTGCCCGGGTTTGTTTCCTCGTCAGAAGTATCTGAAGAATCAGGCTGGGTTGAGCTTGGCAAATCTGGAAAAAGAACAGATCAGGATAAAAAGGTTTCAGAGTTTCGCTCTATAGAAATCAAGCCCCCCTTCCCTCACTAGCCATGCTTTAATCCTCTCAAATCTTTGAAGATGTGATGTAGAATTATATGAAGGCAGGGGTTTTGAACTTGATGTTGTTCAATACATTATCACTGACACCAACACTCAAATTCTAACCTTGAAATACTGCTGATAAGGTCCTTTAAGAGAACAATAAGTTGTCACCCATTAACATCAGCTGTGCAACGGGTAAACTGTCGAGAAGGTTAACGTTGATTCCAGAACAATTATCAAGCTCCCCCTCTCAAAAGTCTTCTTAAAAGTGCTTGATTTCAAGAATCCTAGGGCAGTCAATGGAGAACTAATAGTAACAGTCCTTTGACTAACATATCTGAACTAAAACCACTCACTATCTCTTTCTTCTTTTCTTCGTTTAGCAAAGCCTCGTCCACCATCAGTTGTGCTGCTATCTGTTGTTGACGTGCTGAGGTTAAATGTCGTCGTCAGCTGTGCAAGTTGCGATCGATACGAGCTGTCCACCAGCAGTGTTCGTTTCTGAAATTGAAGCAGAGATTCCTTTTCTAAAATCAATACAGATTCAATAGCACAGTGCCATGTTCATGTCTTAGACCATGCCTTATGAATTTACTTCATAGCTCTATAAAGAAGGATTTAATACAAAACACGAATTAATGTCTCACTGTGGGTAAGCCATGAGGTAGATACACCTGAAGACTACTGTGCTAGCTTACAGTCCTAATTCTTACAGAACTTGTTTAGGATAGTGGTCCACTTTGGTGGGTGAAGCCTGGGTTCGAAGCATATCAGAATCCTATTGGCAGCATATCAGAACTTTCGTAGCATGTTGTATCCTTGTATCAGTTTTAATCACATTGGATAGAGTTGAACAATGAAAGAAAAAGACGTACCACACGTGGTTTTTTCTTGCCATATGAGGGGTCGCCTGTCTTCCATCGAATGTAAGCATTTTTGAATTCATCACGAACCTATTCAACAATAAGTAGATCGAATTAATATGTGAGAATGAAGAGTTGACCAAAGATTCGAACCCACAACCATTGGTCTGGTACATCAATGATCTACCAACTGAGATATCGGGAAGGATAACAAACAAGAAGAAATTTATCAAAACCTAATTAACATAAGGATAGTTGATGGAGAACTTTACGGCAACAGCCCTTTGACTTACATACAGTATCTGAAGTGAAACATGGAAGAGAATCGCAACGAACAAAGAAAGTGACAAAACTTGGGAGTGAGTGGAAAAAGTTTTGGAGAGGTCTTTGCTCAGCAGTGGGACGTCACAGACTGATGACGACGACGATGATGATGATGATGATGAATTAACATAATGATAACTTAAAAGTTATTTGCATTTGGATGAAATAAATTATAAAACGATTCATGTATAAATTCTCACCTCCTTATTGAATATAACATGGAACAGTATGACATATAACCCCTGTAAGTAGAGATGAAGAAGTTTTAAAACAAATTCAGGAAAGGAAACTTCAAACACTAGAGACGTAGGAGCCAGGACCCAGGCAAGTGCCATTTCTAATTTCTGAAAACATTACCCTCTTACTTAATGAAAAACGTGCCCTAGAAGCGTCGTGCCCCCCCACCATTTTGAGATACTCCCTATCTCCCTGTAAAACACCCTCTTCCTACCCAAAATGTGGTTAAAAATCCTTTACATATAAATCTTAAGCTAAAGAAGTCATTCAATAAAGGCTCATTGTGTCTGGTGTAAATCCTGGATAGTTGCAGAATAGAAAGGCTTGTAAAGCATTTTCTGACAAAGGGCCTTAAAACAATAAATTTTTTTCACTGTGTACAAAGAAAGTGTACTTCAATCCATGGTTCACTTTTTGGTGGTGCATCTTTTTATTTTCATCACTTATAAAGAATTAATTTAAATGACATACCGGAACTAATATGAATCCAGAAAACAGGAGGCTGAAGGTTCCCAGTTCAATGTTGACAGCCAGTAATCCAGCCACGAACGTCAGACACAACAGAGGCAATAGTATTGCAGACACGACAATGGCAAATCTAAATAAATAAGGTATTTTGTGATTAGCAAAGTAGGAAACTTTCAAAAATACCAGATCTAAACATGGCTGCAAAAAGAGGCTGAGCCACTGCATCAATGGTCTCAGAAAAGTTCTAGGTATCTCGAAAGGAAAAGGTATACATTTTTCACGTAAGGACAGTCACTTCGGTTAATTCTTTCATCATGGCTTTTGGCCACGGTGATATTATGACCCCTCTCTCAATCACGGCTAATAAGAGATCTGCAGGCATCACAGAGCTTTATAGATTCATTATGGTTGGATCTAGCTATTCCAAAGATAAGAATATCATGAACCATTTTACAACTGGCTGATAATATGTTCATAGTTATCAATAGCTCAAAAAGGAAACTATTTTTTCTCAACCCATAAATAAAAAGTTAATGGGTCAGTAGAGGAATAGATGTAAATGGATAACTTACTGCCCGTTTACATTCTAGCCCTAGTAAGCAGAAAGTCAGAATTTAGGTTTTAGAAACATTTAAGAAACATTGTAGGCTGAAAATATAAAAATATTATAACAATCAGGCTAAACTCGAATTTCATTTTTCTTATGAAAAAAAATATTAAGTGGTAAGAAATAAGAGGCGTGAATCAATAACTTTTAGATTCTCGCCCAGGTAGCAGAAAGACAGGGTTGTTCAGGAATAATTTGTCAATACCTTATTCTTGATCTGTTTCTAGCTTCTTTAGCGGTCACTCTTCGCTTGCAATATGCAAAAGCAGCCATAACAAATAATAATAAGTTTGCCTGTAAAACATGAACATAAAAACCATAAATTTTTCAAAAATATAAACTCAAGGGTTTAGGGATTGTAAAATGGTTGAGAAAAAAGTAGCAAATGATAAAAAATTAGCATATAGCTAAACACAACAAGACATTTTTCAAAGTACAAATAGGCAAAAATTACAGAATATTTCGACATACCGCAACCATTGCCATGATAGGAGCTGTGAATGTCCATAATAACTGTCCTTGAGTTGAAATCCAGCAGCTAAAAAATCAAAATTAAAAGGTATCAAAATTACCTACAAAACAAGAGAGTGATATGGAAAACAAACTCTACAAAAGAGCCAGCAGAAGATGCAAGAGAGCATCGGAAAAAAGATGGAAACTCATATCTTTACTCACAATCTGTCATTGCCATATCCTTCAGGAGATAACCCAGCTGTAACTCCAACAACAATTACAGGAGCTCCTGAATTCAGAAAATAAACAAAGATGAGTAAAAACAAAATAACATCAAGATAAAGTCAGGCTGATGTCAAGATATTTGTAAACAGTTTTTTAAAGGTCCTGAGGCGTAAATCGGTAAACTAACTTCTTGCCAATAGAAATTTTTAAGAGAATGGGCTTAAGATCACTAGAATGAACCTATAATCGGGACTGTTTGACTGGCAGCCCTTCAAAAAATTATAACTCTTCTTTACACCTATAATAATGAGTAAAAAAGCTAGAAGGTCCTAAAGATTTTGGACGGCATGGTAGCTTAACAGTGGGAACCTAAATTTTCTGAAATACTTCCAGAATAAAAAAGGCCAAGCCAATGGTACGGTAGCAAGTTGAACATGAATTCGTGCAGATAAGTTTTGATAGAATGATACATTAATGATTCAAAGTAGCTGACCCCATCCGATGGAATAATAGAAGGTCATCTGCTCGTAGTTGATATTCCTCTGCTCAACCAACATTCTGTACATGTGGAAAGCTTCAACCAGCATCCATGAGAACACACAAGAGAAAAAGTAGTGTAGCAGAATTGCAATGATTCGGCACACCGTCTGTAAAGAAATTAAATCAAATACAGTCATTAGCACCTTGTTAGCGCACTGGCCTAGTGGACTAGGTACCAAACTTGAGACCTGGTAAGACATATAACAATTGTTGTGGCCTACTCTATAGAAAATGTTTTGAGGTGTTAGACCATGCCTTGTGAATATATTACATACAAATAAAATTTATCTCTATAGAGATTGCGTTTTCTAACGCCGCATCGTCGTGCTCGATGTAGAACAGTACAGAGCGATATAGAAGAGAAACAAGAAAGGAGACTGGCTCTCTGTGACTTGAAGTTTCATGCTCACGCAATCATTAGACAAATTATAATCTTCTCTTCAAATAACAATCTATATATTGTGGAGAGAAGAATAAAGGTACTTAACGCTGTATCTCGATGGGTTTATTTCATGGTTTCCTACTCATCAGGAGGTGAAATAGGCCCATCCGGGAGTTTAGTTTCTTTATTCTAATCTTCACAATATACATCATGCTCTACATTTATGTATGGAGCACTGTCTTAGAAAAAACCAAGATACAGACTTTGCAGATAAAAATCTATATCTGAATATTTCACAGCTGAGCAAAGAAAAACTTGCAATGATGTGCGGTAACTTTCTTTCTAATAGCCAAATTTAGCCAATTGTTAGCTGAAAAATAGCCTTCATCATTACAGTACTTAAGCTGAAGGGGAAAACATTAAACTCATTAGCATGTATAACCTACCTCATCACCAGTTCTGTTGATGCCAACAGCAAACACAAGCTCAGCCAGGAAAAGTGCAGCACAGAGATTCTTGTGAATGGAATTAGAGTTGGATCTCAATTGGCTGAAATTTGAAAGTATTCATCGAATCAACAGTAAAAACATGCATACAATATAAGCAATCATAGGAAACTACAGACTGATGCTTTCCTGTTCAACTGCATTAAATCACCAGCTGTTAAGCGGTAGAGTGCTTGCTACTTTGCTGGAAGTTCGTGGGTTCAAACCCTAGCCGAGTCACACCAGAGACTTGAAAAATGTTACTTTAAGCCTCTCTGCTTTAGCACTCAGCACGAAGTGATGGATTGAGGGTAGGTGGCTCTTGTGACAGGGATAGGAGTCCCACCCACCCCTATCTGAAAAGATAGTAGCGAATGAAAGATGAGCCTTCTTGTTGCCTTTGAATGTAGTCGACAAACTTCATACTTCTTACTTAAGATTATAGAAAAAGAAATGAGAAGAATCATAGCTACCTGAGACAGATATATGTGATGAATGTGAAGAGAAGCAATCCCATAGAAACGGAGATGGTGATGTAGGTTAATGCTGGCACAGTAAAAGCACTCGTCTTTGCAGGGAGCTGAAAACAAATTCAAACCAAAATTTAATAGATAATAACTTGAAATTCTTAAACTCATTTATCATCATGAATTAATTCTATACAAAACAGACCCGTTGGATTGGGTTGGTGCTAGCTTCAATACTTGATGATGTATGCCATTTTTATGTTCCTTTTTCAACATAGTTTCCAGACTCATGGGTGTGGTTAGCGAAGAATTTCTAGGTTAATGGCTTAGAATAACTTGTTATTTCATTTTACCAACGTATTTATCAACCTCTGGTCGAAGTCTATGTTTTCCCCTTCCAATAATTGATGTGGGGGAGGCCCCTGCAAGCACGTAGCACAAGGAGGTCAGAATGCAAGGTCCATAGGTTTCACTAGTCTATAGGCTGCAGGTGAGATAGTCTATGGGCTGCAGGTGAGAAGCTTCAATTTGCCCTTGAATCAACATAAACTTGTAGCAACCTTGGACGCGTCCTTTTAAAGCAAGCATCAAGTGAAATAGACTTACAATTTCCACGAATCGAACAACTGAGAATGACGTCAGATGGTTGCATTGGCAGGTGATTGTGGTTCCGTTGGTTGGTACCAGGTCACAACCTTGCTTTGACCAACCTCCCAGATTGCTACTCCTGCAATAGATTAAAGGGTAAATGAAAGGTGAATAAAAAGTAATTTCTGGATGGCGTGGTCTAAAAACCAACGTTGATTTTTGGAGGCCATCTAGTGGGTAGTCATCTTATGGGAGCCAATTATGAACTTCTGTTCCACGAATGGGAGCATTAAACATACTAGGACCTCAATTACTACTATATATGGTGAATCAAGATAATTTGTGAATGAACACGGGTAGAAAGAGGGAGTCAGCATTCGGAGAGTGGTGGTGCAATTTGTGTGAATGAAATGGCCCTGGGTTTCTCGAAGCTCTGTTGGCGTGTGGTAGCTCTCTAGATTACAAACCTAGAGGTTGTGGGTTCGAGTCCTACACGGGTTATTTTCATACTAACAAATTATCTTGATTGATTTTCCAAATCCTGAATTTCCTCAAATATACGGTGAAGTGATGCATGCTACCGTGCTCCAGCTGGAAATAAGGCCTCTTGTGGTCTTTGGTTGGTAAGTTAACATGTTAAAATCACTCACTCATTCGTAAGCAAAATCCGTTTTTAAAGAATTTTTGCTTACTTTGCTTGTTAGGATTTGACCAGTACTTCTGCAAGTATGACTACTTTTTTCTATATCTAAATTAGTTTTAAAGGTTAGGCTGCAAAAAACTGCACAGAAATGAAAATAACTTACATAGAGGTGTAATTCCAGAAAACACAATGCAAGCCAGTTGATAAGTTATTCTATGGGGTAGAGTAATCATTAATAAATATCAAATATCAAAATACATTCAAAAATCTTTCATGTAAAATAACAGTTATACCACTTGAGAAGAGGTAGGATTGTCTTTATGAGATCGTCTCAATTTGTTTACTTTCACAACTCTCACAGCAGAATTTGTAACGATGAATTATGGATTCTTCAAGAAGCACCTCTGAAAGATCTCAGAAATGATAAACTACAGTGCTACAAGGTTAACGTCTATAATATATCTCTCATGCTAAAGTCCAGCATCTTGTTTTATTCCCTCTCTGGTCTCTGGGAACTGGAAACTATTTGACATAAGACTTGTTCCCAAATCCCACAGCCTCTTGATCAAAATTCATTCCATTTCAAAAACAAAAGGTGCAACAAAACATTGCTGATACTATGAAATGGGAAGATGATATAAACAAACCTTTTTGTTGTGGAAAACCATGGTGATATTATCTTGAAGGGTTTGATTGTCTATCCCAGGGATTGTCAGAGTGAGGACATCCGAATACATCTCAACATTGTATATTTTCTTCGTTCTTTAGAGAGAAGAGAAACATTGAGTTTCACACATCAATAAAGAATAAAAAATTAGCTTGGCCATCTATTTGGGACAATTCACAAATTACTACAAAATGTTGTTGCGAATTGAGTATTTTACCAAGAATTGCAACGATTTGAAAAATCTTCCATGATTGGCAAGGAAAGAGAAACAACTTCAAACAAGTTTAAAACAATTTTAAACAATTTCAAACGATATTGCTTTAAAACAATTATCAATCGGTCTCATTTTGTGCCAGGTTCAAATACAGGACTCAACTGTACATATGTCCAAATATCATGAAAAGCTTCAGATGATTTTCAATCTTCTTATTTGCTCACCTTTCGTCAAAATATTTAGAGGGAAGTAAGTCACCAAGTGTTTTATAAAGTAGGAGCCCAACTGTTGCTTCTGTATTTTCAGCTACAAAAGAGAAAACAATTCAAAATTTCTAAGGCATAATCAATAGATGAGCTAGCGCAATTTCTAAACTAAAAGAGCAATATGATAAGCAATTCAGACACTTTGGAACACTAAATAAACACAAGGGGGTGAAATTAAGGAATTATATTTATGAGGAAACTTGAGGAGAAGCAGGATTTGGAAAATCAATCGAGACAATTTGTGAGAATGAAAATCATCAGTTTTCATCCTCACCAATTATCTCGATTGAATGATATTTAGGTAGGGTGTGAAAATTGATGAATAGACAGGTGGATTGGAACAATTAGATCAAAAATATCTTTAAAATCCTAAAGCTCCATACACACATCACAATATTCACGTTCAGGTACTTGTAAAAGGAAGCATTTGACGTGAAGTGTTGATTGGGGTTAACAGTCTATGAACTTCCTTTTACAGCATCTTAAAAACATTGTCCAGTGTGAGCAAAGCCTACGAGTCAATCAAGTGGTAGGGATTGTATTGATATTCTTTCTTAATCAGACCACTGAGGCTGTTCGATGAAATTCAGTTAAAAATGTGGCAAAGGAATAAATATAAACTGAAAACGCATGGGATTTTACCATAAGTTTTATTGAATACTGCAGTCGGGATATGAATCTTAGGCTTGGATTTATGCCATGATGGGAAGTTCTCTATCCACGCGCTTTTTTCCAGTGGAAATCGAGCCAATGATGCTTCCTCAACGTTCACTTGCTGAAATTCCATTACTGAAAGAAAGTGGTATGTTTATGATATTTGTCTGATTGTTGATATGCAAATATGCCTACGTCTTTTTTAGGATATTGATTTATGTGTAAAGCCCAAAAGGACCCGCTGAATAGGTACACTAATCGAAGCAGTGCATTGAAAGTTGATAGGCAAATACTTACTATCTTCGTAAGGTAATGGTTTATGTGCAAAGCACAAAGGCACACTGAATAGGTAGACTAATCCAAGCAGTACATTGATAGTTGATTGGGAGATATGCTTACTGTTTCTTAAGGTATTGGTTAATGTGCAAAACACCAAGTGTCTACTGAATAGGTAGACTAATCAAGTAGTACATTGTTAGTTGATTAGCAGATTTGCCTACTGTTTCGTAAGGTATTGGTTAATGTGCTACCCAGATTAGTAACAAAATAGAAATGAACTTACAAAGATTAGCCGAGGCAAAACCATAAGGTGAGAGAGTAGTTACAGATCGCTTCTGCCTTCTTCTGACGTATGAGAAATTCTCAGTCATAACTGCTAGCAGTTTCTCCATCTTCTGCATCAAACCAACCGTTCCTGCATCAACCTGAACACCAAATGAAGAAAATCAAACATTAACGTCCTGGAAACATATGTTATGTGACAACAAACATTGACTCCCTGTGGATATTGAAGTGATGAGGTCTGGGTACTAGCGATATGGGAAGGTGTTGCTGAATAGCAGACCTGTTGGAGTGTTTTGTATTATGGTGTGTGAGCTGGGTGTGGTGATTTAGGGGGGTTTCATTAATTAAGGTATTTAACAGTGGTAGAAGAGGGTAGTTTCAATCTACCAACCTCTGGGTTATGGGCCTAGCACGCATCCTAACATTAGGAATGAGAGAATGTCTACAGGCTCCATAACGTATGACGTCTCAGGCCTAGTGTTAATATAAAGAAATATGTTGGGCACAGATTCATGTCTACCTTTTGTAATATCCTATTGTTTACAATTAGCCTGTTGCAAATCTTCCTGTTTACATTTACATATTTTGAATAACAACTTTATCATTGGTTGATAAATTCTATAGACATTACTCTCATTGGTTTAATCATTGAACTGTATCATCCTTGATATTCAAACCTGTAACACGTTGTTTTATTCATATTCCTTTTTGCTGTATTGATTTGAAAGTGTGTTTTCTCTGAGTTAGGCCTTAGGCCTACTAACTGTATGATACCGAGTTATTAAACCTTTGATGTAGTCTACCTCAACTCGTATTAGAACTCAACTGAATAGGAGAGTCTGCCACAGTCTGAAAATATTTATCTGAATATCTTTTTCTGCAATAGTATGGAAGATGCGAATCAATCAAGCATTTTTCACCCTTCTAAAACTTAATCATTTTCCAGTGTGATTCAGTCAAGTCTTCCACTGCGTGCCTCAAGACCTTACCAGCTATCTATACAACTCAACAGCAATAAATTCAACGTAAAAGATCCCCAACCTGCTGAATTGAAGTCCAAATGCTTTTTGAATCCATTCCAACTAGTCTGCTAGTTGCAGCAACAATATTCTGAAACGCAAATTGAAATTCAAATAAGTACGATAAAACATTCTTGAGCTTCACAATACTATCTTATGTTGAAGTGAGTGTTATCTTGCCCAAGCTAGAAACAAGACCCCATTTATGTATGCAGGTATGCAAAACTGCTTCTCAATTACAAATGGGGGGGGGGTCAGACATAATAAGACCTCATATTACTTAATGTAGTGGTGTAGTGTATGCCACTATGCCCCTTCTGTAAAAAAGGCCCAGCCTTAGTTGGCTAACACATTAAAAAGAAACTCACCCACTCACTCACTCTGAATTGCTTGACAATTCAACAGAGAGTGAGACAGGAACAACGCAAGACGACACACACAGAAAAAACGTAGATGGATTAAATATTTTATATATATAAATGTTGTCAATATTTCGCCCTGGCATACAGGGCTTCTTCAGGACTGGCTGATTGAGTCACTGAAGAAGCCCTGTATGCCAGGGCGAAATATTGACAACATTTATATATATAGAATATTTAATCCATCTACGTTTTTTCTGTGTGTGTCGTCTTGCGTTGTTCCTGTCTCACTCTATTTTACCTACTTCGCCGCAAGCATCCAAAGGATCCGGCACAAAGCCTAGTATTGTGGACTTTCTTCGTTTAAATATTCAACAGAGCCCATGTGAGCTCCAAACCAAATCATCATGCAAAATCTTACCTTGATAAATTTCCCATCTGATGATGAAATAAGATCGAATCGCGTATGATTGGCCTCGTATTCGATTATCTCTGATATGGCATTGTAGCCGATGCGAATGTCATTTTCGTACAAGGCTTTACCGGTTGACAGGGCGTACTCGAGGCTGGTGGCCAACTCAGTGGCCAGTTTCTTGGTCATGGTTGTCTTCTTCTCAGCGATATTCTTCAACTAAAGTTTTAAATAAAAAATAATATTTTATCTTGATTGGAAGATAATTCTTTATTTTGGAGCATCTAGATAATATACAATCTTTGATTTTGCACTCAAATAGACTATATCATTTTCTTCTAAAATAGACTATGCTGTTTAAACGTTTCCATTTCATCTTCATCAATAAACGATTGATTCTCAGAATAGTTTACTAATGAAGATGAAGTCGAAATGCTTAAAAAACATTAATTCTATAAACCTAGGAAATTGGAAAATTGAATTTTTTATTATTATCATCTTGTTCAATATATCCATCATCCTGTAATTTCAAATGTGCAAATAAACAGCCAAAACCTAAGAAAATGTAGGAAAAACACATCCGAAATGACAAACGAGCAGTTACCATCCAGCCACAACAGAGGAATCTTACCTACCCAATTAATTGCCCACATTGAAAATGAAATATTAGAATTCTTCTAGTTTAATTCCTATCTAACTAAGTGGCATGCCCGTGACAACATTGAATACCTAAAAATTCGTGAGTAGGAAGCTTTAAAGCTAATTGTAGGCATTTTGAAATGCAGATATTGCAGGAATTAAGGTGACAGAAGAGCAAGCAAAAGCCAAAGTCATCAAAATGCAAATGAAAAATTAAGAATGTCTCTACATCTCAGTACAAAAATGATTCTTAACACGGCCTACTCACCATTTTTCTTGCCTGATTGAATTCATTCGTGGTACAAAGATTCATTTGTGCCTTTTGCCATCCTCTTTTCGGGTGACAGAAACGAGTTGCGTTCCCAGTTGTGCCACTGGGACACTTTTGTACTTTCGTTTGCCCAAGGTCAACTTTACTCCACCAGATATTCTCAGAGAAAGACTCTGGGCAAGATGTATTTATTTCTAAAAGTAGATGAAAAGCAATCATTAGTGAAATAGAATTTTATGGGGATTTGATTCAAATTTGTCTCTCATATGTTAGTGGGTTAGTCCAACAGATGGCAACATCTCGCGGTATTATCAAGAAAGAAAAAACCACCCCAACTAACTGCTGCGTTGAATAAATTTATCCTTGCGGCGAAGAAATCGATAAAAAGCTAGAAGAGAAACACCGCGACGAAAAAAACAGACAAATATGTTCAATTCTATAAGTATTATTAATATAATCGCACATATTTGTCTGTTTTTTGCGTCGCAGTGTTTCTCTTCTAGCTTTTTAACTCGTGGTATCTCTGTTTTCAATCTATATGAGATGAGATGCTTCTTGCTCTAGCCAATACATCATTCTAAATTGCATGTAGCCCCAGAGAAGATTTCTCATCTTTCTAGACACACTGACTCTAAAAATCACTTGGTTTGTTTGTGCATTTACCACATGGTTATATCAGCTAGCTTCCTCAAAGTCTAGATTACTATTCATCAATATAAAGAGAAGGCTTTTTGGTAAATAAACCTACTTTTATAAATGAGAAGCATACAATCTCCATGAAAAACAACTTACATTTTTGCTGACACACCTACCAACCATCTTGCTGACAAATCTTTTTCTTGATAAGTGAAATAAAGTTCCGAGAAGTTGATAAAATCAGAAAGTAGAAATAAAATCAAAATATTACCTTTGCAATTAGAAAGTATAGCCTGGAACGCTCCCATACATCTATCACAATTGAGACCAATAACACGCGGTTTACAACGGCATTGACCGGTCATTCGGTCGCATTCATTGTTTATTGTTCCTTCAGCCAAACAATTGCATGGTTGACAAGTATCCCCAACTCTGTAATAGCCAGCCTGAATAAAATAAATATCAATGTCAGAATTTTGATTGACTCAAGCTTAAACTAGTCATGCAGGCACTTGTAAGAAAAACCAATAGGGAGCCCTTGAAACACGTTGACTCTCATCACTTATTGTGGTGTACTTTGCTAGACCCACAACTTAAAATGACCCTATATCTATCAAATATTATATTTCGATAATAAAAGATGTTTTGATAATAAAAGACCAATTGACCATGGAAAACGTTTATGCATATTTTTGGCTTGAATATTTGATATCTAATACCTAAGACCGATAATGTGTATGCACCATCCTTGATAGAATCATTGTTACACATTTTTGGGCCTAAAGAATAAATCAAAATTTCCATAACAGTTTTACCCAGACCGTGTCAACACGTGGTGGGTCCTTAGCAAAAGATTGCAAAACGCGTATACACGTGATCAGGACTAAACGTGTTAAAGCGTTGACACGGGACAAGTTTTAAATTCAAAGCCTTTAAAATATGACTTTTTACAAGGGAATACATACGTTTCAGCAGAATACATTTTAACAAAAAGGTACTGAAATGTATTCTAGTCAATGTCGTTGGCATTGAGACCAGATGACGTTATGTCTTTTCTCAATGTCAGAAGCATATTAAAATGTATCCGTTTGTTTTAATTGATGATAAAAAAGTACACACGTCAATTTCATTTTAACTAAATCAGAAAATAAGAAACGTGAATAAGGGACTTCGTCAAACGGACAGGATGCCTATACATAATGTAATGACGAAAAAGCCCTAAATAGCAAAAATTATAAAGAGATGATATGGAAGGTTTCATGCATTATACTAGCAGATTTTATGACATGGGCTTTTGGTTTATGTCAGATACAATAGAAGCAGACAAAAAATATGAAACAAATTTTAGATAAGTAAAAACGAATACATCAAACAATGAAATAAAGGGTACCTTGCAAAAACACATTCCGGAAGTCTTGTTACAAGTTGGATCAAACGAACGTCCAACATCACAGTTACATGGACCACATTGACCTGATCCTGGCACACCATAATATCCATCATCACAAGAAGTTGACATCTTGGTCTCACAACGCAAACCTGCAAAAATAGGTAATTTCAAACATTAAAGCATTTAATCGTCCATTATGATACTGGGGATCAAGAGCAAAGCGAAATTATTGAAGGAATCAATGAAAACATTAATGGATTTCTCTCGAGTTTAGAATAAGCGTATTTCGATATATGGAGCAAATAATGTGTCTGGTAAAAAACAGAGGAATCGTACCAGTCGACATTGACATACGTACCAGTAAAGGAGGGTTTACAAGAGCAAATGAACCCATGCGTAGCTGTGCTGGAACGGTGACAGATTCCCTCGTTTAGACATGGCTTCAACTGACAAACATCAATGCAATTTGGTCCAGTGTAACCCTTGTCACAGCTGCACACGTCTTTGTCCCAAATCCCAGAACACGAGCCAGTCCCGCAGCCACCACACCGTTCTTTTGATTGGCATCCGGGAATTATTTTTGGGCCTTCGACTTTCAGATAACCAGCATCCACATACAGGCCTACAAAAATACAGAGGAAATGCAACACCCATCTCGCCTTGAAACACTCATTGGATACCCTTACAAACAAAGTATAATAAAGTGTCCCTAAAGTGTTGTTCCCCTAAGTTCCAGATGATTCCAACTCCTTAGAAGTTTCCTGAGCAGCCACTTCATCTTTCAAAGTGCCGGTAGCCCACTTTACCAATCTAAGGAATATTGGCAGATAAAAATACGTACTAGTCATATGATATGTACTAGAGCCTAATTCTACAGATCTTCTTCTATCACTGTTAATATCACAAACAAAATTCGATTGATAATTTTTCTAATCATTGAATATTGATTGATAGTTGATACGCAAAAACGTTTATTATCTTCGCAAGGTATTGGTTTATGTGCTAAGCAAAAAGGGCCCACTGAATAGGTACACTTATTGAAGTAGTGTATTGATAGTTGATAGGCAAATACACTTACTATCTTCGTAAGGTATTGGTTTATGCGCAAAGCACAAAGGGCCCACTGAATAGGTATACTAATTGAGTAGTGAGACCCTGGTTCTTCCTCTCGATATGACCACAACTCGTGATTTCTTGAATGATTTGAAATAAAACCAACCTTGTAAACAACCAAGAAATCCCTGAGAAACAGTTTGTCCTTGTTTCACTCCTCCGAATGACAAAAAGTTGACCGGCTTTTGATCAATCTTCAACAAATGAGTCGTTGTTATATGATGTCTCCCATAGTCCTGAGACAGCTGTATTTCTCTAGCGTCTAGTCTGACTTTTACGTGATGCCATTTGCCATCAGAGAGGAAGGCAGAAGACAGGTTTGCCATTTCTTTTGCACCACAAAAGTATTTCAAGGATCCGGCAACAACCTAAAAGACAGAATTCAACTCAAGATAAATTAATATGCTCTGTGAATTCTCCATCAACTCAAAAGGTCAAGTCTCATTTTTTGAGAGACTTTCAATATGGTACCCCCAAATTTATGTCTAGACGAATGGCAGTCAATATTGGCTGAACGAAAAACAATCAGGCTTACCTTCAAAAAAGCGTTTTGTCCATTTATCTGTTGATGCATCAAAACAGAATCAGTCTGCCTTGTTCTGATAGTCATCTCTGTAACAAGAGCTGAATCAGCCGGCGTCAACTTGAAACTGAGCTTATTGGGAGTCATAATGGCGCTGTTTCCAAATCTACATGTAGGTGATATCAACTTCACGTCTAAAAATAAAAATTAAGGCTGGAATCAATGAAAGCTAGGTTCAGAGGACGTTGATAAGGAAATAGACTTTATCTTTAGAGGGTATTCGTTTGTGTGCGAAGTCCAGAGGGTCTACTGAATAGGTAGTCTAATCCAAGCAGTGCATTGATAGTAAATAGGCAGATACGCTTAATATCATCGTAAGGTATTGGTTTATATGAAGCGCCCAAAGGGTCTTGAAAAGGTAGACTAATTGAGTAGCGTGACCCTGGTCCTTTCTCTTGATGTAACCATACCTCGTGACTACTTTTTCCTATTTGGCTATTTCTATAGAGAGTAATAGAGAGTAATGGAGAATTCCCCCATCACAATTCATGTTACATGTTCTTATACTTGCGACTCATGTGACTTGAGGATATGTAACGTCATATGTCAAAGTTTCCAAAAGGTCTAATGTGTACTTGGTAGACTAAAAGAACCAAGGCTGTCTTGAAGTACTTCACCTACATCTCACCAATCAATAATAATAATTAGTCTTTGAATAAACCGCTCACCAGTTTCGCAATGCTTTCCAACGAAACCATCTTCACAGTCACACCGATACCCATCAGACAAACTAACACAAAATCCCTTGACACAGGGTGACTTGTTACAGTAGTCTTTGCTCACAGGGCAACCACGTGTGGTGTTGTTTTCCTTCAATGGCTTTTCAAGGTCTAGCAACACATGATCAACAAACACACTACGAATGCAGCCATTGAAATCCTCGTTGGGGATTCTCATACTGAAACCGAGGCTAGGGTGTCCGCCAATGTGAAATGGGGCAGTAAGATCCAGGGACCTAGAATTTCAAAAGTAAGGGATCATAAATCATTGCCACTTAAAAGATTCTTGATAAATAGCCAGAAATAACGATAACATAGCGAAACGAACACATAGATTACCTAGCTTTTCTTCTGACACTCAACAGAGTAATACGTCAGAAAGAGAACGAAACAGAAACCTAACTGATTTATATACCCAGATGCTGATCGAAATAGGCCAAGCAGAAAAGAGGTGAATGATTGGTATGGTTTGGGAAAAACAATCAACACCCACGATACAGTGAGCTGATTGAACTATTTTGATCCACATCTGGGTATATAAATCCGTTAGGTTTTTGTTTCGTTCTCTTTCTGACGTATCACCCCTGTTGAGTGACAGACGAAAAGCTTAAGTAATCTATGTGTTCGTTTCGCTATGCTTCCCGGTATTTCTGGCTATTTTGTAGTTTTGCACCATCCAAAGACTATTCTAGATAGAATAAATCTTATCAAGAAGTACAAAATTTTTTTAACTATCCTGACTCGAAAACATATTCTTAAAGTTTACAGGCAGATTTCAGGTTTAAAAATGTTAAGTTCATAACAGCCACAAAATCCAGGCTGGACTTCCAGTATTTCCGGAATTTAGTTTTCATCAAGTATTCAAAATATTTCCTTGACTGTGGTTAGTTTCTGAAAGATGTAAACAAGTAGGCGAGCATTGTTGAAAACAGCCTGAAGTATTCTATCTAGACAGCAAAATAGGTTTCAAAATAGTACAGAGAATTCCTTGCTTTTCAAGGCAAAATCTTTACAAAATACAACAATCCTTATTCGGAACACTCTTGGTTCCTCTCAACAAGGAAAATAGATGTACACACCTTGTACCTCCAGTAGACGCTTTACTGGCAGCACAATATCTTCTTCCAGCATTTGAATTAGTAAGTGTTGCCATTTTGATATCACAATCCTTTCCGACTGCAATACTACCAATCTATGCAAAATATAGGGCAGGAATATTAGTATTTATAATAATAATTCAAAATAAGGGGTATGATATGAACATTCATTAGGTTTTTATAATAACAACTTCTAAATGAGGGTAGAAGGAATACGTCAAAAATAGAAACTCCAAAAATAACAAACAAAGAAAGTTCTCCATAAAAAAGTAGAACAAGGAATCCTCAAATTCTGATTTGATTACCTGACAATAACCATTTCAAATTAGACATAAGTGCCCTAATATGGCAATGGGGCTATTATAGGCGTAAATATTAGGAGTAAAAATATATGGAAGGAAATTGGTCATGGCACAGTCTTGGAATGGTACAAAACTTCAAAATAACCAGAAATATCCCGTCGGTACACAGACCCGTCCAGTACGGTTTATGTCTATGTGTTCGTTTCGCTATATTTCCGATATTTTTTACTATTTTAAGATTGGTCATCTATCTTGTAGGGAAAACACTCGGCTAATGAGACAAAAACAGTAGGAAATACCTTATTCTCGTATACGACATTCACTGTATGCCACAGGCCATCACTAACACCACCACTAACATACGACCTGACAACCACCGGGTTTTCACCAAGTGAGAACACGAGTTCAACTTGACCACCGTTGATTCGTATTGCGATGAAATCTCGTTTTTCGCTGTATCTGCCGTTGTAGAATAGAATGCCGTTCACAGAATGGGTTTTGAACTCCATAGACACAGATAGCTTCCATCGGTTGACGAGACCTGGAAGGAAAAGATTGTATGTGGTTAGAAGGGAGTTGGTGCTATAACTCGACACTATAGCATTTACACTTTGTCTACAGTTGGCTAAAATGAGATAGCTATACTGAAGTAAATTTAGGCCAACTACTTAAGCCAGTCGAGGCTAGCTTTAGCCAATTAAGGCAAACTATGAACTAGCTGCTTTGTAATGGAGATTGCTGTAACTTGTGTGATCTTCTGTGTAGCTTAAATATTTATTATAGTTTATCTTGTAGATTGTATGAAGTGAATGTAAATAACATGAAACTGAAGATTCTTAACGGTGTGGGTGATAAACCACGTCCACTGAACTTAAATCGAAGGGTTGTCTAGTGAGAAATATTATTCAATTGACGATATCTGTAGCACAATTGGGTGCATAAGCATACTATGACCCCTTAAAACCTGTTTGTAGTGAATGATGCTAGTGCTACAGCTACCTCCCGGTGACAAGGTCTCCTGCATGGCTAAGGCTAGCACGTCATAACAGTAAAACAATCACTCGTTGCGTATAGAATCAAAACATTCAAAAAAGATGATAGAATAGAAATTACCTGGGAAAGATAAGTACGCCCCAGCAGCAAAATGACGAGTCGTTAACTGACATCTATTAGTGTGTGCAACTCTCTGCACCGTGCACACGCACTTCAACATGCTGTTTGTCAGATCTGCAGCACACACTCCGTTATTCTCGCAGATTCCCGCAGAACCGCTCGGGCATGTCTGCAAATTCATATCGATCTCACAATTCTTGCCCGCATATCCTTTCTTACACTTGCAAGCATAACCTTGTCCGGTACTGACGCATTGTCCGTTGGCTTTGCACGGATTCGAATAGCACAAGCTGTACGAGGCACCACATTTCTTCAGCCTCCCTTGAGAAACAAGGTCACGATATCCATTAGGACATTGACAGCTATGCCTTATAGTTGGGTATATGCCCCAGAATATGGTTGTCTCAGTAATTTGCGGCCTTATATCCTTCCCTAGCATTACAGGATAATTAACCAGCATCTTGCAGTCCTGATAATTAAGACACGTTTCTTGGCTACACCATAACTCGTCGCCATCATCAAAATTAACCAGTTCCTTGCCAAGAGCTTTGACAAACTGAACTTTATTCAAATACAAGTGATCTTTGATATGCTGCGGCGTCAAGAATTCGCCGTCCGCTTTAAATCTTGCCGCAACTGAAATTTGAATCTTGGGTGCTTTATCTGGCGTAAGCAACGACATGTATTTCTTCACGCCAACGACGTAAACGAGCCTCTTATTACATCCAACGGCATCCGCAAACACGTTCTTGAACAGCTTGATGTTGTCAGATGCCAGGAACGCATCAACCGTTACGTCATTCAATACAAGACGTATGAGATTCTTCACCATGTCACTTGATACTCTAGTCGCAATAATACTACCACGTCCTGTTGTTGTGAACTTTCCGTCCGTTACATCAACATTGATGTTAACTTCGCTGCGGATATTCTCAATGTTAGTGTTAAAGGTGAGGTTTCCTGTTTTCGAGTTCAGCGTCACATACGCTTGCCCGTCACCGCCAGAGATTTCATACGTTAAGGCACTGTTTGCATCTTTATCCGACGCAGGGATTTTGAATGTCGCCGCCTTTGGGAAATTATCTTGAAAGAAGTTGACGTAAACACTGAACGGGCGTAGAACAGGGGCGTTGTCGTTCAAATCAATCAGGTTGACAAGGACAGTTGTTGTATCTTCCAGTCCCGTGGTGCCGTAATACGCTGTTATGCTAAATCGATATTTCTGCTTCTTCTCAAAGTCAAACACCCGTCCTTGCTTCAGGCTGATTTCACCGTTTATGCCGTCAATGGTGAAATCTGAGCCGCCGGAGCCTCGGTTTATAAGGTACGAGATTTCCATGTTCCTGTTCGCATCTGCCGTCGTGGCACGAACTTGGACAAACACCTTTCCACTCGGGTAATTCTCGTTCAGGGTAATGTTGTATACCTGAATAGAAAAAATTGATAGAAATGACATGGAATGGTACAAGATGGCTCAAGAAAAGACACACAAAGAATGGTCTTGTTAGTAGTGTAAACTTAAAACGTGTCATTTTCGAAATGATTGCAGATGGTTCTGTCGAAGTTTCAGGCAAGATAGTTCATTCTTATTGCACGGTATTGAAAGAAACGGAACTTTTCTAAATTATTTCATCATTTTATTATTTCATTATTAATAATTCTATGATTCTATTATTTCATTATCTTAACATTTCATTTTGTCACAATAGCTCATTAGACAATACTTTGGTTACTAATGTTGTAATTTTGGAAGATTATTCTCTAAAAAGATAAAAACCCTAAATTCGTATTCTGCCAATACCTTAAGAATTGAATACTTAACAAAGGTGAAAAATGTCATGGCATAATTTCTATCATGTTTGATGAACTCGTGTCACAATTATTTTCAAGTTTTAGACCAATGTTGACACCATTCTGAATCTCTATACCTAGGTTTCTTTCCCAGCAACATCAATATATCTCAAATCATTATCAAATTTCATTAACTGAGGCTGTTGTCTTTAAAAATTTTTCTTGAATTTGGAGTCATGTACCTAAATATTGATTTCTATATTAATTCCAAAAAAGAAACAGGAAACTACACGTTCATCTCCACAAGCCTGTTTTGTGATTTCTCACTCATCAGGAAATGTACTAATGATCAGTATATTTACGCTCTACTATCATCATGTATTGAGCACTATTTCCTGAAAATCGAAACACTGGCTTTATAAATATTGATTTCAGTTCGCTTACCTTTTTATCAAAAACTGGAGGACTATCCATGACGTCTTCGACAGTGATTTGGATTTTGGCAGACGAATTAAGGGGCGGGACTCCTTTATCGGTGGCAAATATAAGGAGCTCATATTTGTCGATTTTCTCTCTGTCCAGTTTCTTTGAGTTACGAACGGTTCCATAATAACCTTCAGTTTTGATGTAAAATGTGCCATTGCCGTTGTCTGGAAAACAAATAAATAGTTAGTCTGAGTACGATGCATAATTGGGTGAATGGAAAAACCGCTTGAAATGAGCTTCTAGTTATACTTGGTGCTGAAAGAAACGGACACGAACAACTCCTTAGAGCCCATCGCCAATACTGCTACAGCTTGGTGAATTATTGTGAATTATTAGTCAAATGTATTGAGAATCAAGAGTATTGTTTAAATTGATAGAGTGTCTTGAAGTACGATACAGTTATAGAGTTTGGTGCATCTTCCTAAAAACCAGTCCTGATATTCATTAGGTTTCATTTTCTTGATCTTTTGATGTGCTACTCTGATGAGTCTCAGACGAAAAACTTAAGTGCTTATTATGCTTTGCATGTTTCAGAATTTTATCGTCATCCTCAAGTTCGGTACCGATCAAACGACTGTTCTGACGCACTACTCTGATGAGTCTCAGACGAAAAACTTCAGTGCTTAATATGCTTTGTATGTTTCCAAACTTTATTGCATCTTCAAGTTCTGTACCGATCAAAGACTTTTCTGATGTACTACTCTGATGAGTCTCAGACGAAAAACTTCAGTGCTTATAATGCTTTGCTAGGTTTCAGAATTTTATTGCATCTTCAAGTTCTGTACCGATTAAATGACTGTTCTGAACCACCACCCTGATGAGTGTCAGACGCAAAACTTAAGTAGTTGTTATGTTTCGCTATGTTTCCGATTTTCCTCGCCATCCTGGTGTTTCTTACATGCCTGAATAAACTGCAACAGCATTTGGGCCAAAACTATTGGCATTGGTATCAATATACCAGAAAGATTCTGGGACTGGGTATTCCATTCAAATTTGGTGTATTGGGTTACTACATGATTCTTACTTTCATAGCACTGAATTGAATTGCTGTGCATTGAATTGCATTGCTGTGAAAGCTTCAAACTTATGCATGACCGAACATAGAAAATCTGATAGGAAACGTCGAACGAATAAAAGGAATAAGTAGTTACTCTAGTACGGTAAAAACCTATATATAATAACCTTCATCAAATAAGAACCTACAGCCTGAAATTGCAATTATTTGCCCCTCTTGAAACCTCAAAAACGTTCTTACTAAACAAACATAGGTTTGAATCTAGAAAAAACTCACACTGTAATTTGAAAATCTAACAGTTATCTACATTATTACCCCAACGAGGGTTGCACCCCTAGACTTCCCTTATAGCTTGACTCAAGAATGAAAATTTACAACCTTGGTACCAACAATTAGTAAAATTTTCATGAACCTCCATCAAGAGCTTTAAAGAAGCTGTCAGCCTGTTTTCGTGAAAGCTATCCATTAGTTAAGAACCAAACTAGTCTGGCTCAAAAAACGTAAGTTCTTCGATGCGGATTTTTACTGCATTGGGTCATAAATATCCATCTTAACAGCGTTACCCCCGTATGGACCCGTCGAGACGACAATTAATTCAACACTGAAACCTAACGTTTTGAGTCACAGTTTCGCAGTGGCAGCCGGTCAGAAACAATGTTGAACAAATAACGATTATACCCGTAACAGGCATTACAATCTCCCTACGCAAACAGTTTACACAAAGCACGAAACACAATCAAACTTAAACAAGATATGAAGAGAAGAATCGAGGAATTAAGGAGTTAGAGAATATCATCCTCTTAAGGAATTTCATGCAGAAAACTTGAATCAAACGTAATGAATAGGGCTTAAGATATTCATTAAGATTCATCAGAATTCCGTGACATCGTTATGTTTTGAGGCTCGACTCATGCATACATTTATCTAAAGAGTTACACTTATTTCGAAACAGTGCACGCTTTCATAACGTATGCAGCTTATACTCAAGAAGCCAGTTGATAGTTTATAGACAAAAAACCTACTTTCTCCGTAAGGCAGCACCGTAGCGCCAGAAAAATTACAGTGATGTTGGGCTTTGTTTTTCCTGGTGATGAAAGAAAACCTAATAAGGTCAGGGCAGACTTGGGGTCAATAGATTTAGGTCCCTCCTGCCCCCCCCCCCGCTTCCTACGGGCCTGCGTAAGGTATTGATTTATGCAGTTGACAGGACAAATTTACTTATGTCTGATAAGCGTAGACTTGCTCCACCAGTCCTTTTCTCCCTGTGCTCATTTCCGGTTAGTCAAAGTTATCTTTGCTGGGCGGACCTCAAGATATCAGAGAACGAAAGGAAACAAGGACTTGTAGATCAAGTCTAGGAAAAAGCGCAGATGAATTTGGTTGTCTGAAGGGGATGAGCTTATCCATCAAAAATCTATAACGTCATTGTATAATCACTGTGATAAGCAGAGTAAAGCCTCATCGAGGTAAAGATAAGTCAGTTGAATTACTGGTCGTTGCTATCAATTATGCATTAGTAACCAACAGTGGAGCGATTGCAAATCTGCAGGGAATGCGTGATTTCCATGGTTTTAAAAACAAAATAGGTGAGCTGGGTTTGAAAAACAAAATAACGTAACTACGTCCATTGATGGTGTTGTGTTACATGTTCGAGGTGGTGTGAGTAAACTGTGCTTAGTGTGGAGGTGAAGTGATGAGTTTGTTAGGCTCGCTACAAAGTCATAGGCCCACTCAATGAAAACTTAGCCCACCTAGAATTCCAGATCCCAAATATCTCCATCTCCAAATACAAAGTAAACTTTATTCTTTTAATTTCAGAATTAATGCCTTAAATCAATTTTTCATCTCCTTTTGAGAAATTTGATAAAAATATAGAAAACGTAGAATTAATCTCATTATAAATCATATCTATGCTTCTTGTCAAGATAACGCACTTTTGAAATCGGCTGGGTTTATTCCGTTATTCTGATGTGGCTTGTCGAAAGGTTATATTACCCAGCCCTTGTCAAAAAGTCTCAGACTTGAGCTCACGTTAAGCGCGAGGCATGAATTTTCCAGTTATCTATAACAACAGGCAAAAGGAATCACGAGGTGTGGTCACATCAAGAGGGAGGACCAGGGCCACACTGCTTGATTACTACTTTTTCAGCAAGCAACTAATGCTTTGCACATAAACCATTACTTTACGAAGATAGTAAGTCTATTTGCCTATCCACTATCAACACACTGCTTCAATTAGTCTACCTATTCATAAGGTCCTTTATGCTTTGCACGAACTAATACCTTACGAAGAGAGAAAGCATATTTTCCTATCGACTATTAATATACTGCTCTGGAAAGTCTACCTATTGAGTGAGTCCTTTGTGCTCTGGGTATCAACCGATATCTTACGAAGATAGTAAGTTTATTGCCTATCAACTAGTATCGACAACTAACCATGCATATCTACGCATAGTTAAATCGCAAAAAGATAAACGTCATGAAAATTGAGAAAAGCGAGATGGATTTTACACTAAGCACTAAAGCACTGAAGCATTCCCTTCAAAGTGAGGTAGAGAAACAAAGGCGAAATTTGACATTATGAAATATTACTTGACCCAATCAGGAGACGGCAAGTCTTAAACATGATGAGATACGAAAAATCACCACTAGATGCAATAAAAATATCTACTATTGTCTGAGCAACTCCAGACGATCGTCATATAGATAAAGACGATTGCAATCAACTCTCTCTATCTCATCTCGTATCAGAATCTGATTTTGAAGACCAGATCACATTGATCTGGGAAGAGTTTGCTCTCAAAAACATTTTAAGTGGTTTAATAAAGATGAAGCTGATTATTTCTGTCGCCAGACTTTGTTTTATCACTGTAGTCCGGTAAAGGTGGTTCCACTTGGCGATCAATGTCGAGGAAAATGATGAATTTCCATGATTAACTCCTATGAGCATGTGAATGGCGTGGCAAAGCCTTTCTTAGGGTGGATATCAAAACACTCCTACGTTTGAATAGCAAATTCTAGTTCATCAATGTCGTTCGAAAGCTGCAGCTGCGTAGATCTGGGAACTAGTTTCCAGGCCCAAATTTTACAGCAAAGAAGATTTCGAGAATAGGCCTAGCCCCTAAAAGCACACTTGGAAATTAATTGGAAATATTGCGAGCTCTCAGAGCGTCTTCAATTGTCGCTTTGGAAATCAAATGATATCATGATGATAGATTAAAGGGCCTAAATTGGCAAACAAAATAAAATACTCCCTAAATGTCTACCATCTTGCACCAGGCAACGCTCGAACCCTTTCAACCCGTCCTAGCACATCTGGACACGAGTTGCAAATATTGTGATGTCTCAGAGCATTTTCTAAACATGTGGCTTTGAGAATCATTTGATATGATGCTGATAGTTTAAAGGGCTTAAATTGACGAACAAAACACTCACTAAATGTCAACCATCTTGCACCAGGCAACGCTCGAACCCTTTCAGCCCGTCCCAACACACCTGAACAAGAATCACAAATATTGTGATGTCTTGAAGCATTTTCTAAACATTTGTGGTTTCGTAAATCAAAGGCAGCGAAGCCGATTCTCCACAACCTGGTGACCTAATGTAGTTTAAATACGTTGTGGTCAGTGTGGTTACCGTAATGAAATAAAGAGAAATAAATCATGGAATGAAAACAGGGCATGCAAAAAGATAAAGAGTAAATCCACCGTATGCAATGTCAATGGCACCGGGAGAACAGGATCAGAAAGGATAATAATGAAGCTCTGACTATTACTCATTCAATCCAGAACACGATATTTCTAAATGCTGCAGCCTTAATGCAGTCAACAGGCAAATCAAAAAATCATAAACTTTACAAATCGAGCCTGTGAACGGCTTCAGACCATTTGAGGCCTAAATCAACACCGATGGAAAGGACTCCCCCCTCTACCTTATGATTCCTGCTCAATCACTATCAATTGGTATAACATGCCTCCATTCTGCCCTTTCACATGGAAATACAGAGCTGGCCATTTGAGGCGAGTGACTACTGCTCCAAGCGGATGCCTTTTTCAGTCATCTAAGGTGAGCGATGAAAGCTCTTCTCCCTAGTCAAGTATGAAGTCATCAGGACATGGCGGTCCCGTAGGAAGCGGGGGGCTGGGGTCTGCAGCCCACCAATAATCGCCAAAACAATTGTTTTACATCGTCAAAAGGTGACTTCATATACTGATGTCCATGTCTTCAGCCCCCCTCATCCAAGACTCCTTCCTACAGTGTGCCTGGTTAGTCCTATGGCAAACATGGCAGTTCGAAGTTTAGAAGTTTTTGGATGATTCGAACTACTTGGAATTTTCTTTGGGCTAATTGTAGCAAGCCTCTAAATAAAGTGTGCAACCTCACCATGACAAATAACATGCAAATGTCCCAAAATGTTTCATTTGCCATCTCAAGCGAAAAGCAACAGAGGAACATCATGAAAGTGCCTCACATTGAACAGAGTAATACGTCAGAAAAAGAACACAAAACAAAAGCCAAACGAAATGTTCATACCCAGTGGAGCGAAATAACCCAACAGAAGAGGAGTGAATGATTGGAATGGTGTGAATAGACATATCATCAGTGGAGGTCCAAGAAGTGACCGATGAGATTAAAGAAACCACATCCAAGGGCCAAGAAAAAACATGTAAACCGCGGAGCCCTAAATAAAGTTCTTATCCAGCCGACTGATAAGGCCTAAAAAAATGATTGGCTCAAGCCTTCTATTAAATCGGCACATCTAAAATACTTTCTGCTGAGCTACTTTTCATAGGAAAATGAAGCCTTGCTCTGATAGATAAGCCAATAATCCCACTTTATAAATTGACAGGATAGTTCTTGGTATGCAAATCCGCTTACTATTTTCGCACGGTATTGGTTTATACGCATGGTACAGATGGTTCACTGAGTAGATAGACTAATCGAACAGTTGCACCCTGGTCCTTCCTCTTGATGTGACTACACCTCGTTATTCCATTTTGTCTTTTTTTCAGGAATTACAGAAAGCTGGGAGATTCTCCCCGCTCTTTCTGTAAAGTCTGAAAGTAACCTCAGAAACCTACTACCCCTTAACAAGGATTTAGTGATCCAACCACTCGACCATCCCCACTATTGTATACCTTAACCCCAAACTTTGCTCTTCATTACCTTCTCTGGAGAAAGTCCTACGATACCTACAGGTAACATTTTGTGCGATAGTTATTAGGCCACTCAACAACAACAACATCTACAGAAGCAACAACAACATCTAACAATACTAACAGACAGACAAGTTTGATTTTCAAGAAATATATTTGCGGTATCTTATCTCAAAAGTGGTCGCCGCGCCTCTGAAGTCGATCGATAGAAAATTAATCACAAAACTGCGCATTGAATAAAAAACTAGTTTGAAAATAACCTAAAAGATATGACATCAAAAATTCATTCAAAAAGTAAGGCGTACATCCGCCAGGCTATAAATACTTTGCCTTCTAGGTTTCGACATATCTTCAAACGGAAAGTAAATAAAGAGATTTCTCCTAAACAGCCAAAACAAATAACAGAGAAAATAAGGCACACTGAAGGCGAAGCTAGTTTTGTTTTCGAGAAGTTGGCGAGTGTTTTAAGTTCAGAGAGCTTCCTTTGTTCATATCAGTAAAAAGGAATTTCACGAAATTTCATTAGCATACAATATGACATTGGTTTAATTCCTTCATGACCAAATTCAAATACGGCGAATTGCAGCGCAAATATTGTTTTTCTTTATGGGCTTGAAACATGCCGGCCTTGAAACAGAATATATTCTTTCTTGCAACCCGTGTTGTACAATTCTTTTAATGACAAAACTTAATTTTTTCCCGAGCCTCGATATTCTTAACAATTGACAATTTTGAGCTTTTAAATATTCTGAGCAGTGGTGTAGAGCTTGGAAAATAATTAGAGAAGCTCAATTCATAGATGAGTAATAGCTAGAATAGAGAAGTAGCAGCTAAAGAAAATAGCTAAAGGGGCAACATCCCCAAAAGAAAGAGAACGAAAATGTAAAAGCCTAACGAATTGTAAATGAAACATGATAACTACTAAAGTTTTGCCTCTGACACTAATCAGAGTAGTAGGCAAGAAAGAGAGCGAAAATGAAACCTCACGAATTTTAAATGAAACATAATAACTACTGGAGCTTTACATCTGACATTCATTAGAGTAGTAGTTAAGAAATAAAACCAAAATGAAACCAAACAAATCGCCATACCTAGATGTGGATTGAAATTGCCCGGTTGAAAGTGGTGAGTTGGTCAACCAAGAATAATTATAATTCAGTGAGTCAGACAGTAAATTCCAAATTTTCAAATATAATTTAAAGGCAATTGTGGTGGACACCGTCTTACTTTTAATAAGCTTCACACTAACAAACTCAAGCCCTCTTCTTTCTCCACTAATTTGCATTATTAAACGGACGAGATTTCAGAACACCATAATTTCTCCACAAATGAAATCTGATTTCGTTATTCTCAGCAGTTTAGTGCTGCATACACCACAAGACGTATCCACACCAAAATCTAAGCCAATTAGGGCGAGTTCATCGATAAATTCTCTGGCGTTTTGTTCAAGTGAATAGATATAACGAAAAGGATGGTTTGGCCTAAATTGGATTAATAACTGATTCTCACAGTAATAATAAACCGAAGACTTTGAAAAACTTGGTTAAATGTATTCAGAAGCTGTTGAAATCTGACCTAGGTTTCCTGCTGTAGTTTAAGGCAAGGCTAGTGAGTGTATTGACAAGGCACACAATAAAAGTAAGGTACCAATTGGTGGATAAGTACGCATCTGAAACCAGCTGCTACTGGCTATAGATTCTGGACGGCTTTTGTGTCTTAACCACATGCATCCAAGTTGAAATATAAGGCTTATCTATAAGGCAATAGTTTACAAATACTGGAGGCATCTATACATTTGCAAAAAAAAAGAACACACTCCATATAATACTAACGTAGTGATGTACGGCGTCTCACTGTACTGTACAAATGCCTTAGTCAGCCTATCACGCTAAAGAGAAACTCTCTCACTCGATCCAGCCATGTAATTGAAAATTCAATACAAGCAAGCTACTCCATATTTTATATGCATGGTGATAGAGTGTCACCATGTAAAGTATCTTTCTAAGCTTGGGATTAGCCATCACAAGTTTCATATAAAAATACTGCAATTTAAGCCGAAAGCTTAGCAAAATGACTTAAGAAATCATGTCGAGAGGGTCATGCTATTTCCACAGGATTTGGTAGGAATTAGTGCGTACCAAACAATCAACCACATAGGGTTAAAATTGAGTATCGTTGTTAACGAAAAATGGTAGGAATTTGACCCTCCTTATCTGCCTCTATTTAATTTCAAAGAAACTGCCTCCTACAAAGCCTTGTTCTGCTACAGAGAAAATTCCATCTGACATCAATCCTAAGGAAAACTCATTGCCCAATCTCATGACTTAACTACGTAGAATTATGAAGTATTTGTTTGGTGGCCTAGAACCTATCAAATCTGGTGCTGGTTCAATAGCATATCAACATTGTTTTAAAGCTAGAACTTCTTGCTTCACAACCCTGGATAGGTACAATTTTCAATCCACGTCTAGATATAATCATTCGAGAAGAACCAGGATTTGAGAAATAGGTCATGGGTTTGAATCCTACTGTGCCATTCAAATTCAAACAAATTATCTTAATATCATTATTCGTTAGATTTCATTTCTCCTTCTTAATGACTTATCACTCTGTTCGGCTATGTTGAGTGTCAGATGAAGAGCAAATTATTGCATCATCCAGAAACACTAGATTCCAAGTTCCTTGTGGTAATGTGGTAATGGTAATTTCGTGTGGTAGTGAGCCCACATTGCTGGAAGCCACATCGTTTAGAACACAAAGCAGCTGTTTTACATATGCATGCCAGCACACTATAACTTTAACCTGGTAAATAGTAGTAAATTCATTGGTTAATTAACTTTAACCAACTAAACAACTAAAATTAATTAAGACATTTCTAGCCATAGGGTTTGAATACTGGAAAGGAATTTCACGCAGAAATATATATGTATAGATAACTTAACAATTGTAGAACAATTTTTTCTGACGTAGCTTTAGTTTTCAAGTTTCACTATGTTTCCCAATTTCTTACCATCCCTAACTCATTCCTAATCAATCCGTTGTCAGAAACCAATAAAATCAGACATCGTAATTATCACTCCAACCACGTTCCCATAATTTCAGGTCAAATGCATTTCAAAACAAAGCTGAGCTCAAGGAAGTTAGTAAGTTCAAAGTTGGTAGAGTTGTGATGATTTGTAAGCTTTCTGTCATCCCTGCAGGCAGTTTTTATTGAAGGGTTTTTATCAAACAAAGGTATATTCTTCATTGAATTCTTAAATAAGGAATCTTTCATCAAAATCAAAGTAATGAAAAGCAATATGAAAAATGTGAAAGAACTTACGATCTTTGGACATGCTGTAGACAATATCACGGTTGCTGGAACCAGAATCAGAATCAGTGGCTCTAACTCTCAAGAGAGATTTGCCAATTTCAACACTCTCTTTAACATTCAGCCTGTACACAGCTCTCTGGAAAATCGGCTTGTTGTCATTGATATCAATAACGGCAATTGTCCATTGATGAACAGAAGATTTTATCGGGGAGCCGTGATCTCTGGCCACAACTCTCAACTCATGAGACGGTATCCGCTCACTGTCTAGTTTCTGAAGGGTCCTGACTTCCCCTGTGACTGAATTTATCTTGAAAAAGCCGTCACTATTGATTAGCGAATACGAGATGCGGCCATTCTCACCCGAATCTAAGTCTGTTGCAGATACATTGAAAACAAAAGTACCAATTTTAGCATCTTCCCTCACTGACGGGTTCTGTGACGTTTGTCTGAATAGAGGAGGGTGGGTATTAGCGTCTGAAATCCTTATTACCACGTACGTCTGCGTGCTTAGTTGTCTGCCTAAGGCTCCAGAATCTCGCACTTGAACAGTCAGATTGAACAGCTTATCAATGTCGTAATTCAAATTGCAATGGACATAGATTCTATTGCTTAGAATTGAGAAACAATTCTTTTCATTGCCCCTCACAATCGAGTACTGGAATTCATTACTACGTGGCTGATCAATGTCAGTTGCTGATAATTCGAGCACCGATCGTCCTGGCTGCGTTGTTTCTGCAATGGCAGTTTCGTAATGAGGCTTTGAGAACTTGGGATAATTATCGTTTATGTTTTTCAGTGTTATTCTGGCAATTGAAGTGGAGGATTTCGGCGGGTTTCCTTTATCAGTGGCTTTCACAGTAAATGAGAATTTTCTAGTGTTTGGATTATCGTAGTCAAGTGGTGCAGATACTTTAATTTGTCCCGTTGAAAAGTCTACCATAAATGGTAGATTTTTTGGTGGGTTTTCAAGTGAGTACACAACTTCGTTATTGGGGGCAGAGGCATCCCGGTCTGATGCAGAAACGGTGCATACAGTGTCACCTATTGCGGTATCTTCAAATACATATTCAGCACAGTGAGAACGAAATATCGGCACATTGTCATTGTCATCGGTAAGTGTGATACTAATGAATGCAGATCCTTTCTTGGCTGGAATACCTGAGTCTTGGGCCTCAACTGTGAACCGGATATTCCTTTCTCTCTCGTCTTCATAGTCAAGCTTTTGCTTCAGACTTATTTCCCCAGTGAGTCTATTCATATCAAACTTTGAAATAGCAGGGTTGGTATAGTCGTTGACGATAACATATGATAACTTGCTATTGGTCCCTTCGTCTGCATCTGTAGCCGTCACTTTCAAAAGCTTTGCCCCCACTGCAGTTTTCTCTGACATCGAGTATGTATATTGGGGCTTGCTGAAAACAGGACTGTTGTCATTAACATCTGATACGATAATAATGACTTTAGTCTCTGACGATAGCTTCCGTACTCCTTGATCCTCAGCTTTGACAGTGAGCTCATATCTGGCAGTTTTCTCCCTATCCAGTCTCGTATTTGCGAGAAAGATCTGCCCGGTGTACTCATCTATATCAAATGCAGAATTAGCACCCCCAGCATTCAATAGACTATATCTGACGTCACCGTTAGCTCCAGTGTCTTTATCGGTGGCTTTCACCTCAAGAATAGAAGCAGTGCTGATTACACTCTCAGAGATGGTTCTTGTGTAGGGGTTATGTTCAAATATTGGGGCATTGTCGTTAACGTCCAGGACAGTAATAACAAGCCGGGTAAAAGCAAACGAGGTTCGCACCCATAAATTATACCGCGTTTTGGCTTCATAATCAAGTTCTCTTGTTAATTTCACTTCACCCATGTTTTGATCAATGCTGAATCCGACATTGGAAGGTTCGATAGAGTACGCAATTGTGTATCCTGGTGCTGAGTTTGGCACAACCTTGATGGTGGTAATAATTGAGCCGATTTTTGTGTTTTCTCTTACTGGCATGACATAATAACCTTTTGGGAAAGCTGGCTCTTCAACATTCCTTCTTGTTCTTTTCATAACATGGTCAGGATGAAGTAATATTTTCAAGTTCAATGTTTTGATGATCTCATTTTTGAAAACTGAATAAAATTGGAGAAAGCTTTTGTTTTGCGACGAGCATTTTCTTGCACTTTCTGCAAGATCTTGATCAATATGTAGTACATTATCCATATAGGTATCATTTGACCAGACACATGGCTCAAACTTCAAACTAAATTGTATGTTATCAATGTCGGACTTGATGGACATAAGATGCCGCAAATCCAGCAGAGTTGATTCGGTTGTGAGTTTTTCAGGTAGCAGTAAAGTTGCTGAAATAACTTGTTTTGCTTGATTTGTCCTTTCTGGTCCTTCATTGCATTTTACTATACTATCATCTCGATAAGAATAAAAAGGAATCTTTCTTATCAAAACAATGCTTTCCTTTAGGGATAAACTTTCAATTTCTACATGAGTATATTGCCGTTTCAAGTCACAGTAATTTGCCTTATTGATAAAAATAACACCAGTTTTGAAATCTAATAATAATTGTGATAAGATTGGCGATGACTTGGCTGACAATCTATTTGTCCAGCCTTTCAAAAAACAGTCTGCCACCTTCAATAGGCCAGTACCCGTCTCAGTAACTTTAACAGGGGAGTTCCTTCCAGTTTCTTGAGAAATAACTCTGTAGAAATTCTGCAAGAATAAACATATTACCACGATGTACGTTCCTCGGAGATCCATATCTTTCAGCGAATAAACAACAGCAGATAATACAACGATTTGCGGTTTATTCCAAGCATTTACGAGGAGGCAACCCGGTTACTTCTCGCCAGCCATCATGGTGATAAAATCATTCGCAATTCGTGATTTGAAAAACACAGCATCATCTCTCTTCACTTCTAAATCAGGCAAACATCTTATCGAAAAAGGGTCTATTTCAATGATCTGGTGAATAAAATCCCTGGGAGCACAGCAAAATATTAATATTCTCCCCTACAAATTTGAGTTTCCGCCGCAAAGTCAACGTCTCCTCGGCAGCCTGATTCCATTCCAAACGAAACAAACCGAGTTGGAACAAAGGCGCCGATAATTTGCATGACAATCTGAAAGAATTTTGATTGGTTATTTAAGGGTCACGTGGTTAAATAAAGCTCAAATCTCTCTCATCTGAATTTGAAAAGGAGTTTTTGAAACGATAAAAGCTTTCCAGCCCCGGGGGGGCACTTATCTGGCAAACATAATCACATTTTTGAATTTGAATCTCGTACTCTTATTCATCAAAATCTTAATTATGGTTTTGATTGTGTATTAACAGCTAATGACCGAGTTACAAGCCTGCTTGACTACGTGGTATGCATTCCGTAATGCGGGATTCCGTTAATGTTTTATTTTAACAGCCAAGACTAGCCTGTGCTCAGACTCAACTGGTTTGTGTTTTTGGAGAAATGTAGTATGCGATTGAAACAAAAACTGATTGAGACTGTATACTTACAAGCTGGCTAGGACGGGCGAATAGGTAAAATGTAGGTAAAATTGGCATAACTATTTATTTCAAACGTAATACGAGAGCCTTATTATAGAATGGTGCAAAAGAGACAGGGCTTTTTTAAGAAAAATCTAGATCTGCACATTTTTACCTGTCTGTAAGATTTTAGAGAAGACAAACTAATTACGTACTGAGTTTTTAGGACTTTGTCCTAATCTATTAATTAATCTATCTATTAATTAATTATCACAATTTAGGACTTTGAAGCTTCGTTTTTGAATTTCCTTTTAAAGTTCAAAACCAAGTTTAATGATTTGATTCTGATCTTATGTAAACTTGCTCAAGATAAACTCAGCAGTACGTACAAAAATTTTCATATCCATCAGCTATTATTAAACCTAATGGCTGCCAACATGTTTGCTGCCAAAAGGTGAGAAAAATTTGAATATTGATGCATCTAGATTGCTGCAAATTGGCTATTTGACGTTTTTATCATCATCTTAACCAAGATTTTAACCACTATGTCATTCTTACACTCTTTTTCTATATAAGAATAAATTTTATAAGAATATTGAGGCTCAAAATCGACAAAGAACGATGGAAATTTAAGAATAAACAATGAAAATGTTGAGGCTCAGGAAAATTTCAAGTATTCTAAAAAAATAAGAGTATAACCCCTAGAATATTTAGAACTGCGTAATATTTTCTTTAGAACTGCACAACAAGGGTTTAGAACTGCATATACTGTGTAGAACTGCACGTTTAGAAAACCCTGATTAGAGAGCTTAACTCAAATTAGGCCACGTTTTAAGGATTTAGGATTAAAAGACACGCTAAACAATAAACACGTAAACAAACACATTATCAAAAAGGACAGGGAGTCATTTGGTAAAAATGTCTGTCAAAATCACTTGAAAATATTAGATAAGCAGGTTCAATTCAAGCCCATGGGCTCTTATAAAAAAACATGTATTAGAAAACTAACCCTCCAGTTTCAAGGGGAGCGAAATAACACACCCCCGTAACTTTCGCATACGTGTTTACACATTTTTTCGTATTATTGATAAAACTCATGAAAGAAAATCCAAAAACTATTTCATGTGCCATAGATTAATTATGAAAATCTTACCTCCGGCATGTTTTGAATTGCTGACTAACACTGCTTTGTATAAGAAAGTCAACTTGCCGAAACACTAGGGATCAAGCCATTTATAAACTCTTTTTTAAAAGCATAAATTTTCAAAGGAAACTCGAAGCTCAAAATCGCGAAAAAACAATTGAAATCAAAGAAGAAGAACACGAAAAAAATTAAGGTTCAGAATGTCTTTGAGTATTCTAATAGAAAAAGTGTAAATTACTTATCCTGTCACCCTGTCAGAGTGTAGTCCCCCTCCTATTTTCTCCCTATACATTTGCCTTTTTTTCTCGGGCCAAAGTATTTCCCTAGACGTAGGAAGGGGACATGAAAATAGGAACCTAAAAAGTCCAACAATGTAAAGAAAAAGAAGAGGTCATTAAATTCATTTAGAAACCTTATTTGACCGGCTTGAAGCCCCTTGAAGCATTTTGCTATTTATGGGGCTCGTGGCTCAGCCTACATATTCATCATTGTCTATAAAATTAAAATGGACTGGAGCCCCTTTGAAGAACACACGTATTTTCATTAAAATAACTAATCAATAAAAAACTAAGTATTTTCAATATTTCCAGTTTTATCATCAAAACTCCGACTTGTATCATCTAATTGGATTAAAATTCGAATTATGATTTTGGTAGTAATTAATTAAAGAGCTTATGTTAATCCAGGAAATCTGTAACAAGGAATTCAAAGGAAATACAACGAGTGTTTTTAGGCGGGGATTCAGCCATAATTGTTGTCATGAACATTTTCAGTAAGTAACTCGCCAGGTGTGTTTTTATTCGCTGGGTCAAGTACTTGTGATGTCACGTATTGAAAATCGAGGAGTCAATTGAACAACGTGCATTTTTCTTTGAGTTTACCAATGGATGTTCTAAACCCATCCATTTCATAAACGCGCTAAGCTGTAACTTCCCAACGACCAACAAAACAACCGAACCTAACCAAACGGAATCCTTTGTGTGATTGGTCAATTATGTAATCAACCATAGTAACTCAACTGACCAATCAGCAAAGTAGCCTTTAGAAATACCAGACTTCACGGTGTACGGGTTACGTAGCCTGTGTTCCAGACCCCATACGAAAAAGTAAGTGAGACTATGTAAGACTACATAATTTATTTTTCTGGAGTCTGGTACACAGGCTAGGGTTACGGGGCACGAGGGCACAGGATAAGTGATGGCACGGGGGTACGGGAAAATATTGGCATGAAGGTATGGGGGTACGTAGCGCACGGAAGATACGGAATTTATCAGACTTGTGCAAATGCCGCTCCCCTTGGAGCCTGGTTAACCAGACGTTTCATACACTATCGGTTATATCTATATTTTTTTCAAGTAAAAAGTTCGATTAGATCAGCTTTCTGAAATTGGTATGTAAACTTGGGTACACAAGTTTTTGCAACTATGAATTTTTAGTTTCCTTGTCTGTGATTAAACTTTTATATTTTTGCAGCTGCAATGTTCAGCAGTGTTTTCGATTTCCACGCCACTTGCGTCACAGCCTCGTTTAGATTTGCCGCATGTTATTGAGAAAATTAGGATAATAGCAATCGCCCACGGCCATCGCGTTGCAACACTTAGAAAATTGAATCTGAAGAAAACGCAGCCACAAGCAAGATAAAAACATGCTTCGATAACCAAAGTAAAGCTTCAAAATGCCTGTCGACCCGGAAAGGCACAACCCAGACGCAAATAAAGCAAATACAACAGATCCTGCAGCTAAGAACAAGTTCGTATCGATAGGCCTAGATGAGCTTCCTATCTCCAGTCATTGGCAACAAAAAACGCGTATAAAATGGACGATCCTTTTGTTTATCGGTTGTGTACTGGTCTATTCAGTCAGAACCTCAATGTCTATTGCAGTTACTGCCATGTCTGGTGAACTTGGATGGAATAAACAGGTTTCAGGGATGGTTTTATCCTCCTTCTTCGCTGGCTATGTGACCACCAATATTTTGGGAGGCTACCTAGCTGACCGTTTCTTAGGCGAGCGGATCATATTATATGGAGCTTTGCTATGGGCTACCATGAACATCATGGTTCCTATCGTTGCTAAATACCCATATTTTATGTTCTCTTCGAACACCTTTGCCGTGTTAGCTGCTCGATTTCTGACCGGAGTCGGGCAAGGCATGCATTTTCCTTCAATGACGAGTATTGTGACCAGACGTAACTCTATTGTTGAAAGATCCCTTGTCTGGAGCTTCACAATATCAGGATCTGCAGTGGGAACTATATTCTCCGGCTTCACTGGATCATTCATGATTGAGCGCTTCGGATGGCCTAGTCTTTTCCTTGCAACTGGATTTATGACGTACCTATGGATATTTGTTCTGAAAACATTTGTCAACCAGACTTTAGAGCGAGAAAACGTCATTGATAAGAAAAGCTCAAAGCCTGGAACAACAAGAGAGAAAGTTCCATACTTACTTCTTTTCTCAAAGCCGCCAGTTTGGGCACTTTTGATTGTTTACTTCTGCAATAACTTGTGTTTCTACAACCTGCTGTCCTGGTTACCTGTGTATTTCCACGAGACATTTCCAAAAAGCAAAGGCTGGGTATTCAATGTAGTGCCCTGGCTATCGAGCTTCATAGTGAGCATATTCGCTGGGCTAGTGTCAAGAAAATTACTCAGCTATAAATTTTCTGTGACTTTTGTGAGAAAATTATGTACTTCAATCGCATTATTTGGTGGTGGAACGTTCCTCCTGCTGTTAGACTTTGTGGAAACATTTGAGCAAGCCTTATTTTTGATGACAGTGATATTGGGTATCATGTCATTTTCAAACTGTGGGCCAGTGCAGAACTCCCAAGATTTGGCGCCAAAACATGCAGGTTCCCTCTATGGAGTAATGAATACCGCTGGAGCTTTCTCTGGAATTGTTGGAGTTTACTTCAGCGGCTATCTTCTAGAGACTTTTGGCAAGTGGTCTGCTGTTTTTCATCTTTCATCGGGTGCTTGCTTTTTTGGAGGATTAGTATTTTTACTTTTTGGGACTGGGGAGAGAATCGTGTGAAGATAATTATTGGTAGATTTAGGGGTGCTATTTAAGAGAGGAATTTTTCATAGAGTAAAAACACTTGAGAAGCGTTAGTGCTAAAAACAGGAATCACACTTGATAGAAGAAATTGGCCATTGACTGTAGTAACAAGGGCACACCAAGGGGCCACCTGGTCATGTCCCCCGAATTCATTTAATTTATACTGAAAAAAAATTGAAACTAAATCTGAAAGATGAAGAAGACAAAGCCATGGCCCCCAATCAAAAATCCCTGTTATGCCCTGAGTAATAACTAGCCAACAATAATAAACTACATGAGAAGGTGGCAGCATCAATGGCCAATAACAAAAATCTTAACAATTTATGCTTCTTTGTTCTTAAATGATTTGTTACTGCTTATTACCACTGATCTCAAAATAAACACTGGATTGAGCATCTGTCGCTCTAAAATTAAGTCATTGGAACCCATATTGGGAGGTCCAATTCGATACATTGAAATTCCACTGGGGCGTGCTATTTCCTTGATGATTGTTGATATGTTATGAAGGATCAGCATGAGACTTAATTTCCAAGCAGCTATTGTCAATAAAAAAATTCTTCGGCAGCTATATTGGGAGGCTGAATGCAAGCTGAAGCAATTGGCTTCATTTGGTTCTAGAAACGAACAAATGCTTGATCAAGTCTTAATTTTGAGATCATGCATGCAGGCTATTCTGCTTTCTAGCCAATTACCGCATCCACTAGCTGGTCACTGCCTCTGCAGTGTCAAAGTAACCACAAAACTAGCTTGCTGAAAAACTTAAGTTATGGCTACCTAAGCCAAGTAAGACGACAGCCCGATTTGGGTACCCGGAAAAGCTGGAAACCGAATGGTGATAATGATGATAACTACTGATTCCTGTTTTAAGTACTAATGCTTCACCGCTTCAGTAAATCAGAACTGTTCGCTTTTTCATGGAACTATATTTCATTTGGCATTGGGTAGATTGTTAGACATTGCAAAATATCTCACCATGATACATGTTCATCACAATCACTGTACAGTAAAATGTTTGAAGCCAAAAAATGTATTTGCTCTTTATCCGTTATTTTCTGCAAACTTAAAACATTCAATAGGAGACGATCGATACATTGGAAAAGTTTGTAACTGTCTGTGAAGGGACCTTATTCAGGCAGTGCAGTTCAGGCAGTAAAATCAATCATCAAGATTAAAGTATTTCACAAGGTAGAAAAACAAATTGATGTGCAGATCTATTCTTCGATTATAAATATTTGTGCCCAATATCAAAAAATTACATGTTGATGAAAATTAACAATGTTTACAAAAATTAAAAAGTCAAAATATTCCCATCTAACCAAATTATAAAATTTACAACGACATGTTGGTGCCAAGCCAATGATACCAAGCCAATGTCGAAATGAGCAATGACGAATTTGTAAATAGAAGGTGGCAAATTTTCTGCTATAGATGTTGAGCACCAATAATCACACTCGCACTGGATGTGCCTAGCTCACAGCAACAAAACAATCCCGTTTCTGGTAGGCTATGGAATCCAGAGAATACTTTTATGGCGTACAACAAAATATTGGGTTTGCCCACAATCAGGAATCAAACAAATAACCAGTGACGAATCCAGAGAAAGGTTAATCAGCAAGAAATATTGTTCTTTGTTAGAGATAGTCAACAAATTATCGCTGCACAATCCGTTCACAATCAAGGATCAGTGGTGGACACTGGCGATTATTGGGGGTAGGTGGGCCTAAATAAACCATATGACATTTCCTAATGTCTTAGAATAAAACGCTATGGTTGCTAAAACATTTGGGAAGCGACCGTGACCCCTCCTAGTATCCGCCAGTCAAAAATTTCTATCAAGATTGAGAGAGTAGTTGGAATTGTTCTGCAAGGTTGCAAATCGCTAGACATCAACAAATTGTTTCATTATCATTGTAAATCGTTTCGTAATAATTTATTTTCGTGGAGTAAGACTGAAGATAAAAGTTGAAGGATTTTGACCAATTTAGTCCGCAACGATAATTTGTATGCCATCCCTAATTCATGGACAGTCCTCCAGACATCATTCTTACTCATTTACAGATTTAAAAAATCGTGTTCACTTCAACTCAGATCCATAGAAAGAAAGTTAAACGATAATAAAAATACGAAACATTAGATCAATGTTCTATCACAACGAATCACAAGTCTCTTTAAAGGACTTCGATCGTACCCTTCTGACTCCTGTTGGTGAAATTGTTATTCCTGCTGCAGATGTAGTGGTACTTTCCGGCCTTGAACTCCATCAGCATACCAACGTAAGAAGCAGGTGCGTTGTTCAACTGGTTTTGCATCTCGGTTTTGGACTCCACCGACTCCCTACCGCATACGGAGCTTTTCACGCATTGGTAATAACCTGCGCTGGCAAAGCGGACGGCGATGTCTTCACCAGTGAGTTTCGAAGTGCTGACAGAGTCGCTTTTCCAGTGGATTTTGGCGTTTTTGAACATGTTGGTGTTCTCGAAGGGAAGAGGGTAATTGTTGTTTCGGTCCTTCACTTCCACGATGTTGCTACGGTCGGTTCCTGAGAATGTAATTCATGATAGCTTGTGATCCAGGAAAATCATGCAAACTAAATTATGCCCCCTCTTTATTAGAAAATTTATCATAGGGCAGAGCACAAGAAAACATGGCGGTTTATTAGAGGATGTCCAGTACTGTTGAAGGATACCACTGGATTCTATCAGAACTGTGGAGGATATTCAGTACTGTGGGGGTAATTTTTAAGCATTTTGGTTATTACCTCTACAGTACTTGTGGTTTCCCTCAACAGTACTGATAGTATAGCCCACAGCACAGACTGTATACCCCCACAGCACTACCACAGTACTGATGGTATCCCCCTCAACAGTACTAGATGGTATCCCCTCAACAGTACTGATCATCCTCAATAGAACTTCACAGACGTTCTGCATGGTGTTAAATGATGAAGAATACACCCACATATGGCTTTTCAGAATTACATCTCGAAATTGTCATAAACTCTGAAAGATTGGCTCTCCTATCGTCTCTAAGCACAGGACATAACTAACAGGATCTTTACATAATAATTGGTGATGAGATTGAAGATGACCCGAGTAGGAAATAAACCCACGACCTCTAAATTGGTACTCCAGTGCGGTACCACTGCGATTATGCACTAATTTTCATTCTCACAAATTATATCGATTGATTTTCAAAATCCTGCTTTTTCTCAAAAAACAAGCATTAAGTTTTGAAACCACTTACCCCCGGTTCCTTCTCCAGCATCTCCAGTCTGGCCATCTCCACCCGGATTTTGATTGTTATGTGTGTTGGAGCCAGTCCACTGCGCGTGAACCAACTCTCCTCTCTTTATCTTCAGGTCCGTCGGGTAAAAATCGTACTCTACCGCAGGATATGTTTGCACGATGTTCCCGCGTTTTCCACGCACATTCAGATTGTGAATGGTCTGAGATTCAAGTCCGGCGGGTCGTGACTCGAGCATGAATAGATGAGAACGGTCTTGGAAGGTGCGACCAAACTGAGCAGTGTTAATCGCAAGACGCAGGGGCTGGTTGCTGGCGCCAATGTTGACTTGGGGGTTGTTCTGGACAGGGGAAACGATTCCCTTTCGACTGCAAAGGAAAGCAGGCTTTTATTTAAGGTGCAGTGATGACCAAATTGTCTAGTGATTCATACATGCGCAAAGATCGAGGGTAGGGGAGCCTGCCGTTTTGAGGGGTACTTTTTAGCTGACTAATGCGGAATAATTGGTCCAATTAAGAAGAAAAGACGATAGTTTTAATGGCATTTTATAACTTTTACTTCTGAAGAACTCTTGTCTGCGCAGAGTTATTGGGTTGTGATTCTACTATATGGGTAGGATTTAGGGGTACCATTTTTTATGTGTGAAATTAGGAACAATATTTGTAAGGCAAAATGGCTCGTATGTCGTTAAGTAGGGTCGGTTACCCAACAAGTATGAAAACGTGCAATGAAAAGATCGTGAGTTTTAAGTGAAAGGATAGATTAAGAGGTTTATACGAAAGGTGTCAAAAACTTTTTCCCAGCAAACAAGAGAAAGCACTTTGAGATTATTACAAGTATCGGGGTAGCCACTGCTTAATACCTTAAGACAAAACGAAACTAGTAAGTAATGCTCACCGGTCTGCATTTCTGCTTGAGTCGGTTCTTACTGGGTCGTAATCATCAGTGGAGATGTTGTATCTGATAGAAAAATAAATTCATCAAAATAAATTTAGGCTGCCTATTGAGCAAGGCCATCAACATTACGCATTAGAGTCGTTTACATCAAAATATTTTACTTTGTATCTTGAGCTATATTCTACCATTTTACTTTTCACTTGTTGCTCATGTAGCAATTGGAGCACTCTTTGGTTCTTGAACACCAACAATGTGTAACCCGTACATCGTATGCAAACTCCTACGTAAGACAGGGCTTATTCAAAGGGGGCTTATTCAAAGGGGGCTTATTCAAAGGGGAGCTTATCATTCAAAGGGGAGCTAATTCAAAGGGGGCTTATCATTCAAAGGGGGGCGTATTATTGGAATGTATTCAAAGGGATTTCATTGAAGGGCACGGCCCTAATCAGGAATTCCAAAGAAGATAATAACCACCTCAGTCTGAGTACGCATCTGTGTTTATCTCCAGATGGGAAATGGGGCAAAGTCCATTCGTAAGACAACGGCTGTCCAGTCCTCCCATTACCAAGGTGATTCACACGTGACCAATCGCCTTCCCGACAGTCAGGGGCCTCGAGAGCAACAAGGCATTCCTTCTGTGTTCCAAACATGGGGATCCCCCATACATATTTGATACCAGCCTTGGACGCGGCTTTGCATTTTGCTTCGGTATTGAGGCTCTTGGGGGCTTTCTCGAGGTAGTTGGTGAACTCGGTCCATACGCCGTTGTTTTCAGTGCAGGCCTTCTCATTGTTGTATAGAGAAGAGATTCTGACCTGATTGGAAGAGTCTTTTTGCACACATTCATCTAAAAGAAAAACATTCATCTCAGTCTCTACTTAGAATTTGGTGTAATCTGTATAATGAGTGCGTAAGCATGAAACTCAGAGTCACAGAAAAATATGTCTAATCTGTTGAGTCCTAATTCTACTGTAGCCAGACAAATCGATCCACATCTGAGTATAGTAATTCGTAAGGTTTTTGTTTCGTTCTCTTTCTGACGTATTACTCTGTTGAGTGTCACACGCGAATCTCAAATAATCCATATTTTCACTTCGCTTTGCTTCCGATTTTTCGGGCTATATTGAAGTTTTGCACCGATAAAAGATTTTTCTGATTATGCGTCTATGCGATTTATCTATACATAGCAGATATCAAGCACTATATAGCCAGGATAGGCACGCACTACTCGAGTTGAATGTATTTCAATCTCTAGTTCCAACAATAGACAACCTTCCAATTAATTCTACCATCTTGGATTTTCGAGTACATTCTTAATTCATGCAGCCATTTTGGCTCTGCCTCGTGCACAAACAAAGTTGTTTGAATCTTGACACTTGCATGAGGTAGGAAAATACCCCCAGGGGCTGCCTACTTCAAAATCAGATCTGATAAAATGTGCTCCTGAAAACGGTATAATTTTCGTACAAAATTATGGGACTGGGTATCCAAATTGAAACTGAGTACGCAAAACAAAATATTTTTGGCTATTCTCGTATTTAGATGTGACAGAGTCAAAGAAAATATGGGATAGGGAGGGGATGTAAAACATTTAGCAGCAAATACCCTTTATTTAGTAGTATACCCCTCAGGATAAATACAAAGAAAAATACGCACGTCTTCCTTTGACATTGTAGCTTTCCTTCTTGTAAAAATCACATCGTGATGCGTTTTCAGCGAGGACGGCAATATCCTTCCACTCACTCGGGTGCCAATACGGGTAGTAATCTCGTTCCTCGGGACATTCGTATCCACGCCTGTTGCCATTTGGGTTCTGTCTCGTGTGCTTAGCCTCGTTTCCTCTCACGTTCTGGTCAGCAGTAAACAGGCCTATAGAGGATGACAATGTGTTAGTGATATAGCGTATGCTATCGTAGTGATCTATCTGCGTTGATGTTATTATTATTATTTTCATTATTATTAAATTCTTTAAAGTTGGTTTTGAAAATGGCTCTGGTTTAAGAGCTAATAAAGACCAACTATTTAACAAAAAAGAAAAACTAAATTACATTTAATGAAAAATACACTAAAGATACCCTATTTCAGCACCTATTTACAAATTTTGCAACGGCAGCTCTCAACATTCCATATTTTACGTTTGTTTTGCAATGTAGTGTATATACCGTTCCCCTGCTGGAAACAAGGCTCTGCCTTAGTCACGTAAGCATGTTGAACATAAGCAAACTTAGTTATCAACGAGAGCATCAAATATATCAAGACCTCGAATACTATACATGTATTGACTTTCTCTTATATAAGAACCAGTAAATTTTATTTGAGGCTGGCTGTACTTTGATTTTCTTTTTTTTCAGACTGAAATGTTTTTGAATTGTTCTCACTTTCATAATGCTTAGGAAACCCGTTTTTGCCGTAATTTGTGTCGAATTATCGAAAAGTTTCATTTTTCCATCCAGTCTGACACCTAAAGGTGCCACCGATTTGTTTGTTTTTTTAATTCCTTAGTCTTATGGTTATTACTTAGACATTTTGTCTTGAGCTGAAAAGGCCAGCATTGGCTTGTTCTTAGCTGCTTCTTAAATTTTGGCCAAATTTTGAGGCTGGTGTCTTAAAAATTGTTCTCATAAAAAAAAGAGTATATTGCTCTTGTGCCCCTAATAGGAATAAGTAGAAATACAGAGTACACGCTTTCCATTTGAATGATTAATAAAAAAATCATTATGGTATTTTCCTATCTGTTGATAATTTTACTTGATTGATCATAAATATAATGGTGTGAGAAGAGAAGAGTGGGCCTCAATTGACGTTCACTTTATTCATATACAAAGCGATAAACATAATTTAAAATGTCTATTATGTTATTGCTATCCCCATTCTATCTTCCCAAAATGACAAACAAATCTTTATCAGAAACAAAACATAAATATCACATTATCTTTATAGAATGAATCAATTATGAGAAGATAACGGTTAAGAAACACGTAACATTCCAAACTTTCCTAAGAACATAGCTTTGCAAAAGCACCCAGTGGGCGTTAGATATGTCGCTAGGATACAACCAGTGGATGGTGGATTGTTGCAAGGTTACAAACCCCGCAAAATAAACCTAAAATGGGGAACAGTGAGCCACAATTGTGGAAACGGTGAGAAAAGATAAAAGTTAAAGACGATTGTCAGAGCCGAACGTACATTATGTAATCTACCCAAGGAAGTTTGAAAACAAGTTAATCATCATCATTATAAAACAATTGTGTTTCTACTAGAATGAAAAATTGAAACTATAGTAACAAGAAAACTTTTGCCAAGGGAGTCCGTAGGCTCATGGAAGGGATGGGTCTTAGCAAGCTCAACACGGGGGCGTAACAGAGTGAGGTGGGGCCCTTGAGAAAGCAGTTTTTGGGGTTCCTTAACAAATCTATCAACTTCCTCAGTATAAAAAAACAGGAGATTCTTTTATCTTTGCTGCCTTTTTGTTTTCTAATAACAGTGTCTTTGATCTTTAAAGGACAAGTAGGAAGTCTCCCATGTCTTTGATCTTTACAGGACAAGTAGGAAGTCTCCCGTGTCTTTTATCAAAACTCAAATTGCACCGTTTTGAAAACACAATGTTACACTTTTGACCTAAGAGTTTAGAGAAATAGACGCCACTTACCCTTGTTTCTTTCTCTTGTATTACATTTATCATAATTCATCCAACTATCTTGCAGAACTCGGTCGGTCTTCAGATTATTATTCATTCGGTTGAGTGTGTTTTGCCGTCTTTCATTTCTTTGACCCCCTTGGAACTCCGTGTTGGAAGTACGGAAACCATTCCTCAGCTTCCGCTTATCATTGGCTGCGAAATCCGCATCGCGTTGGCACAAGAACTGGATGACCATGTTGCAGTTGAGCTTGTGGGGGTCGGTGTCCTCGTTTCCTCCACAGCCATGCTGGTTGGTCCATTCGATCTTGAGAGTGCTTCTTCCAGCTTTTGATGTGCGGGAGCTTGCACTACTTGTGAAGTATTGCTAAGTGAAGATATCAATTATATTAAATTGAATTTATTCATTCATAAAGAAATTAAATGTTTACCAGAACAGGCTACTGCAGTTGACTTACTACACTACCGGGTCTCGAAACTGGCTTGTTCTGACTAAAGGCGAGATGGCTAACCATTGTCCTAAACCGTCTTAACCTTAAGGCTTATCCAACTACAGGCTTATCCACAGTGAAGAATTAATTCATGTTTCGGATTAAATTCTTCCTTTGAGCCATGTTATATTACCATTAATTGATAAGGCAAGGTCTAACACTAGAAATTAAAGCGAGCAAACCGGGTTCAAGACCGGTTGGTGACAAATTGGCTTCCTCGGGTGAAATTCAATCGAATATGTGATATTCTTATTAAGTTAAAGATATTTCAGTTTGGAACCAGTTGGCATAGATGGCCTTTTTTGAGAGCCAACTAAGCCGTTTTCGAAAAACACCTCTTTTTGATGCATACAAGTTATTGCCACCAAGTTTTGCTGGCCTGTTGGTGGTCAGATTAAGGGTTTCTAAAGTAAATCTAGATGTTGCACATCGTTGGAAATAATTGAACTACACGCTAATAATTGTTGTCAGGAAACGTTTGTAAGGAACCTACATCTAGCAGGTCGATAAACTTTAGGAACTTCTACAACTAAAGGGCAGATCACTCAGGAACTTTATAATTCTGAATATATTCATCTTTCAGCAATGTTTATAATCAGGAAGCCGGTTTTATTGACTTTAATTCAAACTCTCCATGCTCACTGGTTGTTCCGCAATCAACTTGAGAAATTTCCGTTTTAGGTCACTTCATAATTCTATTCGAAGACGTGACTGAAGATTATATAGTGTCAAACGATATCAATGGTGAAGATATGTAACTTCTTTAATGACTCTTACTAACATCTAAGTTATATAGGCCTGGCCTAAGTTTCTTTGTATAATAACATATGTTTTCTTCTCATGAGTTTGTTGCAAAATATTAAATTCTAATGCTTTTCTTGTGTCAGTACGAATTCCTATCTACTGAATGAGCACTTAGAATCGAGAAACTGTAAAGGAACTTTTAGAACTACAAAGTGGTCAAAAGAGGTATCAAAATAAGGAACCTAAGGAACTAGGCCTTGAGCTAGGTTCCTTGTCAAAAAAGCGTGTACTTACCATGTTGTACTGGTCTGCTTCACTCCTTGCAGCTTTGTCAGTCTTGTCTCCTACATTGTAACCACCTCGATTGTTATTCTAAAAAGAATAGAAACTACTTCATTACCGAAAACTTTCAGACAAACACCTTTGGACTATTTTCTAAGAAATTTGGAGCAGATTGGAGTAAAATAATTTTTTCAAAACAGACAGATTTTCGTTCCATATAACTACTAGATAGCAAAGAATTTCACACATTATTTAGTCTGAAGTTCTCAAATTTGATATACCATAATTCATAGAATCATTGGGCAAAGAAAAGGAGCAATGAAGAAACTACAACGTATAAAGTTAGTATTACGTCAGAAAAAGAACGAAAATCAAACCTAACGAATGATTACACCCAAACGAGGATCAAAATTAGCCAAGAGGTTGATGATTGGTTCAACGAGAAACAACGAATCATAAGCAGGAGTCCAGTGAAATTGATAGTAAACTGCCATTGAGAGAGTCCTAGATGGAATACAAACTCTTTCTGTCTACAAAAAATATATTGGGTCAATGGTTTTGATGCAAACAGACTCTTAAAAGTCTTAATTGAAGTTCTGGCCTTGTTTTGTCAATCATGCAAAACAGTTCTCATTGTAATTTTGAGAACTTTTTGGGTTTTCAAAGAAATGTTTACCTATGGCAGAGTGCTTCTTTCTGAATCGCAAATTTCAATACAGTCTGGCTAAATCTATTCGTTCTGTTTCTGACTTACTACATTGATGAGTGTCAGATCCAAAGCTTTAGTAGTTATCATGTTTCATTTATAATATATTTCCTTCTTCTTTCTAACGCACAACTCTGATGAGTGTCAGATGCAAAGCTTTAGTAGTTATCATGTTTCATTTATAATTCGTTGTTACATTTCCTTCTTCTTTCTAACGCACTACTCTGATGAGTGTCAGATCCAAAGCTTTAGGAGTCTTTATGTTTCATTTATAATTCGTTATGTTACATTTCCTTCTTCTTTCTAACGCACTACTCTGATGAGAGTCAGATGTAAAGCTTTAGGAGTCTTTATGTTTCATTTATAATTCGTTATGTTACATTTCCTTCTTCTTTCTAACGCACTACTCTGATGAGAGTCAGATGTAAAGCTTTAGTAGTTAGTTGGTACTACTCTGACGAGTGTCAGACGGAAAGCCTTAGTAATTATTAAATTTGGTTTTGATTTTCCGACTTTTCTTGCCAACACTTTTTATGCAGATGTCTAAACATAAGATGCTATACCATTTCAAAATTTTAGGGATTGTATGATCATTTTATGTGAGTTTATGCTTTAAGTTTAAAGCGGCAAGAACAAATGGGCTTCATGTTTGAAAACCTGTCCTCCTTGAGAACAAAGTCCTATATAGAGGCAGGACATCCTAACAAAGACAGAGTTATGATATTTGAAGGGAATTCGAACTGAGGTGGAAATTGCAAATCAGTGCATAGTCTTTTAAAAATCTTATCACAGAAAATGTAACAATAAATTGAAAAGTTGTTATAGCATCATTGATTTTAAGATAACCTTTATCATAAACAAAACTGTTGTTTTACAGCGTCTCTGGGGGGTAAGATATGATGAACAATACAAGAGAAATATTTCAAGATAATTGGCTATGAAAAGGAGGCGTGCTCTGGGGTTTTGAGAAATTTGTTTTTCTTAATTTCAGTTTGATTGTCTCTAAGCATGAGGAGAAAGGATTGCTGCGAATATTATCACCCACGCAAATAGAAACTAAGTAGACGTGTTTGTCCTGCAGATTCTCAGCAAAGGATATGGGCAGTGATATTGGGGGGCGGGGGCAGTGATGTAGGGTAGTTAATGACCATGAGACACCTTTTTGAAAAAAGGTGCACTGTTCTTCGGTGAAAGTACATTAGGCAGAAACGTATCGGTGGTGAGGCAAATGTTTCAAAAATCAGAGCAGTGGCAGTTTTAGGGTTAGGGAGCCCATGTCCCTAGGCCTCAGGCTTCAATTGAACAAAAAGGATACTGCAAACAGTTGAAGATGCAAATAACAGATAGAAAACATTACATTTGGTTAAATTAGAGCCTAAAGATGTGTTTGAACCTAGGCCCCACAGTTTTGGAAACCTCAATTGATTGCAGCTAAAGAGTTAAAAAGAAGGCATTTGATCTAATCATACTTCATTTTTGGATGTTAACCCATTAAAAACTTTTTTCAAAAGGAAGGAGAGAAGTAATTGATCCCTAAACAAGGCATTGCATTGACTGTGACATCTTGGAGGAAGGGGCATGTAGAATCTGGAAAAATTAAAAATCCAGGCTTTCCAGGGATAAAATCTCTAATATATTGTAATTGGACTGGGGCTCAGTTATGAAGGCCTGCAATTTCTGGGGAGGACCCAGAATTCTGGAATTGAGGGCAAAGGCCATCATTTTTGCAAGGGGCTAAAGGAGCAGATTCATTTTCAGGATTTTCGCACACTCCTAGACAGCCTCCTGACTTATTCTTTTACTGACAAGGGAATCGTGAAAATTGAACTACAGTGAAATCCCAAATACTTGAAGCAAAGGATGTTAAAAATAGTTCAAGTTATCGAATGTTAGACTTATCAAGGGTCTCGATGACTCAAAATTTTAAGAAAGTCGGCCAATATTTGGTGGGACACTTGAGGAAAGGATACTGGTCGTTTTTCAAACCAATTTTCTACTTTCTGCGAAGTTGTTCAATCAGGGGGGTGGAAAGAGTTTAACTGTCCCATGCAGCCTTGAAATAACAGGGCTATAAACAAATTCATATCAGTCTGTATTAAAACAACAGCTTGATTCAAAGAAGAGTTTGTGATTATTTTTGATATTCTTGTTGTTGGTGCTTTGCCTTGAAAATGTTTATCGAGAGAATACAGTTGTGAAGGGTATGAATAGTGGTTTGAGTTAGCGAATGTTTGAGTTAGCGGAGGTTTCAGCTATCGGAGGGGGTGGGGGGGGGTATATTCCTATGTAAGTATTTTTAAGGTTCAAGGGGAAAGCCAAATAGGGGAAAGCCAAATGTTTTCGAGTTAGCGACGAGAACTCGAGTTATCCCATGCTTGAGTTATCAGGATTCCACTGTATACACATTTTCGTTAATACAAGTGGGTGTGCAAGGGGTAGAAAATTAGGCCCCCTCCCTTTCCTGGCATTTAACACAACAAAGAATCCTTGCAAGTATATATTTCTCCAATTTTGCATAGGCTTTCATCTCTCATATGCCTCTCTTTCAATCAATTTGGAGGTTAAAGCCCTATCTACGTACATATCTGGCTGTCTAGTTCTGAAAGCATGACCCCAAGCAGGGGTAGATCCGGGGATGTAAAGGGTGAAAAAGCATCTTCCAAATTTCCATAAGATAGACTTTGATGTATCAAATATCTAAGATTTTTAAGCTATGCCCTCAAGCAAAGCCCCATCATTTTCACCTTTAAATCAATAGCCTTGGATCTCCCCCTGACTTCTACACCAACAATTATAAGGGCCATGATTTTGAGCAGTGGCGTAGATAAGGGGGTCAGGAGGGGTAGAAAACCCCCCTATAGATCCATATAGCCAGTTTCGAATCTTGTAGGAAAAATAAAGCAAAATTCACACTAGAGGAGAGGGTGTTATGATAATATTATTTTAAATTTTCCTTTCTAACTTGGCATACAACCCAACTCACACACAAATTTTAAACGCAGCTCACACTAATTTGAAGTTGACAGACTTTGAAATGCCCGAGAATTATAAGCATTTTTCTATTGTGCTCCCCTGTGACACAGGTTCCTTTACTAGAGATCTAAGAACAAATTTTTGTCAGAAAATTTTCATCTTTGCCCTTCCTAACAAATTCTCCATCTACACCACTGATTTTAAGTTCAACGCCAATCAAGTTTCAGGAAATAGTACCCTTAACTGCCCTCCCTAAAATTTTTTAAAATTTTACAGATACATTTTGCAAGCGCTATTACGCAAAAGTACATACCACATAGTTGTGCATAGTTGTTGTAAGTTTAGAATGCGTTAAACTTTCTTAGAAAAATCTCAATCTTTCATGATGAACATCTCTAGATAATTTCACAGACCTCTAAAGAATTTTATCCAGTAACAAAAATATTCCATTGACCGTAGGCTATTTCGCAAGATCAAGAAGAAAAATAAATAAACACAAACAAGGAAGCCAAAGCCAGGAGATTTCTTACCTGAGAATCAAAAACTCTGTTTCCGTTCTGTCTTTGAGCAGACTTTTCGTTCAGTCGGTTGTTGCTACCTCTTGGGTTGTGCATGTAGATATCAGCAAAGCATTGGCCTAAGATTGATAACACAAGTGCTTGTAGTAGTAATTGTCCAGCCATTTTGAAGGTATTTTTTAGTTCTCGGCTTGCCAGCAAGCGCGGAAGTGAGGAAGATTGTTGCAGTGACAGTCAAGTGACAAAGTTTATAAATATTTCGATTTTGAGAACGAGGCTCAGAATCTGGGGCTGTTTGCGGGGGGAGGACAAAACACCCACACTTGAAATTATTGTTCTTTGACACTATAACGCAAAACAATTACATTTGAAATGAACTATCGTCATTATAACGCCTCTAAAACATCAATTGTTCCTTAACTGTTTTTCTGTGTTGCATGAGTATCAAAATAAACAAACATTCATTACGTAACTTAGCAATAGATAGCTTTCCCCTGGGGGACTTGGGGGCCGAAGAGAGTGGGAAGTCCTTACCCCCATTAGTTCCCGGCATCCAATCCAAGCATTTTGCCTGTGAATCATCATGTCGTTGCTTCGTAGCACCAGAAGGTTTTTGAATATTTAGAAATTGATTTAGATCCTCCTGTACTCTTTTATTTCATAGGAACATTTATACAGAAGCTAAATGGGCGCATTTATGATGATAGGCCAATGAAAGAAAAACCTACCAAGATGGGAACAATTTTTACCTACTATAGGATCCCAGGTATTTCTTATATTTTGTAATGTGTTCGCTTGTCATTTACACGAAAAATGCAAGTGTTTCCCTAACTCGTAGTCGTGCACTGATGTTTCGATATGATGACATTACCCCCTGAATTAAAATTTCACAAACAGCCTCGATCTCCGGAAAGTCATCTCTCGATTACTGCTGCGGGGGCGAAGTCACGATCAAACACTGCTTCACGCCATATAAGGAGTAGAAAGGGAATTCCGCTGAACAATGAAAAGATAAAGTTGTGTAATAGAGATTAAAATAATTAATGTTTGTTATTTCATCACATAAAGCGTTGTAGTTGTAGGAAAGGAAATCAAAACAGTGTCTTTGTTAAACCCTTTTATGTTGGATGCTTTTACAATATTTTTTTAAGGATCTTCTTCAGTGGTGTCAGAGAATTTGAAAACATGCCTTATTATGAAAGTTCTCATAATGCTCTTGATTCTCAAAGGTTGTTATTATTTTATCATAGGCACAAAAGACATCGATTTTGAAAGAACCTTGGGAGAGAAATTCTATATTTTTAGTAAAAAAGTAGGATTAAAAAAGGGAAAAGGACCTGCATGGCCCTGAGGCTTTTCAGAACTACATCTCGATACCTATATTACAATGCTTTACTTATACTAGGTTCCTTTACAGCCAATCAAAAGTATTCGAATCATCGAATTAACCAATCAGGGCCTTTCAATTAGCAAGCTGATTTAAATAACGGTGGTGACTGCCAGTCTGAAAGTGTTACAATCACACTTTGACAAATATGAAGATCCGAAAGGCCCATGTGCTATACAGTTCTCTTTACTTTCGACTTATGCCTCTTTTACTGTCCCTTATAAAAAATATGTACAACAATTCATAGAATTCTATTTCTCAATTGTATCACTCCCCTGCCTTGTTAGAAGGTACAAGCAAGCGAGACCACGAAACAGGGCCTTTGTGAAATGACAACACAGAATGTGGGACGCTTTGGAAAATCGAAACAATCACAGCATTAGAGTTTTGAGTCGTTTCCTTGGCATCCTTATCGTTCATCGCAGAGGGCGTCTGCATGGGTGATTTTGGGGAAAACAAGATCAATATCGAAAATCTTTATTGTCATGACATAAACAAATATTCAATAGCACATCCACGCATACAAACATCATTCCTACAAGCGAAATGATTCAGGTAATGGAGTGGAGAGATTGCTCCCCAGGGAACAAGATACGCCTTCTTACAGGCTAGTTTCTATGACGTCAGAAACAACTGTAATAACGATCAGTGGGTGCAGTGCACGCATCTTTAAACCTAATTCTTGGTGCTTCAGATACTCGGTCGCAAATCAGTTGATAGGTTTATAGGCAAATATGCTTTCTATCTTCGTAAGGTATTAGTTTATGAGCTAAGCACAAAGGGTCCCCTGAATAGGTAGACTAATCAAGCAGTGCGACCCTGGTCCTTCCTCTCGATGTGACCACACCTCGTGATTCCTTTTGCCTTTTTGCCAGGAATTACAGAGAGCTGGCTAATTCTCTTCTCATACTTTGTGGCAGGTCTGAAGGTGGTTTCCAACCCGAGACCCTTTGCACAAGAGTCAAGTGATCTAACCACTCGGGCATCCCCGCCAACAATAGTATAATGAATGAGTACAATAAATAATGCCGAGCTAGGAGCTATAAGGCTAAGTTAACACTATACCGGTACAAAGACGAATATGGAAAAGAACCATGGAACGAGACAGGAACAGTGCAAGACGACACAAACAGAAACAACGTATATAGGTTAAACATTAAGATTTGTATGTAACGTAGATAGGTTAACCTTCATAATTGCTCTCTACTCAAGTATATCGAGCACTATCGCCAGGAAAGCCACTCTCTTCTCGAGTTAGGTTAAACATTAGATGTAAGAAATATATATCACCAATTTTTCGCCCTGGCATACAGAGCTTCTTCAGGATTAATAGAACTACAGGGCTACTATAGAACTACAGGACTATAGAACTTCGGGACTACATAGGAATATGCCACTTTGGCCTTTCGTCTATACTATATTGGCACAGTTATGAGTTGAAAACGGTACGAATGAACAAAGAACCGGCACCAAATGAATACGGTACGATATCGGCATAGCGTAAACGGTGAATACGTAGCTATTCATGTCGCATTCACTTGGAGACGAATAAGGATACGTTTCTGACACGTTAAATGTAACAGCATTCTCGCGCATGCCCAAAAGACGTTGACGTAATATTTCCAACGGCATAGCGTGAATCACAAAAAACCATTTCGTATTCATTTTGAATCAGCGTATTGTAAACGTAGCCTAAGAGTACAAGATCCTCAAGGTTGAATTGCATTAGGGTTTATCAATTAATAGTCAGGATATCTAACAAGTTGGAATTACATAAGAGTGTATCTGTTTATTTAATGGGAGACTTTAGAAAATAACCGTCCTGGTTAACATCTGTGCAGTACTGTTGAGGATGTTCCGTACTGTGAAGATACCATCAGTACATTGAAGGCTGCTCAATTATCAACTCTCATATCATCAGTTCTGTGGAGGATATCAAGCATACTAAATGAAACAGTTAAAGTAAGGCTAACAAACTACTGGGTCCCTGCTGCAAATTAGAACCAGTAGTAGGCCTAAAAACATTTATTCTCCAGTAGGATCAATGTTCATTAGCTGCTCCTGCCACGTGATCATATCTTTCTTGTGGTGGGATAGAGCCTAGTCCAATATAATTCATAAATGTTTCCCTAAATGAAATTAAAATGAATTTGATGAACATATGAAGCTATTGACTGACAAAGCCTTAATGACTTCAAGCATAATACTTTAGTCAGCATTTTGATCTAGGCCCAAGATGATTTAAATGAACCGAGATTAACGCATAGGCCAAGATGGACCACTATATATATCACTTCAGGGGTTCCAGAGCTTAACATCTGTAATCCATCCGTGTTGTTCTTTTTCAGTGGCCTAGTTTCAAAACCACCATCTGTCCACCTTAAACCCAATGATCTGGGGGGCAGTTAGTTTTAAAATAAAGACTTCTATTTGCAACACAAATGGCTCAAATTAAACACCAAAGACACATATTACTATAAGTTGTTATGTTATCGCATCCCTGCAAAAGGCAGGTTAAATTCTTGGTCATTTCGGTAAATCTTAGATCACAGCTCGCATTTACACCAAAATAGGACCTCATATACTTGAACATATAATTCAACGATAAACTTGAGCTGTAAACGGTTATGTATTATCTTTATTAGTTTAACCTTTCTTACAATTATTTTGGAACCTAAATATACACCACGTCTTTAAGAGTAATAGAACGCCCCAAAGGTTGAAATTGCATAAGGCTTTAATTAATCAAAATTAAGATAAAGAAACGAGTCTAAATTGCGTAAGGCTATATCTGTTTATTTGATCAGAGACCGAAAAAATATTGTTCTTGGGTATCATCTGTGCATTGATGTTGAGGATGTAGAGTGCTATTGAGGATACCATTAGTACTGCGAGCGGGATACCTTTAGTATATTGGATGTTCAGCACTGAGGCGGATACCATCAGTACATGGGAGACTGTTGAATACAGTAGGAAATATCGTCAGTTCTGTGGGGAAAACCATCAATACTGTTAGGGATATCGTCAGTTCTATGAAGGATGATAGTACGATGGAGGGATACCACAAGCGCTGTGAGTATTACCACCAAAGTAGTGATAAAATCCCCAAAAGAACTGAGGCTATTCCTCCACAGTACTGAACACCCTCCATAGTACACATAGTATCCATCCACAGTACTGATGGCAACCCCACAGTACTGAACATTATGCACTGCACTGCACAGATGTTCCGTAGGGTGATTATCATCAACACCTTAAACAGCATAGTTTATTCTTATCTTATCTTCAAAAATCAACTTGGGTAAATTGGCCCTCATATCATTATTTACAATTAGGGCGCAGTAACAGTTTGAAATTACGTAAGGGTGTATCTATCAAATGATAAGGACATAGTGTCAGGCTGTAGTTATATAAGGGTAGCTCAAGTCTCCAAATAAGAGATATCGAAATAAAGTGTCCAGTTCGCACCAGCGTTCTATCGTTAAACTGTCAACTCCGTCTCAGTTTGGAAAAGATGGTCGAAAAGAAATCAAGTGGAACCTTCATATTCGTCATTGAGCAGCCGAGCACCGAAGTCTCATATAATGGCCTTGATAAGAAGATATCTGCCGCTGAGATGAATGGGGAATTGGTAACTGTGAAGGAGCAGGCTCTGAAGTGTAACGCTGTCTATGTAGATAGCGAGTGTGTAATGAAAGTACAAAGGAAAAATCAGGTTGAATGTGTCACTACAACACAAGAGGTTAATTTTGACGAAACTTGCTGCTGTGGGCCGTTTTTTTGCCTGGGTAGTTAAACATGAAGATGGGGACTTTAGTTTCTATCTTAAAAGTTAGATATCAGTAAACTTGTTACGAATTGATCCAAATTTGATAGTTGTTCTTTGACTTTCCATATCACCATTGTTTTCTAATAGAATACTCTGAAAAGCGCCAAGGAACTTACACTCTTTTTTTATAAGAACAATTTTATAAGAACACGAGCTTCAAATTCTGCCTAATGTTAAGAACAACCTAAGAACAAGCTGAAGCTAGATATTTTTGCTCAAAATATGAATTATCAGAAAAAACTATAAGACTTGTTGATTGTTGATAGGCACATACGCTTATTATCTTCGCAAGGTATGGGTTTATGTGCTAAGCACTAAGGGCCCACTGAATAGGCAAACTAATCGAGCAGTGCGACCCTGGTCCTTCCTCTCGATGTGACCACACCTCGTGATTCCTTTTGCCTTTTTGCTTGGAATTACAGAGAGCTGGCTAATTCTCTCCTCACACTTTTTGACAGTTCTGAAGGTGCTTTCGCACCCGGGACCCTTAGAACAGGGTCAAGTGATCTAACCACTCGGAAATCCCCGCCAAAAGACGAGCAGAGAGACAAGAGATAAAGACAAGCAAATTGGCAGCGGTATGTCAGAAAAGTGGCAATTTACAACAATTGACACAGCCAATAGCAAAAGCAAGCTTTCAAATCATTGCAAAATTAAGAACAATTTAAGAACATTTCAGGCTAAAAATTGAGAAATACTTAAGAAGACCCAGCTTCAAATCAAATCTACTGGTTCTTATGAAAAAAAGAGTGTAGTATTTAAAAGTTATCAATCAAGTGATGCATAAGCGAGCATTTACGAGATTTAAGAATAAACAATGCAAGGTACATTTTTGTTCAGGGTGAATTTCCATTTAAGAAACCGTTTTGCCTTGTCAAATCCTTATACTAAGCAAACATTCAACAATTCAGGATGCTTGTTCCAGCCCTAAGACCGGTTTCAGCATAGATACCCAAGGAATTGCAGTCGTTAGAGCATTGAATTCAGCAGTGTTCGAGGCTTATAATCTTTAATGTATACAAACAAAATCAAAATCAGTTTTCTACAACCCAGATACATCTAAAAAAGGTAAGAATATAAATTATCTATAGAATCGTCATCAATTACAAGATTAAAATTACATCAAATTAGTTATCACGGTGAAATAATACATTCCTCAAACACCAAACAAATATTTTCATAAAGAGAATAACAAGTGAGAATAGATTCTGGGAGCTTAACAGGGCCTATGAAAAAACCAGCTTGTTTCTTTGACACTATCAAGAAAACTGAACATTTCAAAATGTTCAGCGAATTGTTCACTGAGTAAGATTCAACATTTCTACTGCCTAATGCTAGCCACTTAAGTATGTGGAAGCAAAGTACATGGGCTATCAACTATTGTTAGAAGGTTAATTTGAAAATAAACTGATTGATTAAGTAGATAAGAAATAGTTCTTCCGATGAAGAATGCTTGATTTGGAAGAAAGACTGATTCTCAGTATTCTACTGGGTAATCGTTAATGTAAAATGAAAAGATGAACAAGAAAAACATGGACTAACGGATGGCTTTTGAGAACGGCAAGTCATGGAGTTTTTGTAAATTCATTTTAAGAATTAGACGTTGAAGATCCTGAAAAGTTTACGTGAAGAAATGTTCAGTGAAATGTTAATGGTGTTTGGCCACGGTTTACAACGCAGCCAAGAGTCTAGGAGACAGTAATAGACAATTCTAGAAAAGATGGTGGATCTCTTTTCATACAATGCATCATGGGAATATTTCCCTTATCGTAGCTACCAACGTCACAACGGCCTAAATCTTTCGAAGCTGCAATCGCTAATTTTGGTAGCTATGCGATGCCAAGGGACATTTTCCCATCATGCATTGCGTGAGATGACATAAACCATATTTTGCAGAATCATCTATTGATATCAATGTTTGCCATTTTCAAACAAAAGAAAACTAATGCTGGGCAGACAATTTATTTACTTTGTAACACATTGGTTTTATATTTAGGTCGAATCTCAGCTTCGTTTACAAAACAAAAGATCAACTAATGCTAAATATTTTTGGGAAACTTGAGAAAACTAGATCGTGAAAGATTATGCGTTGTTGACAGGCCCAGTGTACCTGTATATCTAGCACATAATTTGCATACATGATTAATTGTGAAATCTGGATTAGTTAATCTGTATATTCTTCAGATCGTCTTCAATATTAGTGAAAAATAACAAAACGATAAACTCAGATCATTTTATTAAGAGACTGCTTTACCAGCTTTGAAGTTCGGATTGATGAAGGAGAAGCCACGGAATTGGGTTTGATCCATCGAACGGAGCAATTCGTCTTCTACTGGGGTGAGCTTGGCTGGCTCCATCGTGAAGTCAGGGTCGAAATTGTTCACGGCCTTGTCCCCTTTCTGAAATAAAGAAGAATGGGAACAGATATTAGATTGTGTCATATGTATAAGCATAAGTAAATTTAGATAAGGCCCTGTTCGCACTAGAAAACGATTAAGCGGTCATTAAGTTTGTCAAAACTTTTTCATGAAATTCTTTGTCATGGTTTGACAAAGTTAATTGATTTCCGTTTTAAAAATGAGATCGTATTTCAGTTTTAGCCTAAACTTTATTTACTGTAGGATTAATGTTTGCACGTTATGGTTTCGCTTTCTTGACCACTGCGGTTTTACATGCACCACTCGAGCTTACAGTTGTAGTTTGGGTATTTGTATTTTCTTGATAAAATCTAGGTTTCTTTTCCATATGCTGCTGCATATTTGGCCCAAAATAAGGTGGATGTTGAAAACTCTAGGGTGGAATTTATTTAAGGCATGCTCTGCAAATTTCTATGATGAAAAAATGAGCAATTTGTACAGGCTAGCTATTTCGATCCATGTTTCGATTTAAGAAAAGGAGATATGGCTGAATAATTTTCACAAAGCTTAGCCTGTGGAAAATGAAAACCGCTCAGCATCCATGTTAGCAACTTGTAAGCAACATTCTTTTCTGACATAAGGATATGGAGGCCCGTTCTGGTCAAAATATGATTATTATTTTTATCTATCTCTGTTGTTATTTTTATCTATTTACATTTGCAATAAATCGCTTTTGAAATATTTTTATGTTTTCCATGAATTATTTGTTTCTAGTATTTGCAAATAATTGCACATCACAATTATTTATCTTCCCTCTGAATTATTTACCTTCCCTCTGAATTATTTACCTTCCCTCTCCCTCTGAATTATTTTTGTATCCAAGGAATTATTTTTGTATCCAAGGAATTATTTTCGTATCCAAGGAATTATTTTCGTATCCAAGGAATTATTTTCGTATCCAAGGAATTATTTTCGTATCCAAGGAACCAGCCTCGCTTTCAAAATATTTTTACTTTTTGTACTTTTTTGCTGTTTGCCGTTGGCCTTGCCGGCCTAAGCCATTCACTTTGTACTTCACCTCATGGACCTCGTCAGAAACACAATTCAGACATTTACCTGATACACACAACAGTATCTATGCCACGTGAAAGACGAAGTAGAAACCCGAGTAGAAACCGGGAAAGAAATTTGCAGGGTTTTGCAAATTTTTTGCAGCATCTACAAAGGGTTTTGGCCGTTTTCAGCACCACGGAAGAAATTGAGTCATGGACAACAACAGTGCTATGTGAAACAAAACAAAGATTGCTGGACGCTTATGGAACACTCACACTTCTTTTGAATGAAGTTGCTTTGGGTCAAGAAAATGCAACGGGTCTTCAGTCAAATACGATCCAATCACCACTGGAAGATTTGAAACAGGCTATCAGTCAACTGATTACATTTTCTTCAACCCTTCTTGAAAAGAGGGATGATATTGATTTTGCAGAGGAGGATGTTAGTGTAGCTTATTCTGCGCCCACTAGTCTTGGGGCTCAAGGGTCAGGTAGAAAATGTCTAGAAATTTCGAAAGAGCAGCTGGAACATCTTCGCTCCCTATATTTCTCTTGGGAGAATATTGCGTCCCTTCTCGGTGTCAGCATATCAACATTGCAGCGTCGAAGAAAACAGTACGGCTTGAGCAAAAGGTTCGAGTCATTTTCAGACATTACAGATGATGAGCTTGACAACATTTATAGAGAAGTGGCAATTTCCGGAGAAGGGCCAACCCCCAACCTGGGCAGGAGAAGATTTATTGGTGCCTTAAGGTGCAGAGGGTTACGAGTTCAGAGATGGAGAGTTAGTGAGTGCCTTCGCAGAGTCGATCCAGTGGGCACTGCACTTAGATGGAGAATGGTCATACATCGAAGGAAATATTATGTGCCCATGCCAAACAGCCTATGGCACATAGATTCTTGCCATAAATTAATTAAGTACAAATTAATCATTCATGTTTGTTTGGATGGTAAGACAAGAGTGATAATGTATGCAGGATGCTATAACAACAACAAAGCGGAGACGGTTATGGCATTATTTGAGAATGCAGTTCAAGAGTGGGGACTACCTTCGCGTGTCCGAAGTGACCATGGTATGGAAAACTACCTAATTGGTGTATATATGATACAAAACCGTGGTGAAAATAGGGGAAGTATAATAACGGGATCATCAGTGCACAATTGCAGGGTTGAGCGTCTTCATCGTGATGTTTATTCTGGGGTGCTCGTGTTTTATGCTCGCATTTTTGAGGAACTTGAATATGAGGGGCATCTTGATGTATTAGATGAAGTACATCTTTTTAGTCTACATCATGTGTACATTCCTAGGATTCAAAAATCCTTGAACGAGTTTGTTAATCAAATGAACAACCGCCCTGTTTCTACAGAGCGAAACCAATCACCTCTGCAAATGTGGGAAAGGGGGATGCTTGAGAACATTCTATCAGAAGAAACACCATTGACAGAGGGGGAGATTGATGAATACGGGATAGATCCAGAAAGTATTCTTAACATTGAAGATGAAGACTATCAGGTCAACGTAATACCACCTATGTTAGAAAACGTTACAGAGGAAACTCTAGCTCACTTGCCGGATCCAATGGAGAATGACCGGTTCAATGGAAAAATTCTATTTCAAGAATGTGTTACCTTACTTAAAAATTCACTATAACTTTTTGGAGCATTATTTACTGTTTTAAACTTACATTGGGATAACAGAAGTGCAAAAACATCTATGGCAAGCATAAAGCATCATAACGGTTTATCTTAGAGAAGCCTATTTTTCTGAGAAAATCCTAATATGTAATGTTTTTTTGAAAAATTAGGAAAACCAAGGAAAAAATTGTTTTTTCTACAGGAAAGCAAAGTCATCAAAAACTAGGCTTTTCTCACATGACAAACTATAGGTTTTTCTAATTATTGTGCTTTTTGCTTGTCATTGACAACAGGTCTTGGGGCTGAAGTACACTCCTATTTTTATAAGAACACACTTTATAAGAACACCCAGGCTCGATTTATAATGGATAACAATAGACAAAACAATAGCCTATTGTTTAGAACAATTTAAGAATTAACAACATTTGAGCCTTTGCCAAAATTTACTGGTTCTCATGGGCCGCAGAGCCGGGCTTAGCCCCCCCTCAATAATGCCCAAAAGACAACGAAATGGGCGTGGTAACAATGGGTCAACCTTTTTAGTTTTTAGCCACCCCAATCAAAAATATGCTCCGCGGTCCAGCCAGTGGTTCTTATAAAAAAAATTGTACATCAAATTCTATTTAAAAATGACACTTTAACCATAAGTTATGGTAATATGAAAATCTTTGATCGGTACAAAACTTCAAAATAGCCAGAAAAATCCACATCTGGGTATAATAATTCGTTAGGTTTTTGTTTCGTTCTCTTTCTGACGTATTACTCTGTTGCGTGTCAGACGAAAAGCTTAAGTAGTAATATATGTTTAGCTATGCTTCCGATTTTTCTGGCTATTTTAATATGAATATATTGAAATGGTGTTGATTTAGGATTCCTTTGAAAAAATGAAGATGCTTCATAAGCAAAAACCAAACAAATTTCATAACAGAACAGGTAACAGCTAACGTTGATAACTTAAATTTGATAATGTGATGTTTTTTTTGTTATGTTCACTGTCATGCTTTCACTGGATTCCAAAGTATGATTGGCCAAATGTAAGATCATACAATGAAAACAACTTTTCCATTGTTGGCAGCTTAAAGATGTGTGTCGACCTTGGTAGGCACAAAACATTGACACAGGTGCGTGCTGTAGGGGAAAAATTAGCTTTAAATGCAGGCTCCTCACTTTGATCATTTGACTCACTTCTCTTAAGCTCATCTGGAATAGGGAACTGAATCTCTGGAGGAAGTTGGAATCCTAACACAGGTTCTTCTGATGCCCCCGTAGCAAATCTCAATATATGACCCAAGGTCATTTTTACATCTCCACTCTCTCTTCTTCCTCCTGCAACTTCCCTGATGTATTTTATAAACATTTGGTAGGTGGCTTTCTCCTCAGAACGTGCATTTGAACCCTCTAATGAAAACTTTGGTTTTAACAGTTGCAAGAGCTTCTGAACACTAAGCTTGTTTTGAGCACCTGGTCGAAGAAGATGAATAAGTTCTGGCAATTGCTGTATGGCAGACAACATTCCAAGCTGTTCAAGACCCTTTTGTAGCTGAATTATGCATTCATTCTTGCTTGTACTGCACAAAATTTCCTGAAGAACATTCTCTTCAATGAAGGCTGGGAGTTGGCCATTCTGGAGCATGGCAACTGCTATCATTATTCCAGCAAAGTAATATTCTTTTGCAAGGAAATCTCTCAAACCTTGGTCAAAGAGTTTTTCTTTAATAGCATTGTTCATCAATTGTATCCACTCCTTGCGTGGTCCACCAAGATCGACGCACTCTTCACCCATAAAGTCAACATTAAATGTCAGGCGAAAATTCTCAATGTACTCTAACTCTGAGAAAGTTGTCTCCAAAATCTGTTCTCTATCCACTGTAATATAATTTGACTGCCCTTCAATTGTTTCATCTGCACGCTGAACTTCCAATGGCCTACCTTCCACAATTTCTTGTTGCAGAAATCTAAGAATCTCCACTGGACTAGGTAGGTTTGCTTCTTTTACCTTCCCAATGATTTGGCCAATATCAAATGGGCAAATTTGATGGCTGGATTCTGCCTTGTCTGTCACAGCTGTAGTTGTAGACTGCTGTAAATCGTCAACCAAATTCACATCAGGTAGCTTTTCTTCACTTTCTGCTGCAAGGGGGCTCTCTTTTTTAACAGGAATCTCCACTATCTCCAAATCTTCATCCTTGCTATGGGCAACATTTTCAAAATTAAATGCTGGATTAAGCAAAATATCATCAACTTCATCATCATCATCTTCTTCAAAATAATTTCCCAGAAGTCTTATGTAAATGCTTCCGGATGGTGCGATTGATTTGAAAAGAAGCTGTGCATCAATCTTTTTATTTTGAGCAATGGTAGGTTTTATTAAGCTGCCTGAACAATTCTTCAATATCTCGAAACCTGCAATTTTCATCCAATCTTGTGGAAGCAATGATTCTAATTCCATATGAAGCCTCTTATCATCCCACCTCCTGTCAATGTCGAATCCTGTTATGATTCGTCTTTTTCTCTCCAATCTTGGCTTTTCTGACTTTGATGGTACTTTTTCAGAATTAGCATCCACGATTACAATGTTTCTTGTTACCAATTCTCCACCAATATGAGGCCTACCTGGTCTTCTGGGGCTGGGCCTTGCATATGGTGACGCCATTCTCCTTGCATTGGGACGAGTGGTCGGGAAACGTCTTTGTAATTCACGAATTGCTGATGATGGGCCCGGCCTTGTGGACGAAGTGGAAGCTGCTGTGCCTGTGTGTGTGTGGATCGTACTGCCGCTAGGCCTTGATTCAACAACATTGTCAAAGTTGTCCAGGACATTCGTTGTTGGGCTGGAACTGCTACTCGTTCTTGGTAGGTGAATGAGCCTAGACAGCTGGCTAATGCTGTCCAGTGCTTGTCTGGCAAATACACGCATTTGTTCTTTTGGGGGAGCATCTGGAGCATCCATGTTTGCAAAATTCAACGAAGGCCAGGAAAAGGGCGGGAAAACTTAAAGCATGCGGCATTGTTTGAAAGCGAGGCTGGTTCCTTGGATACGAAAATAATTCATTGGATACGAAAATAATTCCTTGGATACGAAAATAATTCCTTGGATACAAAAATATTTCCTTGGATACAAAAATAATTCCTTGGATACAAAAATAATTCAGAGGGAAGGTAAATAATTCAGAGGGAAGATAAATAATTGTGATGTGCAATTATTTGCAAATACTAGAAACAAATAATTCATGGAAAACATAAAAATATTTCAAAAGCGATTTATTGCAAATGTAAATAGATAAAAATAACAACAGAGATAGATAAAAATAATAATCATATTTTGACCAGAACGGGCCTCCATATAAGGATCCTAGTTTGTTTTTCAGGCATAAGGGCTCTTTCCTATTTGTTGGGTTTGGGGTTGAGGCCTACATTGGAAAAGAAGTCTAGGCAATCCTGCGCTTGATGGACAGTCTGCTGCTTAACAAAACCGCATCTAAGTCCCTTTTAACCTCACTGATGCGAGATTAATGCCTTAATTGGCCTTAGTCATGGTTTAGTCGAGGCTAGAGGCAGGACGAAGGAACCTTTGAGGGATTAGTGAGAAATGCACGATTCGGTTCATGGGCGAAAATGCTGGTCGCACTACAGTTTCGGGTGTTATTGTCTAAAGGATTAGCGGCGGCATTGAAAGGAAGCCACGAGGATTAGCTATTCATGAAAACTGACTACAAGTGCGAACAGGGCCTAATATGTCACATATTGCATGATGTTTGGCTCCATCTACACGAGAGCCCTAAAAATGCCCTAAATGTGCCCTATGAATGCCCAACGCCACATTCCTGAACTTCCGTCCTTATTCGTAAGGACATTCCTCAGATCAACACAGCATTGAGGTTTCACACATCTGTCATGAACTGTCATGTTAGAAATGACTGTTTATTAGAAGCACGCGATCATTTTCAACTCCTCCCTCGTCCTCGTGTTTTATTCTTAGGTAACAAGTTCGAAGTCAGAAGTGTATTGTATATAACCAACATAAAACAAATAAAAAAAATGGTAGAATTTTGATTAAAGGTCAACTGAGCTATACTACGGGTGCAAGTCTTTGCTAATATTCAAGTCAGTCGAGCAAAATACATTAAAATCGTTGTCCTGTCTGTGATACACCAATGCGTGCCTGTTTTGATACATTTTTACAAAATACCTCAGTATTGCGATTCTTATTTCAGAATTTCTAAGAATGAAAGCCACTGAAGGAAAACAGAGCATATGCAGAATTCTATTTTGCCTGTTCTGTTCTAATAAATAAAAAGAAACAAGGAAAAACATTGCCATATCTTCGTACGACATTTCGATCATCAGTTTTGAATCAGCGAAAGCGTGCCCCGTTTTTAAAAGCAAGCTGTGCAAAGCCAATTCTTAATCCCTTCTGACAGCTTTGGGCAAAAAGAGCACCTCCAGAGCAGGCCCAATCTGCCCTAGCGGCGTCTGTGATCTGTGCCCTAACTTTGCATTGGGCAAAAAAGTTGAAAATGCCGTCTACACGATCAGAAGAGGTGATAATCTACTTAATCCCCCAAAGAATGCCATAAGGCAGGTTTAGGGCACTCGTGTAGATGGGCCCTTTTTCTTATCCTGACCTCAATAAATATTGACCTTGGTCTACAGATGATACAAGAACAGTTTTTATTGTAGATGTCACGCAATTGTTGAATTACAGCAGAGTCGCGTTGTAGCACTTTCAAAAATTTAGAAGTGCAGAATGATTTTTAATCTTTGCAGAATATGTAAGCTCAAAGAATTACTTTCCATAAAAAAACAAAAAACTAACCACATCTGGTTTGAAAGGGGGCTTGATTTGTCTCTTCTCCAATTTTGCCCAATCGATTGGGCTGAAGAAAGGGTGCTTTCTAATGTTAAATCGTGTGCCACCAATGTAGCCGAGGCGGAGGGCGATGTTTCTCTCCAGAAGCTAAAACAAAATAAGAGGGAAAATGATGGAAAATGATGGTAATTTCCGTTGGCAAGTGGAGATGTGAAACACACATTCAAATTTAAACTCAAACTTTATGCTAAAGTAAGTAAATGAAATCTTAATAGTCTGATAAAAGTCTGATTATAGTCTGGAATTTTAATAGTCTGGATAATAGTCTGTCTGATGACTGCGTGAGCATGAAACTTTCAGTTACAGAGAGCCAATCTCCTTTCTTGTTTCTCTTCTAAATGATTTGTTTAAATTTTTTATTGCATTGTAAATCAAGTGAAAAAAGTTCAAAATGTATCAAGAAATGATTAAGTTGCACCCAAACTAACCACAAACCAGCACTTAACTAGGTTAGACTGTTTAGGTCAAAGTTTAGGTCCAGCAAAAACAGATTCTGAAAATGAAACTTAGAGTAAAATAAAGTAATGGTCAGCTGATTACACTAGGATACAACTAGGATGGAAGTGAGAGATACCAACCTGGGTAAGAATATTTGAAGAATGCTCTGAGATCCATTTCGGAAATAAAACTCTGTCTCTGCAGATGGACCTGAAAAGGTCATCTTCATCTTCACCAGCAAATGGAGACTGAAATATGAAATAAGATATGACAATATAAAACATAGGGTATGAAAATATAAAACAGAAAAATGTCTAGCACATTCCGGCCTGTGCTGAAATCTTTTCCTCTCAAATAAGCCAGGAAATCCTCCAGTTCTGGGTCTAGCAGATGAAGTATTTGCTAAATGAAAAAGGCCCTTAGTGCCTTATTTACATGGCGGTGGGCCAGCCTGGTTAGGTGAGTTGCATGGTTTAGCCGAGCTATCCTAACCGGACTGACTCGCCTACATGTAAACTTAATGGGATCAAACAAAGGATCCTATTGTTCTCATGAATTTCAGTCTGCCAAGATCCATTGGCCTTTCTCATGGACGGATCTCGCCTGCTCGGGCTGGGACATTGATCTTTTCAAAGAAAGTATAATGTACAATGACATCGATTGTTTAATGTGCAGCACAGAACATAAAAATATTCCTGCCTTTTCTACGTTATTTCAATAAAAACTTACTAAAATAAAAAGTAGGTGGCTTTCTGTTATAAATTGTGTGACTCACCTGACCAATCAGCATTTCGTAGAGGAGAACACCAAACGACCACCAATCAACAGCTGAGTCGTATCTTTGACTTCTCAGAATCTGAAATCAATATTCAACAACTGTTTAAGGGCAGAATTACTAGCAGGACGGATTAGCAGCCTTGTACCTGAGAAAGGTACCCAAAACATGAGCACTTGAAAGTGAGCCCCCCGTGCGTTATTCAATGGGCCATCTCAGCTTAGAGCAAAAACAAATGCCTTCTGAGGTGGTAAATAATTCACATTAGTTATTGAAATTATGAAAAACAAAAAAGCAATCCACGGCTCATACCTCTGGCGCAATATAGTCTGGAGTACCACAAAATGTGCTTGTCTTCCCACCATCTTTAATATTTTCTTTACACATTCCAAAATCTGCAATTTTGATGTGTCCATCCCGGTCCATCATGACATTGTCAAGCTTCAGATCCCTGAAAAAGATAAAATAATACAAAATTTGATAATTCAATTTTCTGATAATTTCAAATATCTGTCTGCCTGTGCATAATGGCACTAGATTGACGAGCAGTATAATCCTCCCGTTGCACGATGGGTCTTTAAGGCAGTTGAAATATACCAACTGCAATAAACAATAACGAAATGACTTACCTATAAATGATCCCTTGCTTATGTAAGAACTGCAACCCACAAACGATTTCAGCACCATAGAATCTGAAATGCATAAAATAACATTTTCTTCAGGTCTTTTTTACTCTCTTTGGGCTTGTTATGATCCATCGCTTTTAAGGAAAGTCATTAGAGGGTGAAGCTTTACTCAGAGAGAGTCAAAGAGATAGGCCAAAGTTTTCAATTTTTCTGTATGGCACCCAATATATGATTTCTTTACAATGACCGTGTGAGTTGTTCGATAATGATCGATTAAGGGCGATCACTTTGTTAAGATTGGAGATCAAATAAGCAAAGATAGACCATAAAGAGGGTTTGCTTTTTATAATATAGACTTACCTCGATCTGTTTTCATCAAACTTTCCAGAAGCCTGAATATGGAACATCAGATCACCTCCGTTCAAGTATTCCATTACGAAGAACAAGTGAGTCTAGAAATAAGATTAGGATGAATCACTCAAAAGTAAAATTGCTAAAAAACCATCTCAATAAAGTAAACACTAGAGCGTGGTGAAGACCAATACAAATTTCGGAACCAATGGAAAGTGGAGATCAATATGAATTTTACAACCAATGCAAAGTTGAAACTAAGGCAAAGTTGAAACTAAGGCAAAGTTGAAGCCAATTCAAAGTTAAGACCAATGTAAAGTCGAAACCAATGCAAAGTTGAAGCCAATTGAAAGTTGAAACCAATGTAAATTTGAGAACCAATGCAAAGCTGAAGCCAATTGAAAGTTGAAACCAATTTAAATTTGGAAACCAATGCAAAGTTGAAGCCAATTCAAAGTTGAAACCAATGTAAATTTGGAAACCAATGCAAAGTTGAAGCCAATTCAAAGTTGAAACCAATTTAAATTTGGAAACCAATGCAAAGTTGAAGCCAATTCAAAGTTGAAACCAATGTAAATTTGGAAACCAATGCAAAGTTGAAGCCAATTCAAAGTTGAAACCAATGTAAATTTGGAAACCAATGCAAAGCTGAAGCCAATTCAAAGTTGAGACCAATGTAAAGTCGAAACCAATGCAAAGTTGAAGCCAATTGAAAGTTGAAACCAATGTAAATTTGAGAACCAATGCAAAGCTGAAGCCAATTCAAAGTTGAAGCTAATTCAAAGTTGAAACCAATGCAAAATTGAAGCCAATCTAATGATGAAGCCAATACAAAGTTGAAGCCAATGCAAAGCTGAAGCCAATTCAAAGTTGAAACCAATTTAAATTTGGAAACCTATGCAAAGTTAAAGCCAATTCAAACTTGAAACCAATGTAAATTTGGAAACCAATGCAAAGCTGGAACCAATTACATATCTAGAGCTAATCAAAGTCGAACCTCAATACAAGTTAAATGAAGTAGTAGAGTACTTACATTTGATTGGAAGGTGCAGTATAGATGTGTAAGAAAAGGATGCCTTGTCGCGATACATAAAACTCTTCTTTCTACTAATGTGCACTCAACATCGTCATCTTCCAAAACAACATCTTTCTTCAGAGCCTTGATCGCATAAACTGTCTTTGTATCCTTAATCTCTGCAAGAAGCACCTTTCCAGAAAAAAACGATAATCAATCAAATTTCACACTTCAATTGCAAATAGAGAAAGTAATATAAACAAAACAGTGTCACATTCATAACGGCTAGAGTTCTCAAGGAGCTCTGAGAGATTTAATTGAGTTCTATATCTTACGAGAGACAAGTGAAATAAGGCAAATAATCAATATACAATCTTTTGGACCAATGAAAAATTACATTCTGCACAAACTAGTTTGGAAATAAATGATAAAGCCTCACTTTTCCAAAACTTCCTTTTCCAAGAACTTTCATGAAGGTGAAATCATCAATATCATATCGTCGTTTCCTGCTTTCAGGTCGCAAACTCAACGTTCGCTTAGGAGGTGCCGGTGTTCTTGCCTCCCACACTGCCTCATACAAACTTTCCTCCTCATCCATCGGTTTTTCCTCCGCAGGGGAAGCTGAAGAGTCGTAGTCTTTCACTTCGCTTAGCATTTCTCGCTTCTTTTTGTCCAGCTACATGAAAATGAATTGATAATGAATTAATTTTTTCTAGCACACCACTTCAGTGCAAGCTTTTTAAAAGTCGCCATCTGAAAAGGGCATCCCAAGTCTCTATCCATCCTGGGAACCTGAGAGCGAGGTTCACCACAGCAATTATAGAGGGTCATATACAGGTTCCGAGGAACATGGGACAAGCCCCAGAATAGCTTAAGGAACAGAGAACATTTGTATGTAGTTAGGGAAACATTTTGCACTTATTTTCCAGGGAACACATTGAAAATTCCCAAAAACTCATGAGAACCAATTATAATTTTCTGAGGGAACAGAGGAGCTAGGACCCCCCTATACGACCTCATCATACAAATCCAGATTAAAATTGATGAGGGTAAGATTACTTACCTCTGCAAGAACCAGAGCATCTGCAAGCAGCTTTTGGTTGATACCACAGAGATTTGGTAATTTGTCCTTACATTTGTGATGGTAGTTTTTGGAGCAGGCTGTAGTATAATGATGATAATCATTTAATTTGGGGATCATAAATAATCAAACTTTCAACCCTTTTCAAAAGGTCTTTGGCTTTCGTAGTGGAAATTATTAATCAGTTAGCATTGATAAACAGGGTAGAACCCACATTTCCTATTGTAAGATTCTAGGTCGACGGATCTCTTCCATAAGGTTGCCCAAAGACTTGTCGTGACAAGTGGTGATTATCATGTCAAATATCGTATTAGAAACAGCCTTGATAGGACTAAAGGTATTTACAACGTAGTCCTATGAAATATCAAAGGCTTTTCATGACAAATGGCGACTATCATGTCAAATATTGTGTGAGAAACAGCCTTAGTAAGACTGAAGGTATCTATAACCTTCCCCTAACTGAAAAACAAAGACTTTTCACGATATATGGCGACTATCATGTCGAATATTGTTTCAGAAAGAGCTTTGCTAAGTCCAAATATATTAACTAAGATGAAGTAACTTCATGAAATAATCTGTGGTCATCATACCTTCACATTTGAGTCCTTGCCTGAAGAGGCCATACAGCAAACTGCCACAATGGTCACAAAATGTCGGACTCATGTAATTGTAAACTCTTAGCCGGTGAGGCATGTTGATGTTGAAACGCTCTTTCAATTGCTGTGGATGAAGAAAGTTAAGTGAATGATTTGAAGAAAAAAGGTTTTGAAAACTACATTCTGAAAAAAGGGGACCAAAAGAAAGTGGTTTAGGAGGACACCCTAAACTGACAGAGTGAGACCTATGGAAATAAATGCTTTTTAAGAATGAAGAGATGATATTTACCAGAGTTGCCCCCGTGTTGACGGCTGAGCCAGGACACTTGCTTAAAATCTTGTCGCGGCATTTTTTATGAGTTACGCATGAACAGACTAGAAAAAAGAGTTAAATTATCATTAGAAAAAGGCAAAACTTTTTATGCAAAATCATTGTTAGCCAAATGCGATGAAATCTTATAAAAAATTTCCAATAAGATTTCATTATATTAAGCTAATTAAGAGGACTAATCAGGATAAGTAGCGCATTCATAAAAACAAACATTAATTCAATATAAATTTACAGAAAAACTTACTTGTGCACTGGTATCCTTGCTTGCCGAAACCCCTGGAAAAAATAAAAGAAGATAGAGTAATGCTCTGTCTAAACAAAGACTGCAGAGCTAGGGGGCTGGGGTGCTACACTATCCAAATCCCCTGGAAAAATAAATAAAGTTAGAGTAATGCTCTGTCTAATCAAAGACCGCAGAGCTAGGGGGCTGGGGTGCTACACTATCCAAATTCTCTGGAAAAATAGGAACTAATGGACCAACAAAAATCCTGAAAACAAAGTAGAGAGCTAATAACCCAGAGGTTTTCAGCAACTCGAAGGCTAAACCAAAAGTTAAGATGACTGCTATTAGAGGTTTGACTGTTCATCAACTATCAGGAATAACTATCAACGATTTTTCTGTTTAAGTCTATCAAAATGGGTATCGAAACTAGGAATGCCTTGGAACATAGTTTTTTCATAACCATTTCTCATGATTTTGAAACACCAACGTAAAATTGATTATCCTTGCATCGTCCTATTCATAATGTTAGGTACGAAGTCTGTGAGTCGGTGTACCATGAACGTGCTCAATACAAAGAGTAGAACTATATGCAGTACATCTCCTGATGAGTGGGTAGCCACGAAACAGGCTTGTCGAGATGGAGATTTTTGCCTATTGAGTCTCTTCCTTCCTAGTGCATAATGTTAGGTATCTTTTTCGGAAAAAATTGTATAGCTGGATATGCTTGCAAAAAATCAGTGGTAAAGATTAAAGAATAATGAACAAAAACTCACCAGCAGAACTCCATACAAACAGAGCAAAATACTGGTTGTCTGAAGAATTTAGCCATCAGCTGATGCCCGCGGACTTCATGAACTTTCGCCTTCCGCAGCGCCCCTCTTCGGTTCTGCAGGCCACTCTTGTTTGCCTTCCTCCCATCGAAGGCGGAGTTAGGGTCATCTGAAACCAATTCATTAAATATATCTTGCAGTTTGTACAGATTTTCAAACGTTTCGCTAATGTAGTGGCTGTCAAGTAAAGTCTTCTTCGGCATTGTGTACAGACGAAGAGAAATTCAGGCCTAACGCTTTCTCTCCTATGGTCCCTGGCAAGCTATATATTACTATAGCTCTCTTGAAGAAAGAGTTGTCCACAACACTCTCTATTGTTCAGTAGTTTTTTCTGATCTAATTCTTGAAATAGACAGTCTTATCAAAATTCAATGATGTCCTCTGCAAATAGAGATGTTTGCCTTTAAAAGCCTTTTATACCTTTACAGAAACGAGTTCATTTATTTATGACGTCTATCTTAGAGAGATGGATTTTTATTCCCAAATGAGATTAATAATTCCGGTTTCGAAAGTTTATTATACGAAGAATTCCATTCAACATAAAGCACTAGACGACATCCAAAAATAGCCATACACCAAACGTACTCAATGACGTTTTAACGAACGGAAGTATTCAAAAACCAACAGCTCTGACGTCATAAGCAACAAACAGGGGCCTTATTCTCTCTTTCTTGCTCTTTCAAAGAGTCGGAAAGTACACGTTTTTTCTGAAGAAAATCTAGATCACTTCCTAGCACTCGGAGGTTCTTAATCATTTTTGTTAGTTTCTTATACTGAGAGGCTTTTAAAAAATGACAGTTTCATATGGGTGACTAATGGAATATTGTCGACTTATCACGAAGTTTTTTAAGGACAAACAATTATTAACAGAGAGTGGTGCTAAGGAAGGAAGAATGCAAAACCTTTACGAGGGAATGGAAGAATTTAGGAGGATAAATATTCCGTTAAGGAGAAATTGTTTTTTTTCATAAGGAAAGGAGAAATAGCCAAATTTCGAAGAGGAGATAGTAGATTTATATCCCTGTTCCAGCCTCCTGCATCAATAAATAAACTGTTTTATGAAAAGTCTTTGAACGGTACAGAACTCGAGGATGGCAAGGAAAATCAGGAACTTGTCAAAGCATAAAAGCTACTAAAGCTTTGCGTTTGACATTCAGCAGAGAACTACGTCTGAAAGGAAACAAAAGTTGATTTTTCCAACCATGGTGTTTTATGACTTTGAATGTTTCAATAAACCGTTTCAAAATGTTGGGATTAATCATATAACAGTTTTTCATCGATCATGCTTAACTCTTAAAACAATTAGGCGCTGTGCTATTGGGACCTGCAAAGAGTACCTGTCGAAAAAAGAGTACAGTTGTTTAACTGACTAGTTGCTTTATTCGTTTCATTGCATCCTAGTGTTGATTATTGTTCTGTTCATTCCACCACTACTTCCTGGTTGACTCATTTCTTAGTGAAAACACGAGGATGAAACCAACTCATACGCACTAATTCAAAGCCTTTTTACCTTGACCATTCATAATATGTTAGCCTCGTTTCTGTTTTTCGATAGTTGATAATTTAGAGATGGCAGCTTTTCTAGATCTACGTCATTTCGGTCTGAGGAATAATTTCATACAATCAATTATTGATTCTTAGTTATTATTTCCAATTGATGTTAGGTTCCATGTGCAAATGTTTTATAAGAAATCTAAGCTTTGGTTTGGCCCGTCAATTTGTAAAGTGATTTTTATCAATTTTGTCACTTCTCTCCCACATTGGCAGTTAAACCAGCTTGAATTAAACCAGGTTTTAAATGGAATACTCTGATTGGTTAGCTCGATGATTCGAATGATTTTGATTGGCTGTAAAAGAACCTAGAGTAAATAAAGCGGGTTTCACCAGTACGAACGCAAAATCACAATCGGGTATTTTTAACAGGTGAACTTAACACAAACAAATTTTTGCATCTGAATCCCTTATTGGTTCAGCCTCTTAACTCGCCAATGACACATCTTTATATCTCCGCCCAGCCTCTTATTGTTTTATCCTCTTAACCCACCAATAACAAATCTATGTATCTCAGCCTCTCATGCGTGGTAAGCGGGCCTGCCTGTTCTGACGTCGAACCCAAAATTCCTGTTCAAGGCTTTTTGCCTGACAAATCTGTATCTGGACTAATTTTGACTCAACTGAACTAAACCCCCACTGAATCCTCACTAAGCTCTTATTGAACTTCACTAAACTTCTACTGAGCCCAAACCCCCCTATTAAAGCCTCATAAGTCCTAACCCCCTACTAAACCCTCAAAAATCCTAACACCCCTAATAAACCCCAGCCCAAGCCTTGCTGGACCCCTTCTAAAAATCAAGTCTAAACATCATCGCATAGATCCTGAACAGTAATTTGGACTTTGACCCAAATCAATATATTTCAAAATAGGGAATCCCGTAAGCATCAAAATAAGGTTGTTTAAATTCAAAATGATGTGGATGAGATGCAGGAATATTGCTAGATCTTTGAAACGCTCACGCGCAAGAAAGATAATTTATACTGTAAATGAAAACAGAACTTACAATACGTCATGCTGTTAAAATCCTACCCTATCATCTCCTTGGTGAGTAGATCTGTGAGTAGATTTGGTTTTTATAGTGCTCAACAACAATAGTTTTTATATCAGCCAAAATGTGGGCCCAAGATAGGTAACGCATGCGTAGAGGCACGAGCGTTTCAAAGTTTTAGCAACTTCTGGTGCAGGCCTACGATAAGTAACCTCTGCACTCTTTTTTTTATAAGAACCATTTTGTAAGAACACGAGCCTCAAATTTTGCCAAAACTTAAGAACAAGCTAAGGACAAACCGAGGCTGACAAATCTAAGGTCAATATAAGGATCATACGAAATGACCATAAAACAAGCAGATTGCCAGCCAAAATTTACTGGTTCTTATAAAAAAGAGTGTAGTTGGGATAAGATTTTTCACCTCGGATCGACATTCATTTTACGAAAAGGCCTGAACTGGTAGCCGAGGAAAGAGAAAACATTTCCCATGACGTCTGAATTTGCATCTGAAAGATTTCTCTTTGGATCATAAAAACGTTTCTCAAATCTGCTTATTCATAAGTTTAAAAAGCGTTTGAGATTGAACATCTTTCATGTAATTAATCAGATTAATCAACATAAAAATTCAGAGGTAAAATTCACCATGAATTCAATAATTACTGGAGCATTTGCCACTAATTTTGTATCAAACTTTTTTCAGTTCTATTCAAGCGAATGAACCCGAGTTCAAACGTTCCTGACACGGGGGAAGATGGCTTAAAATGCGAGGATTTAGTCGTGATAAAATTTCGTCAAGAATTTTCAATAAAAATATCTAAGGGGCATCTTTGCTAAGACAAACGCCTAGAAAAAACGAATCCTGGCCTTCTAGGATAGCTGATTGTGGCAAGATCTTTCTCTCTAGAGAGACTCAATTGAAATTCATGAAACAATAATCTAGATTCAGATATGTTTCTAGCAGAAGTTGTAGATAATCATTCCTGGATGGCGAGGAATATCGAAAACATAGCTAAATACAATAACTATTAAAGCCAGAAAGAGAATGAAAATAAAACATAACGTATTGTAAATGAGACATAATAACTACTAAAGCTTTGCATCTGACACTCATCAGAGTAGTACCCGAGAAAGAGACCGAATATTAAACCTAACGAATTGTAAAGGAATCATGATAACTACTAAAGCTTTAAGTCTGACACTCATCAGAGTAGTTAATCAGAAAGAGAACGTAAAGGAAGCCTACTGTATGGTTAAATCCAAACGCGTATGAAAATTGGCCAGTAGGTATGTCACTAAATGAAAAGAAACAAAAAACATTAACTGATTCTTACCAATGACTTCAGAGAAATGACGAACTTGGACTTGCAATCTGCCATGGGGTTTCAGATCCAGCTAAAAAGATGAAGTTTGCAATTTCATACTAATCCAAATCGATAATAATGAAAATAATAATGAAAGTATTAATGAAATAGAAATAGTCGTCTGAACTCATGATTGCAACAACGTGAAACTTCGAGTAACCCATCTTAGCGCGTGGCTAACTTACGCCGAAATCATCCTCAGCGGCCCCAATTTTCATCTGTCTTTTATCCATCCTTACTACTCGAAAATTTCAGCAGGAATGTGTTTTCCTTTCTGGCTTTTATCCCTCCAAAACAAAAATGTTTTATTTTCTCCAAATCAATCCTTTTCCTTCGAGATATAGGTTAGAAATGTTTCACACGTAAACTAGTTAGTAGCTGCCAATGAACCCTTGCATGTCTGACTAACTTGGACTCAGGCTCTCGAACGCAGAGCAGGCTTTCTAATAGAGCACCAGTTGTCTTGATACCAAGCCCAACACTGGAATCGACAAACGTGCCCAGCTCCATATACTACGTACAGCCTCTGTCGCTAAGTCTCTACGAGGAACTTGCACGCTTTTTTATAAGAGCATCTTCATGAGAAACACCTGGCAGAAATTCGGGTCAGAATTTTTCGCCATCTCTTAAAGAATTTGGGATAAACACAATACAAGTTGACCAACGTAAAGCCAGGGGCCACAAAAGCGTTATAAACACATTTCTTGAAGGGTAGGGGTGATAAATTGGCGAGAAATCACCTAAAAATAAGAAAAAGGCAGGCTGGAATCGGAGTCAAGTATTCTTATAAAAAGATGAATGTGTAGATGGGAAGAGAGCATCTGTAGTGGGAAATGGCTTGGAAAAGGACATTTGCTAATCTTCTTAAAAAACGGAGTTATCTTCCATCTGGAGGGAGATCTGTTGATAAGTATAAGGATATTCGGAGTTCAAAGTTGACCGATTTTCGTTGTATAGCGTCAATCAGGGGGGCTGCCTGCACCCATGTCGGCCTTCTTCAGGCTTATTAGGGAGAAGAGGCCAATACAGAGGGACGCAGGACCTATGGCTAGGACGGGGGTACATGGCTTATGCGACAAGATGTTGGTGTGCTACTGAGATTTCGTAATCTAATGTTGTTTGGATTTTGTCCATTCAAACTTCTATGAGCATGTTTTCTTACTGAACCCCCCTTGCAAATAAAGACCTTTTTCTTCCAAGTACATTTAGTGATGTAATGATTTAAGAAGAAATGAATATGAATTTTTTAAATTATTAATTGATTCGATATTCCCCTTGACCGCTATCTGGAATCGAAGCGGGGACTTTCAGAAACCAACAGTTCGTTTACTCCACTGTACTACAGAGTCAACTTCGAGTTTCCAATATCTTACTTGAAAATGAGGCTACTTTTTGAAAATGAATGAAGCTCCACGTAATCAGTGATGAAACTATTACCGCGACCGTGTATGGATTCTGGCTAATAAGCAACGAGAACTTGGATGGCTAGGAAAATTTGGAAAACAGTGCAACATAATAACTACTGAAGCTTTTTGTCGGAAAACCCAACTCTTCCTGTCTACATAACATGATGTAGAATTCTTAAGCTCTCTTAAAAAAACCCTGCATAATTAGCTGGTAAACCTTTCTACTTCAAAGTTCGCCACAAAGAGCCCCCCTGTGATCCCTTGACCTAAGGAGAAGTTTCATATCCATCGTTTACGTCAAACTCATAATCGTCTTAGGCAGTGAATGAACAATGTACAATAGACTCAAGGTCAAAACTATCCGTATCATATATTCATATTTCGTATCGATTCATTAGTTTCCATTCCGCAGTTTACCTCCTCAAGCGTGTAGCCCAGCATCTTACTCAGATACATAGTTATTTAAGAACGAGCAATAAGATGTATACACGTAACGAACACTCAACTTTAAGAGACTCCAAAGAAAATTTCATTGCTTAAAATTCGAAATGTTATCAAAATATTTGTTTTCTTATAAATAATACGTGTATCACTTCACTCTTAGAGTAATCCCTATCCTATACATTTTCATGGATATATACTGTATGGTTACCAACAAGTTTATTTACACTGAGGTCTAATCACATTTTATTCATGCCCATTCGACAAAGGCCTTTCTACTGAGTAACCACGTATTTTTTTCAAGCAGGTACTTCACAAGGAAGTCAGTACTTGGCAAATTTAAGTTAGTACTTGGTAAATTTAAGTCATACTTGTACTTGGAAAATTTAAGTATAGAACAGAAGAATATATTGTATTTTAGAAGAAATCCTTATTCTAGGTTCCTTATAAATTGGCAGGTTCCTTATATAAGAAGATCATTTACACTAGTTTGCAAGTTTCTTTTATCATCAAAACTAGTTGATTTTCATGTTATAGGCTATTGAGCCTTCTGATACATTAATCAACTATATATAAACTTTTCAAATCTTTCCCAAAAAACACTAAAAAGTAGTTAGCAATTGCTAAGCAATTTGAACACTCAACTTAACTACTACAAGCAATTTCAGAACTGACTCTTAGTTGAACTTGCGTACAGTAAAAACCCGCACATAAGAACCTTCCTTTATTAAGATCTAGGAGCCTGAAATTAGATATTTTGTTCCCAATAAATAAGAACCATTTCAGCCTGATATCCTAACTAGGTTCTTCATAAAGGGTTTCATTCATTCTTCATTGGGAAATAAATCTTCACCAAACTTTTTGAAGATACAACCCCAAGGACTAAAGGACTATATTTTGAAATCAAAGCTTTGTGTTGCTGGCTACATTGCTTTCATATTTCAATGCTAAACCTTGAACTATCATTTCTTTCTTTTGCTTGCTTTAGACCCAATGTTAAGACCCTCCACCCTGATTACTGGATGAGCCTCGGTATATAAGAACCTAAACAGGCTGAGTTCAAAAAGTTAGGTTCTTATGTGCGGGTTTTTACTATATGAAAAATTTGTGAATGTGTTTAAGGCAAAGAGAGCGTTATTAGCTTTACCCCCGGCATTTGGTTTTTTATTATGATTGTATGGGTGTCATTACTTGATCACCGTCAACACTCTAGATTCAAAAGACAATTTGACGTGCAAAACACTAATGGAAAGGAAATGGGCAGATGGTCAGGCTTAAACTAACAACCCGAAACAGAGATAATTGCAATCGGTCAAGTAAGAAATGACGTCAAAAACATACGGTTCGAATAATTTTCCGTCTTCAAGAGAAATATTTGAATGGAGGCACCTGTCAACAATTCTTAGCCGCTGAAATCCCTTCAAAGGCACAACCCAAATTCAAAAGCCAGGCCCCATTTTTCTTTAGCTCATCTTTAAGATTTGGTCTAATACCGGTTCCTATTGGGTCAACATGATATACAACCCATCAGGTGTTCTTATCATAAATATTCCCCTCTAAAAATACCAAAAATATGCACAAAAAACACTTAAAACTTTTGAGCTTTTCACTTCATCTGTAAAAGGATGAGATCTTCAAGCGTTGGGGAAAGACAAAAATATTGAATGCTACACAGGTGTACAACTAGGATGCTTGGAGGCAAGGGTCTAAGTTGCAAATACAGCACAAGCCAGCTCTTCAGAATGCCTGAAAATGTTGGCATATATATACCCAAAATTTAGCAACTGATTCAAATATAGTTTTCCAGTTTCAAATAGTTAATTTTTCATTTGAAAATTTAATTTCATTGCTAACATCTATCATTTTAACATCTAGCACTGAGGATAGTTTTTTAACCGAAACGCTTTTGCTAAAAGTAATTTCATTCTTTTGAGAAAAAGGGTAGGGGTCTGCACCCCAGAACCCCTGTAGTTGCGCATCTGAGACAAAAATTTCAAAGAAGCATTCTTACCCATACACTTGAGACTCCATTTTCACTCTTTCTGCATTGCTCAGCAAGAAAGTCCACACCAAACGTGACGTCACCGATCAACTTGTTATCAAACTTGGACATAACAGCCACATTTATCATTCTCCCTGGGTAGACGTGAGTATCAAAGGACCGGTTCCATTCTGGGTAAATTGTCTTCTTCTTTTGGACAAGTTCGATTCCTTTTCCAGGCGTCTCTACAGCTTCTTTTATCTGAATGGCACAGAATGGGTCCCAGGCATTCCCTGAGATACTGTCCCAACTATCGCCAGCCTCCGCTTGTAAAAGTTTTACTCGTAGAAATCCCATTTTCTCAGATGATATGGAATATCAGATCTGCAATTCAAAGACAAACATTAAACGAGAGCAGAAGCGAGAGGCTGTTAAATAATAATTTTTGCCTACCCATCCTCTTTGGAATGCTTTTTGATGTTACAAATATTAAATACCATCCAATCTTGCCCATAATTTTTCCAATTTCTGCAACAACAGGTTTGGGGTTTCATTTAGCTTTTTTGAGTTGCTGTTCTTCCATATCGTTTAAATTGTACTCATCAGTGGGGTTACCAAAGAATAGCTTAGTGCTTCACAAATCTTTAAGCTGCAAGTAGGAATTTGTTGCAGTACACAGTTCTTGATGTGACGCCTAGCAGTGGTTTAGGGGTAGAGTCCTCACCACTGTGTTGGAAGGTTGTGGGTTCAAACCCTGGCAGAGTCATACCAATGACTTCATAGGACTGAAAATAGTACGCAATGCCTCCCTGCTTGGCACACAGAATAAAGAGATTGATTGAAGGTAAGTGGCTCTTAAACCAGGAACAAGAGTTGCGCCTACTCCAATCTGAGAGAAGATGAAGGGGAGCCTGTCATCTCTGACTGCGTTCAACTAGCTCTTTTACATTTCTTGATATCTTAAACATTCTTCTGGTCCACCAGTTGTAGTACAGTTGAACAGTTAACAGTTGACATTTTCAAAGAGGAAGAAGTCACACAAAGAAAAATGTGATACCTTTTTCTGTTCTAAGCTGGTGTTACTTATTTTCTCATCAGGGGATTTTAGAGCATCTTGTAATTTATAATACTCTGCAGGCTTACTCAAATTTTCAAATAATTTTCGAGAATAAATAACAGAGATGGCTGAGGATGGTCAGACCCAGGGCCTAAACAGTAGGAGGTGGCTGCATCATCAGATAACAAATTCAAAAAGCAAATATTTTCATGAAGGAAACACAGGTATAAAAAAGCAAACTAATTATCAAAACCTGCCAAATATAACAAGATTTCCTAATTCGCAGCAGGAGTTGATTTATGGAGGCTATTTCCTCAAATACCAGCAAATATCAAAGATAATTCGCAAGAAACCGCGCAGCTTCCGTGAAGAACGAAAAGGGCCTAAACCGAATTTTATAGTTGACCCACACCCCACATTCTAAACGAAATGATAACAAACCATACAAAATTCATTCATATGCAACGATACGATTCTGAAATTCGCAATTTAGGAGCTATTGATCTACTCACTGTTTCACCTTGCATCTTGAATCTTTTCTGATTGAAGTTTCGCTTTCGTGTTGGTCTTCCGCAGCTATTTTGAAAATTGAAATGGCGGTGACTGTTATAAGCAGCTTTGTAACTTTGCGGGATGTTCGATGATGAAACCATCAATGCTGCGGCTTCTATTGTTCTCATCTGGCTTCCCATTGTTCCGATTGTCTGTTCATCTTTGTTCTTAGAAACCCTTGTATTCACATCGAAACAGAACATAAACAGTAACCTTTTACGTAATTGCAGGTATTTTTAGATCGTGAGGTAATTTTATCGGTAATTTTTGCATCGTGGGCATTCTGCATACAGTATTATCAGGGGAACAAGAAACAATTGACCCACCTTTTCATATCCTGTGTTGAATTGGAAAGGGTGTTCCGTTTAAGTACTGTGGAGGATGTCCGATATCCTAGGTGAATATAATCAGCACTGTTTTGGTTGTTCAGTACTACTTAGGGATATCTACAATCTATACTGCGGGGGTAATCGAAGGGTATTTCACTCCATATCAAAGCATTCGAGATGTTTCAGAGAAAAACAGAATTTTCAGAGATTTCTCATAAGAACAATAGTATTTCCTGGAAATGTGTGTACGAGATTTTAAGGAGTGATTTGTTCCTTAGAGGTGAATACCCAAATACTTGTGGTTTCCCTCGACAGTACCGAAGACAAAATACCTTGGCGTACAAATAGATTGTTCCTTAGATTGGAAAGAACAAATTAAGGCAACCTCTGTTAAGGTCTCTAGAGCATTAGGCTTTTTAAAGTACGCCAAGAAGTTCCTACCAAGAGAAGCTCTAAGAACTCTACACACTAGTATTGTTGAGCCCCACTTTCGTTACTGTTGTTCAGCTTGGGGCTGCTGTGGCATTACTGGCATGAGCCAGCTGCAAAAGCTTCAAAACCGAACTGCTAGAATCATAACAAACAGCAACTTTGATGCCCCAAGCAGGCCACTTATTGAGAAATTAGGCTGGAAGACCATTGAAGGATTGAACAACTCTTTAACACAGAGTCTGAAACAATGGTCTTCAAGTCACTCAATGGGTTGGCTCCATCCACAGTACATGACAAACCTTTTCAAAAGAAATTCACAATGTTCCACCCGTCGCCTCAGGAACACAGGTACTGATCTTAGGCTACCGAAGAAAACATCTGCGAATGGTCAAAAATGTTTCTCTTTCAGAGGTGCCTGTGGAATAGCCTTTCAGCTGAGTCAAAAGAGGCATCCTCTCTAAACACTTTCAAACTATCTGTTAAGAGATAGTGGGGGTGGGGCCCCAGGGTGTTTGCTTGGGCTCCCCTTGGGTGGCAGGCTAACCTTATATCACTTTTGCTGATGGTTACTTTCTGGGTTGGTCTGTCGTCTAGGGTTGCCTGGGTTTGATGCCAGGGGAACTGCCCCCGGCAGTGCTTTTTTTCTTTTGTATTCTCTTTAATTTCTAAAATTTTTGTTCTTTTTAATTGTAAATATTGAATAAATTTTAAATCTTAGGTTGTTAATTTTATAATTAGGAATTAAGTTTTCATTTTTAGTATTTCTAGATTTTAAGATTGTACATTGTAATTAATATTTTAAGTGGAGGGCCTCTTGTAAATCAGCATTTGCTGTTATGTGCTACCCTCCTTAAAAAATTGAAATATGAAATATAAGATCCTCCACTCCATAGTTCTGATGGTATCCCCAAACTGTACACTGAATACCCTCTATAGTACAGCACCGATTTTACCCAAAGTGAATCTTCTTCTCTAAGGCCCTGTCCACACGTATACGGATATTTTTGAAAACGCATATTTGTTTTTCCGTTTTGGCCTTCCTTCCACACGTGGCCGGAGCTGTCGCTGATGAATACAGAGCTTTTCAAAAACAGTGTCCAGGGTGAAGATTTTCGAAAACGTTGATGTCAGCAGCTTAGTTTGGCACAGTCAATTTAACGAACAAAATCTTTTTGTTAGTGATTCTTCCGTATCCGTATGGACAGAAATTTTTTTTGAAAACGCTCATCGTGTGGACGCAGATTTTTTCGAAAGCGGATTGATAAATATGCGTTTTCAAAAATATCCGGATACGTGTGGACAAGGCCTAAACCCAATACCCAAATAGAAGTTTCAGCAATAAATCAAAAGATGCTTTCATCTCTAAGTGTTGTAAGTAAATTGCTATTAAATACAATAAATCAAATTCCATAAGTATCTTATCTATAAAATTTAAATTACTACAAAACTACACAAACTTATTTCACCATCTCAATGCTATATTACCCCTTCATTTTTGTGTGTAATCTTTAATCTTTGATTTACCGCCCAAGCTAGTTTAGCATTGCTTTTGGTCTTGCAGAGTACTAAGTACTCAGTACTTATTTTTGAGACGATATTTTGTGAAATCATTGCATAGATTTACCTGAGCCCTCTGAGTGCTTTTATTTCTGTACCAAGGGGGACTCTCTCCTCGATTAGATTTGATATGGAGAGAGTTCTTCCTTTCAATATTTCCCAATACAAATAAGTTATAAACTTGCCTTTGAAAATTCACTACGAATAATTTATAATCTTTCTCTAGATAAGAAACAAGAAAGGAGACAGGCTCGCTGTTTTCGGGGGGGGGGAGGGTATTTTAGGGGGTTAAGTGATAGGGATGTGCCATTTTGAAAAACAATTTGGGCCATAATTCCGGGTCGTAAATTGAAAAAAGAGAGCCATAATTCCGTGTCAAGAAATATGTAAAAGAGACAAAATTTTAGTAGCACCACATAATTGTAGCTGAATAAGCCAAAATATTCCTAAATAAAAGTTTCATATTCGGGTTGATCTACGATCACCACATTTCTCTTGTCTTTATTTTTTCTCAAAAATTCATACCCATAATTCTAGGTACAACCGACTATTAAGTGAAAATGTACACCCATAATTCCGTATTCGATTTTAAAAAGGTATCCCTAAATATGACACATCTCTGCAAAATTGTTAAGATACCCCCCCCCCCGAGTCGCTGTTATTCAAAGTTAAGTGCTTTCGCAATCTTCAGATAGACTATAAATTATATAATCATCAGACAGAATACAAGTTATTAGAGTTTGCCTGATGACTACAAAAGCACGAAACTTCGAATAACAGAGAGCCAACCTCCTTTGTTGTTTCTATTCTATATCTCTCTATACTTCTTTACATCGAGCACCATGATGCAGTTATAGACTAAGCAATGCTATAGAGATCATGTTTCTCTATAATTCTTCTCCATTCATTGGAAAAGTATCAAACGTTAAAAATGTGATGTAGCTAGCATTGAAATATTACGGAATTTAAAATCATAAAGCTGAAACATGAATGGATAAAGCATATGTGCATAAATTGCTCAAGTACACTTTTATCTGTATTGGTACACTAAACAGCAAAATTGTAATCAAAACTGTAAACAACCTTTAGGCAATGATTTTGTTTTTAATTACCAAATTGCATAATGTCAATAGAGATTTAAGATGAAGTGGATTGCTAAAAAAAGACAAAATATTGTTGCAATGCGTCCAAATACTTAGTGAATGAGAGTGTATATTGTATAAAAAGGTGATAATGTTCTAGCTCTTGTTGATAACCATACCAGTTACTTCATTGATAACCTGCAATAAACTGGATGACAATGGACATTCGGGCAGTCTGCTAATGGCATTGGGAGATCCAATATAATACCTAAAAACAACAAAAGATATCTTGACTAACCGTTTTTAACAAAATAAGCCAGAAACAGTTGTAAAATAAGTCCCCGCAACTAAAACAAAACTTTTCTCACCCTTAGGCAGTTTGGTCTCTTATCAAAAAGATATCTGCCACTTAGAAAATTTAATAGTTAGCTGAAAAATGATAAATTGGAAAACGGACCTGAATTCTTCATAATAATGATCAGCAACATATCCCAACAGTGATGGACTATTTTCAAACACCAACCGTAGCAGAGAAAATTGTTTGAACAAGAGAACCACGACGGAGTATCTAACTACCGCGCGTCCACGCAACAGCCGTCGCATCAAGCCATCCACAATTTCATTTAAATGCTGCTCCTAAAATTAGAAAAATTACAAATAGCACGGCTCTGCATAGGTGAAAGAAAATGGTGAGTATTTATTAAAGATATTGCGACAATCGACTAATCAGATTGTATTTCGGAAAATGAAATACGATAAAAACTCTGGGAAACGTTTGTGCAGTACTATGGAAGACGTTCAGTACCCTGGGGAATATCATCAGTACTGCACAGGGTATTCAATACTGATGGTACTGAATACCCTCCTGTCTACTATCTCCCCACACTACTGATGGTTTCCCTCAAAAGTACCGGATATCCTCTACAGTAATGATGTGATGGTATACCCCAAACTTTACTTCAAACATATCCTCCAAAGTACTACGCAGACCTGGTAAAGAAATTAAAGATATGAAGAAAATCGGAAATGTTGCAAAAAATAATGACTACTTAAGTTCCTCGTCAGCCAATCGTCGATATAGTACCTCAGAATTTTTCTTCCTCTTCCTTACTTACTGCTCTGATGCGTGTCAGGCGTAAAGCTTTCGTAGTTTTTATGTTCCACTACATTTCCGTTTCTCCAGCCCTCCTAAATATTCAAAACTCACAAAGTCTTCATGATTTTCCATAAGGTCGATCAGCGAACGTAACGAAATTCCTCTCCCGTCACGATAAGTCCATTTGCTCTGTTCCGTGGCTCTGAGCAACTCATACAGAAGACACGATCTTGCATCACACCATTCACCAAGTAGATGGGCTAACTGGAAAAAAAAATCAGTTTGATATTTGATCAGACTTTGAACGATCAAAGGGGATAAAACCTTGAAATAATAATCTTTTACCAATCTTTTATCTTACAGTAGTGTCTCATAGAAGTAACACAATTTTCAACATCATGTCTGAGGCCTTCCTAATGTTTTTCTATTGAAAGCAATAGGTATTTCTTATAAAAATAGGTGGTTATAGATCAAAATTCAGGTCTGTGTTTATCAGTGATTCCAATACGTGGGTACTCAATATCTGTCATAATCACATAATACCAGTGCAGGCTACAACAATTGACATATGCCACCACCAGGTCTCGAACCCGGGTTGTTGTGGACACAGGAAAGTACGCTAACCCGCTAACCACTAGTCCTGGTTTAGGATAGGCGTTAGTCAATTACATTAGCCTGCTCTGGTATAATTCAATTACCCGTGTTAGACCATGCCTTATGAATTAATGGTTATCATATTACATGCAGTGGATACGCTTACAAAGGAGTGCAAAGACGTTTTTAGGCCCTGCCATGCCAAGATTTCAGTGTGGCATTAAAACTCAGTCCACTTCAGACGTCCTATTAATGTATTGCTAGAGGGAATCATCTTGGCACGACGTCTTTAGTAGGCCTTATTTCGTTTGGTCATTGAATCAAATGGGTCTTGAGAGAATTAAAGCTCAAGTCAAATAACGATCCTGATGAAAGATTCTAGATCTTCATGGAAGCTCTTAAGGATATCAACATAAATCTAAATCGTCTAATACAAATCATTGATTGTGCCAATAGCTACATACGCTGCAGAAACATGGATTCTTACCGAAAAAGACAAGAAAATAATCAACACCTTCAAAATACATTGCCTTCGAAGTAACATGCTTGGAGTAACCCTTCTCCCTTCTAAACGGACTCAAAAATGAAATCATCAGGGGTACGATTGGGATCAAAAAGACCATGTTAAACAAGTTGCCCAAAGAAAAGATGGAGTGACCAAATTCGAGAGCATTTACACCCCCCCTCCCCATAAACACTTGAGCAAGTTGATCAAGACAGAGAAGGATGGAAACGGCTGGCAGATATGTAAGTTGGAACAAGGATTCTCAGAGGATTGCGCCGACAAAAAATGAACAACAAATGATAGAAACGAATCAAATGGAGATACCTCTTTCTCTTGCTCACTTTCAGCTTCTCGCTTGTCTACTCCAGCCAACAACAAAGCAGCAGCAGGTGACAGAGCCTCCACGTCTCTTTGAACTGGCAAATCAGGTTTCACCAACAGAAGTTTCACCAATTTAGTGACGAGAGCACCTCTAAGGAATTAAAACCTCATCAATATAATCACTCCCAATATGGGTTTTGATCGCTCTTTCATGCCCTGTTTCAGTCGGGGTGTTGTTTTAGTAAGAGGTGATATCGTTGGTTTATTTCATCCTGATGAATACAATATACAGGTCTTTGCGATCTTAAGAACAAAATATATAATTGAGAACACAGTGCTTCAGGGAATACCAAATGAATAAAATAGCTTAAGGAGATATTGTGGGATATCCAATATGAGAGGATTCAACTACAGGTGCTCCTTAACCCACATATTTTTGACTCCTTACCAATTGAAGTATAAATTACGTACAAAGACCCTTTATTACATTCCTTGGTTATTTGAAACCCTTAGTGATATAGTATCTTTGATGATAGTAGCATTGGGCCCCATCTAATTTTAGGAGTTTTATGTAATAGCTCTAGATATGAACCTTTGTGTCCTAGATATGAAAATTAAGAAGCTATAGTGGAGCAGCAGTGGAAACCCAGCAAATATGGCCACAAACGAGAAAGCAAAATCTGGCTGCGATATCGGGATACCCAAATTTACTGATTGTTTTTATAAGCTTATACGTGTTTAGGATAAAAATGGGAACGCTGTACAAGAAAATAACGAGTGCTTACCTTTGACCAAATAAGATTTTATTGCGTGAAGGACATATCTCTGTGTTGAAGAGAACAGTGCTTATAAGCTCTGATATGACCAGCATAAAACTGTAAAGAAATGTAATATTAGCTACTTGTAAAATGTAAAAAGTGTAATGGCTAAATGGAAAATCGACGCAAGGGAAAGTGGATAAGGAGAACAAAAATAAAACATATCATATCGAGATAGACTCACTCTAATTCATCTGCTCTGTCCCCGTGTAAAATAATTCTATCATGTTCCATCAAGTATCCACTCAAATTGTTAACATAATATTGTATTAACTCAGACGTCTGAAATGAAATTACAAATATAACCTGAATCATCGAAGCTTAGTTATTAGGGCCACAGAGAAAAGACGATTCTGCGAGACCAATTAGATATGCTACTGTACCCCTATACCATGAGCACGGCCCAGGGGAGAAGGCCCAGATTTAACACTACACGAGGTAGCTAGCTCTATACAAGGCTTACTAGCTATATACATAGCTGATATGAGTATACGAGGGCCTTCTCTATATGATCATAGGAGAGCCTTATCTTTGTGAAATGTATAAAGGTAGTTCTAAAATAAACTTTAGCTTTACACGTTCCGATTTGCATTTATCAATCTTCATCTAAAGAGCTTATCTGACAACGATTTAGGAACCCACTTCTAAACCCAATTAACAAAAACAAAGGGTTGAAAAGGAATAATCAAACAATCTTTCAATAGTTCAAAACTTAATTAACCTTAAAATAGCCCAGAAATATCGGAAACATAGTGAAACGAACACATGGATTACTTAAGCTTTTCGTCTGACACTCAACAGAGCCTTGGTATCCCTACACCATACCAATCATTCACCTCTTTCCTGATAGGCATATTTCAATCCACATATCGGTATATAAATCTGTTAGGTTTTTGTTTCGTTCTCTTTCTGACGTATTACTCTTTTGAGTGTTTTATGTTTCCTTTATTTCTTGCTATTCTAGAGAAAAAATTCTAAACAAGGAGAATACAATTATGGTAAAGATAGACAAAGGGTGGGCTGAGAATACAAGGGGATTGGGATTATATGATAAAATTCAGATGAAAAATGAAACCATCACTTACTTGCCAAAATAGATTTTTCAAATGGATACTCCCCTTGGCACCAGTGGATAACTCTTTTGTTAGAATAAAAGCTTGTTCAATGTTGTTACACTTTAGTAAATCTGTTTTCAACTGATAGAATTCTTCAAGGACTCTTGAACTGAAACATAAAATCAAATTTTTCTCTTCAAATATGTAGTTATACAACTTCAAAATGAAGAAAATTAATTAGAGTTTGCAACTTCAGAACATAAACTGCAGAAAATTGAATCTAAACATAGCAGAAACGGAATCGATTTTAAGGATATCAAGAAAAGTCTTCAATCTTCCGCCAGATAAACTCTACGGCAAACAAGTGTTTTCCTCAACTAGATTAGATTATATTCTAGGAAGGCTATTTTGTCATTTGAGTAAAGAGACAAGGGAAACGTTTTTTACCAAAAAGCTAGAAAAACACTTTTCAAGACTTTAATGCAGCTAGAATTTACCACTTTACGATGCTATTTAACGGCACTTTCATATCATAAAATTAGAATATGTTGGAGTCCTTCTTCAATTTCTCAGTTTTCTTTGCCCTTCATCTAGTCAAAACCATGCAACCGTTATGTTTTCATAACTCTAGGTTTTAATATTTTTCAATGGTTTGCAGCAACTTTATCCCAATGGTATAATCTTGGCTAATCTTTTGTACATTTACGTAACACATTGACACCCCTACGATTCCCCGCTATCATTTGAAAATTGAAAGAACACACTTGGTTTTAATGTTGAGTGGGTCAGAAATGAACAACAAGAAATATTCCGAAATAGTAGTGAAAGTTTCCCAGGGGTCAGATCCTTAGGTGGGTGCACACTGCTAAATATCTTGCTTACCTGAAAATAATCCCTGTCTTGTCTTTACCAGTCTCAATTTCTTCTGTAATTCTCTAGAAAAGTAGGAAAAAAGCTAGCAAGTGAAGCACCAAGCCTGTACACAGAAAACCTTTAGTGGGGAGGGCAAAACCTATTTTGATAAATATTTCTAGAAAATTCTCAAAAAAGAATAGTTTTTTAAAGATTCAGGGTGCCACTATCCCCCTTATCCATGTTGTGCACAGCTATATCAAGCACAAAAGGAAACTAATAAAATGAGATTGGTATTTTGAAATTTTCTATAAATCTAGCAACCAATCAATGAAATAAAGAGAAATGTTTTGAAACTATTACCAACTTACCATTCTGGAGTTCGTTATAGTTGCCTTGAAAAGCGGCAGAAACTTCGAGTCTGCGTTTAGCAAATAAATATCTAAGTTGAATTCTTCTTGTAAATCAGTTGGTTTGCTTTCATCTGCTTCGTTTTGAGAAAAAGAATCATTTTCAATTTGAGATTCCGCGATACTGGGCGAGGAATCTTTAGGCAAAGTTCGGTCAGATGATTTGCCAAACAAACTTCCAAATCGTTCAGAAAAACTTCGGTTAAGGGTAGATGACGAACTACTCAGTGTTAGTTTTGATGTTGGAGTTCTTGTTGTTGTCTTTGGATCATTCTATTATGAAAGTTAAGATGTAAAATAAAGATGTTAAGATAATAATAGGAGAGCCCAATAATTTAAGTTCATAAAATTCTAATAGATTAATTCAAAAATAAACCATGCTTTTTAACGCTTCGATCAAATCTTCATCAGTAAACTATTCTTCAAGAATAAGAATAATAATAGTTTACTGATGAAGATGTTAAGATAATTATGTCTAAACACAGAAAATAGCTAGGAGTTAAAACGGGGGCATTAAGTATTCATATAATTCAAATGAGGATTGTAGCCCATAAGAAAATATACGACATACATTAAAACTATTTTATAAGGCACTGTTTAACACGGGAAATAAAATCAAGGCCTCACTGTGCCTGGAGTTGATCAATGCCTAAATCAATGCCTGAAAATTAAAAATATCTCAAATTTACTGTGCTAACTTATCGCCCTGGTTTAGGACAGTGTTTAACCTGTCGATCTTTGCTTGCAACAAGCCGAGTTTGAGACCCAGTGGTGGCATATGTCCATTGCAGGAGGCTGCTCTGGTAGAATTCTATTTCCCGTGTTAGACCATACCTTATAAATTAATTTGAACATAACATGGCTCAGAATGAAGATTTAATCGGAAATATGAATTAATGCCATGTGGATAAGCCAGGAGTTGTAAACACCTCAAGGTTACTGTGCTAACCTATTGTCCTGGTTTAGGACAGTTTTTGGCTTGCTCACCTTTGAGTGCAACAGCCCGGATTTGAAACCTGGTAGTGGCATTATGTTAATAGCAGTAACCTGTAACCTAACCTAGTAACCTAAAAGTAGTGACATATGAAACCTGGTAGTGGCATATGTCAATAGCAGTAACCTGCTCTGGTAAAATTCAACATACAGCAGCATGTATAGAAATGTCTTCAAAAGGGGAGATATATGGCGTTATGCCACATCTGTCTCATATCGATGAAAAACAGAAGAAGCAAGATTTGGAAAATCAGTGGAGATAATTTGCATAATTGAAGTCATCTATTCAGCCCAAGACCATTGAATTTCAATGCCAGCACTCTGCCACTAAGCTATTGGGGCACTCAGGATAGTCCTAGTTACGCAGAATGCCTTGATGCTCAGTGGGAAAGTGCTGGTGTGCAAAGTCAGAGGTCATGTGTTGGGGTTCTACTATTGCATCATTTTCATTCGCATATAAACTGTTTCTCTTCATCTCCATTGATTTATGAAAGGTAACAGTTTTGAAATAAACAAAAAGAGTTACCCTTGAATTCTCCAACACTTCACCATTTGAAGATCTTGACAGGTATGAGTCAGAGGAGGATTTTACGATTGAACCCTTTTTAAGTTGGTTGACACTCGTAGCGAATCTCTGATTACTTTGAACCCTTCGTTGTCTGCCAGAACGTTTTGGGTTCCCAAAACAAGAAACCGTTGCTGCATTCAAAGTCTCTGTGCCTTGCAATGGTGGTGGGAGGGGTCGAGAGTACTGTTGACTTCTACTGTATTTCACATCTGAACTTTTGGAATCAGAACTTTTTAAATCATTGTCAGATGAAGAGAATGTTATTGGTATTGAAGCAGCTACATTTGAAGCTCTTGGTAGACTATTGGTAATAGTTGGATGGCTTTGCTGCAGCCGTGAATTATCATCAGTTTCGACATCGTCAAAGTTGAATCTTATACTAGACTTAGTAGATCTATTGGAACCATCTTTATGCCTATTTTTAGGCGAATTAGGACTGTCTGAACTATAATCCGAATTGGACCAAGTGGTTTTGATTATTGGCTGTAGAGCTTTTGAGCTTTGTTTCTGGTTGGCGTCAATATCTCTTCTTGTAACTTTTGGACTTCTTCTGCTCTGGCGGACTGATGCTCGACTGCTTGTTGGTGTAGGTTGTTTCGGTCTGGTGCATGATAAACTAATGTGCTGTGCGTTGTTCTTGAGATCGCCAGACAGGAAGTCAGGTATGTCGTGGACCTAAAAAATTGAAATACTTCAGAAGAAAACAGTGATAAAAGAACTCTATATCCGTTTTGAATCTTGGATAACTAGAGAGAGGAGTAGGGTTCAGTGCATTCATCCTTTAGTGATCCTCAGTGGTAAATTTAATCAAATTTTATGAGGGAGGGGTAAGGTACATGTGCTCTATAAAATTGGTCAACTATGATGTGCACTTTTCTGCACTATGGATTTTAGAATGGTGAGGAAAATTAGGAAGGTAGAGAAACCTGATAACTACTAAAGCTTAAGTTTCTGACTCTCATCAGAGAGAGGCGTCTGAAATATTCATATAATGACTACTCTGATTCTGATGATTGTCAGACAAAAAGCTTTAAGTAGTTATTATGTTTTGCTATATTTCTGATTTTTCTCACCATCCTCAAGTTCTGTACAGATGAACAACTGTAATGATATACTACCCTGATGAGTGTTTGATGCAACGCTTTAGGTTGTTATTATTTATTGCTATGTTTCCAATACATATTTCTCACAATCCTAAAGTTCTGCACTGATCAAAGACCGAATTTTATAGCATGTCGCAGATCTCAAATGAGATTATCAAGGGGGGCTCCAGCCCCAAAGTAGACAGCACCTATTATATATCAGGCATTGATGTGACAACTTTACCTGATTAGCGTCATGAATGTGCTGCAGTTCTATGGACATCTCCACATCATTCTCACTTTTGGGAGGATTGGCAAGAACATACAAAACATCATTAGTCAGCACAACAAACTTGAAGGCATGGTCGAAAGTTGGGCCAACAATGACACACGGCTCAGCAATTCTCAGGGCATCACAGATCTCTTCACAGAAGTGTCTTTTGAAGAAAGTTTCCAAACGTTGGTGATATGAACGCTGCTGGTTTCCTTCGTGGAAGCTATTCATCACATCGGCAAATGAGTTAGCAAGCAGTTCATTAAAGGCCTTGAATCAGGCATCAATCATACAATTAATATCAGGAAGAGACAGAGCCAAGCAACAGACACAAGATTAGGCTTCGTTCATTAATGTTGGACCTACGGTTAAGTGAGTAGGGATAGGGCCTAAAAAAAGGCCTAAATCCAAAATTCCATGTTGATTTTAGATCCAAATCGAACTTTTTGGCAATAAATCTCCACTCAATATCAATTCACAGCCTTTGTCAGTCTATAGGCCATTCTGTTGTTGCGTTAATTGCTTCCTCGTCTTATGGAATGTGAATATAAGAGCTTTATGCCAGTGTAAACAAACCGGCCTATTCATGCTAGCTGAAACCATCCCCATAGAAAATCGAGATTAGTGTTCTTCTCTCTCCTAGCAACGATTCGAAATAGAACAGGTTCCATTGATTAGGCTAGATTAGATTTAATTTCAAACAATTCTGTCCACATGTTGCAGCTGCGGGGGAAACAAAAACATATCAGCTTCCTTTTTGTAAAATGTTTCGTTGCCCGTCAACAAGCGGCCATGTTTGTTTCCAAATGAATCGAATTTGAAACCACATAAGTCATTCATGGAGGTTACTGCGCACGCGGAACGGAGGAGGAAATAGCTTACCGATTAGCAACTTATGCATCTCTATTTGTTATCATGCAACCCTTGTTGAAAGGGTCGTGAGTTCGAATCCACTTTCAGACCTGTAAGTATGAGGAAAGAATCGACCAGGGTCGTACTGCTCGATCATTTAAACTATTCAGTGCGCCCTTTGTATTTGCATAAACCAATACCTTGAGAAGTTAGTAAGTATATTTGTCCATCAAATATTACTTCAACTACAATATTTGCAAGCGGACCTGTCGCCACTACTTGTGACGTCACATTCATTTGATTTTTAGGTTTAAAATAAGCTTCTGCGTTGGTGGAAACAGAAACACAAAGTTGCAAGAAATCAAAGAAGATTATAATGTCGAGCGCTATTTGTGATTCAGTTAAATACAAGATAATTCCAAACCCTGGCCAAACGCAACAATATCATTTACGGAAAATATTGCTAGAAGTGCTCCTAATACATTTGTCATCGAACCATTGTCAACAAGCTGACTCGATATTGTGTCCAAGCAGAAAAAAATGGAGCTGAACAACAAATGCTTTCGGAAAATGTTTTCGAAGGTCACCGATCTCAAAATTAAGACTGGATCGAGCATTCTTTTGTTTCTGGAACCAAATGTTTGAAGCCAATTGTTTCGGCTTGCGTCTGGACTCCCAATATGGCAGCTAAACAAATTATGTTTACTTGATTCTTTGTTTACAATAGCTGCACCATTATACAGTTTCGTGCTGATCATTCATAACATTCCAACAACCATCAAGGAAAAAGCAAGCTCCAGTGAAACCCCAATGTATTGAATTGGTCCTTCCAATATTGCCGCCAGTGACTTCATTTCAAAATGACAGATGCTTGATCCAGTCTTGATTTTGAGATCAGCGGCGAAAACAGACTCACTTCAGCCACAAATGTTCTGATGAAGTTGCTGTTTGGCAAAATGAAATATTCGAAATATCCTGGAGCAACACAAGGAATTTGGAAAGCTACTCGAGGATGTTGCTCTGTTTGGTCAAAGCTTTATATTTATACAGATTAGCTAATATGAATACGTTATGAGTTACGAGTCTTTCGTTAAATTCTGCCAAGGATACGTTTGCTTCTCAAGTTTACTGACTTGCTCTGCTTTATCCTTGTACATCTTTTCCACACCAGCCTAGGATAAAAGGGAAATATTGAACAGGAACAGGTTTCAGGAGAAGATGGATTTTGGAAAATCAATCGAGATAATTTGTGAGAATGAAAATGACCCGAGTAGAACACGAAGCCACGACCTCTAGATTCGTACTCTTAGGGCGCTGCCACTGCGCGCTCAGGTCATTTTCATTCTCACAAATTATCTCGAAGGAAGAGGTTTCCATGCCCAGATTTATTGTCCTTGCAGTCTTCATTTACTTCGAAATTATCGTTCTCAAGCGTGAGCATTTCAAAGATCTGGCAATATGTTAAGAAAGTGGTCGATTACCTAGCTGCACGAAATTTTCTGTGAAGAGGTTAGGTGCAATCAATTTTTTTTTGCTAAAATTGATGAAAGGAAGATTCAGGAGAAAGAAATATTTCCAGAAGAAAGGAAGATTCAGAAGAAAGGAAGATTTAGAGGAAAGGAAGATTCAGAAGAAAGAAAGACTCAGAAGAAATGAAAATTCAGAAGAAAGAAAGATTCAGAAGAAAGGAAGATTCAGAAGAAAAGAAGATTCAGAAGAAAAGAAGATTCAGAAGTAAGGAAGATTCAGAAGAAAGGAAGATTTAGAGGAAAGGAAGATTCAGAAGAAAGAAAGACTCAGAAGAAATGAAGATTCAGAAGAAAGAAAGATTCAGAAGAAAGGAAGATTCAGAAGAAAAGAAGATTCAGAAGAAAAGAAGATTCAGAAGAAAAGAAGATTCAGAAGAAAGGAAGATTTAGAAGAAAAGAAGATTCAGAAGAAAGAAAGATTCAGAAGAAAGGAAGATTCAGAATTCAGAAGAAAAGAAGATTCAGAAGAAAAGAAGATTCAGAAGAAAGGAAGATTCAGAAGAAAGGAAGATTCAGAAGAAAGGAAGATTCAGAAGAAAGGAAGATTCAGAAGAAAGGAAGATTCAGAAGAAAGGAAGATTCAGAAGAAAGGAAGATTCAGAAGAAAGGAAGATTCAAAGGAAAGGAAGATTCAGAAGAAAAAAAGATCCAGATGAAAGGAAGAAAGGAAGGCTTTTAAGAGAGATGAGCGAGTAGGAATTAACCTCACCTCGATTTTAGCTTTGTGTTCGATAGTTTTCTGAACCACTTTTGTGAGGAATTCAGCAGCTTTCTGCTCCTTTTCCTGCATTTTTGTTTCCTCCAACTGTTTTCTTTATTTCAAAGAGAAAACATCAAGTTAATATTTTGTTTTTTAGAAATTGAAAGTAAGGCTGAACTGACACTATAACCACCCTTTGGAAGGTCTTTGCAATACTTTGGAGGGTGTAGAATACTTTTGAGAATGTTTCAATCAGTTCATTAAAGAGTGTTCAGTACTGTGGGGGATATAATCAGAACTTTGGGGGATATAATAAGTACTGTGGGGGATATAATCAGTACTTTGGGGGATATAATAAGTACTATAGGGGTTTTTGAGTACTGTTGGGGATATCATCAGTACTGTGGATGATGTTAAATAATGTGGGGGATACCATTAGTGCTGTTGAGAGACGCCATCTAGTACTTAAAAGTAATACACAAATAAAACACTAACCTCTCTTTCAAGTCAACAAGATCTTGTTCTCTTTTAGCAAGATGAGCAGTGCTGCTGTTACCGAGACTTTCAATCTCCCCTCGAATTGCTGCTAGGTCCTGCTCAGAAGTCTCTTGCTCCTTCGTTGCTTTCTGAAATTAAGACGTAGTTACTAAAACATGAAAGGAGTAGAAACGAGTAGAAACGAATAGAATCAAGTAGGAACGGGCATAAACGAGTAGAAACAGGCATAAACTAGTAGGAAATGAGCAGTGGTAGCTGGAAGGATTCACTCGTGTTCCCTCCCTAGTGAGTGAATCTATACAAAATGCCAAACTTCTTGCTATTTCTACTCGCTTCTAACCCATTACTGCTCGTTCCTAATCGTTTCTTTCGTTTCGTGTTTTAGAATATACGAACTTAACATATTTAAGAGACAAACATTCAAAATTTCCGTACGAAAATTGACAATTAGTTTGTTCACTTTGTATAATGTTTGGCTTTTTTTTTTAAATAGCAGCGAATGTAATTGCTTACCATCTGAAAAGCTTCAACCTCTTTCGTCAAGTTATCCAGCCTCACTTTACTGAGAGACGTCTCTCTTTGCTTCTCAATACAAAATTCTGTCAGCTAAAAAGAACAAAAACTATTTGCTTAACATTGCAGGTTTGCAGGGTACTTTTTTATTGCTTTTGGACAAACCAGCAATGACGAATCTAAAAAAAAAACTGGTTCGAGTATCTCTCGTTGCGAAATGAAGTCATTGGCGGCCATATTGGTAGGTCCAATTTAATACATTGTGATTCCACTAGGAGCTACTTTTTTCTTTTAAGATTGTTGGAATGTTATGAATGCTCAGTATTAGACTGAATAATCGTGTAGTTACTATCTGCAAAGAATCAAGTCAATATAATTTCTTTGGCAGCCATATTGGAAGGCCAAACGCAAGCCGAAGCAATTGGCTTTAACCTCTTGAATCCAGAAACAACATGATGCACGATCCAGTCTTTATTTTGAGATCAGTGCCAGCAATACACTCATCTTTCGTCCATCTCATTGGGGCGTACCATTATGACTGCTGCTGAAAAAGGCTTTACTCAGTTTTTTCCATTAGGAGAATACCATGCTTTTTAATCTATGTAATCATTAACATGGAGCTGTGTAATCATAAACATGGAGCTGTGCTGAAGGAGGATGTGATCCGACACGCGAATTAATGCATCACTGTAGATAATCCTGATACAACAGCTGGCTACTGCACTTAATTGCGGTCCTGATTTAGGTCAGCGGTTAGCGTGCTCACCTTTTTCGTCACTGATCTCTAAAAAAAGGCTGGATAGAGCTTTCTGAAGTTGTCATTTACACAAATATGTTGTCTGCAAAACTTAGAATTCCACCATCTTGGACGTTCCACAGCTAGTGTTTGAGGCATGGCAGGAAATACACAGACATCTAGTCTATGCACTGGTACTGGCTACACGAAGCACGAAAACTTTAAAACTGGCCATAATTCAAATAACATAAGAATAAGATATCTTTACAAAGACAATCATATGGGTTATTTCAAGTATATTTCATGTTTAATGTTGGTTGAAATATGATCTTAAACAAATTTGACGCAGCACACCTCTTAAAATCCAGCATCAGAGGCTTTTCCATAATCCGCAGCTTATCACAAAGCCCTCTACTATAGTTAAGGTACAGAAAAGCTAAATTTACAAAAACACCGTCAACCGTAATGGCAAAAGAGATACATGGCTAATTAATTCAAGAAGCATTCAGTTTGAATCACCTTTTCGAGTTTGTCTTCTTCAGTTATGCGTTCTGCTTCCAACTGATGGATGTCTGCTGATATTTTGCTGTACGCTTGGATAAGGTTGTCCTGAAATGATATAAATAAGCATGCAGTCCATCTATGATCTAAGTATACTATCTTCATATATAATCTCGTATAAAATTATAAAAGCGGGAGGCGAGTAGCAATGGTATGCCCGATCAACAAGGAGACGAGCTGCGATGGCACAAGCAATAAATAAGGCAAACAGTTGCGGTGTTACGTGCTATCAATAAAGAGACAAACTGCAATGGCACAAGCAATGAATAAAGCGAACAGTTACGTCGGTATGTGCTATCAATACAGAGACGAGATGCAATGCCACGAGCGATGAATAAAGCAAATAATTATGGTGGTAGGTGCGATCAATCAAGAGACGAGCTGCGATGGCACAAGCGATGAATAAAGTGAACAGTTCCAGTGGTACGTGCGATCAATAAAGAGACGAGCTGTATTGGCACAAGCAATGAATAAAGCGAACAGTTACGTCGGTATGTGCTATCAATACAGAGACGAGATGCAATGCCACGAGCGATGAATAAAGCAAATAATTATGGTGGTAGGTGCGATCAATCAAGAGACGAGCTGCGATGGCACAAGCGATGAATAAAGTGAACAGTTCCAGTGGTACGTGCGATCAATAAAGAGACGAGCTGTATTGGCACAAGCGATGAATAAAGCGATAAGCTGCGATTTTAAAATGATTTCAATAAGAATTGTGTACCTTGATAGTGTCCTTGAACTTGTTACTGTCTTTGAGAAAGTCTTCGTTGTGATCGAACTTCATGGCGAGATCGCTGCCATTAAGGTATCTCATCGCTGTCTTGTCGCAGGAAAGGTTTCTCACATGATCATTGTACTCACTCAGAATTTTATCCACCTTTGAAGAGACAAAATATACAATATTTCATTTTCCTTCAAAAATATAAAGATTTTCATCATATTTCGTTGAAAATAACCAGAAATTATAATAATAATAATAGCTTATTTATATTGCGCCATATTTCCACGGGGCTCATAGACGCATTATAAACTCAAGAGCTGAAGCTATAGCAGATACTTAAAATAATACATTAATTTACGTTAACTATTAAAATACTTTTTAAATAAAAAAGTCTTTAAAAGTGATTTAAAAGTTTGTACAGAGTTTGCTGCCCTCAGTGAATATGGTATAGTTCATTCCACATAAATATCGGAAATATAGTGAAATCGACACATAGATTACTTATTATCAACCTTATTATTAACCTTACAGATTTTAAACCCAGATGTTGATCGAATAAGGCCAATCAGGATGAATGATTGGTCTATTTCGATCCACATCTGGGTATACAAATCAGTTAGGTTTCTGTTTCGTTCTCTTTCTGACGTATTACTCTGTTGAGTGTCAGACGAAAAGCATAAGTAATCCATATTTTAGCTATGTTTCCGGAAGTTTTGGCTATTGCGAAGTTTTTTACCATTCAAAGATAGTTGGTTAAATGTGTTTTGGCCAGGTTTGATGAACTGAATTTCGGTTTTATAATACAGTAGAGCCTCCACAGCAACCACTTCTAGATCTTAGGTTCAGTGACGCTATACGGTGATGTATCTGCTTTACAGGAAGTCATTAGGGACTTAAGTGGCCGTTACCTGGAGGTGGCTGCTATTGGGAGGTGGGCATGATTAGAGGTCGAGTGCGGTATGCAGGCTTTGATTAAAAACTGATTGTGCAACCATGCACATTATAAAGTGACGATGACCTGAAAATGCGACAACCTTCCTTATCAACCCATGACAATCAGTCCAATGTAATTACCTTATTGTAGGCTTTGGAGAAGATGATTTCTTTTTCCCAACTCTTCTTCTGCATGTTTTCGTTTTCCTCCTTCGCAGCATCTACTCGATTTTTCAGCAAAGCTTGCTGCACATCAGTAAATCCAGAAGCCTAAAAAAATGAATACTTACAAAATGAAAACTTTACACGAAGAGGAAGAAAAAAGTGGAAAGACTAATGGCAGATGCTTTAGGGGGGCCATCAACCTACTTGTAATGTCAGAAGCAATAGCCTTTTGTTCTAAAACAGTGAAATATGTCACATCATTTCATTTCAAAGAAAAGGTTTCGTCCTCCGAATAATTGCTAGAGTGTGAAGATGTCACTGGAAAAGAATGTATTTCTTGGCAAAATGGCTTAATCAGTTTGCCATGTACGACAAGGTGGACCGTGTAAGGTCAAGAACTAGATGAGTGACCAACTAGTGTGGTTAACTCAATTAGTACACTTTTTTTTATAAGTACCATTTGATAGGAAAATTCTTATAAGAACACGAACCTCAAACTTTGCTAAAACTTTTAGAACAAGCTAAGAACAAACCGAAGCTGACCATATTTTGCTCAATATAGGAACTCTAAGAAATAACCTTAAGACTGAGAAATAATCACAAAAGAAGCAAGTTGGCAGCACATTGATATGTAAGATAGTGAAGTAAGTCAAGATTCGCAAAAATTTCCACAACTGATAGCTAAAACTGGCATCTACAGCATTATGAACGTAAGAACAATTTAAGAACACTGCAGGCTCAAAATAGAGCAATATTTAAGAACAGCTAGCTGCAAAAGAGTGTAATTGCCAAATCTTCAAGTGAAGAAGAATAGAAAACTGCAGTCATGATATACTCACTTGCACTTGACGTATACGTCCGACATCTGAAAAGTAAGCCAAGACAAAAATAAAGAAGTGGACCTATAAATATATTTTACAAATCTAAATGTTACTAAGTTAGGATTTTGAAAATCAATCGAAATAGTGAGTGGCAAATTACCCGGTCGGGACTCGATCCCAAGATCTACGACCTCTGAGTCTGTCACCTCTAAACCTCTACCAATTGATCATTAGGTAATCAATCTTATTTCTCAACCTTGTCTGCTGGCTTGACTGTAGTGGTCCCCTTGGCGTGGAAAAGTCGTGTCCTGTTTATTTGGCAGGTCCGGTGTAGTTGTCAAGAAACCTGGTAGTTTTGTTTCCACATTTGGTGAGTGGTGGTGCATTTTGTGTGATTGATATGGCTTTGGTTGGTCGACTAATCGATTGTTCAGGTTCTCAGCTGGTAGAGTTATGGAGGTACAAACTCAGACGTTGGGGATTGAATCCTACATTGGTTAACTACGCCTTGCAATAAATCAGTAGCTTTGTGACATAGAAGGGGACACTCCACCACCAGGCCCCTACATGATCTGTCAAAGGCCAAGAAAGAAATCAAACGTTTTGGTACATACAGTATTAAGAACGTACCGTAATTTTGCAGCTCGTCTTCATATTTTTTATCTTTCAGGCACAATTCTTTTTCTTCTATGATCCAGTCCCGTAGCTGTATGTCCATCTTCTCACTATAATTAGAATAGCATAGTAGGCAGTGAATAGTGGGCAGTGTTTTCAGATTCAAACACAATCGCGGTGCATGAATAACTGTGTGCAATGGGGAACAGCAGAATGTACAGATTTAGACTTCAAAAAGACGAAAATCTCTTCTGTTGTGGCTTCATCGCGACTACAAGTCCTTTCTGTAAAAAGCATCCTAGTTGTCCGATGGTCGCATAAGTGCGTGAAACTCCAACTGAAACTATGTGTATTTTTTGATGTCTAACTCTGTACATCTTTTACTTGACTACTAACCATTCAGCTTTCTTCCTTACCATTTCATCTTGTAATTCTTTTAACCGATCCTGTCAAAAATAAAAGATTAAGTTTTAGAGGAAAATCAAAAAATTCAGGGTAAAATCAGGAGTTGAAAAGAACAGGTCTGCTGAGCCTCAACTGATCAAACTCAGATTCCTGATGAAATTCAACTTTATCTATACTGCTTTAAAACACCCTGCCTGTATCGCCCCTGGTAAGGGGGTAATTCATCTTGCAGACAAGAGTATGTGTAAGTGTAACTACAGCAAATTATCAAAAATCTTACAGGCTCAGATTCAAGCTCAGCTAGTTCTCTTTCCAACTCTTCGACTTCCTTTTCAAGGGCTTCATGATCTAAAAGAAGCAATAATGTTTTAGATCAGTAGCTCAGATTAAAGAGGAAAGACGTTAGGCATCCACGCAGTATCTTCGTATGTATTTTCTATATCAATTCTAAAACAGAGAAAGAATTAAGTGGAACTTACTCTCATCTGTACCTCCAGTCTGGTGAACTAAAAAATAAAAACGTTGAATTACTAAGCCATGAGTTCGGTTTTATTGAAAAGATTTCAGTGCTCTTAAAACAAGTATCTTTCTTCGTTGGAAGTTGCGAATATAAGAGAAAATAAACCATTCATGAAAAAATTTCTCACTTATTGCCTCCTCTAACTTCAGATCGTCCTCTTCAGAGCGCGGCTTCCCTTGTAAAAAATCTTGGTAGGCTTTTTGTAAATACATTTCAAAAAACTAAAAGAAGAGAGGTGCTGAATTTATAATCACGGAATCATAAGAATAAGGCTGAAAAACTTGACTGAAATTTCCATAAAATTAAATCAAAGACAGAAGCAAATATACTTTTTTGATCAAGGAATAGAAAACTTGAGTTGGTTGATTAAATCGATGTCCAGGTAGCTCAGTTGGTAGGGTAATTGAGGTGCAAACTCATACATTGGGGCTTGAATTTTACATCGGTTGACTTGGCCAGGCATTGAATCAATAAGCCTCTGGCATAGAGGCGTGGAATTCTCCACTAGGCCCCTACAACATCTATTAAAGGCCGTGAAAGAAATTATACGTTTTGTTACATACAGTATTAAGAACGTACCGTAATGACAGTGACTCTATAAAGTACTACATCAATGCTTTTCTTTTAGCGCTTGTGATCACACTCACACAGGCTGGCACACATGCAAGCTAGATTACATGTGCTCTTTATCACACTCACAGGCATGTGCTATCTCAGTTTTTGAAATGATTCTTGTACCAGACCACAAATGGCTTGCCTTACTATTTGAAACATATGAAGCCACTCGGTGACAGAATTTGGAAATATTGATTATTTGTTTACAAAGAGCATGCTGACACAAATCTTTTACAAGTGTGATTGCACAAGCAAAATTTATTACGTGTGCGAATCAGGACACACGCACGATTCGTTTCACTAAAAAGACTATCATATGTACATGGATTAGATGAAATTTGATCATATTATATAATTAAATCTTTAACGCTACAAACCTGGTCACAGCCATAATTGAATTCATCCCTGTTTTGGCAAAACATCAGTTCCTCTGGAACCACTGATTGGCAATACTAAAAATGAATTCACAAACAAATATATCAGATCATGTTCAAAAATAAAAGCCTGTTTTGTGACATTGTCAATGTCAGTCACATTTCTTATGTAAAGTGTAAAGTGAGTAACATATTCCGTGTAGATAAATAGAAGAATTGCTTATTTATTTCATTTTGTAGCAGACTCAATTAGCTTACCAAGCTCGAAGATATGGTCGCTTAAATTATGAGCTATTTATCTGCCTGACAGTGTTAGCTTACAAAACTAGTAATTTTTTGAGAAGCCATACAATTAAAACTGAATGAGATTTTCGAATAAGTTTAAACTCCTTTTTTAGATTTTAAAATCGAAAAATATTTCAAGCTATTTTTGAACATGATCATCTTACTGACGGATATGGCAGTGTAGTTAGATAGTTAAGCCCTTGCAAGAAGAGTCACGGGTTTGAATCAAACGTCTGACCTTTCACGTAAAAGTTGAGAGATTCAGGGGAGAATTTGCCAAGTGTTATTTTACTCCTTTTGTCTGTTATTGCAGAGGTGCTGAAAGGAGTCGCTTTGTGTGAGAATAGATTTTTCTGGAATTGTGTGCGTGTACTTTTTTAACTGGTTTTCTAACCATCTCTTTCTCTATTGACTTTAGAGTAATTCTACAAATGCCAGTTTCTGGCCATTAGGAAATAGCGTTTCTCTCTTGATTTTACCAATAGCAACATTTGGGCCAGTGATTCCGTTCTTGTGTCTGGATATTACAAGACTTTATAACTGACTGCTGATGTATTTTCACTTTAATGCAATATGTCTTGCAATATTACGTTTTTTTATCTTATGTAAGCGATCCAAACTTGATAAGCTTTGCTTCTTCTGGGAGGGGGAAGGGGGATACGGAAATTATGTAGTTGGTGGGTCAAACAATCTCAAATCATCCAAATTTTCTAAAAAAAGTAACCATCTGTTTCCAAAGTGAATCCAGTTGGCACATCTTCAACACCTAAACCAAATATGGTCAAAACGAAAGATTGTCAAAACCAAATATGGTCAAAACCAAAATTTCATTTTAATATCTCAATCGAATCAAAAGTTATAACCGTTTTGTAGAAATGTTGGGCGTTTCCCCTAAATTTGGGAAAAAGGGCGTGCTTTTTCTTCAAGCCAATGTCTTTAAATGAGCCTAACTTTTTCATTACCTCCTTCATATGCATGAAAATTTATTTATAAACTGATTACAGGGGCGGCGCGCAGCTTTTTCGAGTAGGTATTCAGAATTTGGAAAAAAATAAAAAAAATTTGTTGGGGGATGTACAATCCCTCTCTAGAAAGCTTGGGCCATGCGCTGTGAAGCACTGCGCAGAAAATATCAATCAGTTGTTTTAAAGGCTTTGCTGGAAGGTTTCTTACGAAAATTTATAACGCAAATCGCAAATATCAGCGAAAGTTAAAGCCCGATTACAGCAGCAGGGCAGTAGGGCAGCGGCCCCTGCTACTCAAATGTCATCCTTAGCTCATATCGGCTTCAGGCCCATCCAGGGGAGCCACCAAAAGGCTGAGGTATTCGAAGTTGAACCTGAATACCTGCCGTCAAATTGAACAATGAAGGCCAAAAAGTGCGATGGCAAAATACTTATAACTAGCAGCTTTTTTGCATTTATTCTCATTGATTCAAAGTCTTTGGCTTACAATTTTAGAAAGTATTTTATCGCACATTTAAGATTTCCGTGTATCTGAAATTGCTTATTTCTATCCCTTGATATTCCTCAGGCAACTCAATTTCAATAGTTATATCGCTCATATAATCTAGCCCAAGGCCAACAGAAAGACTTTCCTTTTCCATCCCTCCCTCGCCAGTCGCCACCATATATTATGAAAAACCACTCTTAGAGTGGGGAGAGAGATTCACCAGTTCTTTCCTGACGTTTTATTTTGAGAAAAGGTACTGCCCTGAGCAAAATTCACGACGAGAGACGCCACGTTTTGGTCAAGGTATTCAGATCCAATCTGAATAGGTCGAAGTCAAAGCGCCCTTCAAAATGATTATCTGATACAATAGCGGGCTATTGTTGTCGACATCATTTCTTTTTGAGAAAACAAAGCCGATGTATTCAGAATTTTCTTGAATAGGTTGACCCTGGTGACATATCGGATGTCAAAATTTCTTTACCACAGCAATCATCACATCATTAGAATGGATTACAGAGTAAATATTTCTTTGTCTTTGAAAGGAAGCCCAAAAGTTGTTAAGGTGGATGCTGTTAAGGTGGATGTTCAATTTAAAATCAATCAAAAGAAAAGTCTTAAATTAATTTCCGAAGCAAAAAATGTTTTTTTTTTCATCGCTGGAAAAAACAGGTATTTGTGAATACCCTGAATACCCCCAAGCGCCGCCCCTGACTGATTAAATGTATTGGAAAATTTATTTATAAACTGATTAAATACCTCCAATTTTATAAGCACTTAAATATCAGATAAATTTTTAGTAGTCTAATGATATGTAAATTTCCACTATTGGCATCTTCAATGACTGATACTTGAAATGTTGCGCACAGGTAACTGAGGAAGGCAATGATTCTATTTCCAATCGTAGGGAAACAGGCCTGTAAAACGTATAGTTGTGGCAACACTCTGCTTGATGCTGTACCTACCCACGGAGTGCTTCTCGATCAATAATCTGATTATATCTGTGATGAAAGCAAACTAACCGACCCTATTTGTTTGAGAGACTTCAGTTCATGAGTCAATTCTGAAAGTTGTCTTTTACAAGGTTACATCTTCATCTGGACTATAGTTCAGCCTTTAAAACCATTTAACAGTTGGTTGAATTTCGAAAAGCAAATAGATCAATTCATCCTGATATCCCAAATAATTTTGATTAGGTGCGTGGGAACAACTACAAAATGACACACAAGTCTATTAAACTGGTAAAATTAAGACCAGTTTAAAGAAAGCATACTTTCTTGAGGAGAAGAAGGATTTGAAAAAATCAATCGAAATAATATTTATAGATATTATTTCGAAATCATACTTTCATAAATCATAAATCATTATCATTATCATCATGAATGTAGTCATCTATATCTACCTGATAGTGCCTGCCTTCTAAAACGAAGATTCTGGCAGGGTGACAGGCCAAAGATGAAAGTTAGCTAATACGTTAACAAAATTTTGGAACTTATGGGTTTAGATGAAACTGTACACAAGAGATTGCACGTATTACATACTTTCAACCATGTTTGCCACAATACAAAATTATTTAACCAGTTTTTTTAAGACTTCTTAGTGCTCCTTACGTCCTACGTCCTACGTCCTTGTGAGTTTAAATTAATGGCATATGCACCACACTACTATAGTTGACTACTCTCACCCTATCTCTAAAGTTATCAGTAAGACATTCTGTATTGTACATGGAAAAATGCGTATTTTTGGTAGTTTCCTGACCCTTTGAGCGAGTGGAATGCTAGCATGTGTGTGAGAAATGCGTATGCCTTAGCTGAAGATGCAGGCAATCTGCCGGAATGGCGATGAAATTGCAGTGGATCTTATACAGCATGCAGAGTCTGGCATCTCTACGTCTGACCAAGGCCATTACGCAGCACAAAGAAACCTTTAAACTATTACTCACCTCGATTAGTTTGACAAGCCAGTGCAGTGCTCCAAGAAGAGTAGGCCAGGTGTGAGGACTGCCAATGGTAAACATGGCACTTTTCGAAATAGGGAACGGATAATGAACCGATTTCAACAGTCTGGGAACCTCTTCTTCGAATTTCTTGTCAATTTTCTCTCTTTTGTCAAGGAATCCATACAGAAACTAGTAAAAGTAAAAAATGTTTAGATATATTACAACAACATGCATTATACTTTAAATAGAACAGAAATTGTATTCATGTGTTAGGCAATAAAAGTGTTGGAGACTTACTTCGAACAATTTGACAAAATCTTTGCTGGTAGGAGCTTGCATGATCTTTTGGGAGATTTGGTGAGGGTATCCATTGAGTTGTAAAAACTGCAACAAAAGTTGTTTGTGAAACAGTTGGTGAATAAATTTTCCAAATACAAATGAAAATGCTAATTGCAAAAAATCAACAACTACAACGGTAATTGAAAATCAAAAGAAGATAAATAAAGTTGACATTCAGTTATCACTCACATTCAAGATATCTTCTATCATTTCTCTTTGTTTGCCTTTCAAAAAAACAAATAATTTGATTACAATATATTTGATCCCAAGTGATGTGCACATGAGCATTAAAAGAATTCAAACGAGGATAATGAAATGGCTACCAAAGCTTGCACTAGACCCAGATTCACAAAGCAATGTAAGACAACTTTAAATGATACAGGACTTATATTTTCTGGATGAAATAAAAGCAATGAATCTCAACTTTCTTTGAACAACAAGCAATATGAGATTATCACGTCTTCAATTCATTTCAGTCAAAGCTTTTCAGCAATTGATAAATCAAAAACCACAAATAGGTAAATGCATACATGAATAAAAAGTGTCAAAGTCGGAAGAGAATTTCACTTTTTTGTTTTTATTTGCGATTCATGATTAGACAGTAAGAAATAATGTTTCAAAATTATGCTATTTCATAATAATTTGAGTATTCAGATTCCGTGTAAAAATCTTGCAACAGAGCTTCTGGGAGCCATTGTTTTTACTTTGGCACAAAATTTTCGAATCAGGGGACTGTGGAAGGAATAAAAACTTACAACAAACTTTTGGGCCTAAGGTAGCGGAGAGACTGTACTGACAATACTGACTGACTATACCGACTATCGTTTTTAGCAAAAAACCCAGAAATTTTTTTTGGGTTGAGGGGCCCTTTAAGTGAGCATAATATGTTCATTTGGCTATTGAGCCAAGACGATTAGGAAACAACAAAGTCTTGGGAAATTTCTGTAAGACATCTTTTGAAATAAGGACGAAATATTTCAATAATGAAGGAACTTAAATCTAGTATGTAAATCTATACATTTTTCATCTAGCTTTGTATATATTTTAACTTCATTCTTTTCCGTAACATTTCTTCTGTTGTGTTAATATGGCTAAAAAAAGTAAGCTGTTGGAAATGAATGCAGTCAAGCGGCCATCTCGGCCTGTAAACTTGATTTTGAAAAAAAACAAATAAACTTCCACTTTCTCATCCATGCTCAAATACTTTTTATACAATGGTAGTTTTTATAAATGGTGATTTAAAAAAAATAGAAAAGGGTGGACAACAAAAGCAGCTCGATCAGAGAGGGTGTGGTTCTATCACAACTAAGCCCATTTTCACTTATTCAAAAACAAAAAAGTGCCCAAGCATATCACTAATCTGGAAAAACAACTGAATCTGGAAAAACAACTGAATCTGGTACTTCAGATAAAATGGCATGAAACCCACACTAGAAGTGACAATTAAGTACTTTGATTTTCCTTGCGCCTCACAAAATGCTTAATTGTTGTTAACATGGAAACTGACTTATGCAATCCCTAGTTATCTAAATTACTGCTTTTCCACAAGGATCTATTCTTGGGCTTCTGTTGTTTCCATTGCAAAAGTTTACTCAAATCCACTCACCTCTGTTTGAGAGATTTCTTGGATCTTTCAGAGGACCTTGCTCACCTCTGCAAAATAATTCAAAAATCTTGCAACATTATCAAGAATATGGAAAAAATGTAACTTATCCAAATCAAATAAATACTCATCTTCCAGCTGCACTAATTCTCCGTAAAAAGGGAAAGATCCAACTGTTTCCATTACATCAGAAATTTTTGAGTGCAGTGTCAGAAAAAGCCCTTAAACTCGCCAACTACACAGTGGGAATATTTATTCATTATGCATAATAAGAAATTTTTGCAAAGTATGTCATATTTGATTTACATATGGTCAGATGTCTTTTGATGAATAACTTGACATCATATGGATCTCGAAAAATCCTCTTGTGATCAGTTAGCCACATTAGGCCGTTAACTTTGTTACCTCCTCCCTCTTCCTTAGCAGACCCTAATGATATTTTTGTATGATCATGCTGTGAAATTTAATTATAACATATTAATGGGGTTTGCTCGAGTAAAAGGGGTAGGCTTGCAGCAGATGGTTTTGATTACAAAAATTTTCTTTCTTTGCCCCCTGGCTTTCTTTTTTGCTCTAGTCAGTCTACTACAAAAATGCATAAGTATAAGTAAGTACAGTACATCCTCGATTATCCGAACCTCGATTATCCGAACCTCGATTATCCGAACGCCAAAAGTTTTCATTAAAAATTTTTTTTACAATCCAGTTCTCGAGAAACCAATCGAAATATCCATTGTCTGCTCAAACTGGTGCCCAATATAGAAGTCATATCCAACGGAAGCACAAAAATAACACATTTATTCGTTGTTATCGTTCTTATTATTACAAATCTTTGTTGAAATTTACAAAAATCTGTTGCCTTAGTTTTGTTGTTGGTCTTTCCGTTTGCCAAGCTTTTCAATTTGCATTCAGTTTGAGCATCCTGTGACTGTTCAGGACGATGATAATAACCTTTATAGCAAGTTTAGTAGGTAAAATGTTCTTCCTCGATTATCCGAATTTTTTGCGTATCCGAACGGCCCAACAAAAATTTGAGTTCAACCTGTTCGGATAATCGAGGATGTACTGTATTATAGACAATGTGGCCGCTTGGTTTGTGATTCAATGTGTAAAGTTTGGTTTGGACTTGATCATCATTGAAGAAATGGTTGAAATGTTACACAACAAATGAAGTTCCTCATGTGCTACCAACAATGATCACTTAACGGATTTTGATAAAACCCTTGATCAGGGGCCTAATGCTGTTAACTGATTATAAGTGAATTTTTGACAACCCCTTAAATTACTTAGGGAACAGTTAAGTAGCAATGATAGTGGTGATTTTGAAGCTAGCCTTGGAACAATTGCAGACCTCCTTTTCTCTTAGTTCTTCAATAGCATTACATGCCCTTCCTACCCAGTCAGGTCTAAAAGTAGTATACTAATATTGTACCATACTACGTTGATAGTAGTATACCTCAATGTTGAGGGGATAAGAATACTAGTATAGTATGATAATGACTTCAAATACGACATTAACCAAGGCCAAGAGCCGTGCAGAAAGGTTTATGCAGTCAAAGGATGATCTTCTATATCATCTCAAGTCCACTTAAGTGAAAAGAAAATCTATGTTTACTTTCCTTTTTATGCCCAATTAACTACAATGAATTGTCACGTAACATTCAATCTTGGTCCTCAAACGAATAATAATTCAATCTTGGTCCCCAACGAATAATGATATATCGATAACGTATCATAATCTGGAAATTTCACGATCACTCCACAGAAGGACATAGCTTGCCTCAAGAGCTTAAAGCACATTTTCCATGCAGACATAAGCTCCTCTGCAACAACTAGCCCACACATCCTCGAGATATCGTAGTATACTACGTTGTTATGATCTTATATACTATCATACTACGTTTGGATCCGACTGTAACTCATTCTAGCTCATCCTGTCCCAGTTGCTTTATGATCACCCATTCTTTATATGGGAGATCAAGCTTTTGATCTTTTACCCCTGCTGAAAATAAGGCCTTTCGCAGGCTTGGACGTTTAACGTTAGTTTTAATTTTAGGCCTGAAAATCATGCTCACCTCCTCGTTGAAAAAGTCAGACGACTGACGCTCCCAGGCCTAGTAGCCGTGGCAAGCGAGTCACGCCCCTTGAATATTCCAGATAATCTTTTCCTGACTGAGTCTCTTCTTGTTGAACTGGGCGTTGTTCTCTTCATTTTGAAGATTTAAAAACACACTTTTCTTATTTTACAGTTTAAAAACGGCCTAAAACAAAGTTTGGCGCCCTTTAGCGAAATGATTTGTCTATCACAGGGAGACAGAGTAGACTCTTTTCTGATTGGTCCGTTGGTCCGTTTTGATACTGGGTGTCACAAAAATTACTTCTACCACAGCGTTCCAACCAATATCTTCTCTACTGTTAGACGTTAGTTACCAACTTTGCGATTGCCTATTAGTTACATATCAGTTATCTAAAAGTCAATAATATGGTTAATCAATGCGATTGAATGGGCCTAAACTCCCCTGAAAAGATCTTGTAATGAATAAACATTTCTAACTTGCATTTTACAGGCCTAGGGGCCCCCTGGTAACTACCCTAGCTTCCACTCTCTACGGTACGATACTCTCTGATATCCGTTTGCCCTAACTCTTAAAACTTCTCAAAATACGCAATAAAGATCCAAAGTCCAGAAAAGTCTGCAACCTTCCTCCGGTTAGAATGTCCAGTAGCTATACTTCCTCTCCTAGGTCAGGTTTAGGAATATGAAATTGTAATTTGCATCTAGAGACTGATAAATATCATTTCTAGCAAACAATCCTAGAAGGATTAAAAAGACTTCAATGCAGCTAGAATTTACCAATTTACAATGTTAGTTTAACAGCACTTTCATACCATTGATGGAATACATTTGAATCTTTTCTCGATTTCTCAATTTTTCTTAACCTTTCCCCAGTCAATTGCCTTGCAACCGTAATTTTTTCCTGACACTGTGAAAATCTTTTGTAGGAGTGCTGTGCCATATTTTCATATTTCAGACATTAGCAATTTAAAAAACGAAGAAACGATGAATCTCCCAAAAAACTTACTTTTTTGAATGAGCGAGACGGTCCAGACGACTGACGCTGCCAACTCTCGAAGCACTTGGAAACGGAGACTCGCGTTCCCGCCCTCCATCTTTAGCGGCTGCAGAAAAAGCACCAGAAAGTCTTCTTCGCAGTGAATTATTGTGTGCTAAATGTCCACCACCAAATGTATTCCGTCTCATTTCTGTATCTACTCACTGTTCCTTTTGGTTCTGCAGTATCGTATGATTTATTAGCAAGTATATTTGTTTGTTTGTTTTGTTGGGCGTTTCCTCCAGGGTGAATGAAAAATGTGGGAATTAATACCGTAGATTCCCACGGGGAGATAGATATCACTACAATCACCAGGTAACCTAAGTTTCAAGCTAAAAACCAGACCAGCATAAAACGATACCTCTTCTAACGCCCTATCGTGCTCTTCTGAAACTTTTGTGCCCTCGTCTAGAAGAAAACATTACGGTCGCACGGTCATTGACCGGAGGAAGGTTAAGAAAAAACTAAGAAATTGAGGAAAGATTCCAATATATTCATATCAAATGGTATGAAAGTGCTGTTAAATAGCATTGTAAAGTGGTAAAGTCTAGCTGCATTGAAGTCTTCTTTGGTGCTGTTAGGATTCTTGGGTAGCGAGAAAGCATTGGTTTCTAGTTATTTATCCTTGGGAAGGTTGAAGACTTTTCTGGACACTGAGAAGAGCCTGTTTATGTGGACAAAAATCTCACTTGTTGAAAGGTGGACCTCACCTAGGTTGTAGAATATGTTGTCATATAAACGCTGGAAGGTGGAATGAGAGCTATTAGGTGGGTTGTAATAGTTTTATATGTGCTATTTCTATTTCTATTATTAATCCTCAAAATCTAGCCAAGAAACCCAGGAGTGGATCTAGAAGGCTGCAATGGTTGATTTCTTTATTATCAAGATTAATATGTAACTAAGGAGCAGAAGAGAAACAAGAAAAGAGACTGGCTCTCTGTTACTTAAAGTTTCATGCTCACGCAATCATCAGACAGACTATGATCTAAAACTTTAAGTAACAGAGAGCCAGTCTCCTTTCTTGTTTCTCTTCTATATCGCTCTGTACGTTCGTAAATCGAGCACTGTGATGCGGCGTTGACAACGCAATCGCTATAGAGATAACTAGAGAGCATTCTTAAAAACAACTAGGTAAAGATCCATTGTGAATATTCCATGGCGAAGAAAAAAAGAAAATCGATCGTTCACGCAAAATCTGAAGGGTATAAAACCCTTACCCCATCATTTTCTTCATTCTGCAACAGTCACTAAAAACTGGATCCACCCTTGAAACCCATCCCCCGAGCAGTAGTGGTAGTAGACTTGATATAAAGAATACAGACATTTTTGCTACTCATAATACATTATTGAATTCAAATTTCATGAATCGAAATGCCAAATAGATATCAACTATTTCAAAGAGTGCATTTGTAAATCTTGAAAAGACCAAGAATCTTCTTCGTTGTTCGGCATGTTAGGCCAGTTTTGCAGGGACACTTGCGGTAAATCCTGTCAATGTGCGTCTAGAAAGGAAGATGGAAAACGATAAATGTTAAGTTTGCATTTTTATACATCGGTTGCCTTTCAAATAAACGAAAGCCAGAAAAATAAAATTTCTTGATTTTTGATAATATATTTGATAACGATTGAAATTCTAAAGAAAATCAAAGAATAAGATGATGAATTTTTTTCACGCATTGCATGATAGGAATCTTCCCCTTAGTAACGCATAGCTACCGAACTGCAACGGCCTAAATATTTCGTAGCTGCGGTGAAACTGCTTAGTTTACGCATTAGCTTTGGTAGCTATGCGTTGCTGCTGGCTTATAAAGCCGTATAAAGCCTGCAGCCATTTCCTAAGAATTTTCAAACTTCGAGCTTTGAATGGTTTTTAATCTGAGGACAGTTTTGATAGCAAATGATTGGCATAAAGCAAGAAAACAAAATCAAGCTTACTCCGATGTAAGATTTGGCACAGTAGTCTCCTTCGGAGAGGTCTCGACGGCATCTGTGGCCAATGAGAAACGGAGTGCAACATTCGTCGTCTTTACAGTCACTCTCACTGCTACATCGCTGAAAAATAATTGGTTGGTTAGACACATGTTATCATTAGACCAGCACACGCAAATGCAAATGCAGACAAGGTTATCAAAATTTTACATACTTTTCGTTCAGTCCCTCAGATATATGAAAGTTGTAGGTAGTAGGCAAATACACCTACTATCTTCGCAAGGTATTGGTTAATGTGCAAAGCACAAAGGGCCCACTGAATAGGTAAACTAGTCGAGCAGTGCGACCCTGGTCCTTCCACTCGATGAAACCACACCTTGTGATTCCTTGTTCCTTTTTGCCAGGAATAACAGGGAGCTGGCAAAGTCTCTCCTCACTCTTTGTGACAGGTCTGAAGGTGCTTTCGAACACGAGACCCTTTAAACAAGGGTCAAGTGATCTAACCAATCTGCAATCCCCGCCACAAAAAGAGATTAAGGAACGAAAGAAAAGCAGGAGACATGATGAAGGCATAAGTATTGGTTAACTTGGAAAATATTTCAAACCTTTGCTAGCATCAGGTAAAATAAGGTGAAAATATCTCAGATATTAAAAAAAGAACCTGTAACGTTGTACGAAAAGAGCTTTGGCAGAGTCTAGAAAGGTCTTTTACCTTCTTCTGGGTGAAAATATCAGGTAACCTAGGTTCTTCCTTACTAGCGTTGGGTTGTATTCAACATTGGCACAAACTAAAAATCACTACCAGCTGCAAACGTTACAACTCCAAACGTTGCAAACTCCAAGAGGTAGGAGTTGAAAAAAGAGCTCACCTTTCCAAGAAGAAGATCCGTGACGATCAACCTTTTGCTTCTATTCTTCACCACTTCTTCCTCGCCAATAGCGAAGCAGGCCAAAAAGGCAAGCAAAACAGCGATGATGAAAAGACGAGCCATTTTCACTATCCTTTGCAACTCAGTGATATAGATAACCAACAAAACTTTGATGCGAATTTATACTTTTCGCGAGTAAATATATGAATTCACATTTCTATGGTTTTCAAGGACGACTCGACAGAATCTTGTAACATTTCTGAGAATACTATAATATTGACTCTGAGACTTGATGAATACGCTGAATTGCTTAATGGAGTTAATTTACTAATCAAATATGTGAGAAGCTGGGATCATATCACACACAAGCACAAGATTGGAAATGAAAGGGAAACAAATGAAAGGGAAACAAATGAAAGAATGCAAATGAAAGGGAAAATTCATCCACCAATATTGATCCTGCGTTTGACGTGGTCACGAATTAACCATAGCCTAGTTCATAGCAGCCTTGTACATCCGTTGTAAGTCATCCTATTTCGTTGACACAAACTTTAAAGTCCATTTACTTGAAAGTCCATGGTAATGCAGAGACGTTGGAAGTTCAATTATCGAAACGATTCAAGATGCAGTTTATTTTTGATTTACCTGTAGTGATGTACTCGGGGGAGGGGGGATCTTAACAAGGATATGGTAGCGGGGATGTGCCTTTTTTCAGGGGTACCTTTTCAAAATCAAATACAGAATTATGGGTGTACATTTTCACTTAATAGTCGGTTGTACCCGGAATTATGGGTATGGATTTTGAGAAAAAATAAGGACTAGAGAAATGTGGTGATCGTAGATCAACCCGAAGAAGAATTTACACTGATGTGTGGTATGAGACTTAAATTTAGAAATATTTTGTCTTATTCAGATACAATTATACAGTGCTATTGAAATTTTGCTTCTTTTGCATATTCTGTGACACGGAATTATGGGTTCCTTTTTTCAATTTACGACACGGAATGATGGCCCCAATTTTATTTTCAAAATGGCACATCCCTATCAGTTGACCCCGTAAGGTAACCCCCCGAGGTGATGTATTATATGCTATCGTACCCCTCCTTTGAAACAAGCTTGCAATATCGCCAGGGGCGTCACCAGCCCAAATATACTGGGGTGGACGGGGAGCCACCAGGGGGCTGGAAGGCGGAGCCCCCCAGAAATTTTCGTTGACCACGCCTTTCAGAAGCTCAGAGAATGTAGGCAACGCCCTTTCTGCAAACCCTTTCTGTTAGCTCTACATGTATATTTCTCATGCTAACAATTAAAAACTGACAATGACGTGAATATGACTGTGAATACGACTGCCATAATGGTGTCATAATGACAGCCACATTTCTATATGATATCACCCAATGTTATGTCACTTCTGGTCTAGCTTTACTTCTCTTTGAGCAAAGGGTTCAGGGTGCCTTACCCCACCGCCCCCTTCAATTTTTCTAAACGGATTTCAGCAAAGTAGAAAATCGACCTCTGGGAAAACTGGGGTGGACAAGTCCACCCCAGTCCACCCCGTGGCGACGCCACTGAATATCGCAGTCAGAATAAGCACGTTAAGTAGGAACTCACTCACTCAGTAGCGTTTAGCAGGGGTTTAGATAGTTCAGAGGGGTTCAGTAAGATTTCAGTGCCTATCACGTAGAAATGTAGGCCATGCAGGAGTGTCTAGACGGGGGTATGGCGGGGGGGGGGTTATAGGTTTACGCAAAAATTTGTGTAAAAGCGTAAAATCACCTTTGTATTAAGGGAGTCTAATAATCTAGGGTCGTTTAGGCCCGGTTCTGTAAAATACTGTGGGGCCCTAACTAATTCTCCGCATCTCAGAGGCCACGATCTAACAGGGTAAATTCGGTGTTCGTTTAGCTAGAAATGTAATTGAGGGTGGAAAAATTCGTTGAAATATTCCAATGCCAACATTGCAGTTTTGGATACTGGTTTGATGGAAGAGAGACTACCTCAACTGTAGCTTTCTCACACAGAACAATCAAACCGTGATCTCTCAAGAAATTGAAAATGTTATTTGCTTAGCTGGTTTGGTTTTGAAGGAGTTATCATTAACATATCAACATCTTTTGTTATCAATATCATATCATTTAATAGCATGTAATACAGGTGTTCAAATACAAGCTTAGATTTGCAATTAACTATGAATGGGAAACTGTTATTGGCAGCATAAAATCTAAATTGCTTGTAAAAGGATTAAGATCTTCAGCGTATTTTAGTTATTCCATGTTACTTTGGGATTGTCCATCAGCACGTAATTGTGCCCAATAGATGTTCAATAACTAGAATAAATAATGTCCATATTCTCCCGGAGACCCCAAACTCATTATCTAAGATTCAAAATAAAGATTTGAGTTAGCTTTTTTCACTGCCCCCAGGTTTTTTCTTGAATATAAACTCATTGGAAATCTGATTTGTCACCACCGATGCCAACACGGTAATCAACGCAAGCATGGCATACCATATAAACTCGCCAGCCACCTTGTTGAACCAATTTGAATACAAGCTGAGCACCAAAGTGGCACATGCAGTAAGAAATACCAGACATCCAAACAACGCATGAAGCCTTTTTCGCACCCACAATTTCAACCCTGATGGGTTTAATAATTTGGATTTTGGGTAAAGCATACCAATGCCTCCAAGGCAATTGACAGCAGCAAATACAATAGCAGCAATACCAAACCATGAATGCCACGAGGTGAAGTGTACCGGGTTGACTTTGTTACGCTGCTTATGCTCGTAGATTGCAACAAAGCCAAGGAAGGCTGTCACAAGCGAAAGAGCTTGAAAGATCCAGTGGTACTTTACCCGCTCTTTGTGGTACATTTTCGGCACTAACGAACTGTATGGTGAGAACATCAGAATCGCTTCTAGCATCAACACACCAAACTAAAAGGAATAACAAGGCCATTTGGAAACAGTCTTAAATGGTTTTATTGCAGTTCGCTGCAAAACTGCCATATCAAAGTCACTAATAGATAAATATATCAATTCACTTTATTCTACTAAATTGTGTCTCTTAAAACCTTCTTTTTTGATTATGGAATAAGTTGAAAAATAAAATGCCCGCATTGATGGGAAAATGGCTTAAAAGAAATGGAGTAAATTATTGAAAGGTACCCTTATTGAATAAGCCCACCCTTCCACAAGATGATTAACCAGTCTTATAAGTATTCCTGTAAAATATGTTTCCATCTCCAAATAAACTAAAACTATATCTCTGCTTCCTTCAACAACTTCTTGGGTCATTCAATAACTACGTCAAGCTAGGGGCTAAGTGATTCTTTCAGATCCACTTAAGCTCAATTCACACTGGACGCGTCATGATGCGTCGCGTCATGACGCTGCCCTTATTTGGTCAGCGTCACTTGACGCATTGCGCACGCATCGCGTTTTTTGAGCAATGCGTCAGGACGCGTCAAAGTTGAAAAAATCCATCTTTGACACGACGCGACGCATCAGAACAATAAAGAAAGGTGGAAAACAGGACTCCCAAATTCACAAAACCTTCAGTACCAACACGAAGAAGCTTTCAATGTTGTGAGAATTCAAATCTTAGTCTAAATTTAATTCCCTACATTCGTTTTGGTTAATTTCTGCTTTTTAAGAATAGCAATCGTAAAGAAAAATCAAAATACAAGTACTGTAGAAACTGTAATTTCATAACGTAAAAGTATGCAACAAACATACGAGAACATATTTGGTTCTTTGGTAAAACTACTTCATTTATTCTCGTTTCACTTGGTCTTTTCTGCTCAAAATTTAAACTTCACGATACTTCCTCTATTCTTTCTCAAATAACATCACCAAACATCTCACCACAGATTTGCATAATAAAGAAAACCAACCACAGAAATATCAAGAGATAGAAAAACGACGTAAGGTGACGCTTCCAGTGTGAATTGGAAAATAAAATCATGACGCGACGCACCGTGACGCTAGGTGACGCGACGCATCGTGACGCGTCCAGTGTGAATTGAGCTTTACAGCTTCATATACAAGAGTTTGATTGAGTATGCAAAACAAGAGGGAGGGAGTCTCCTAATGGGGGTGGCTGGCTCTAAACAACCAACTTTAGCATGTTATCATTGAAAAACCTAACAATTGTAGAAAAAGTTCGTTTGGGAACAAGTAAGAACAATCACACAAGGCTGAACTTCACAATTTCAGCCTTGCTCAGGGACCGTCAATATTTACGTTTCGTCTTTCATTGCGACTTATAGGGGAGGGGGTCAAGTCTAGAGCCGCGATTTTGGGTTTCCTTGGACGAAAGCTAATTTGAAATCTTATTAAGAATTTGAAGCTTTGAATATCTTTTTAATTCTCATTTTACTCTTAGAAATTGCATTCTTAACACCTATTTATTAAGTTAATGTTTCATCAACCAACTTTGGTGCAAGGTTTTGAAGCATAGTATAGAACCAACAGTTTTTCAAACTGCCATTTTTCAAGGCAGAAGAAAGAGAACAAAAAATAAGCTGAAAGTTATCACTATAAATATCTAATATATAAAGCAATCAAGAATTTGTAAGCTGACAATCTATTCCTTGTATGATTATAAGATCATAGTTGAAATTACACACACAAGGCCAGCAAAATCGCTGTTGACGATGATTCAAGAAGGCCTCATCATTTTGAGATTTTTAAGGCCTTTTCTCTCTGGACCAAAATTGACCAACTCACATCAGGCTGTGATGGTGGGAGGAGGTCAGACTGTTGCAGCCAAAGGCTGCAATGAAAGACGAAACGTGAATGTTGATGGTCCCTAAATTGCGGAAGTAGAAAACCGTAGCCATAGTTCCTAGTAGACCACTTTCAATGTGAACATCTATGCCTGTCAGTGGCGTAGCTGAGGTATGTGGGACCCTTAGTGAAGTAGGAGGTCAGGGGTCCCTTACCAATAAAGTTTTTCAGTTGGGGGCCCCTTCGGAGCCCCATATCCGTGGCGTCCCTTAGTGGTTGTTCGCCCTAAAGTAACCACCGTTGCCTACGCCACTGATAACTGTCTGTTTCCTTGTTTTCTTAATAAAAGGCATTATTGTTTTGATGGTCCACTGTTTAGGTTAAGTGTGCATGCACAAGAGGAAGTTCTTCCACCTCAACCCTAGAGGGAAACCTTAGGAGCAAGCGTCAACTGGTTATAATTATACTTACACTAAGAACCATTAGTGGAGGATGCCATGAAAACAATGCTGCAAAATAAAAAATGTAATCTTATGTAAAAATGTTTGATGAAAGACATCCTTTTTGTAGCTAGGACATATAAGGGTAGGGTAAACCAGGGTAATTTGGGACACGGGAAATTTGGGACACCCTGGGGTAATTTGGGACACCACTTAAATCAAGCAAATTTTGTTACAATTATTGAAATCAATCGTTAATGCATCTATTTGTGTATTTGTTAATCAGATATCATGTACTTTTGGAAAGAAAAAATTAGTTTTCAAGGTGGATGGAAAACTGAGATTTTGAAGGGCCTGAGTAAATTTCAAAAATATGACTGCTTACATTGTTGCCATAATATTGACCTGAAAGGATAATTGCTATCTGTGTATCAGACTCTTTCTTTCTATGCTAGTTTTACCAATATCTTAGTATTCTACAATGAAATTGATGTTGTCCCAAATTACCCCATGCTGGGGTAATTTGGGAGGGTAATTTGGGACAGCATCGTTCAACGTCAAAATAGGTAAGCAAAACAAAAGAATACAAAAAAAATATCTAAGTTACGAAAACTGCAACCCTTAAATGTACATAAAATAGCAAAATAGTTTAAAAATTTGTCAACAGTCAGGAATTATTAATGAAAAATGCATATTTTGTCCCAAATTACCCCGGTTTACCCTACAAGGTTGCCTAGATAGGCCATTCTTCGAAGTCATAGTGACCGAAAAATTACAGAGTAATGACAAAAAAGAGACAAATGTATTACCTAAGCCTGGTCTTGCTAAATAAATAGTGTAAATCAGGAGGAGAATGCCAAAGAAATGCGCCATTTTAGATATTCTTTGCTGTCTGATAGTCTGGTTACAGTCTCGATCTCGATACTTTCAACATTATTTACTATGAAAGTGAGGCCAGGCTCAAACTGGACATAATACCCGAAACATCCCGCCTTGCCGTTCATGCATGGGCAATTAAAGCATGGTCCATAGAAAAAGACTTCTAAGGACCATGATTAAAGTAAAGAGAACAAAAATATTGTCTATCTCTATCAATATAATGTTGATGGTAAATTAGTGTGAATAGCATAACATTGAGGCTTAATTTATTCTGAGATCGTTCCCAGTAAATCACATTTGATTATTTATCTTAGAACTCTTGGCCCAAGCACGTACGCATAGCCGCATGTTTTATCATGCATTCGTGCATGGGGCAATTATCTCTATCAATCTTTATCAATATGATGTTGGTGGTAAAAGAGTGTTAAATAGTATAGCATTGAGGTTTAAACTGTTCTTACTCTTTAAAGATTGTTCCCAGTAAATCTCAATGAATTATTTTACTTAGACTTTTAGGCCCATGCACGTACTCATAGCTGTAGATTTTACCATGCGTTTGTGCATGGGTCACTTAAATCAAAACTTTCATAGTGCCATTTCTTAAAAGGGTAACAGCAAGACCATTTCCTAAGAGGAGAACAGCAAGACTAACTTCAGAGATTTGTCATCTAAGAAGCTCGTTCGAAAAGGTTGAGTAAATTTTGGACGTATAAAACTGAAACTACATTTGACTCGGATAAATCCTGAATAGCATGGCTAAACTGCTCGGTATCTGCAAGTATTCACGCTTTTTATTTCATAAGGAACCTGCCTCAAGGCCTAGTTCTAAAAGTTCCGTAAATTTTCTATTGTTCTCCTTTGTTACAGGAAACCATAGAGCAAAAGAATCCATTTTATTTCACAAGAAATCCTAGTTCTAGGTTCCTTATAAACAGTTCCTTATAAGGAAAAAGCGTGTAGCGCAGTTATATTTCAAAAAAATACACTCAAAAACAGACAAGTTTGATATAATCTATCTGACGAGTACGTCTCAGAGTTTTAGAAGATCATTTCTGTTTTTCGAGTGAAGTTTCTTCTATTAAACTGAAACTATATCAACATGTATCTGGAAACATGTATAATACTTTTTACACACCCGGTACTTTCCGTTTGTCATCAGTTCGAACCAAACAATATAGCAAAAACCAAATATAGCAACAGCTTTTTGGAAATTTTCACACGATTTGTTGAAATTTATTGATTTGAATCGTTTTTGTCCTTGATTTGCAATTTTTTGCCATTGAATAAAGAATTGGCCAGGTCGAGTGACCAAAATGATTAGGTATCACATTGATACATCATACGAAAGGTCTTTGAACGTAGAGCACAAAAATATTACTCGTTTTCTGTTAATTGAAAAAAATAAAAGGTTATCAACGATTAAGCCTGAGATAAGTGTATGAAATTACGTCATCAATCACGTGACTCTGAGGTAATTTCAGAAAAGGTATACCATATTCATCAGAATCAAACAAAAAAGCAATAGTTAGTATGTTTGTTAGATTATTAGACTAAATGCCCTTCCTATAATAGTTCATTAATCTTGAATTTTCATTTAGTGTGCAAAAAACCCCTTATTCATAAAACGCTATGCCAAAAGATTATACGGTGTATATAGAAATAAGACTTTGCTTAGAGATTTTACTTTTAATAATAAATCTCCCTTAAGCTTTCTGACCTTCTACGTATAAGTACCTTATAAACCGATCCTTTATCAAAATGCGTGTAACGTCTTTTTATGATTACGAGGCTAAATAGATATGGCGATTCTCACAAGATTATTCAGACCACACCTAATCCTCCTGGCCTTCCGTATTAAACCCCCATAAAATCTAACCTTCTCCGAAAGGGAAACAACAGCCCCCTGCCTCCTCAATGCAAACTTTTCCTAGAAAGAAACTAGCATCTCAAATCAAACAGCATTTCATAAGGGGTGGAAAAAATATTTTACTTTCTGGGTCCGTTGGAAATTTCGAAAAATATTTTTGTGAGCATATAAAAATAACTGAAACAAAGCGAATATGGTCAAAAATCACTGAATTAAGTTTTTGATATGGAAACTGTAATTCTGTTTAGTTTTCTTTTTCTCTCTTTCACTCTTTCTTTCTTTTTCTCATTTCTTTCCTCCTTTTGTTTTCACTTTAGTGTTTCTGAAGGCTCATACCTATCTGGAACCGTCGGTGCTGTTGTCCACCATATTAGAGAGCTTACGATTTGACTACGTAAGTGACTACGGCTACGTAGAAGGCTGAGTACTAACTGCGGTACCGTTGTGCGCAGTATCTGACTTACGATTAAGAGTACGCAGGCTGACTACGTACGAATTGGCGCCAAAATCTTACTTGCCTTCACAATTCACGAATCAAAGATGGCCAACCCCGACTTTGGCCAACCACATTGTTTACATTTTAGCACAGATAATACCAATTCTTTTAAAACAAAAAAGAGAGAAATAGGCATGAAATGTAAAACTCAGGTCAGATAGTGGCCTAGCTCTAGGGTGTGTAGCCCAAATCGAAAGTAAATACATCATTTTAACAACAAACCAATTACTAGAAACAGTGTTAATTTGCCCATCTTCACATCCTTAATATCTCCAATGTTTCTCTTCTGTTTAAAATGCACAACAGAATCAAAATAATTGTTGACACACGTAGTATTTTCCCTACGTTTTTCGATAGGGGCTTCGCTTTCCATATCGTTGGTTATTCTTGAGGAAAACTGAAAATAAACAAAGATAAATTGCTTGCAATACACTGAAACTTTCAAAAAACATTAAATATTGTTGTCAGAATAGTTAAACGAAAAAGTTTTGATGAAATAAGCTGGGTAAATATCATAAAAATATTATTGCTTACCTGCGTAGTCGAGAGTACGTTGAAATCTACCACAACGCGTAGTAAAAAAAATGGACGCTACGCAGATTTGGTGGTGATTCCCCTCGCACATGCGCACATACGTCATTTTCCTAAAACTTACCGTAGCAGTCGCCTGCGTAGTCAAATCGTAAGCTCCCTATTTTCCACCCGTGCAACTTTTAGCCAGTCAAGAGCCTTGGTTTCTTATTCTACAACAAACAACTTTGTTATGAAAGATATATGTATTCCGATATCTTGTACCCTGTACTATGATTTAGCTTAATTTCTTACTGAAAAATGATAGTTCATTATCTATCTTACTGAAAAAAGAATAATTTCTTTCTCTCCCCTGCATCCTTGATTAGCATATTAGCATGGTGTATTTTACTTTGTGATTTGAACTAATCTTCTACACAAACAGAAAATTCAAAGTGGAGCTCAAAGTGTTTCATTTTCTTTCACCAAGCGCAGGCAATTTAAAATGAAATGAGGTTTTAGGTTTGAATTTCTTAAGATACTGATAGATACCTTTCTATTTCAATAAGCTAAAGAGGTTATCTATTGCTAAAAGACATCAAGAGTTTTGAGTTATTGTGGTCCTTCAATCTCTTCGATGTAAATTCTTGTTGCTGAATTCCAGCCTGTCAATCCATCTGCATTTCCATAACCATTGCAATTGCCGATATTCAGTGACACACTGACGGGGCCTTTCTTTTGGATCTTGCAACGGCCAAGAATCACTTGTGGTCGAGGAAAATTTATTGTCTTTCCAGTTTGCATGTAAAGAACGCCATCAATGGGAACTGGGCTGCACTCCGCGCCATCAAACGTGATGAACCAGCGTTTACAGCAATGATCACAACTGGCGATGCGCATATTAGACGCCACTTGCGCAAACAGATAGGTCGATTCTGATTTCTTGGTGAAATGACATGTCTAAAAAGCAAAAATACATTTATTTATTTTCATTGATGGTAGTTTCACAATTTGCTTATTTAGTCAAATTTTTATTTTAGACAGATAATTTCCCCTAAGTAACTATCTAGCAACTTTTTATCATTTACAGAAGTAGCGTTGTTACACCATTCAAATTTTCAATGGTTGAAAAATGGTGATAATCACATGCCTAAGACTATTTCTTTATATAATAAGAATACCCCGCTCATGACGTCGTTTGGTTGATGAGGTCATAAATGTATTCAGATTTTGTCAAAAATAATCAAATACATAATGTATCAATCAAGAGGTCTAATCGAATGCTATTTAACCACACCATTTTCACCAGTCTTGAACTCAAAGAGTTATAACGACATGTTCAAATCGAGTATAAAATGAAAGGTTAGACAGGTTGCTGGATAGATACAGGAAATTCCTTGTTTGTTTTACATTAGGAACCTCAGAGATTGCCAGGGCAGTGCAAAAATATCAATTGAATATTACAGTATTTGGATGGTACAGAACTTCAGTATAGCCAGAAATATCGGAAACATAGTAAAAAGAACACATAAATTACTAAAGCTTTTCGTAAAGATAATCAGATAATCAAAAAGATAATCAAAATAATTAGTGTTTATGAACATAACTCAAGCAGTACTCGAATATTCAATTATAGCCAGAAATATTGGAAACATAGAGAAACGAACACATAGATTACTTAAGCTTTTCGTCTAACACTCAACAGAGTAATACGTCAGAAAGAGAACAAATAGAAACCTAACTGATTTATATACCCAGATGTGAATCGAAATAGGCCAATCAGAAAAGACGTGAATGATTGGTGAATGATTTTCTGATTGGCCTATTTCGATCCACATCTGGGTATATAAATCCGTCAGGTTTCTGTTTAGTTCTCTTTCTGACGTATTACTCTGTTGAGTGTCAGACGAAAAGCTCAAGTAATCTATGTGTCCGTTTCGCTATGTTTCCGATATTTCTGGCTATAATTGAATATTCGAGTACTGCTTGAGTTATGTTCATAAACACTAATTATTTTGATTATCTTTTTTTCCACGAGAGACAATTCCATGGGAGAACGTTTTTGCTCGTACCGTTTCTAAATTTAGGGCTTTAAATTTAGTAATTCAATACATCCTAGGTAGGGGTAAGTTGAAATGTTTGGTCCAAAAACGCAAAAAAGCAAAAAAGTTTAATCCCTGAAGTATCAAAAAGTTTAATCCCTGAAAGTATAAAAACTTACTTTTATCATGCCATTATCCTTGTCGTCGTATATATTATTCCAAGCACACTCCTTCCAGTTTTTTCCTTTAGAATTTGCACCATCTTTTCCATCTTTGCCATCTTTGCCATTTGTTCCGTTAATTCCGTCTTTGCCATCTTTTCCATCTTTACCATTTGTTCCGTCTTTTCCGCTGATGCCATTCTTACCATCGACTCCATTAGTGCCATTTTTGCCATCTACTCCATTATTGCCATGTTTGCCATTTTGTCCATTTTGGCCATTGCTTCCATTTTGGCCATTGTTTCCGTTTTTACAGCAGGATTGACAGCCCTAAGGGTAAAATTTGTCAAATATCTTGATAACAATGTAGAATTATGTTAAATTTGAAGCTTTTCTCAGCTACAATACGAAGTTTCAAACAGTCTCACTCATGCTGTTATAAAAGAAGCATAACAATAAACGGTGGGGGGGGGGGGGGGTGGTCCATGAAAAATGCTAGAGTAGAGGCCCAGTACAACGCAGATAGTTTTTTACATGTTTGGTCAAGACGAGAGAATACTTTTTTGCAATACACTGTAAGTAGCATATTTAGACATATTCAAAGACATATTTAGCAATGTTGTGGCAATCTCTAAGTAGCCGTAAACATTTTTTTCAGTCAAAGAATTATGGTACATCTTATACCCTATTATTCTATAGAATTAGGTAATTTTGCTTTTGTTTATCGTAGATTATGAGATATTTCTAATCCTAAAAAAAGTTGCACTTAAGATGGTGGAAAGATATTTCGGTTTGAGAAGATGATTTGGAAAATTCGATGGTCCTCCTGGTTTGAGAAAGTCATTGCAATGCAGTAGGTCCTTTGGTAATTTTTAAAGGACCCAGATAGCTTCGTCTCTGTAGATAGGGAAAGGTGGTGCGATTTGCGATTTGTATGGTTGATTTAGCATGGGTTGCTCGAGGGTACCGGCATGCGTTAAAGTTACTAATCTGTTGGTTGTTGGTTCGTGTCTCATTCGGGACATTTTCATTCGCAAAAATTATCTTGATAATTTTGTTTTTTGGATCTTGCAGATTCAACATAAACAACATAAACTAACTACAGCAATGGAAATGTCTACAAATAATGCTAAATGTGTTACTCACGTTTTGTGTGTTCTGGGTACACGACCCCAAAGCTACCAAGGCAATGAAGATTATCAAAACAGCTACCGTCTTCATTTTGAATCTGCAAGTCGCACAAGCAATACTTCAGTTGATCGCTAGAAAACAGAAGAATCTCGAGAATCAACAGCTGCCTTTAAGAGTAGTCTAAAAGTAGAGTTTCCTGACGCTAATCATCCACGATTTCCGACATCACCAATAGTTTAGAGGATCGCGAGCAATGAAATAAATTCAACAAAGCAATAATAAGGTATGTGTAGAAATAGGCAGAAAACAAATTTTGTGAATGATAAAATTACCCTTTGTACTATTACTGACAATCATCATAATAGAATAAGTCAAAAGATATATAGTGGAATAGAACATCGCAGTTATTCTTAATAAGCAAAAATAGAACTTACTTGATTTCAACTTCTTGAACCATCAATCTGATGCAAATGAACTGATCCTTCCAATTGTGTCCATTTTGAGTTGTGAAACACCTTGCAGGCATGATGAGCCAATCAAACAAACATTGAATGTTGACTGTTACTTTCTTCACTAAACTAATACAAGTCTTTCTTATTCAGATCAAGGTAAAACAACACCTGGTATTGTTAAGCCATGATATCTTGAATGTCATTCTTCGAAGACAACTTGAAGTATATAGATCTTAGGGTTAATTGAGTAGTATCTGCTATGATACAATAATTTTTTTAAGCATCTCCTTTTAAATCAAGACAAGTTTATGGTTATGAAACAAATTTAGTTTGATATTTATCGTTTCGTTTGTCAATGCTGGATGAAAAAAGTGCTGTATGCCACCGGCAGAGCGATATACATAGAGGTAGACATATTTTCATTGTTACTTCGAGTTTCACGGATTCAGTCTACCTTTGTATAGTTTGACATTTAGTAACTTGGCCGTTTATTTGTATACTTTGGGTACTCAATTTGGCAATCGAAGTAATTGCACCTCAAACGATCTACCTACTGAGCTATCAGGTCAATCTACGTAATCGACCAACCCAATCCATTTCAATCACACAATTGTACCACTAATCACCGAATATAGAGACGAATGTTTCTGGGTTCTTTAACAACTACAGCACTGCCAAAGGGTGACGACTTTCCACACCAAGAAAAAGGGGCAGCCCCGACACTGGGTAGGATTGGGGAGTAGACTTGAGAAGAGGAAAGATTTGGACTATCAAGCTCCAACTAGCCCTCTAGCTATGAAATGTCTAGTACTGATAAAAAAGTGTGTAGGTCCAATTAGAGATACCATGTGACATACCTATCATTGCTTGCAGTTGGGTTCATGTCTCCTTGGTTTTCTTGGTTCTGCTTGATACAATAAAATTTTTGGGGTAAGTGAATTGACAAAACATCGAGTTGGCAAAGGATCTTGTTACAAATATATTTGGTCTGCCCTGCTCCGTTCCCTTGGTTCTGGGATTAATTAAGCAAACAACTTTACTCGGCCACTCACCGCATGAAATATCTCCAGCAGGATCAGCCCTAACAGGGTAAGTGCTAATAGGAAGGTGCAGTGAGGGAAGAGTCATACTTTGAGTCAAGTCCGGAAAAAATGATTTGATAAGAAACAAACCAACTAGGAGTTCTAGACCATTACTTAATCCATTCCGAAACCAAGTACATGAGAGGAGTTTTTACAAACATTTGAGTTTTTTGAAGAATCATTTGACACGCTTTTGTTGTCAGTTACTGCATGTTGCTTCTCGTATCCCTGTGTCATATCAAATAGTTTTTCAATATGCGTAGTCTGTTTTAACGCTGGCTTTGAGCATCTGAAAATGGGTGTGGTCACATAACCACACCCACTCTGGTATCGTTACTTCTTGAGCCCCCTTGTTGGTACTTTTAGAAATCCCCACTGATCAAAAGCATCTGGAAATCTACATTTAGACTATAGACCCCTGGTTCAGTGACGTAGCGGAGGCAATAGGGGCCTTTAGAAATTAAATATGATGAGGCCCTTATGTAGCAACCACGAGGCAAAGCGAGCTGTACGGGGAAATGGGGGATCTGGATACTGGGAAACACAGTGAAACATCCTTGTGGGCCTTTTTGATGCACCTTTTGCTCAGGAGGCCTTAGTTTTCGAACTAAGACGCCTTAAACTGCGTTACGCCACCGGCAGAATCATCAAAAGAAACACTCCGAAGCATTTTCTCAGTTGAAAGCCTTTCCCTTCAGCAATATCAAATTTTCTAACGAATTTCACTACATTTTCAATCAGATGTTTCACTAGGAAGGCGGTTACCCTTACTGCACTCGAACCAATGAGCCCCTCTCAGATACCCTTTGAAGGGGTAGTGCATTATGAACAGATTCAGTGAACACGTTTACAAGGGGATGGTATAAGATAATTGCATGCAATTGATACACTTGCAAGAAGGCAGTATTGCAGAAGGTGTCAACCGCTGGTAAGGTGATATACCACCACGAGTTAGATGATATACATTCCCTTGTTTATCGTATATGTAATAACTATATCATTATTATCATAGCCATATTAATCACCGATTAGTTGTATTAAAATTATTATTATTGTTGTTTTCTAGAAGTGCTCCTTTGTTAAGGCATCAGAAGATTCGTACTTGTATGTACAAGTCCAAACTGCTCTGCGAATCCGCAAATGTTTGAAATGCTGCAGACGTTGGTTCATCACCTTCGATAATGAAGAATGCAAACCAGTGCCAATCGATGGCATCGTCTACAAATCCAATGGCATAGTACAAAACATCCATCAACTTCAAGTGATTTCAGTTTATTGCAAGATCAGTAAGGTAGACATAGTTAAAGTGGCCTTGAATCTCGGCAATTGTTACGGGTACAAAGATCATGTACTAGATCATCTTTGTAACCGTAACAGTTTCCCGAGGAAATGATAATTTTTCTTCGCGTATACCTAACTTTCCAAAGTCTTACTGAGAAATTTTATCTACAAAAACCTTGTCTGATAATTCCATACCCAGATCACGATCCACCTTGGCATTTCAGCATACAACATCCTCCCTTGATGCGACCACAAAAAATTAAAGTACAGGAAATTTTCTGACACATTACATATATTTTCCAATATTTACTACCAAACAGGGGCTGCATGACGCAGGTCATATTCATCAACTTCAACTTCGACATACGTAGTTTCCCTACGAGCTATCTATAGACTTTTTGACGCCGTGAAGGATGAGGCTGAAATTATCTAATTAGGCTTACCTCCACCGCCTCCCGAAAAATTACACATGTAAATGAGATATCTGTTGCATTGATACCGAAATACCTGCAGGGTTAAAGCAAACGAGCACCAATAAACTTTTCAAAATAGCCAAAACTTCAAAATTGGGTATCAGAAGAAGTCGAAAGCTTTTCTCCACGTCGCATTCTCAGGTCCTGGAAAGCTGTTAAGCTGAGAAGGTGTCCGGTGAAACCTTTTCATCGAATGAATTGACCTCCTGTTATGCAGAGCAACAAGGAACAAAGAGCCCTACCAGAAACAAAGGCATTCCCCTGTCAATATATCCCTCAGGGTCAGCAAATGCCCAACAGCGAGTTGCCAATTGTTTCAGTAAGAAATCCCCATGAAATATTTGACGCCAAATTCAACTCCAATAGAATTGCATCATTCAACAAGGCAGAAACAGTAAAAGTGGCCATGACTCTTGGCAATTGTTACGGGTACAAAGATGCTGCGGATGCGTATACTGGTTATAACTCAGCAACCTTAATCTACTTGAAAGAAATGCAACCACCCCAATAACTGCTCAAAAAAACATTCAAGCTTTTGTGAAATGTTATCATGAAAAGAAATGTGGTTTTAACTAATATGTGTTATTCATTTATCAGACCCCTGTTAATATGAGATGGGCCAGCCCTTTTATCTGGGATGCCTCCTTTTCTCTCTCATTTCACTGTAGTTAGGAGTGTTCTTTTATTCAGCATTCTGTGTTCATATGGGAAGGAAAAAATCCTAATTTGCACAGATTGAAAGTTTCCAGCATTTCAAAAACTTTTAGCCAGGAGTCTTGGTTTCTTACTAAATAACACTTTTGTTATGAAAAATATTTGTATCTTGTGCCCTGATTAACCTTGATTTCTCATTGAAAAATCTATCTTGCGGAAAAAATAATTGTTTTCTTCCTCTCCCCTGCATTTTTGATTAGCATAGTGTGTTTTACTTTGTGATTTGAACTGATCTTCTACAAAAACAGGAAATTAAAAAAGGAGCGCAGTGTGTTTCATTCTCCATCACAAAGCGCAGGTATGTCTCATAAAGCACAATAGCACTTCAGCCAATGCACAAACGCATGCCATGCACAAATGCATATTGCACTGGCAGGAAAATATTCTGTCAATGCATAGTTAAGCTTATCGGCAGTTTTAGACGAAAAAACCAATGGAAATGTGAGTGATTGTGCAAATAAACATTCTTTTTCATTTAGATTTCAACCACTGATCACAATGAAATAATTCATAAATATCTTGAGAAATTTTCAAAAAACATGCCAGAAATGCCAAAACCGACTGCTGATTCTTTCGATCATGTCATGCTTAACGCAACGTTAATCTGTTTTTAATTAAATGACTTTGTTACAAGGATCCTTAACATGTATGTATGCTTTTCTTAGTTTTATATTGATTCGTACGGCCCACTGTAAATAAGTCCTTTAACCCTCATGGCTACCGTACCTAGAGAATTCAAAATGAAATGAAAACGAAAGGAGTTTATGCAAATTTTTAATTTCTACAGAATACTCAACATCTAGATTAAGATTACAATAACATTTCAAATATATTCTGCAGTAACAGGTAAGTAGCTAACGAGGTTATCTATGTTGTGTACTAAAAACAATTGAGAGTTTTGAGTTATTGTGGTGCTTCAATCTCTTCGATGTAAATTCTTGTCGCTGAATTCCAGCCTGTGACGGCATCTGCATTTCCTATACCCTGGCAATTGCCAACATTTAGTGCAACACTGACGGGGCCTTTCTTCTGGATCTTGCAACGGCCAAGAATCACTTGTGGTCGAGGAAAATTTATTGTCTTTCCAGTTTGCATGTAAAGAATGCCATCAATGGGAACTGGGCTGCACTCCGCGCCATCAAACGTGATAAACCAGCGTTTACAGCAATTATCACATCTGGCGATGCGCATACCAGATGCAGCTTGTGCAAACAAATAGGTCGATTCTGATTTCTTGGTGAAATGACATGTCTAAAAAGCAAAAATACATTTATTTATTTTCATTGATGGTAGTTTCACAGTTTGCTTATTATAGTCTAATTTTCATTTTAGACAGATAATTTCCTCTATGTAACTATCTAGCAACTTTTTATCATTTACAGAAGTAGCGTTGTTACACCATTCAAATTTTCAATGGTTGAAAATCACATGCCTAAGACTATTTCTTTATATAATAAGAATACCCCACTCATGACGTCGTTTGGTAGATGAGGTCATAAATGTATTCAGATTTTGTCAAAAATAATCAAATACATAATTTATCAATCAAGAGGTCTAATTGAATGCTATTTAACCACACCATTTTCACCAGTCTTGCACACAAAGAGTTATAACGACAAATCGAGGATAAAATCAAAGGTTTGACAGGGTGGTGGATAGATACAGGAAATTTCCTGTTTGTTTCACAAAACGGACCTCAAAGATTGCCAGGGCAGTGCAAAAGTATCAATTGAATATTACAGTCTTTGGATGGTACAGAACTTCAGTATAGCCAGAAATATCGGAAACATAGCAAAACGAACACATAGATTACTTAAGCTTTTCGTCTGACACTCAACAGAGTAATACGTCAGAAAGAGAACTAAAGAGAAACCTGACGGATTTATATACCCAGATGTGGATCGAAATAGGCCAAGCAGAAAAGAGCTGAATGATTGGTGAATGATTTTCTGATTGGCCTATTTCGATCAGCATCTGGGTATATAAATCAGTTAGGTTTCTGTTTAGTTCTCTTTCTGACGTATTACTCTGTTTAGTGTTAGACGAAAAGCTTAAGTAATCTATGTGTTCGTTTCGCTATGTTTCCGATATTTCTGGCTATAATTGAATATTCGAGTACTGCTTGAGTTATGTTCATAAACAGTAATTATTTTGATTATCTTTTTTTCCACGAGAGACAATTCCATGAGAGGACGTTTTTGCTCGTACCGTTTCTAAATCTAGGGCTTTAAATTTAGTAATTCAATACATTCTAGGTAGGGGAAAGTTGAAATTTTGGGTCCAAAAACGCAAAAAAGCAACAAGTTTAATCACTGAAGTATCAAAAAGTTTAATCCCTGAAAGTATAAAAACTTACTTTTATCATACCATTATCCTTGTCGTCGTATATATTATTCCAAGCACACTCCTTCCAGTTTTTTCCTTTAGAATTTGCACCATCTTTTCCATCTTTGCCATCTTTGCCATTTTTGCCATCTTTGCCATTCGCTCCGTTAATTCCGTCTTTTCCATCTTTTCCATTTTGGCCATTGCTTCCATTTTGGCCATTGCTTCCGTTTCTACAGCATGATTGGCAACCCTAAGGGTAGAATTTGTCAAATATCTCGATAATAATGCAGAATCATGTCAAATTTAAAGCTTTTGTCAGCCAGAAACGGATCCAGCATTATAATTTGGAGATGGCCATTAAGAAAGAACTTTTTGGAGCTGCGCCCCTCAAACCCGCTTAGAACGCTGGCAACGCCCTTTCTGATTTCTGCTCTATGCGTCCCAATAAAAACTGTTTCAGTCATTATTTTACGCGAATTGCAATTCCAATCTTCTCTAAGAAAGTAAGCCTCCTTTCGAATCATATGTAAAATCCCCACGTGGTTGCATCTTTGAATCTTTAGCTGGAATTAATCGAGAGACAAAGGCCTCTTTGTCTGGGGTTAACATTTGCAAGTGGAATGTTTGATCGTATCGCTGGTTGGCATAAGATGAAATCGTTTTTAGTGTTATACATCGTTGGTTCAGTGCATTGTTTCAGCAATAAAAAACTATTGAGATGCTCGTGAATCCATTGTTATATGGATTGGTTTCCCATTAGGGACTTAAAGGAATTTAGGCATTGTTTATTCATTGAGGCACGAATTCCTAAGCTATTTCGCTACATTGGGCAAGCAGATCATGGCAATTACCATAGGGAAATAGATCAGCGTTGTTTATGATTTCAACCTTGTTACGAATACGGGCTTGCCCTTATTTGGGAATAATTGGACACCACGCCGTTTTTTGTTCCTAGTTTATAAATTCAGTCGTTTGTATTTCAAATTATTAAGACTCAAGTCTCACACAAGCTGGTTGCCAGAGTAGAGGCCCAGTAGAACGCAGATAGTTTTTTATATGTTTGGTCAAGACAAGAGAATAATTTTTTGCAATTTAGCAATGTTATGGCAATCTCTAAGTAGCTGCAAAACATTTTTTCAGTCAAAGAATTATGGTACATCTTATACCCTATTATTCTATAGAATTAGGTAATTTTGCTTTTGTTTATCGTAGATAATGAGATATTTCTAATCCTAAAAAAGTTGCACTTAAGATGGTGCAAAGATATTTCGGTTTGAGAAGATGATTTGGAAAATTCGATGGTCCTCCTGGTTAGAGAAAGTCATTGCAATGCGGTAGGTCCTGTGGTAATTTTTAAAGGACCCAGATAGCTTCGTCTCTGTAGATAGGGAAAGGTGGTGCGATTTGTATGGTTGATTTAGCATGGGTTGCTCGAGGGTACCGACATGTGTTAAAGCTACTAATCTGTTGGTTGTTGGTTCGTGTCTCACTCGGGTCATTTTCATTCGCAAAAATTATCTTGATATTTTGGTTTTTGGATCTTGCAGACTCTGTCATTGTGATCATTCCGCTTAAATGTTACTAAAAGCAACATAAACTAACTACAGCAATTGAAATGTCTACAAATGATGGTAAATAAGTTTTACTCACGTTTTGTGTGTTCTGGGTGCACGACCCCAAAGCTACCAAGGCAATGAATATTATCAAAACAGCTACCGTCTTCATTTTGATTCTGCAAGTTGCTCAAGAAACAATTCAGTTGATCGCTAGAAAACAGAAGAATCTCGAGAATCAACAGCTATCTAAAAGATTAGCCTAAATCTAAAGTTACCTGACGCCAATTGTCCACGATTTCCCACATCACTCATAGCCTAAAGGATCGCGAGCAATGAAATAAATTCAACTACGCAATAATAAGGTATAAGTAGAAATAGGCAGAAAATAATGTTTTACGAATAAAAGCTATTCGATGACAAAATCACCTTTTGTACTATCATTGAAAATTATAAGAAATTAAGACTAAAAGACATAAGGCGGAATAGAATTTAACATCGGAGTTAATCTTGATAAGCAAAAATAGAACTTACTTGATTACAACGTCTTGAACCATCAATCTGATGCAAGTGAACTGATCCTCCCAATGGTGTCCCTTTTGAATCTTGGAACACCTGGCCAACATAATGAGCCAATCAAACAAAACTTGAATGTTGACTGTTACTTTCTTCACTGAACTTATACAAGTCTTTCTTATTCATATCAAGGTAAAACAACACATGGTATTGTCAAGCCAGGACATACGGGACGGCATTCTTCGAAGACAACTTGAAGGATGTAGGTCTAGGGGTTAATCGAGTAGTATCTGCTATGATACAAATTCTTTTTTAAGTATCTCCTTTTAAAGCAAGACAAGTTTATGGTTATGGAACAAATTTAGTTTGACAATTATCGTTTCGTTCGTTTATGGTGGATGAAAAAAGTCCTCTATGCCACTGAGAGAGCGGTATACACGAAGGTAGACTCAGAAAATAAAAATTTCTTCGTTGTAACTCAGAGTTTCACGCATTCACGGAAACTCGGAGTAACAACGAAGAAACTTTTCTTTCGAGTATACTTCTATGTAGTTTGTCATTTAGTTATTTGGCCGTTTATTTGTCTATTTTGAGAACTCAATTTGGCAATCAAAGTAGCTAATATGTGAGAAGGAAAATGATCCTTAAGGCTGCACCTCAAACAATCTAACAACTGAGCGAGCATCAGGTCAATCATTTTAATCGAGCCACTTCAATCACACAAATTGCATCACTAATCATCAAATATAGAGACGAATGTTTCTGGGTTCTTTAACAACTACAGCACTGCCAAAGGGTGACGACTTTCCACACCAGGAAAAACTATTGCAAGGGGCAGCCCCACCACTGGGTAGGATTGGGGAGTAGACTTGTGAAAAGGTAGGATTTGGAATATCAAACTCCAACTGGCCCTCTAGCGACGCAATATCCAGTACTGATAAAAAAGTTTGTAGGTTATGAAACAAATTTAGTTTGATATTTATCGTTTCGTATGTCAATGGTGGATGAAAAAAGTGCTGTATGCCAATGGCAGAGCGATATACATAGAGGTAGACATATTTCCGTTGTTACTTCGAGTTTTACGGATTCAGTCTACCTTTGTGTAGTTTGACATCTAGTAACTTGGCCGTTTATTTGTGTATTTTGAGTACTCAATTTGGCAATCGAAGTAATTGCACCTCAAACGATCTACCAACTGAGATATCAGCTCCATCTACTTAATCGACCAACCCAATCCATTTCAATCACACAAATTGTACCACTAATCACCGAATATAGAGACGAATGTTTCTGGGTTCTTTAACAACTACAGCACTGCCAAAGGGTGACGACTTTCCACACCAAGAAAAAGGGGCAGCCCCACCACTGGGTAGGATTGGGGAGTAGACTTGAGAAGAGGTAAGATTTGGACTATCAAACTCCAACTGGCCCTTTAGGTATGCAATGTCTAGTACTGATAAAAAAGTGTGAATGTCTAATTAGAGATACCATGTGACATACCAATCATTGCTCACAGTTGGATTCATGTTTCCTTGGTTTTCTTGGTTCTGCTTGATACAATAAAATTTTGGGGTAAATGAATTGACAAAACATCAAATTGGCAAAGGATCTTGTTACAAAATATTTCGTCTGCCTTTCTCCGTTCCCTTGGTTCTGGAATGAATTAAGCACATTATTTCACTTCGCCACTCACCGCATGAAATATCTCCAGCATGATTAGTCCTAACAGGGTAAGTGCCAATAGAAGGTGCAAAGATGGAAGAGTCGTACTTTGAGTCAAGTCAGGAAAATATAATGTGATAAGGAACGAACCAACTAGGAGCTCTAGATCATTACTTAATCCATTCCAAGACTAAGGAAATGAGGGGATTTTTGCAAACATTTGAGGTTTTTGAAGAATCATTTGATACGCTTTTCTTGTCAGTTGCTGCATGTTGCTTCTCGTATCCCTGTGTCATATCAAGTGGTTTTTCAATACCCGTAGACTGTTTGAGCGCTGGCTTCCTATTTGAGCATCTGAAAATGGGCGTGGTCACAAAACCACACCTACTTAGGTATCGTTACTTTTTGAGCCCCCTTGTTGGTACTTTTAGAAATCTCCACTGGTCTCAAGCATCTGGAAATTTATGCTTAGACTAAAGACTCCTGGTTCAGTGGCATAGCGGAGGCAATAGGAGCCCTTAAGAATTAAGTATGACGAGGCCCTTGTGTAGCAAACACGAAGCTAAGCGACCTGTTTAGGGAAATAGGGGAATGGGGTAATGGAAAACACAATGAAACATCTTTGTGGGACCTTCTTGGTGCACCCTTTGCCCAGGAGCCCTTAGTTTTCAAACTAAGGTGCCTTAAACTGCGTTACGCCACTGGCTGAATGATCAAACGAAACACTCCGAAGCAGTTTCTCAATGAAAAGCCTTTACCTTCACTCATATCAAATTTTCTAACAAATTTCACAACATTTCTAATCAGATGTCTCACTAGGAAGGCGGTCACCCTTACTGTACTCGAACCAATAAGCCCCTCTGAGATACCCTTTGAAGGGGTTGCGCATTATGGACACATTCAGTGAACACGTTTACAAGGTGATGGTATAAGATTATTGCATGCGATTGATACACTTGCAAGAAGGCAGTATTGCAGAAGGTGTCAACCGCTGGTAAGGTGATATACCACCACGAGTTAGATGATATACATTCCCTTGTTTATCGTATATGTAATAACTATATCATTATTATCATAGCCGTGGTAATAACCGATTAGTTGTACTATAACTGTTATTATTGTTGTTTTCTAGGAGTGCTCCTTTGTTAAGGCATTAGAAGATTCGTACTTGTATGTACAGGTTCAAACTGCTCTGCGAATCCGCAAGTGTGAGAAATGCTACAAACGTTGGTACATCACCTTCGATGGTGAAGAATGCAAGCCAGTGCCAATTGATGGCATCGTCTATACCTCGCAAGCAAAGACACAGAACATCCATCGACCACAAGTGATTGCCGGTCATTGCAAGGTCAGCAAGGCAGATACAGTTAAAGTTGCCTTGAATCTTGGCAATTGTAACGGGTACAAAGATGGTGCATATGTGTAAACTGGCTAAAATACAGCAACCCGAATTTACTTGGAAGATTTTGAACCATCTGTTCAGAAATGCATTCGAGTTTTTGTGAAATGTTGTCATGGAAAGAAATGTGGCTCTAACTGATATGTGTGATTCATTTATCAGACCCCTGTTAATATGAGATGGACCAGCCTGTTTATCTGGGATGCCTCATTTCTCTCTGATTTCACTGTGGTTAGGAATGTTCTTTTATTTAGCATCCTTGAAAAGTGAACATCATGAACATTCAAAATGAACGTTAATCGTTAAAAGTGAATCAGCTTGATTCGCACATATTTATCTTTGTGCTTGTTGAGATCTTTGTATACCCACTGCTTCACTAACAAAATGAAAGGGGTAGCGTGCCACCTGCTCCCAATCACCAGTCCCTTCATCGAGATATTGGTTTCTAGCGGATTGCAAGACCAAATCATCAGATATGAACTAGTCCGATTTTCCTGTACGCATCATGAGAACCTTTATAAAAACGCCCTTATAAAAAGTATCATTAGAATAACATGTAAGGAACATAAAGCTAAAACTTGGCCCCTTTGCGAACCCCGTTGCTACAAGTCTGGGATTGACATGGGCTGCAGTCAATCTTAAGAAAGGAGACGGCTAGTACAAAGAGAATAACGGACCTATTATTTCTAAATTTATTTGCTATATTTGCTATGGCTTGCCAGCTGCTGGGAGTTGATGTGCTTCATAACGAGTGGAAAATAACAAGCAAGTTCACATACCTAAGGTGAAACCAAAGCCAATGGTTCTTACAAACGACTGTTCCTCCCATTCAGGGAAGTTCTAAAAAACTGGAAAATTTGCTGCAAGGAATAACTGGTTGAAAATGGCCAACCATGCAACAAATCTCTTATTTACATTGCTGGATCTTCTCTTTTGTAATGGTGAGTTATTTCAAATAAAACATGTTTTATTTTGCTTTATGTAACAGTATTGTTACTATATTCAAGCATGAAACATTTTAGC